>CATQJL010000305.1:16573650-17183017 GCA_958299035.1 Cylicocyclus nassatus
AAGCAGTGGTATCAACGCAGAGTACTAGATCGCCAGTATTGGAGCTAGTCTCTGTCCCATTGCAAGACCTCTTAGTTGAGTATAGCATGTTCCTGATCACCGAAAGATGTTACAAGAAAGGCATTCTTGAATCAGGAGCATAACCGATCTTGTACTCAACCCGAAGGTCTGGATGTTGTTACCAAAGCTGTCCAACATTTCCGAAACTGCCTGCAAAGCATCATCAGAAAATCACAGAACTCCACCTTAGCGATACGACCATCTATCGCCGTGTAACTGAGAAAGGCTTTCAAGCACAATACAAGCGACTAAACCATGTTTGGGTGGAAGTAGGAAGAGCAGCTGGCCCTCCCGAGAGCTTTCTCAGCAGACTGAAATTGGAAACACCAGAATGCCCAGTCTTTTATAGTCTTGTTAAAACCCATAAACTAACCGCTACTGATGACGCACGCATTTTGACGGCAGAACAGTTGAAAATAAGACCGATCATAAGTTGTGTAGGAGGACCAACCGACCGAATTTCCTGGTTCTTGAAAGATTGTTAAACAGCTTCTGGACAAAGTTCCGTCTCATTTAACGAATACGAATCATTTCTTGGAACGCCTTCGCAACACTACTTTGCAAACGCAATGTATAGCAGAATCTTTTGATGTCTTGTCTCTGTACACGAATGTTCAAAATGATGATGCTTTGCAGGCAGTTTCGGAAATGTTGGACAGCTTTGGTAACAACATCCAGACCTTCGGGTTGAGTACAAGATCGGTTATGCTCCTGATTCAAGAATGCCTTTCTTGTAACATCTTTCGGTGATCAGGAACATACTATACTCAACTAAGAGGTCTTGCAATGGGACAGAGACTAGCTCCAGTACTGGCGATCTGCTTTATGAGCAGAATAGAAGAACCAGTGCTGTCACGTATGCCTCTTATGTATTGTCGTTACATCGATGACTGTTGCATCATAACATCAACACAATCCGAAATGGATGAGTGTTTTCGACTACTCAATCAACAGTCACAGCACATAAAGCTTACGCGGCAGCAACCGAAAAATGGTTGGCTCCCCTTTCTCAACGTACAAATCAAACTGTTCAACGGCGCTGCGAGTATGAAATGGTATCGTAAAGAGAGTTCCAAGAATATCTTAATCAATGCTCGTTCCGCACATCCGATCGCTGTTAAAAGGGCTATCATTCGTAACATGCTCAAAACGGCAACGAACGTATGCACAGAATAAGAAGAACGGAAGGAATCACAAAGTAGGGCGCTGGAGATTGCTCGAATGAATGGTTACGCGCCCCAAAAAGGATGCAAAAGACCATCCATTTCCACTCATAGCAATCAGCACCAACAGAAAGTACCTCTTTGCCTTCCTTTCGTTTCTGACGAGACTAGTGCTGCAGTGCGGCGATGCATTGATCGTGCGAACTTGAAAGACGATGTCATTTTAGTTGATATTCCTAGTGATAACATCAGAAAGCGGCTAGTTCGTAACAGACTATACGACAACTACTGCAGAGTCCAAGACTGCATGGTTTGTCCATCCGGTAAAGTTGGTGACTGCGGTAAAACGGGGGTTATATATGAGATTGAATGTGTCGAGTGCAGCGCCACTTATATCGGAGAGACTGGGAGACCGCTTTAGGTAAGAATAAAAGAACATCTTGCCAGCAAGAGACGGGGAAGTCTTACCACACCGCTTGGTAAACATAAGGTTGAATTCCATTGTGGTAAAGACTTCGAAATTACGTGCACTATACTGGCATACGAGTCTGATACTGCTAATAGAAAAGCTCTCGAGGCATTCTGGATTTTTGCAAGAAATCCATGCATGAACAACCGAAATGAGTGCGCGTCAATCACGAATGACTTTATGCCTTTTATGGCATTATGTAAGTTGAAGAATGCCACTGATTAATATAAATATGGTACACACTGTATTCCATACTAGTGGCACTCGAGGACGGCCGCATTCAACATCCACCTGAGCGGCAGCGGCGGAGGAGGTGAGTTCGTCTTTTGCGTACTTGCGTATTTTTCTTTGTAACATCCGGGGGTGGAATCGATGCTGGCCAGGGGTGGAGGAGGTTTGTGGTGGGGTAAAGCATAAGATCTAAATCTCCTACCACTTTAGGCCTCTGAAGAAGACGAAATCGTCGAAACGTTAGGCCGCCACTACTAACAATAAATCTACTAACCTCGTGCTGGCATACTAACTACTCACCAAATATGTGAACAATTAATAATTTTTGAAATTCTTAAAATTTCTTTTTTGGGGGGGGGGGGGTTGCCGCCCCCCCCCATCGGACGGAAGTCCTGGGACCGCCACTGCTGGAGAATGACCGTTGATTTAGTGATTGAAACAAATCAATTATTAGAAGAAATCCTCTAGTACATACACAAAACCTCTTCTACATTTCACTTCCTTTTTCGCTGTAAAGTCCTTAGAAAATGTAAGTTTGCCTGTTTGCTCATCACCCCTCTCCCCCAGTCCGGAACGGAATTAAACGAGCATAGATTGCTAGACGACTTGATCATTGACCTAAACACCAACGTCTGATGACGTTGGTGTTTAGGTCAATGATCAAGTCGTCTAGCAATCTTGCATTTTTAAGCAACGACACAAAGCAATTTCAAATGACACCAAAACAGTAGGTGAGCGTGATCATTGCTTACAAGGTGGTAGTTGATAAGATTTATGCAAATGTAGGAGTGGAAATCCTTTTGATAAAATAGCGAGGAATTGTGATTCTGGCATACATGGGCAGGGCAAAAGTCTAAGAGCCGACTTTGCAATGTTGTAAATCACGATACTAATAATCTTGATTCCAGATTCGTGCCACATAATGCTGCGACCATCCTTTACAAACCAAACTTTACCTAACTGTAAGTGCCTACCACATGTCTTTGTAAGAATTGGGTTTATCGAACAACTGCTTCTGCAAAGCGAAATAATCAAAGTTTTTAGTATTCACGATTTATTTCGTAGCTCAAGATATTGTAATTATTCTACAACATTTTGCTGCATACAATGTAAGGAAGCTTTGCGCTATCACATCCTAGTAGTTGTGTTTGCCAGGAACAACTCCTTCGAAAACGCAGATAAAAGTTTGCGAATATTACCTGAGTGCCAGTGGCCATTTGTCTCTAAAATGAATTTGAAAGCTGTAGGAGTGCAGCAGGTATTGAGTTTCAGGCTATATTCTTTCCATGAGTCTTCTGAATAAGCGTCTATTCGGACTGGACTGATGGAGCGATTTCAATACTTTTCAGATTATCACTTTTCGCTACCGTTGACGCAGTCGCGTCCGAATTTCCAGTTTGTACACTTGCCTTCAGTTTTCCAAGATTCTTCTTAAATAATGCAAAAATTTTTTTTTCGTAATTTATTGTAGCCAAAAGCTTGCCCTACTGCACATTTTCCCACTAAAAAAGCAATTATCATGAAGGCGTGGGACGAAATTCATCAAGATTGCCAGCGTGCCACGACAGGCGGACTGGCAAGATTTCGAAGGTCTGCTTTGAAGCCAAAAGAGGTAACCTCAGGATATGAGACTGCGCTGTGTTTGTGAAAGTTCGAATTGTGCACCAAATTATTCGTCTCCAGGCAGTGACCACCGATCATACAAGTGGTGCATCGGCCAAACGGAGGTACGATTTATTGCATACGAGTAACGCTTCCGAATAACAATTTGCACGTTACTCACGGCACCTCACAGGGTTTGGCACAGCTATTGCACAGCGAGTCACAGTCACCTCATAGGTCCCTCACAGTAAGAGTCACAGTTGCTGCACAACGAGTCACAGAATCTCACACAACTAACTCAACTAACCATGAGTAGCACAGTAAGATCACTGAAAGGACTCGTCATGAAAAGAAATGACGCAGCGATGAACTGGCTGCAGGACTCCACCCGAGCGCTCAAAGATATACAAGTCAAGGAAAGCACAAGGAGGATAAAAACCTGTGAGAGGTACATCGAGCTTCTCGAAACGTCATTGACAAAGCTAACTAAGGCTTTTGATGAAGCTCCAGAGACCACAGAAGAGGAGGAGGACCACCTGGACAAGTACATAGAGAAGACCCAGGCAACAATAATGAAACTGCACGAGCACAGGACACGGCTAGAAGAAACCCAGGAAGATAATGCCGGGGTTGACACAGACGGCACTACAAGCCTAGCTGCAGTCAACAAACTTCCGACAATCCCTATCCCAACATTCACAGGAAGAAAATGGGAATGGTATAACTTCTGGGCCCTATACAAAGCCAATGTCCATAATCAGAAGCTGTCACAGTTTCAGAAGTTCAATTATTTGCTGGCATCCCTTAGTGGGGAAGCGAAACAATCGGTCTCACGATTTTTCGTCTCAGCAAATAATTACGACAAAGCAATCCAACACCTCGTCAAGAGGTATGGCAATAAGGACGGCTTCGTCTTAGATTTGATTAGAAGCCTGCACAACTGTGTAGCAAAGGGACCCAATACGACAAAACAGCGACGGTTATGGGACGAACTGTCAACGATAGCCGCACAACTAGAAGAACACGGTCAACGTTTTGATAATCAAATAACGATCCAGATCTTTCTTGAAAAGTTTTACCCGCGCATAAGGAAAGCGGCTATGGAGGGAAGATTGAGACATCAAGAAGAGCACCAGTCCGAGTGGACCTTGAATCAATGGCTTAATGGCATCGACAATGTCATCTCACAGGAAGAACAGCTGAACCATATGCTCTCAGTCGACGGTCAATTCACAGGTCCTCCGTTGCACAACACAACAACCACCAAAACACTTCCAGATCTGGAGAAGAACTGGAAGTGCGAAACCCTCTGCGAATGCTGTAGAGATAAAGGGCACAGATGGGCGACCTGCCCGCAAATACCCACAGCAACACAAAAGAGAAGGTTTTTGTTAGAAACAAAAAGATGTCTCAACTGCGGATCCTCAAGTCACAGAATAGCGTCATGTTCAAGCGGCAATTGTAGAAAATGTCAAAGAAAGCACCACACGACCATCTGCTTCGTTAATATTCCACGGAAGTCAGGAACACCCAATAACAGGCTCATGAATGGGCAGAAAAGGCGAGATAGTATAACTGTCATTGTCATGGTCGACTCAAGCAGTTCTGGACCCTCTATTGAGGAAGCACAAGTGACAAAAACGTCAGCCGTGATGGCTACTGCATCAACACAACAAAAGAAGTTTTCGTCGTCTACCACAGATTTCGACTCGGGCACGGATCCATCGGTCACGATCGCCTTGGCGAGAGCAACAGTGAACCTTCTGATGCGCAATCAAAGAGCACTTCTGGCTCATCAAGCGTTTCAAGTATTGATGACGATGTTTCTTCAAAGGATGAAGTAACTGCGCACCGTTTACTGAAAAGCTTTCTGGACTTTAAGAAGAAAGTCGAACGACAGCACCAAGAAGTGCAAGAATGGATGCAGAGTTTGAAGCGCTTTGCTACCTTTACTACACAGAAAAGAACGAACGCCAGCAGAAACCGAGAAATGATCCAGACTAAAGAAAAGAAGAGTCTACAAGGAGTTCTCCTCCTCGCAAAGGGCTGCGCAGCCAAAGAATGAGATGAGAAGACGACATTTTAAGGATCACAGACATCTGAGGAAGTCCTTTGCGACCTTGCAAAACAAGTCGAGCACAGCAATGAGCCTGCAAAAGGAGAGCGCAAACGAAGAATGGCGCGACGTCGCATCAGAACCCAAAGATACACAGAAGGGAAAAGGGCGCAAGCGGATCACAGTGAATGGTCAAAGAAGACAACCAGCATGGGGCAAAGAGGAGGAAAGTCAAAAGAGGCTCAAAGCGGAAAGATCAGTCAGTTACACTGGACAGGCCGGAACATACGAACTCCATTCGTATCAATTTACGCGCCCTTCGAAGCACGGAGCAACGCACAGCAACGTAGATGGCAGTTTCGACGAGAAACACAGCGTTCACAGACAAGTTTTCAACACGTTGACGACAGTGCCTCGCAATGGTGCGCGGCGGCCTTAATTTCAATACTATTTGTCCAATCCTCTCAGTTTTTGTTCATATAATCAACATAGGCTCGGATATACTTCATGTATTAGCTCCGCCCCTTTTGGCAAACTTCGCCCACTTCTATGCCTCCCACAAGAGCCATTTTTGTTCATAAAAATCATGGATAAGGCCGTAAATGAACGCAAAGACCTCAAACAACTTTCAGCCAGGCCCGCACACCTTCAGGCAAGCTCGGCCCCCTAAGTGGCTAGCTCCGCCTCCTGAGTGGCAAGCCCCGCCCACTTTTTGAAAATGCCGGAATTTGCACGTATTCATTGATTTTGGGCGATTTCCAGCATTTTTGAAAAGTGGGCGGGGCTTGCCAAAAGTGGGCGGAGCGCCCCGCCCACCTGCATTTTTGTATCTCACGCATAGATGCATGCATACATACATGCAGCTAGCTGTGAAAGTGCCGGGAAACGGTTCGTTCACAAGGACAGACCTTCAAGAAATGGCTCGTCGTCAACGTGTTAAGCGCCCCATGGATAGCACAGTGGATAAAACTCAGAGACTTACAAGACAAGTGAAATGCAGAATATTGCCAATAAGAAGAGACAAACGGTTTTGGCGCGTGAGCAAACTCTTGGAGAAACATAGACAACATAGAAACATAACATAGAAAACTGCAAAACTTCTCCTCAGATTAACTTGTAAGCACTGAAACTGTGGCCCCATCGAATCGCGGTGGATAGTATTGACCAAAGATTAGCCCGAGAGTGCGCAATTATACTCCGGCATTTTGACCAAGGTAAAAAACACTGCCGAGAATTCGAGCACAGGAGTAGACGCTTTATTTTATTTGCACGTCATCCCCCTAACTTTGATTAGTTTTTCTAATTTTCGCGCAGTCAATGAACGCGATTTGGAAGGAATTCTACTTCTAAAAGGCCTTCTTTCCTAACCGACTAGCAATTTGAATTGAACCTTCACTACGCCATTGCAGTAAAGTCCAATCACAAAAACTGATCTCTCCAAAAAGCCGAGAAACAAAGCTTCTAGCTTCGTCTCTTCCTGACGGAAAGTAACATGAACGTCGTCTTCATCTACTTGCTCCATTTGAGCATTCTCTCGTAGCGGTCGTATAGGCTTACTAATACCGATAGCTCGCTGACAATCACGCTTGCTCTAAAACAATATAAGCAAGAACCCTTATCTACGTTCTATACAATTATGGTCCACACTTTTATCTGCTCGAATAGGGAACAGGAAGAATTTGGTAATACTTTACCTAAGTGATGAAAAATGGTTACTTTCAATTCTGCTAGAAAGGATTTATCTGCGATTTGATGAGTGCTCTCAAACAGCGATATCTCATTAAGTTCGGTTAGCCAATTCGCCACTAGTCAATTGAGATTGAACTAATTTCACGCTAAATTAATTGTTCGCAGAACAAATTGGCACATTACGACCGTTGAGCCAGCATTGTAACTGACCAGTAATCCGTACTGACTGTTTGGAGAAACCACATTTATTGACGTCTGGCAGCTTGACATACACTCATACACATCCTGCGGCATAAAAGGAAATATTCTTCAAAATAAACAATGCCAGTGCTGTCCTTCTTAAACCGTGATTGTAAAATTGCATTTACTTTTGCAAAATGCACAATCCAGCCTCAAAAAACAAGCAGCAGTCGTGTTCATTTCTCGTATAACAACAATAGTCAAAGTTTTCGTCGGAGAGTGAGGCGACGTTTATTACTGCATACAATAACAACTACATTAGAAGCGTTGAGCAATACTACATTTGTTGAAGCATTCTATCGATAGACCCTGCGAAGAAATCTCTTTTTGACTGTTTTTCTTTAAGTACACCCTTTGAGACTTCATCTAAATTTTCGACATGTTGAAGAGCAGACTTCTTCTTGTACTTCATGCTTTCTTTTCTTACTATAAAACGTGGCAATCTATTTCAAATATTAGTATTCAAAGAGAAATTACGCTTGATTGTTGATTAAGCTTGAGCTCATTATAATCTTGAAGAAGTAATGTTTTTCTCATATTGTATCCATGCTCCATGTGAACAGAAATGGAGCAATAAGAAAGCGAGATGTGCTTGCAATGCAAAATTAGTGAAGCATAACAGCAATCGTATGAGTTATTGTCAACATTGGTAGTCTACAGATCTCTAGTTCAACAATTTTATTGCCACAATTTTGATGAGACAGACGAGAATGAAAAGCAACTTCAACAATTTAATTCGTTTTATCTTATATATAAAGCTGAATGTCTGTTTGTATGTATGTCTGTCTGTCTGTCTGTATGTGTGTACGTATGTTCCGAATAGAAAATTCCATTTCTGAACCGATCGGGACCAAACTTGGCACACATACACTTCGGGCCCCGGCGGGTGTCATAGGCTACTTTTCGTCATCGATCGGTATCGATTTTATCGATTTTTTGCAAAATTTGAGCTACGGGGCTGGGAGTTGGCACAGGGGGGTAATCGAGCATGCTGATCACCCTGTGGGAGTGATCAGCATGCTCGATTACACCCCCCTGCCAAATTCCAGCCCCCTAGCTCAAGTTTTGCAAAAAATCGATAAAATTGACATCGATCGATAACGAAAAGTGGACTGTGACACCCGCCGGGGTCCGAAGTGCATGTGTGCCATGTTCGGTCCGGATCGGTTGAGAAATGGAATTTTCTATTCGGAACATACGGCGGAGCCGGGTAAGCCAGCTAGTAAGTGATGTTTGACACTAATTCTGGCAATGGTTGATATTCCTGTCTACAATTCTTGATCGCTTCCGACAGAGTTTTTGGAGTTTGCCAAAGTTGCTGTGTGCTGTGTGCAGTAAAGCTGTTAAGCAAGTGACGTAGTATTCGAGAAAGCTCTAAATTTTATGAAGAAGTTTCCTGCTTATGCATTTTTTTCTAGGAAAAATTGAAGCAGGCAAAATATTTCTTTGTCTTTGATCTCCAGAAATGGTGTAAAATTGATAAAATCGATATATGTGCCAAATGAGTGGACAAGTTTGTAGAAGCTCCATAGAGAGTATGACTCTATAAGCAAAGAAATGAATAATGACTTTACTGTTCTCTTAATAGCTACTTGATGTATATTTCGTTTATTTATGTCTTGATAAAAGTTTTCGTTAAAGGCAGCGTCCCGCCAAAGTGGTGCCGGGTTTCTGTAGTGATGTTGTAGAAGACCTCCTACTCAGACAATCGCCGGGGGCAGGCGGGCGCCGGAAAATACGCGTTGCTGACTTTTCGCATTCCGCTCGCAAATTCCAGAAAAATGGTCAGCGAGTATTTGAGAGACCGCCTGTTGAATCTTTTTTCGCTCTTATCTTTTGCAGTTATATTGCTGAATTCCTGAGGAATCGAGAACCTAGCAAGCGGCGTTTCGAAAAGTCCTGATTGTTTCTCAAAAAATTCGCGAGCGTGCTGCGAGAAATCAGCCGTCTTTCCGGTGCGCGCCTGCCTCCAGCGATTCTCTGAGTACGCGAGCGATGACTGAAGTTCGGCGCAAAAAAGGGGGTCCACCAAGCCTGAAATTTGCCCCGAAAGTGGTCCGGTTCTTACGGTAGGCTAGGGCGAGTACGAGACGCATGCAATGTAGAGACGCAGAGTCGTTGCGGAACCCTGCGCTCATAGCTTATGCGCTATGCATGCTCTTGCCTTGCAGTTGGAAATCGCTGTGCTGGCGACAGTCGGGCCTAACCGTAACATCCGGGCCCCTTTCGGAGCAATTTAGGCTTGGTAGATTCCCTTTTTCGCTCCGAATTTTAGTTATCGCTTAGATAAGGGATCTACTTTAACATCGCCACAAAACCACGACACCCATTTTTGCCGGAACGCTGCCTTTAAGGTCTGCCCGGGTAAATTTTTGCACTTGGTTGGAATACGTTGACTTCGAAAATCACAAAATTCTCCTACTTCAACCTTGTCTTGTAAAAAAGTTTTTACAGCGAATCGCCGTGGTCACGGAATTATTATCGCATTCTATTTTACTGCATTATGACAACAATATAAATTCGATCTTAGCGCGAAAAAGCTTACAATTTTTTGCGTAAAATCAACTTTGTAATCATTTGGAAAGTCATGAAGAGGAAAAATCTTTGATGAATAGATTTAAGAAAGCATGAAATCACTTGCGAGAAAAGCATCTGGAGTGAAAAGATTCGCGGAAGCGTGATATTATTTGCAGGTCTCGAGCATTATCTACTTAGGATCTGATCAAATTGCACATGGACGACCCTGCAAGTGAAAATGTATTCTTCCCTATCGTCATTCCAACTAGCGAAACTCTAAGCGCGCATCCAATTTTGTATGCTTTCTATGGGTTAGAATATCTCGTTGCTATCTTTTCGACTCCAGTCACTGTTTTCGACTGTCGTTTACTATCCAAATTCGCACTGGTCCATAAAAATCTTATCCGCACAGCTCAAGTAAGTTTACTCTCAACTTTGTTTGAATTCAAGTTTTCTCGCGTTTTTCAGTCCTATATATGCGCATTTTACGCTTCCCTGCTTGCAAGACTTATCGTCATTCTCTACTCGGCTGATATACTTCACGTGAATGGTGAGAGTAGTACTATGGCTACAAAAAAATTAGTGCAATCACACAGGTCTCGTATCTTCAAATATTCAACTCGCTGCACCGTGCTTCATCATTATCTGGTGCCGCTGCAGCTTATTTGGTTTATTTCCCTCAGTGCTATTAGAAAGATATTTTGCATCCAGATTCATCAACGATTATGAAAGTAAACCAAGAAAATGGGTGGCATATTCAGTAATCGCTTTTTCATCCATGATCTCTGCAACTTACGCGATTCCTCTATATTTTGGTATGTCGTATGTATTAAACTAAACCTGCCTTTTACGGCAGGCTAAGTTTTATAATCTTCTGAAATCATAGTAAGCAGACAATTAAGCAGGAGACAAGCGGGGCCATTGAAAAGCGCTTTCATAACAATCGGCATGGACTTAACGTGTACTCTTGAAAACTGCGAAGGTAGACAATCGCTGCTGTCAGAATGAAATTGTTTTTGAAGATGTTTAACTTAAAAATGGTGGAAAATAAAGAGAAGGTTTTATTGTTAGTAACAGTAAGAAGCGGCATAGTACAACGGCATAGTACAACCATGCTCGGATTAGCAAGCGAAATAACCCCTGTGGTCCAAATTTCAGCGAATTGTGAGGTTTTCAAATACAGGACCATCTAAGTGAGATGGTTGTTTTCAAACATGTTACTTCCATTTTTGGTTTTCAATATCTCAGGCTAAAGAAGACCAATCAGGCTAAAATCACTTTATGTAGATAACGAGGCTTAGGCTGTCGAATATATACATTCTTGTCGCTTCCCTTGCGATTCACGTAGTAGCGCAAACTTAGTATGCTACCGTATCCCAATATTTTCGCAGCATTTTACCAGCATATCACACTTGCATAGGTAAGGAAAAACGATTATATCTTGCTCCTGAAAAAACGTTCTCATATAAAATTTCTGCTATGTAAAGGAGAAAATTAAGCAGTAACAACGTTGTAAAAAACGCAGCTATTTGATCTGTTTAAAGGTAAGTTAATGGGGTGTGGCACCACCCTTAAAAAGCTATTGCAGCCACAACTTTTTAGAGGTGGTACCACACACACCCCATTAACTAAATCAAAAAACATTTTTAGCCAACGTTATTTGCATGAATCGATAATCTAGACCTCGTTGATTTTATAGGAGTGATTTGAGCCCGATTCGTCTTCTTAGCTCTTGTAATATTTGGTGAAAGCACAGCTATTAAAAGCGAAAAAAAAAACAAAAACAAGGTTGGCTTCTAATTGCAAACTTAGGAGGTCTTTTGGAGCGAGATTTCTGAAGTGACCAAAAAAGGAGTAGTCCTTTGTCTTAAGTGCAAAAACAGCTAGCTGCTTCACCTTTGAAACAAAGTTAATCATGCTGGAAAATGGCGATTTCACTTAGGTGACCCAATGCCTTGAAACTTCAGAATTCGCTCAAACATTGTCTACAGGGGTTGATTGACATGCTAATTATGAATACTACTCAGATAATCGCCGGGGGCAGGCGGGCACCGGAAAAATAGTTTGCTGATCTCTCGCACCCCGCTCGCGGATTTTTTGCAAAGCAATCAGGACTTTTCGGAAGACCGCTTGCTGAATTCTCGATTCCTCAGAGATTCAGCAATATATCTGCAAAAGATAAGAGCGAAAAAAATTCAACAGGCGGTCTCTCAAAAATTCGCTGACTCAGCGAGCGGTCTTCCGAAAAGTCCCGATTGCTTTGCAAAAAATCCACGAGCGGGGTGCGAGAAATCAGCAATCTATTTTTCCGGTGCCCGCCTGCCCCCCGCGATTATCTGAGTAGCTGGCTTACTCGGCTCCGCCTGGCCCTGTCAAAAACGATAAAGGTTCCATTTCTATCCCTGTACACCTTTACCTGTGCCCACTTCTACATTCCCCATTCCCGCTGCGTGAGTAATCAGTATGCTCACCTACCTTCCTCACCAACCCCCCAGCCCCGTAGGTCAAACTTTGCACAAAAAAAACAATAAAATCGGCAAAAGTAAGGATAATTCTGAAAACTGATGGCGTTATTCGGCTATCCGGGCCCCAAAATGTTTTTGTGACGGATCTTGCTCAAACTCGGTATATGGGGGTTATTTGAGCTGATAACAATATCATATATCGCGTGGCAGCGGGTAAAAATCATAAACCTGCCTGAAACCTTGGCAGGGAATTACCTAAAGTGCTGTACAAAGTATATCGTGCTCAATCCCCGCGATAAAGGCAATTCGTGTGGTATAAAAGTTTCCCACGACCGTAATGCTTTCCTTATAGGACCACTGCCGCGCGCGATACATCCTTCGGCGGCTTTTGCCTAAGCAGAAATAGGGAAAGGGAGATTTGTCGCGTGCTATACACCCTTCGGCGGCTTTTGCCTAAGCAGAAACAGGGGGAGAGGCATTTGCCTCGTGCAATACACCCTTCGGGGCTTTTGCCTAAGCAGAAATAGGGGGAGAGACATTTGCCTCGTGCGATACACCCTTCGGCGGCTTTTGCCTAAGCAAATCAGGGGGAGGGAGATTTGCCGCGTGCGTTACACGTTGGGACAAATTATCAGGATGGCGCTGGAGACCGCCATGCAAAACGACCGTTTCCCCATTTCATGAAAATCTGGGATCTAAATTGGCCCTGTCCATTCAAATCCTGCAACTCACCATAACTTCACTAATGCGTTATGACAGCGAGCAAGTTTCATATTCATAAGCAGTATACTTGTGAACCGTTACAGGTGAGGTTTTGAGCAAATCTGGAACTTCGACCCATCTACACCCACCGTAAACCAAGAAAATGCACCATCCTGCGAAATCAGCATGATATTTATGTTCAGCGCGCTAAATGACCAAACTAGACGAAGTTTGAAGCAAATCTATGTTTTCGACCCCACACCGTATATAACCACCCTAACTCTATGAAGAGGTCCCAATATGCAGAGAGAGTATGAAATTTGTAATCAGCATGTCGAATAAGTTCTCTGGACCGAACTCCAGCCGAATTCATGATTTTGACTTCCTCCCGTACACCTATCGTAACCACATGGGGAGACTTTCTGCGACGAAAGCATGATATCTGTAATCAGCATGTAAGATAACCCTTATACACGAATCTGAGCAAGCTCTATGACAAAAAATTTTGGAGCCCGGTTAGCCGAATAGCGCCAAACTAATATCGAACTCGTAGTCAGCATGCTTGATTACCCCCCCCCCCCCTGTGCAAACTCCCAGCCCCGTAGCTCACTCAAACTTTGCAAAAAAATCAAAAAAATCGATAAAAGTAATCGATAATCCCGAAAACTAATATTGTATTCGGAATCCCCATGCTCGATTACCCCCCTGTGCCAACTCCCAGCCCCGTAGGTGAACTCTGCAAAAAAAATTGATAAAAATCGATAAAATCGATATCGATCGATGACGAAAAGTAGCCTATGGCACCCGCCGGGGCCCGAAGTGTATGTGTGCCAAGTTTGGTCCGGATCGGTTCAGAAATGGAATTTTCTATTCGGAACATACGTACACACAGACATACATACATACAGACAGACAGACAGACAGAAAGACAGACAGACAGACAAACAGACATTCAGCTTTATATATAAGATGTTGCCCGTTATGTTTGACTGGGCCTTCAGTCAATGCTATCTTAGGTATATAGTTCAGGGGGGGGGCTTATTGAAACAGCAATAAGAAGGGGAGGGGGGAGGGGAGAGTGGGTCGTAACTAGCGTAAGATCATGTGCCACACCTCTTACTTGACCCTGCTCATAACTCCTCATCCATAAACGTTCCACATATAAAGAAGGCAGATTTGGATTCAGCATTTTATGCACTTCAATATGGTAAACATCCCATTTAAGGTCAGTATGCACGTACATCCCCGCTGGGGAGGGGAGGGAATCTGAGAGGGGATGCGTCATATCTCGCTACCTTAGATATCTTTCTTTTTCCTTCTCTATCTTGCTTATGAAGGTTCTCATACCCTTATACCTGCGCATCGTGAGTGACCGGTTACTGCCATAAAAGATTGGTTTTTTTTGCCATTCTGTTGTGATCCCCTGGGGATCCCCAGGGGGCCCCCGCGGAATCACCTCTTTCAAATTTAAATGTCATCCTGGGGTCAATGAAGATGCTGCAAAATTGTACTGAGGATATACGACAGCATTGTTAAACTTGTTTATAGTAAAAATAAGTGAAATCTCAGGATGTCGGAATCTTCGATAAACCACTGCTTGCGAGCCAGTCATTATCGAAAAATTACAAATCTTCAGATTCCATTTCTTCTGTCGAAAGCATGCTTAGCAGGGCCGTAGTATATCCTCAGTGCATTTTTGCAATTTTTTGATTGACTTCGCAGGAAGACAGTTAACTTTGAACTTGAAAGGTGATTTCCTGGGGATACCCTGGAGACCCTAAGGGATCACATGAAATGGCAAAAAAACTAATTTTGTATGACGGTAACATGGCATCCATTATGCGCAGGTATAAGGCCATGAGAACATTCATAATTAAGATAGGGAAGGAAGAAGAAAGATAACTAGAGTAGCGAGATATGACGCATCCCCTTTCAGATCTCCTCCCCTCCCCATCAGGGATGTACGTGCATACGTGTATAAAGGCCACTTCGATTAAACATGCTTCCCTTGTTAGTCCGCAGCTACTGTCTCTACAAGTATTTTGACGGCGCAGTCTCCGCAAAAACCAAAAAGCGACATCCCACGCTTTCAAACCCGCATGCATTCACTTCGAGCGCGGTCGCGCTAACCAACAGATTACTCGGTCATCATTTACACTCTTCGTAAAACAATAGCAGAAAGCACAAACAGGTGGCGATTGTAACAGAGCGTGACCAATACACTGCGTGATGAACGTTGACCTGAAAGAACAGCTGATTGATATGGATGCTATAAAACGAAAGTGTTGCAAATGAGGTTATGAAGGCAAAAAGAAGCAATCCTGTTAGGATCTTGCGATAATGCCAGACTCTTTCATACACATCATCGATTCAATCAGAGAAACAAATAACAACAAAAATGATAATATTTTGATTAAAAATAGAGTTTTTTATTTATCTGTTTGACGTAAATTGTGTGCTATGCCGCACTAACCAAGCTCACAGACGCCGCCAGCAAGAAGCCAGCACATCGAAGTGGTAGGGGCACGTCGAGATGCCGGCAACTCTCTTTAATGCGCAAAAATAGCATGCTCTCCTGAGAGCACTCTTATAATTTTCGTGCTCTTTGACTTACCGGCAGCTGCCACCTCGCAAATTTCGACGAGATGCCGGCAGATCGCGCGCATTTGAGCTCGCAGTGTTGCCGGCAGCTTCTCGCGCTTCTCAGTATTTTCCATAGGGAATCTGAAATTGCAAATATAGGTGTGATTTCTTCAAGGTGCAGAACTTTCACTGCAGGAATATTTCTTGAAAAGGCTTTATACGGTCTAGTTGGGGATCTTAGTTTTTGGCGACCTCACGGTAAGGTGCCGCGACCTGCCGACGAAACCTGCCATAGGTCGAGGGATTACTATCGGCCATTATATCAGAGGCAGATGCATCCGTCATATATATCTTTTACACACCAGTGCAAAGAAGTCTACGCATTGCTCCTTGTAAAGCTAAATGCGCTGAGTTTATATAACTACAGCATTAGCGTAACGAATGTAAACGCTCAGATGTTTTTGATACATACAACTCAGCAAAGTCTCTATTTCATGTTTGCTGTCAATGGACAAAATCGTTTTAATGGCCTTCATTCCCTACATCGTCATACCTTTCGTTAACATGATGTTATATCGACGCGACAAGATGCGGCTCGTTCGCATCACCACCAGTGTCAATGCCGAGTATCTCCTCAGCGCAAGATTCCAGTTATCGGAGAACTTAAGAGTAATGAAGGTAGAGTTCTCTCAGTTTTGTTTGCATAACACCTAGCTCCTAAGATAATTAGAATTAGCTTCAATGTAAGGTTTGTCACATGAAATGCAAGAAGAACTGCATCCCTGGCATGCTTGCAAAAACAGGAACTTTAGGAAATTTGATTTCTTTGCTAATGTGAGGGTTGGCTGTATCGTTCGTCACTTTGGAGGGTTATTTTATAGCTAATAGGTTGTCCCTAAAACAATGCCGCATCTTGTGCTATTAACAATATCACGACAGGATGCACGAAAAAATAAACGGGTTATACGTAAAGCGAAAGCTCTATAAAATAGAGCTCAAAAATTTGCGCCAAGGTTGATTCAGTGGTGTAAAGCCAAACTTTAAAGCCTCTAAATGCCTGAGAAAACGCTAAAATCCCTTTCCTTGTTCAAAAAATCCTGGAAGTCCTCAGCTTGGCCACGCATATAATCTTTACATCAGATAGTCTGTCTGCACAGTTCCGTGATTATTCCTCTTGAGAGAAAACGAAATTTGACATGCATCAAAAAAGTAATCCTGAGCCTCTCCTAGTAGCCTCTCCTAGTGCCTCTCCTAGTACTAGGACTAAACTATGAACATTTGTGGGATCATTAATTCTAATTTTTCACAAGGCAGCTTTCGACAAATATTGAACTAGCACAAAACACGCGGACACCGAACAATTTCGTGTTTCTGACCAATTTTTCCTCGTATTTTAGCCTATAAAATTTCACCAATAATTGTCTCATGTAGAGAATGTAAGCGTGAGTAGATTTGTCCGCAATCGCGGATGCGATACTCTTATGTTTATGGGCAATTATGCGATGTAAAGTATTCAGAAATTCTTACATTTTTGTTCAAACTTCACGTGGAAAAAAAGTACGCTTGTACTCCAGCTCGCAGACTTACCCTGCTCTACCAAATGGTACCACTATTCACTTTTTGCTTACCTTGGCGCAGTCGCATGTGATGCGAATTTTCGAGACAACCTTTACATAGCGTATTCCCCAGATTAGAAAGAAAAATGCCGTTAAAAACCTCTAAAACCTTTTCAGGCAAAGTTTCATGTTTCATTCAGTTTATTATGTGCTCGTCTATCGCCTTCAGCATATGGGTGCCGATAGTGCTAACGCCTATTTTCTTCACATTTCTCTACTTTACTCCAAGCTCGGCTAACGGACAAATATCATCTTCTGCAGTAGACTTGACCTTTGCGATGTTTGTTAACCACTTGACTCTACCAATATCATTTGAAAAATTTTTCAGATCGATTTTGCTGTTCCTGATCTTCTTACTTTATATCCTAAAAACTTCGAATGGTGTAACTGTCAAAACTGATTCGCAAAGGGCAGAACATAATGGCAAAGTGGCAGATATGTATTTCCAACAAATTTCAACTGCTTGGGGTTCTCTGCTTTGATATCGGCA
This sequence comes from Cylicocyclus nassatus, assembly GCA_958299035.1. Classification (NCBI taxonomy): domain Eukaryota; kingdom Metazoa; phylum Nematoda; class Chromadorea; order Rhabditida; family Strongylidae; genus Cylicocyclus; species Cylicocyclus nassatus. The sequence continues at coordinate 16,591,534 of CATQJL010000305.1, forward strand.
ACTTGGTAGGAAGTGCGTCCTATGCTTGCTTCTTATTTACGAAATGGCCATTCATCGCCCTCTTGTCACACATATGAAGCTTTTTCAATGTAGGTGTAGGTTTATTCTAATAACATGATCTGTCACAACGGGAGTGTTATAGTGTGCATCAAGCATGTTTTCAAAATATAGATATTTACTGACTACTGATTGACAGTGATGTACTTAGCACCTTGAGACCTCGGCTTACTGAAAGCAGAGTCCGGTCAAGTATGATGACAACGATAATCACGTAGCTGCAATAGAGCTTTTCCCGGTAAAGCTTTTGCTTAACTGACATAGCTTCACGTCTCTGAAGCAAGAACGCTACTTCAGAAGCTCTGCCATGGCGACCCTTTTGTCCCATTTGACTTCGAACTGCAAGCTAATGTGCGCATATAGCACATAGTTCAGCCATGGCTTTTAGACGATTTGTTTACTAAACTCATGAATTGTGTCCGTATGTTCAAATTCAATATCAAGACTAAAAGATTTCGTTTTCCAGATTTTCGCCTTTTTAGAACGCGCCTTCCTATACAGTGGGAAGGACGAGCCCTAGTAAGCAAAAAACTTCTAGAAAGTCTTGCCCGGACGCTGCTTTCAATTTGTATGTTAAAGAGAATCTTTGTGTCAAGTTGAATATGTGCGACCATTAACGAACTTGATCGATACAAAAGAAGTAAATTTTTTCCAGAGCCACCAAATAGAGCGTGACTGCAGAAATTCGCTACGACTGAGGCTTGGTTGAAAGAGATCTTAACCAATGCCGAAGAAAAAATGCGCGATCAAATTGAGAAGGTATTACTAAAGTACCACTAAAGTACCACCCACTAAGTTCCAACAACGGTCTCCTTTACTAGATCTATCACACGATGTTTCCGGAACACATTTCAGTAAGACTGAAATGACTGACTATGTGCAGAAAGGCATTAGATAGGAAATATCATGCTGTAATTTGCTTTTGGGAAAAGCAAAGAGGATTTTTACGGACTTCGCGGCGGAGCACCGCAAAAATTACAACAGCGATGTATAATACTGGGTACATTCGGATATCTTTCCATGATTATAGAAAAAACAGCTGATCTTATGTTGAGACTTCATATGCACGTTAAAGATTTTCCCTTTTCACAACTGTCAAAAAATCTTAAAATAAAGTTCAGTGATGCTCACAAAAGTTTTCGAAAAAGAACCAAAATTCTAGGTCGGTCCAAAAGTTCATCCCGTTTTTAAGAGCTATTTTAAAAATCGTTCAAAATAAAGACAGGCAAACTTAAACGTAAGTCCGGCCTTCACAGAGCATCTAACAGCAGCAACTAAGGCGCCATTGAATGATGAATTAGTCTCCCTTCTCTAACAAATCTTTTTTCTTTTTAATTTGTGAGGGTTTCGAGGATAAAATTATCGTAATTCTAGTTTTTAAACGCACCCCAAGCTGCGTGCGGAATGTTCGAAATTCAATATTCCGAAGCAATAAACAGTGATTTGCTTTGCTTATTTGATGTTCAACCATAATCGATTTTTGGAAATAACAATTTCCGAATGTTTTTTAGTGTTTGAAGCTTTTATGTATTCTACGACTTCGCAAAAATGAGGATATCTCGAAAAAATTGTTTTGAAAATAATTGCAAGCCAACCAAAAAAGCCCAAAAATTCAGTATTGCATTTTGTCTACCCCATCCAAGAGTGATCAAAGCTCTCTCAAAATTACTCAAACATTCGCCCTTGACTCCCGCAGGACAAAACGAGGTGTAGCCACGGAGTGCTTGCGCGACTCTCGAAATCGGTGCGGAACAAAATCAGGACACCTGATTTTGTTTCGGGACAAAAATACGAGACAAAATCAGGTGTTCCGAGCGACACATATCGAAAAAAATTGGAGCACCTGCGGGAGACACATAATGTCCCGATCGCGTTCAGAGCCTGCGGTCTACATTCTTATAAACGGATTTTTCTACGTTCATGTCTTCTCTCAAGCCTCCTTTTTCACTGACCTTGTGCCCTTGGTCTCCTTGGGTCTCATTTCTCGCGCCTGTTATTTTTCTGCTAGTTAAACATAGTCAAACGTCATAAAATATACTAAATCACATAATCTTCTTGATCAACTTTACAATAGAAAGAAATGAAATGCACAAAAGCAGCAAATAAGACTCAGGGGCTTTAGAACCAGGGTTGAGCAAGGGGTCAGGCGCAGCCCGGCCGAAAACGACCCCCTCCCCCCTATGGTCGTGTTAGATTACGACCCTCCCCCCCCCCCAGCTCTCGCCTTTCCTAGCAAACACAGTCTTCGAACACACACTCTTTATTGATGAACAAAGAACACTTCATAGGCACTTTATAGGCCAAACATTAAGTTCCGCCGAACACCAAGTCGATATACGGTGGCTTTCTGAGCTGTTGCTGGATGTCGTCAGCAAAGGACTTCTTGTTTTTTGATGAACTCACCTGCTTTCTTTACCGACGAATAACAAATGTAGTTGTCGGTTAAGAATAAGGCAGACAGTGCAGACTTTAGTTAGCTTACGGTGTATTCATCAGCTGCTCTGCGTCTGCATTGAAGTACGACCTAAAGGATCGGAAACCTGTAAGACTCGGCAATGGAGTTGATGTTAGCTCAGGATTCCAGATACTTTCATGGTAAAATTCCAAATGAGAGATAAAAGGATATAATGACTTTGAAGGTTTTCAAACTTATCATCTGCCCTTGCCGCGGAATTGCTGTTAGTATTACTCATGCACCTAAAATACATCCATAAATTGTACACATCCTTTAGTGGGGCATTCATGTAACCCTCGAATTTTGAGCTCGGCCATTGTAGTAATTGTGCTCATTGGATTAGCAGCAAGCTGGAAACTTATTCTATTAATGAAAATAGTGAATTGTATTCAGTGATAGAAATTCAAAGTATTGGGGACATTTAGAAAGCCCAGCGACTGAGCAACTTGACGAACGCGAACTATTGCTCTTAGAATTCTACTGCTTTACAGATAGTAGCCTGACAGTGACTACTTAGAAAATTCTTATCAATAGCAAAAGCGTTTGGTACCAACATAAGTAGATATCACAGTCAAAAACTTTGATCTGGTAATTTTCAGATGGATTTATATTACTTTAAAATCATAAGTGTCTTGATTTTGTTTGTTTTGAGTCACGCTTTGTATTAGGTTGATGCGGAAGTTCTTGCATAACTCGTACCAAATTCGATAACTCACTAAGCACTGAACTTACAAGGGAAGGATACTTGGTCGAAGTGGGGTTTCCATACGAAATGTGCGCTTTCTTATAGAGCATGGAGCGATGATTCCAAATCTGCTTTCATTATCTGCAAAGCTCTTCTGAGAGGGGTTATGGGAATTTTTTGAGGCAAAAAATCAAGGATTTGGCTAAGTTAAGAACGGGTATTGAAGTTTTTTTCGGAGCTCGAAAGGAGTAATTACCCTATTTTCAGGTGTATAAGCCGCACCCGTTTTGCTCTAAAGGCGAACACGCCAAGAGACTGACTGTCACCATGGAGCGCGTTAAGTGAGAGCACCATGCGATAAGTGACCGCTTCGCGAGACATATGCGCAGCGGCACGCCTGGGTCTGCTCGTGTTTAGAGCAAAAAGGGTGCGGCTTATACACCTGAAAATAGGGTACTGGCACAAGATTATTAAGCAGAAGCTATAAATTGCATAAAGCGCCTTGGTAGTAATCATGATTCAATGTGAGCTCATAGACTACACTTTAGAATGATTTTATCCAGCCGCGGGTTGGAATTTTTGTTTGGAAAAATTCCCATAACCCCCACCCAGAAGCGCTTTGCAGATACTGAAAGCAGATTTGGAATCAGCGTTTCATGCATTGTAAGACAGCGTACACTTGTATGGAAACTCCACTTCGACCAAGTATACTTTCCTTGTTAAAATTATTCAATGTGTTTTCTAAAAATAGCAAAAGGTTTCCATGATGGATGTTACAGCGTAACTTTCTATGAGCTAGCCACCGAGAGCGAAGTTATTAAAAGGGCGTTTCAAGGTTTGCGATTTTTAATCTGACGCCAGAAAACTGCGCAGGGTCTCACTAACCCAGTAACTTGTAAAAAAAATTCTTACAGAGCAGTAGTCCATGCTTCAAGGTGGCATGCTTCAATCTCGCAAGTAAATGCAAAAACAAAAGATTCGCCAAAAATGTCATTCCATGGGAGAAATCCCATTATTGCTGCACTTTTGAGCAAAAACATTGTGTGACCCCGAAATAACGTCACAGCCTTTTAGATGAGTACTAGGTCACTTTCTGGTTTCAAACTGCATTTCTGTGAAGAAACTGTAGCAATTAGCGGATTTTTTCTTTGCAAAATGCCTTTTTTTTGTTTTTGCATTCTAACGCGAGATTGAAGCCTGCCACACTCAGATATCGACAACCGCTACGCAAGAAATTCTTGGTTATTTTTTGGGGACTGGAGGCCCTCCGCAATTTTTTGACATTAAACGTAAAATTGCAAATTTCAAAACGCCATTTTTGCAAAGTTTGTTCTCGGTTATTAGTTTATAGAAAGTTGCGCTTTAACATCTATAAAGAAGTGCAAATTTTCTAGTAAAACACACTGATAAATTTAGTTTCAGCGCTTAGAAAGCTACTGGAATTTGTTTGAATGAAGCAAGAACGCAACGACCTAGCAGTATTTGTTTGTGCGTTTCGCCGCACAAGGGCCGCCTCAAGCAACAGCGATATAAAAAATTGAAAAAAGAATGCAGTTCAAAGAAAAACCAGAGTCGCTTTCGTAATTTCAAATGCTTCTAGAGGTGAGCAGAAATTGAACACACCATTTGTAAGTTCTTTCTTTTTTTGAAAAATGTACAGCTTATCGACGTGATTTTGACTAGGAGTCCCTCCCTTCCTCCACTAATTACCAGAAACAAACACAGATCTGTTTACTGAGTCACATAAGCGATGCTTTCTCTCTAAATTACACGTTAAGCTGCAATCTACTGTTCACACATAGATCTCTCTTATTTTGTTGATATCACCTCAAGAACCTGTTGAAGCTTTCTGTTGTCTCACTATGGAAAGGTCTGACTTCTGGTGCTGTAGAAACTAGCATGGTGAGCCCCGCATTGGCATCTTGTACCTCATCTTGCAATCGTGCTTTACTCACGTTGGTATCCAACTGCTGTCGATCCATGCTTGAGACTGGCCTGTGCCCATATAAAGAAGCGCTCTGCACCAAATTCTGCCTTCTATGCAATGTCGACACTTGGCGCTGTGATGATAGTAAAGGATATTCGTTGACGACAGCCCCGTTTCGTGCATTTACACCACCGCGGGCGTGCCTTCTTGAAGCCTTTCCAGCTTTACAGTCCGCTACCGCGCGCAGGGAATTCGCAGCTCGCAGCGCCCCTGTCCTTTAAGCTCTTTTGCATTTCTCATCTTTTTTTCTTTTTTAATCTTTAATTCAGGCAGTTACTCGGCAGTCAGTCGTTCCCCTCTTCTTTGAATTTCGCTAGGTCGAATACCCCACAAATTCTGCTTTGATGGGTACTGAAAAAGCAGGAAAAAAGTTTTCGCACAGTTGTTGTTCGTTCTTCTTCTTACAAACCATACAAACTTTTTCAGAATCGTAAACTATCGTCCGCATACTTAAGTGGAAGGGTGTGCTTTCTTTATGAGCCGTGAGTAGTGATGGCTATCGTGCCTTCTCCTCAAATGAGAGCAGTTTAATGTTTATTTTAGCACACCTACTGTTTCATTGATGTAGGAGTGCTCAAATACCCACTTCAGCAGTCTTTCTCAAGAAAAAAAGGCAAATCATTATGAAACACTGAAGAAAACATTGCACTCCCAATCGTGGCCACGATTCCGCCATTGCAATTTCGAAGAAAACTTATTTTTCCTCCCGACTCTTTCCGGAGCAAGGGTCTTGCGTGTATGAGAATGTGTAACTGTCTTAAATGAAAATTAAGGAAAAAAACTATGTGAAATGCTCAAACAGCAAAAAGAGGTTAAAGGACGAGCATGCTGTGAGTTGCGAACACCCCGCGTGCTGCAGCGTACTGTAAAGCTGGAAAGGCTTCAAAAAGGCACGCCCGCAGTGGTGTAAATGCACGAAACGGGGCTGTCGTCAATGAATATCCTTTACATTGTTTTCTTTATTTATGTTTGCAAATCTTTGATATTAGCGATGTACGTACGAAATACTCACAGTTGTTTTCTGATGCGACTGCTTCCTTATCTGAGTCATTGTCAGATGGTTCTGCATCGGCAACGTAGTCGTTACGGACTCTGCTCGAATTCCTCACCTTCGTGGTGGGGCACTTGGGCTGCAGCTGCGACTTCTGAAACTCTTCGCAAGTTTCCGTCCACCGACTTTTGTAAGTAGATGCCTCCCTTGATACTCATTTTACCTCATCCTCTTTCTTGCTCCTTGCAGTTTAATGTTGTACACAAGACTGCGATCAACTGGCACTGAGTGAAATATCTATCAAGGGAATGCTCCAGTTTTCTGATCAAGTATCCAAAAAGCATTGGGATTATAGTAGCTTAATACAAATTTTTGAAAGTTTTTTAAGTGGAGAGGCCTTATACATTTGAAACACTGCCGCGAAGTGTGAAAGAAGGTTCCTTCGATGAAGTAGTACAAGCAGTAAGGGCAGCTTAGCCGAAGGAGGCAACACTTTTAGTGTAAAAGCTTTGACGGCGCTTGAGAAATCTGAGAATTCGAGAAGATTAGTCAGTTAGCAATTTTTGTTTCACACTGGAAAAAACTTTCAATCGGGCCTATCCTGATATTGAAATGCAAGGGCTGTTACTCCAGAAAGCGGAGATTCTGTATCCCTAGTTGGCACACTGAAAAGTAGCTATATACTGGCCAAAGCAAGTGAAACTAGCTCACGAGACGTTGTGTATGACAAGTTAAAGGAAGCAGCTTTGAGACTGAAAAGAAATCTGCTCAGAAACGAGGTCCAGCAGGATAGTGATCTGCATGACAACGGCTTTCACGACATTCGGACTCCAACCAAGCATTGAATGAATGCGCAGTCGGTCGCAGATCATGGTGAACAAAGGAAAACATCAAATGTAAAAGAAAGGAGATCACGAAATTTGCAGCAAGGTATGAAGACCAGTTATGAATGTTTTGAATGTGGTGAAGCATGACACAAAGCAAAGCAATGCACGCTGTAGAATGACGCTGAAGATATCTGAAAAAAGGACAAAACGAGGCATCTTCGTTCTCCACAGTTCCTGATAGTTGCTTGTGCGCAGCAACAGATGTCAAGAAAAGTGCAGGAGATTTTGTTGGTAAAAAGCTACTAGTGCCATTGAAGGCAATGACCATGGAAGTGAAGGCTCTCATAGACACCGGCTCGGAGGCGCCCATAATACCACTGGCGCTGTTTAGAAAGGCCAAAGAAGCAGGAGTAGATCTTGACGCTTGAGTAGAAAGAGTTCCAGAAATAGTTTCCAATGCCACGATGCGGGATTCTTCTGGCAACAAGATGGAAAACTTGGACGCAATCAAGCTACTAATAGGGTTGTTTGGCAGATCCGAGAAGGTATCATTGTTCATTAAAGGATCATTATAGAATGACTAGCTTGGCTTACTCGGCTCCGCCCGGCCCTGTCAAAACACTATGATAAAGGTACCATCCCTATCTCTGTACAACCATTCCGTGTGCTCACTTTTACATGCCAATTTGCTTTCCACTGTGTTAGTGATCAGCATGCTCACTTAAACCACTGTGCCAACTCCCAGCCCCGTAGCTCATATTTGCAAAAAAATCGATAAAATCGGTAAAAGTAATGGACGGTTCTGAGAACTAATATTGTATTCGCAATCAGCATGCTCGATTAACCCCCTCCCCCTCTGTGACAACTCCCAGCCCCGTAGCTCGAGCTTTGCGAAAAAATCGATAGAATCGACAAAAGTAATGGACGATTTTGAGGAACTAATATTGTATTTGCAATTAGCATGCTCGATTACCCCCCTGCGCCAACTCCCAGCAACGTAGCTCAAGCTTTGCGAAAAAATCGAAAAAATTGATAAAAGTAATGGACGATTTTAAGGAACTAATATTGTATTCGCAATCAGCATGCTCGATTACCCCCCTGTGCCAACTCCCAGCCCCGCAGCTCAAACTTTACAAAAAATCGATAAAATCGATATCGATCGATAACGAGAAGTAGCCTACGACACTCGCCCCGCCCGGAGGTGTAAGTGTGCCAAGTTTGGTCCGGATCGGTTCAGATATACCTCGAGGAATCAAATTGATGCGAAAAGTGAAAAGGCGACCTGAATTGAATTGAAGAGCCTAGAAGGAAAGGAAAAACAAAAGGCAAAGCGCACAAAGCCTGAAAAGGAAAAATAGGAGTTTAAGATTTTGAAGGAAATGTTGGATGAACTTATAACGAGAAGGAAGCAACAAATGGAAATTGCGAAGAAGCAAAAACTGCGGCTTGAGCAACAGTCAAAAAAGTTGTTAACCAATGTCAAACGAGCAAGCGTGGACCACGAAAATGAAACAGATCCTGACGCATCAGCGAAGTAGAATGATTTAAAGAAATGTGCTTCTCCTCAAGTACAGAACAACGGTGGTTTTGTCCGCACGGCCACGTCAAAGGCGAACAGTTCAGCACAGAACCTGCGCCATAACTTTCTTATGTCCGGAAAATTCCACAGATTTGGTGCGCATGAGGAAGCTTACGCAGCGGTGTGGTAAGATCTACAAGTGTGCTGAACACCCTCGCGCATTTTTGGATTTTCTTGAATCAATGTTCAACTATATCAAAGCACAATGCTGTCGGACCAATAATGCAAGAAGAAAAGCACCACAAAACCAGACACAAAAATTCGAAAGTAGTCGTCGAGGGAGCAGATATCTGGACGAGGATCGTGAGAGCAAGGATCGCTAGAACAGAGATCGCGTGGAAAAAGATCGAATGGGCAAGAATTGCACGGGCAACGACAACGACAACGAAGTCGCAGGCATGGAAGCGCAGACCTAGGATCCGAGCACGAATGAAAAAGAAATCACGGAACCACCACAGATCGAAGCGCCGGGACGTCACTTACAGTAAGGGGGGACGTGTAACGGCTAGGCATTCATAAAGCTAGCCGTTACACGTCCCCTTGCTGCTGTAGGTTGTTGCGACTCTTATTGTCTAGTATTCCGTTTTTTTATTTGTGTTGTTTAGTGTAATTAAGCTATTCTATCTAGTTTGAATTTTCTGTCTAGTTTTAAATTTCTAGTCTCAATTTTCCCAGGTTTGATAATATCTTATATTATCTCGTACCATTCGGTGCCGTGGAAAGTCCGCCTATCTCATAGTCTTACTACACTCCTCGCATTTTGCTCACGGTGAGGGTTATTCTGCATAGCCGATAAACGGTCGTTCAGAGCAGTCTTCCAATGAGTCGAACGCGGTACCGTCCATTTGAGTGACATTCGAAGCCACTACACAGCCCGTAGTAAAACCCCATCAGTGAATCTTCCCTGAAATGAGCCTAAGTTGATATGATGGCGTCTCAGCGCAGTTTTTTCAATCTATCGGCAAACATGTTAGAATGAAGAAAAATAAACACTTTGAAATGTATCCGATGCAAAATTTCTTCCTCTTCCCAGCTGCCAAACTCCCATTGTGTTCCGTTGAGAGAGTGATATTTGCTGGAAATTGCAACCATTCGTTTTTACCATGTCCAACTTTCACTAATTTTCAAAATTTTTGTATGAGACTTCCGAAGAAACCCTAATAACCACCGAATAGACCGAATCTTTTGCCAACTTATGCATTTTTTTCTTTTTTTTTTTCAGCTGCTTTTTCAGATTTTTGCTAAATATTCCTGAAAGTCTTGTGTTTTGGAAAAATCGCATAACCTGTTATTGCACCAAACACTGCAAAACTTACAGAATACTGAGGTTTCAACACTCGATTATTACTACCGCTACCATTACAAAGTAAATGAGCGATTTTGGCTTTAAATTGTGAAGATTGTGAAATATATGTTACGCAAGTGCGCACTTCTGAACCTGAGAAATACTGCAATTTTCCTCAAAAATTTCGCCTGTCTCGGCAATAAAAGAGAGTGTTAAAAGGAGGAGAAAAAGTTGCATCGAATGGTGACTGAAATGTGTAACATTTTATGTTCTACGAAGTTAAAATAGGCTGAATGTAAAATTTGGTCACTTCAAAAAAGAAATCGTAGAAATTCTGAAAGAAAAGCCATAGGGCTACAAAAAATTGCTTCTGTTGGCAAAAGGTTTGCCCTATCTGCTGGTTATTATGGCTCCTCCTAAAATCGCATACAAAAATTTTGAAATTAGGGAAATTTGGACCTGGTAAAAACAGTGGTTGTAACTTCCAGCAAATATCTCGTCACTCTCGCAACGAAACACAATGAGAGTTTAGCACTTGAAAAGAGGAAGAAATTCTACATTGGACACATTTTGAATTGTTTGTTTAACTTCATTCTAACGTGTATGCCGATGGATTGAAAAAACTGATAAAACTTTTGCACCGACCTAATAGATAATGGCTAACACAGTGTTTATTGAGAAGCTGAGTATCTGCTTTGGAACTCTTTCTGCAAAAAAAGTTGAAAACTTATCTTGACATCCTTGCCGCAGTCAGCTGTTCAGTAATCCTTTTTGCAGTAGGCTTCCGAACTTGTGCATTTTGCGCAACACCGACATGCGCAGTATGTGTCGCATTACGTGTACCGTGAATTACTTACGAGCCACTTACGATTTTTTTCTGGGTATCATCTCTTCCACACTATTTCCATTAGATCATATCAAAACGGACATTGCTATCACACAAGTCAGGTGAGATTAACGCGGCATCTGCCGGGACGCTCACCTGTCTGGTCACGTTGCATTCTTTTAGCACAAGGGGATGGCCACTTGTAAGTACACCTTACGAATCTCTTCAGTTTAGGTCAGCGGGGCTTACTACTGGCGTAATTCTCATATGTGCCTTTTGCTTTGAACTAATACAATGTTTGATTATGCGCAGAACGTGTGTGAATTTGAGTTGGTTAGTCATAGGGTTCCTTCATACTACGCCGCAGCACGCAGAGTACGCCGCTGCAGTCGCAGTGAAAATACGCTTATGGCAGCACAGTTTCGCTGTTTATCGATGTATCTCTAGATCTGCTGCATTTTCGTGTTCTTCTAGAGTATTTCTTTAGAGTTTGCAATTTTTTCTTTTCTGTTACCTTGCCTCATCGTCGATCAATTCTTTAGTCGGCTTTGATTTTGTATGCTCCCTCATTCTACGAAACTTATCTCGCTCCAGTTTGTTATCATCAATGATTTCAGTGCGCTACTTTGTTTAGTTTTACTTCTGAAGTACTAGATTTTTGTCCTTTGATCGAAACCCTTTCATCGAGCGATGTATTTGTAAAAGAGACTCTTAGCGACAACAAAATACTAGAATCAGATTATGCAGATTGCAGTTAGTCATGATGCAAACTGTGCAAATCAAAGGTTGAGGGAGCACACGAATTCAAAATAAATAAAGAAACATTCGATCAACGATAAGCCAAGAAAAGAGAAAAAAGATTGCAAGCTCTGAAGGATTATTCTTGGAGAATACGAACGAGCAGCAGATATAGAGATACATTGGTAAACAGCGTGTGCATGACCGTATTCTCACTGCGACTGCAGCGGCGTACGCTGCGTGTTGCAACGCACACCGCAGGAATTCATAGCGTAAAGGCAGCGCTCTGGCAAAGTGAGAGGGGGGAAGAGGACTTCAAAACGATGTATTAGTAGGCTCCCTACTTGAGCGCATTAACTAAAGTTTGTAGCGAAAGAGGGAGGACGGGGCCGCGTAGTGTAGAATTTGTCGGAAGAGTCATTTGCAAAGCAACGTTCAATGCGATAACGAGACGACACCGCTGATCGTGTATAGGAAATGAATTCCTTTTCACAATAATGAGACGGCCTTAGTGTAATGCTAGTCCGAAAAATCGTACAATAGAAATCATGTGTATAGTTTGTTTCCACTCACTTTGGACCACCATCATATCGTGCTAAGAATCTAGTCTGCATCTACACATTTCTTTCGATCTCTGCCTGGCATGCCAGCTCTCCACGCTCGTGAAACCTTCAGCGAAACGAACGCTCAGCGGCGCATGAAACGCTTTGGTCTACATCTGATGGAAGCAAATTACACATCATTTTTTCCCAATCAAAAACATTGTATCTAAAGGGCCGGACGTACATCACGCGATGTCATCGCCACGCCCAACAAGACATTTGACTCAACTTCATTGCATGCATTCAATTGCATTTCAATTGTGATAGTTCTCCGACACGGCTGATTGCGACTAACTACCACGACCGCACGGCAAGAAGTTCAGCATGCAATGTACTCGTAACAGTTGTCTTTTGTGAGATCGCGAGGCGATGAAATCGCGTGATGTATGCCCGACCCTTAAAGGCAGTGTCCGGGCAAAAACTCGATTTTGTGATTACCTGGGCCTATCTGCTATGCTGAATTCGAAAATTCACACCGGAGAGCACGATAACGGCGAAAAAGGGCTGCAACACAGGAGGGAAATTGCAGGTGGGCGGCGCCGTTCGCACTGTGACAACACTCTTCCAGATTCAGGAGCAATCTTCTCGGTTCCGATTTCTTGTCACTCGTTTCGCAGTGGGCTGTTGGCTATGTTAGGGCTACTAGCGAAAGCGAGAAGATCGCTCCTGAAGCCGGAGGAGTTCGTCACAGTGTGAACAGCCCCACCTGCAAATTCCCGCCTGCGTTAAAGCCCTTTTTCGCCGTTTTCGCGCTCGCTCTCCAGTGTGGATTTTCGGGTTCAGCATGGTAACAAAATCAAAATCGAATTTTTGCCCGGACACTGCCTTTAAGGAACTATCGATAAGAGGAAACACTGTGTGTGGCATGCCATACTTGGAGGCCGTATCGAGGGGAAGGGAGGGGGCGTTATCGAAATGATGCTGATGTTGGCAACAACATCATATTCGTTAATGTCAGATAGGCCCATTATGCAAAATACTAGCACATTGATGTTGTGACCTATCATGGTATGCGTACAATAAGATAATAAAGGAGCACTAAAAGCATAAGAGCATTATTTTCGAAATTAGCATGTCAAATAACCGCTGTGGGCTAAGTTTCAGCAAATTCTGAGGTTTCCAAATATTGGGCCACTCAAGTACGATGGTCATAGACATGTTAACTTTGTTTCAAAGGTAAGTTAACTACTTGTCTTTGCACTTATTAGAACTACTACATCTTTGCTCATTGGAAATCTCACTACAAACAGCATCCAAACTATCAAGGAATCAAAAACAAGCCAAAATCTGGTTTGCCCCATTTTTTGCTTTCGATATCTCAGATTAAAAAAGACCATTTAGGCTCAAATCACTTTTGTGAAAATTGTGAGGTTCAGGCTATCGAATATATTAGGTTGTGCGATAAGTTCTGTCCCATTTTTTGATTTCGTTTTTTCTCTATAGTTTGTGATGTGATTAATAGTATGTACCAGCCGCTCTCTGCTGCTACGCGGCAGGTTCGGCTGGTTCTTGGCAGCTTCGCTTTTGTGTATATCTCTCGTTCCACTCTGCATTGTTCAAATGTGAGAATGTGCTGGTGAACTTGTTAGTTTGCACGAAACACTTCGGCTTAACCTATGTAGGAGGATGATCGAGGACGCACTTTGGCCTCTCTATCAAATTTGTGTTAATATTCCAAGCAACAGACAATGCACAGTCAACAACACAGAAGGGCTGGATGTGTTTCATGACATGTGTAAGGTTTGTGTCCATTTCACAGACATGTTCACTTTTTCATGTTCATTCACCTTACATGTATCCCATGTCCCATGAAAGGTGAATGACGGTCCGGGTCCGGCACAGATCGTCTAGAAGCAGGCTGGACTTCTTGGAGCAAAAAGCAAAGAAGATATCGTTTTTGACGAGTAGGGGCCGAGCACGAAGAATAAGCGCCATTTAGTCGAACACAAGCTTTTCGGACGGGTTATCACACGATTGATATGCTCTATCGTGTATGGCGAAAAGTGCGCGCGATTTGAAAGCAAGGCTAATACAAACAAATTGCTTGTTTACAGCGTAAACACAAGCTTTTGACACCAAATTTGCACCATGTAAGTAAAATATTATTTGAGGGAGACCTATGTAAAAAGTTTTGAAAACTTATGTGAAGTAATACCTTTTTCAAAATTAGATCTTCTCCAGACGGCCACCAGACGATCTGAGATCGTCTGGAGCATATATTTCCGTCACTTCACATAAGTTTCGGCTTTTTTCAGCATGGACGAATTTTCTGGTCTAAAATCTATCATGTAGCATAAAAACATTTTTGTATAGTTGCCTTTTTATTGTTTTTTGACTTGTTTTCTTCATAAACTGCTTTGTTAGATATCGCGCTCTGATGCCAAGTTTTTGCGCATCCGCAGAATTCAACTCCACTTTGTATTTTCACTCCTATTTCAGGGTTTTCTTTACAAACTAATAACTCTTTCCTATTTTCATCTTCCCCCAACTCGATAGTTTTCTTACAAGGGTCAAAGGGGACTTCAAAGGGGTAAATTTTTCGAAAGTCAGGGAAAACTTCGTTTTCAGAAGCTCTAGAAACCGACTCGTAACGCCTGATGACGGTATCACGATGTTGAAAGTGAAAGCATTCAAAGGAAGTAAGACGCGAGAAAGGCGTCATGGTATGAAGAAAAGATGGGGAGGGGGGGGGGGAGGGGATATAAGGGTGTTGACTGTCATTGGATTGATATGGTTGGCGGTCATAATTGATCCTGTGGGTGAGTGAAATTTCCGTTTTCGATAACCTTAGCTGGTCGATGATCCTCGCTGAGAAAGGGATTGATGGGTAGTCATCTATCAGTCAGGTGTCGAGAATGTCGGATGAAAAAAATAATGAATAGATAGAGAAAGTCAATAATTGAAGCAGTAGATATTGTTTCGTAATAACCATGCCTACCTATCCTTTCCTTGCTGCCAATTTTAAGCCACAAGAGCGTAAAGTAAGAAAAATTAGTAAATTGATTCAGCCTATATCAGTGGAAATAGCTTACTAACAAAAGATCTGTTCAGAAGTTTAAGCATGCGAAGTTTGATTCGGATCCAATAATTTTTTCCAGCATTCTGAGTCAGTCATAACAAATGGCTGAGCAAAAAAGTCAATTGCGAAGTTCGGTTCAGACTTCTTAATTTTCTCAAAAATTTTAGGCCTGCAAAAATTTTTTGAGCAGAAACTGCAAAAAATATAATATAGAAGCAATCGGTATGTTTTGAACAAAATAACTTAAAAACACTCGCCTCGCGACATTTATATGCGTGTGAAATATGCTATACCCCTCTTGTTTATCTACCTGGTGATACTGGAGCAAAGTTGCTAATAGGACGTTTTCCTCTAAAACCAAATCTCAATAAAAACGATAGAAACGCGCAGCAATTTGCCGCGAAAGGTAGCCTATGCTACTCTTCGGTGTTCAGAACACATGCGTCTCCATACTGAGTTAAAACTTCTTCTATTATTCAGGGCGGAAAAATTTGATAGGCAAAAAATGAAAAAAAATCAATAAATCAATAGGGGCAACCCGTGTGTTCCGAACAAAAGCCTTAACACACCCTCCCCCCCCCTCACACACACTCAGATAAGCGCCGGGGGCAGGCGGTCCGCAAACTCGCGGTTTTCTGCAGGCGGTCAGCAAAATTTTGGGGCGTGGCCAAATCTTCAGCGGGCGGCACTTCCTTTCCGGTTGCATATTTTGCCAGCGGGCAACAACACAGAATTTTCTGCGGGAGCTCGTCAAACAATCTCTTTCAGCGAACGCTGGCTGAACTTTCAGCAGGCGCTCGGACTCTTTTTACGGAGTTTCGGACATACGTCGAGCACAGGTAAGACTCTGTGTGGGAGACGTGTCACCGTTGGTTTAATTACTCAAGTTTGAGGTACTTTTTCAGCGGAAAGTATCTGGGGGTTGTGCGGTCCTTCACAAAGGACCGTGCGGCCCCCAATATTTTTGCATATTCTCGCGGAAAGTCCGCGAGAATGCGGCCACTGCGCCGCAACTAATCTAGAAAAACCGCGATACTTCTCCGAGCATTCCTCCAAAAATTGGCCAATATTCTTTCAGATTTCTGCAAGCGGCCCTCATAAAATCGGCGAACTATTTTTCCGATGCCCGCTTGCTCAAAATTCGCATGGCCGCCTGCCCCCGGCGATTATCTGAGCATTAGGTCTGCCAAATTTGGTTCAGATTCCTTGGCTCCTTCTATTCTTTTTGAGCGAAAATACAAAATTTTCTAAGCAAAAATCATTAAATCCAGAGGCATTTCGTGTGTCCCGAAAAAGGCTTATTAACACACGCCCTACCCCATTCATTATGTCTGCTAAATTTGTTTCAGATTCCATCACTCCTTCTATCCTTTTTGGGCGAACATACAAAATTTTCCAGGCAAAAGTGCAAAAAATCAATAAATCCTTAGAGTCAAACATTTTCCCGAACAAAATGGCTTATTAACACACGACCCACCCCATACATTATGTCTGCCAAATTTGGTCCAGATCTTATGGCTCTTTCTATCTTTTTTGGGCGAACATACAAAATTTTCCAGGCAAAAACTGCAAAAAATCAATAAATCGATAGAGTCGAACGGTGGGTCCCAAACAAAAAGGCTTATTAACACACCCTCCACCCCATACATTATGTCTGCCAAATTTGGTCCAGATCTCATGGCTCCTTCTATCTTTTTTGAGCGAATATACAAAAAGTAACTAAGCCAAATATATGTAGTATTGATATGCATCAGAAAGCTTCCAGTCTCGTCTACTCATTTTCGTACCTAGTTTGTTCAGTTTAAAAATTCCAGAAAAATTCTTGGCTTGAAAACGAATATCTCGAGAGGCAAAAAAAATCGTTTTCGACATTTTTTGCTCTCAATTTTCACTCATTTTCCATTGGTAAAATTTGCTCAAAAACGTGATAACAAGCTAAACAACTTAGTAATCATTTATAAAAGTACTGTCATCGTTTATGCTTGCTCCAATCCCTTCACCGACAGTCTAATGCATTTTTTTGAAAATTGGCGGAGCAAGGCGTTTTCGCCACGGCGTTCGTCGTCTCGCTTACTTATGTCGTGTATCCCATAAACTTCGATTTTTGAGTAAGTAACCAATAAATTCGGTGATTTTGTGTAAACAAACATCCCGCCAGTTCCCGGATTGACGGTTTACGGTTTCTGAGGACTTTTTTCAGATGATTAATGTTGACGTTGAAAAGACATCAGAGACATCAGAAAGGAAATCCATATCAGGGTACAAAGTAAATTTTTAAATTTTTTAAAGAACTTTTGTGCTGTTTCTCGAAGCTATAACTATCTTCCCATTCTGCTCGCAATTTTTTTCAGCTGTTTTTTTTCTGTGACCTATTTAGAACATACTGTGATGCAGTTGTCGAGTTGGATTTTTCGTTTCAAAGCGAAGAATTTTTCTGAGTTTTCTCAGACTGAACAAATGATGTACGAAAATGGGTAGAGGAGACTAAAAGTTTCTAATGCATATACATACCTTATTAATCACATCACAAACTATAGAGAAAAAACGAAATCAAAAAATGGGACAGAACTTATTACACAACCTAATATATTCTCGCTGTCTTCCCTCGCGAGATACGTAGTAGCGCAGACTTAGCATGTTACCGTAACCCAAATTTTCGCAGAAATTTCCATTTGCATAAGTAAGGAAAAACAACTATAGCTTTCTATAGGAGGAACTATTTTGAATGGAATTCTTACCGTGTAAAGAAGAAGGTTTAGCAGTGGCAACGCTATAAAAAAACAGATATTGGAATGCTTTGAAAGTATCAATGGAGTGTGGCATAACCCTTGAAAAGGTGTGCAGCCACAGCTTTTCTGAGATTGCGCCACACTTCATTAACTTACCTCCAAAGAGAAAGGTTATTTGGAGTTTATTGGAGGTTATTTCTGGGATCTCTTATGTGGCAGAGAAGGAGTAGCGTTTTTTTAATGAATAAAAAAAGTGGTAACTAATTCAGTTTTGAAATAAAGTTAACTATGAGAATGTGTTGTCGGTATTGTTTACTCAGCACGAAGTTTTGGTGAAGCTCTTTATTAGATCAGTGGCCCCATTCACCTTTGAGATAAAGTTAACATAACATGTTGAAATGACCACTTCACTTAGGGTGGCCAAATATTGGGAACACTCAGAATTCGCTAAAACATGTTCCATGAGTTGAATTGACATCATAATTACAAACATGTTACTAATCATGCTTGGTAGAGCGTTTATGTCATGCCTACGGTAGACAAACGATAATACTGGGGAGAGGAGGGGGGGGGATGAGAGACTTATGGGAGCGGCGTCGTATCCGGTGGTTGTGTGCCACACCTCTTGCTCGAGCCTGCTTAGGCGTATACTGAAGTATGCAAGTAGAGCACAGAATATCAAAGCACTTAAATCACAGACGTACACTCACTTTCTTTGTGGTTTCACTCAAGAATTTTGCACAAGCTTCGTAAGGGCTGAGAAAATGCTCAAGCTTTTGTTTCACATCTAACAAGTTAGGATAGGGACCCGAAAATATAGAAAAATGAATTAGAAAAATGAAAAAGCCATCGCATATCTCGAGTTTAAGGTGCACTGTGGCTATGACAAGGAGTTTATTAAAGGCTTTCGCGTCTTACAACAGAAACAAAAAGCACCCTGCTTGCAACTGTATAATTTGTTTGCCTACTATCAAAATTCCCCTATTTTGCCGCAAGTTGTGGATTTAAGCTGAATTATCACATATGCATGCTCAACAAACATCTTCAGCCCAATTTTTTTTCTTCTGCCGGTCACTTCAGCGAAGTTTGCTTGTAATAACTGTGCTGTTGAAGAAAGACACAGTTACGAGCAGACACAAAAAACACAGCAGATTTTTCGTTCCATCCACCTTCTTGTCACTCAGCTCTGAATCGCGTGTCATTAATGCGTGCAAAGACAAAAAGAAAGCTGAAGCATCATACATAGGCAAAGGATGTGTTACTCAAACAAAACTATTTGTATTTCTTGAAAATGCATAACCCATACTGTTTTTGCTAACTTTGAAAAGTTACAACTTTTCTGCGCAAGTCCAAACAACCTCATCTGACTTGATGTTTTCCAACTTCTTCGGCGGTCCACTAAGAACCTCTTCCTAGTTTATTTTACAACTGTAACCTTGCCATTTTCGCCATGCTGCCATGCGAACAATTTCTTCTTACTGTCAGTAGAATTTTTGCACTTGCAGAAAATTATGGAGTTTTGAAAGCTGTGTCTATCATGCTGATATATCCTTAGTACTGGCGTACCCAGGATTTAGGCTCCGGGGAAGGGGGGGGGGGGGGAGGAGCAACAAAAAATCTTTTAAGTAAAAGTGCGTGGCGTTAGCCACGCACTTCGAAAACTTTTCGGGTCGTTTCCGAAGATTTTTGTTGACCATGACCGAAACTTAAAAAAAGGCGTTACGCTTTTATAAAATTTTTTACAAGGCTAATTTATTTTTAAACATAAAATAACTACCTAATTACTTACAAGTATGACCAAGCCATTTGCACATTTCTACAACCCATGTAAGTAGCTTTCAAAAATTTTGCGACCCATTCTCGAAGGAAGCCTCCTCCCCCCCCCCCCCTGCCGTCTCCCCTCGGTGCGCCACTGATCTTTTGAGATGGCAGATGCGTAAACAAGCGGATCTCATACATTCGTTCTTTGCATCTATATCAAGTATTGAAAATGGTGCCAAGCAAATGACTTAATCACATCAAACAGCTAATAATATAACAGCAAATTCTGTGTTAACCGCGGGGAAGGGGGTACTACGAAAAGTTCCTTGTGTGATATAACTCAAAACCGCAAAAAAATCATTTGTAATGAATCTTTATATTGATTTGTCTAGTCTCATCTCGTGCTAGCGAAACTGGGAACTCCACAATGTTGCGTTTAGTCATAATCAAGCAGATCCTTGTCTGATACTGCAACATCTACTATCTTGGGACTGTACTCACTGCTTATAGCGAAGTAAATAAATTCAAAGCAAGAACAATAAATGGTTTTTTCAGGCATAAGAATTATCCGAGGTTTGTGTGTTGGTTACATGCTCGACCTCCGAGAACAGCTGGAGCTCTATGTAGAAAGAACCGCTTTTATTTATCATTTCTATGATCTACTTTTCAGGGTAATGCGGCTTAACAACCCATCGCCGGACGTGTCGCTGTTTTTTCCATTCGTGTTTCCAACTGCATCCACACTGAAAACTTATCCATTTTTGTATGTAGTTTACGGCACAGAGGCAATATTGCTCGTTTTCTCCACTGCGGCATTGATTGGAAGCTGTCGTTTGTTATCAAAATCTTATTTGTTCCATCGCAATCTTATATATGTCACCCAGATAAGTTTATCTTCTAATTGAAAACACAATTCTACTCTTTATCTTTTGCGGTGTTAGCCGATCTTAGCATATCAATAGTATTATCCTTTGTTATGCAATCCTAGGGGCTGTTTGCATTGCAGGAAGGCAATAATGTAGTGAGCTAACTTACTGCAGAAGCTGCGCTTTCTTACAATTTGAGCGAGTGACTTCGTATCATAGAAAAGGTGGGGAGGGGTGGGAGAGTTTAACTAAGCAGCCGCGTAAGCACGCACGACCTTATGTGAGCAGTGTATCAATCCTTGATTTCTGCGTTGAGCACCATTGAAATGGATTCTTAAATGATCGCCAAGAGAAAAATACGTGTGAGGATGCTAAAATAAGAATCGAATAGCTAGTTATGATATAGAAATACGACGCCGGTAAAATTTTCTGAGAGAAAAATATGATTGGGCTTAGCCTATGCTAAAATGAAGCTTGTTTAATAGCAATGCTTTACATAAGTGAGATGCGGCTTTTTTGCTGAGAAAATTAACTTTTTGCAAATGCTGGATTTTACTCCTCCATTTAAGGGCTGGGCCAGATGCGTAGCTTACGCAACGTAGGTCCCACCCTAATCGGTCCTTTCCTTCCATATCCTTTGGTTTCAGTTTTATTTGTGCAGCTTCTACTTATCATTACTTGGCCACATGGTTATAGTACTTTATACACTAGACGCTTTTCATGCGGAAGGTGGTTAAACATGTATGGCAGTTGGTCAGGCTTTCAGCAAGAAATTTAGGCGAAATCGAGTCTAACCATGGGCTTGTCGCGGCTTGTTTCGTCACTCAGTGGTGCAGATGCAGTTCATTATCCATTTTTCCTTCGGTAATGCTTGAAAGATATTACGCTTCCTATCATGTAACTGATTATGAGGCAAAACCGAGAAAATGGGTAGCATCTTTGGTGATCACAGTATCTTGTATCTTAACGACTGCTACCGCTGTTCCGCTTATATATGGTTGGTTGCCTGCTGTTACCTTCGGACATCACGTGTATTATAGTGATTCTATTGTGGATTAAAACTTGTTCTAAAATCAATCATATTTCATGTATGCTGACCATGTACGCTCTGGCTGTCATAGCTTTGATAACGTATACGATATGTCCAGTCGTATATATATCATTATATCGACGTGACAAAAAGCAAGTACGTTATATCACCTCGCCCCTCTGCACACATTACCCGCTTAGCGCGCGATTCCAACTTGCTGAGAATTTACGAGTTATGAAGGTAAGACCAGTGATAATTGGAGTACTCAAATAATGCAACTCTAGATCGTTATGTATTCGTCAATAGTATACAGCATCTGGTTGGTACCTCCCTGCATTGCAATGTTTTTGACATATCTTTATTTCAAACCAACAAGTGCAGCAGGACAAATATGCTACGCCACATACGAGTTTTTCGTGTCACTGTAAGTTGCTCCCGAGACTGAAATTTTCTTACGCAAAACAATTGCAGCTCGGTATTACTGCTACTCGTACACACAATGGTGAAGAGTGGAAGATTCTTTTTTACGCTATGCCCTAAAACTGTTGAACATCATGCAGTCGACAGGCATGTCAGCGATAGAACGACTAGCATGTACTTCCAGCAACTTACTGCAGCTTGGAAGTATTAACCTTGGTAAAAACTATCTATCACTGTTTCATTTTTCTTAGATTTTGAAAAAACGTTGAGAAAGAGTAGAATGTGCAATAAAGTTGAGACTTTTGTGAAAGATTGATTTTTTACGTCTTTCATTGCGATTATTGACATCTACTCGTGTTCAATGGTGGTTTTTTTTTTCGAGGGCCGCACGAACTCATAAATAATCATAATTTGCTGTTCGCACTGATTTCAAAATTTATTTCATCTTGAAAAATATGTTTTGGTGAGATCCAAATATACAGAAAGCCGCTTTATTCGATGATGTGAAACGACTCGGGATGTTCTGACAGATTTTTGTTTATAGTGAGCGTCGTGTAATTGTATTCTATTCTCTCCCCGCAGCTGACGTGCATACAATTACTCCATTATATTCTTAGTATGCGCGACCTGTGTATATAAATCCGTATGTTGGTTTTATCGTATGCAAGCGCCTACGAACAGTAGGAAGATTTTACTGTAAACTCTTCCAATGGTAGTTGGTTGTTGAAAGTTTGTAATTGACTTGAGTTCATGCATGATTAGCCTTCATCATAGTTTTGAAAAGGTTGTAGCTTCTAAATCTGTTTTCCTAAGAGTTCAGCCTGCTCGAATATGGTTGTCGGAAATCTAGTCATTGTCTAATAAAAGTGCCGGAGAGCAGGAACTTAGGCAACCGCCGACGATAGGCTGACATGCATTTTGTGGACGAGGGGTAGTGGAAAAATAGATCGCTGATTTTTTGCGGTTCGCTTGCCGATATTTGCTAAGTACTGTTCAGGCGAACAACCAAAACAGCGATGACATTTTTGCCAGTAGTGCTACCTTTGGTCGGCGCACATGCGAAACTGCAGGCAGGTGCCATTTCAAATTTCCTTTGAGGAAATTTGGATTGTTTAAAACGCTCAAACTGAACCATACTCCAAATGCTGCAACTGAAGTTTTTCTCTATAACGTATGCTCAGCCCCTCTGTTCGAAATATATTAGGTTGATGCAAAAATAATAACCGTGGACTACGGGTTCTCAAAGCTAAAAGTGATGTTTCTCAAATATCAATGCAGATACCAGGCTGAAATTTCACAGCCATATTTCGGAGGCTTTGTGGTACACAATACCTGAATTGGGAGAAAGGGGCGAATTAGAGGCGGAGTTTCTCCACCTCCAAAGCCTCCGAAATATGGCTGTGAAATTTCAGCCTGATATCTGCATTGATATTTGAGAAAAATCACTTTTAACTTTAAGAATCCGTAGTCCACGGCCATTATTTTTGCCAATCTTCGATTTTCGTTTTTTTCTCAAATTCTAAGTGACAAAAATTTACAGCAAGTGTATGAATGAACGCTGCTATGTGTCTACTACGTGACTACCAACTGGGAGGCTTGTAGGACTTCTCTGAGCGAAGATCCGATTTTTGAGCCGGCCAAATGCTCACAGATTTTGGCATCAAACTTTACGTAGACCTGATGTGTAGGTGGATTCTTGTAGCCACCTTGTAGAGCTTGCTTCATTCTGTGGAATGGTACCTCATTCGTATATTTCTGTATCCACATGCTTTGGTAGTGTATGCAACGGCCATTATTTTTGCATCAACCTAATACAATTTCTTAACCTTTCCTCCATTGGCAAACATTGCCGCGATTTTCATAGATATGGAAGGGTATGAAAATTTCAAAATTTTTTTTCAAAAATACAAAATTTTTAAATATAAATACATTAATATGAAAATCTGTCCTGTACTATAGAACACCTAATTTTGCTCTCCTGAACTTTCATTTGTGGACTCACCCTGATCGGCCGTGTGTATTTCACTATGGACAACGTCGTGCTGCCCAAGTTAAGAAACGAAACGATCTTTCTGAAGCCGCTGAGACATCAGCACCTTCGAATGATTCAGAAAGCGAGGAACAATGCAAAGAAGGTCTGCTCTTGACTAAGCTACATACCGGCGAATAAAGCCTCTGAAGCTTTAACGCTTTTGAATCGTATGCTAAGCTTAGTCAAACAATCGGCTAGCCTGGAGCTTCTAAACGACGAAAACGGAGCTTGATAGTGGTAAAGAGTTCTAACATCAAGCACACACAGAAAAATCTGTCATTTCGGTCCCTGACATACTGAATACCGAAGCAAGACCCACTGAAATCTACAGACTAGGTGAACCCAATAATGACCAATTTCGCCCGATTAAATGTATGTTTCCATCCCACATTTTCTATTTTGAGGCTGTGAAAAAAGCTCCTCGTCTCCCCAACACACCCGGTCTTGAGAAAATTTTCATTCGTAGGTCAATTGCGGGGGCAAGCACGTAGTCTCAATATGGAACATCACAGGAAACAGGGTTTACGTGTTTCTAAACGACAGGTGGTCAAAGTAGCAGATACTCCTAAAATCAAAAGTTCGCCATTAAAAAACTTAAATCCTTGGATGAATCCTTTTCGTCGAACTACATATTTCATGAATGATAGCCACCCTAACAAACTAAAAATCTTTTTGTTTGACGCGCACAGTCTAAACAATAAGCTACATCTATAAATTTTTCTGTGTCACTGTAAACTTGATATTGTCTTCATTACAGAAAATTGGTTGACTTCAAATCTGACTCCGAGGTTGTTTTTACCCTAGTCTCTACCTGTTTGATAGGGGGGCATAGAAGGGGGGTGGTGTTTGAGGCATAATCAAAGGACACGTTCTTGTTAATGACGTTGACGTCAATATAAAAAGCAAACCTGACATACTTGCTTTTGAGATAAGTCCTAATAATGGTTCTCGTGTCCACTTTGTGGCTGCATACCGCCCACCCAGATCTAGCCGTGAAAATCAAAACTATTAGGTCATTCCGAAAGTAATTTCGCTTTCTTCAAACGGGCGCCACATTTGAAGGAAGAGAGGTTTCTAAGAGATCTTGAAAGCATTCGATGCAGAATTTCATTCACTTTTTAACGGTTATGAAAATGTTGCAAAACAGTCAACGAGCTTTCAGAAAATAACCAAAATCTGCGACCCATGCTTTTTGAGATGGTCAAGTTTCGCGATTTTTTGAAACTTTCATATCAGTCCTCAGAAGGAGTTCAAGTAACGGTTCGATAGAGTAAACCTTACAGAATTCAGTACTGCTTTTTTCTCCTTTCCATAGCTTGTCATACATTTTCAACAGAATTTCAACTGATGCTACCGATTTTCATACTCGAGCAGCTAAATCCTCGTAGAACATCAACAGAAGAGCAGCTCGCGCACTATTCAATTCAGCATTTACTCCTCTTTCTAACAGGTGTTTTTTGTTTCCGATTCGTTTAGTTACCGGGGAAAAATCATCATAACTCATTTTTTTTAGCGAGCCCCAGGCTGTACCCGAAAAACTCGAAATTTGATATTTCGAACCCGTAAACCCTCACCTGCTTTGTAAAATTAATGCTAGCTCATAATACCATCTTGCTAGTCTCAAATTACGGAAAATTATGTTGTTTGATGCGATTGTGGCTGAGGAGGGCCTGCCAAAATCCGATGGTTCTGCTAAAAAATTACGGCGAGCTGCGAGAAAGAGAAAAAGTACTACTGTATTTTGTAAGGTTTACTCTATCGAACCGTTATTTAAACTCCTTCTGAGGACTGATATGAAAGTTTGAAAAAATCGCGAAACTTGACCATCTCAAAAAGCATGGGTCGCAGATTTTGGTTATTTTCTGAAAGCTCGTTGATTGTTTTGCAACATTTTATAACCGTTAGAAAGTGAATGAAATTCTGCTTCCAAGATCTCTTAGAAACCTTTCTTCCTTCAAATGTGGCCCCCGTTTGAAAAAAGCGAAGTTACTTTCGGAATGACCTAATATATTAGGTTGGTCCGAAAGTTCTTGCGCATCATTTTCAAAAAATCATAACTTCCTTGACACTCGATGGATTTCGTTGGGATTACATGTATTCGAAAGAGGAATCCATTCTCTTTACAGCAGTACCTCCGGCATGAATTACTCTGGAAAACTTCAAGAGTTAGAAGCAGTTGAATAAAATCAGTCAAGATTGGCATTTTTCGAGCTGGGTCACGAAAAATTCTGAAAGTATTTTTATTTGATAGAGAAAATTATGCTCATTACAATGGTACCTTTTTCATGAATTAAAACGAAAAAGATCGAGAGTTAGGAGCAAATAAACAGAATTTCTTCAGTTTTGCAATTTTTGAGCATGCTCAAAAAAGCCTTAAGACGTCACAGAAAAGGCGGGAAAGTCATGAATATGGGTTTTGTGACATTCTCTTTCTAGATGAGCGAAAATCGTGCCAATCGGGAGCAATTTGGTTTTTCGTGATTTTTTCGGATTTTCGTGCCTGCGTTTTTCACGAAAATCAAAATTGCTCTCGATTAGCACGATTTTCATTCAGCTAGAAAGAGAAGGTCATAAAACCCATGTTCATGACTTTCCCACCTTTTCTGTGACGTTTTTAGGCTTTTTTAAGCATGCTCAAAAATTGCAAAACTGAAGAAATTCTGTTTATTTGCTCCTAACTCTCGATCTTTTTCGTTTTAATTCATGAAAAAGGTACCATTGTAATGAGAATAATTTTCTCTATCCAATAAAAATACTTTCAGAATTTTTCGTGACCCAGCTCGAAAAATGCCAATCTTGACTGATTTTATTCAACTGGTTCTAACTCTTGAAGTTTTCCAGAGTAATTCATGCCGAAGGTACTGCTGTAAAGAGAATGGATTCCTCTTTCGAATACATGTAATCCCAACGAAATCCATCGAGTGTCAAGGAAGTTATGATTTTTTGAAAATGATGCGCAAGAACTTTCGGACCAACCTAATATATTAGGTTGGCTCGAAAGTTCTGGGACATTTTCGAACTAGATCTGCTATTTCATGAAACTCAACGCATATACATCAGATTGAGGTACCATTTGATAGAGCAAAGCAAGCTCTACAAGATGGCATGCGAAAGTTCGCACCAGCTTCAATCCACCATAAGTTTGCACCCAAAATCTGAGTTGTGCTGAAGTTCAAAAAATCGCGAAAAATCCATATCTTTGATCAAACAAATCTTACAAATCTCCAACTTGCTCAAATTGCACACCACATCAGAGACTCATATGCACCGTTTCTGTATTTCTTCCTCATCTGGAAATCGAGAAAACGAAAATTTTCGTACTTCTATAAAAACGAAACTGTGCTGATTCCACCCATGCAATTGAATAGTACAAGCCCATAGAAGTATAACCGTAAATTTACAGCTTTCCATAAGCCCTAGTTGTCGAAAAAAATCGATTTTAGCATGGAGCGCCCGAGTGAGGAAAGTTCAAATCGGTTATTTCCGGGAACTACGGCCTATAGAAAGCTGAAAATACGGTTATACTTCTAAGGGCTTGTATCATTCAATTACATAAATAGAAACAGCACAGCTTCGTTTTTGTATGAGTACGAAAATTTTCGTTTTCTCGGTTTTTAGATGAGGAACAAACACAGGAACGGTGCATATGGGTGTCTGATGTGGTGTGCAATTTTTGTGAGCAAGTTGGAGATTGGTAGGATTTGTTTGAACAAAGATAAGATTTTTTGAAATTCAGTACGACTCAGATTTTGGGTGCAAACTTATGGTGGATTGAAGCTGGTGCAAACTTTCGCATGCCATCTTGTAGAGCTTGCTTTGCTCTATCAAATGGTACCTCAATCTGATGTATATGCGCTAGGTTTCATGAAATAGCAGATCTAGTTCGAAAATGTCCCAGAACTTTCGAGCCAACCTAATATATTTGGTTTAGCCACTTTTTGTATGTTTCTGGACTAAATTTGGCACACATAATGTATGGAATGGAGCATTTGTTAACAATCCATTTTGCTCGGGACCCACCCTCGGACTCTATCGATTTATTGATTTTTTGCAGTTTTGGCTCGAATAATTTTGTATGTTCTCCCGAAAAAAGATAGAAGGAGTTATGAGATCTGTATAAGATTTCGCAGACATAATGCATAAGGTGGGGGGTGTGTTAATAAGCCATTTTGTCCGCGATCCACCGTCTGACCCTATCGAATTATTTTTTGCAGTTTTTGCTTGGAAAATTTTGTATTTTCGCTCAAAAAAGATAGAAGGAGCCATGGAACCTGCACTAAATTTGGCAAACATAATGTCCATTTTGTTCGGGAACCACCTTTCGACTCTATTGATTTATGGATTTTTTGCAGTTTTTGCTTGGACGATTTTGTATTTTCGCCCAAAAAAGATAGAAGGAGCCATGGAATCTGGACCAAATTTGGCAGACATAATGTATGTGGTGGGGGGGGGGGGTGTTAATGAGCCATTTCGGCACACACGAATTGTCGTTGTTGATTCATTGATGTGTTTGCAATCTGTGTGCTGAAAATTCAATCAGTGCTATATAATATTTGGCTTAGCTACTTTTTGTATGTTAGCCCAAAAAGGATAGAAGGAGTCTTGGAATCTGAACCAAATTTGGCAGACGTAATGTATGAGGTGAAGCCATTTCGTTCGGGGACCACCGTCCGACTCTATCGGTTTAATGATTCTTTGCAGTTTTTGTTTAGAAGTTTTTGTATATTCACCCAAACAGGATAGAAGGAGCTACGGAATTTGAACCAAATTTGGCAGACGTAATGTATGGGGTGGTGTGTTAATAAGCTTTTTCATTCGGAACACATGGGTCCCTTTTTCATTTATTGTCATTTATTGGTTCTTTCGTTTTTGCTCAGCAAATTTTTTCCGCCCTCAATAATATAAGAAGTTTCAACTCAGTCTAAAGACGCATCAAAGGGTAGCATAGCCTACCTTCTGCGGAAGTTTGCTGCACGTTTCTATTATTTTTATTGAGATTCGGCTTCAAAGGAAAATGTCTTATCAGCAACTTTAATCCAATTTCACCAGATAGCTAGACAGGAGGGATATAGCCCACTTCATTTACGCGTTTAAATGATGCGAGGCGTGTGTTTACAAGATATATTGTTTAGAAGATACCGATTGATTTTATCGCTTTATTGATTTTTTAGTGTTTCTGCTTAAAAATTTTTTGCCGGCTCAAAATGTTTGAAAAAATAATGGGTCTAAACCGAACCTTGCATAATGATTCAGTGCGGGCGGGTGTCACTGAGCTTTTGTCAAAAATAATCTACTGTCGCTTTTGATTCATTGGCTTCCGGCGTTTTTTGCTTAGCAGTTTTGCTATGACTGGCCCAGAATACTAGAAAAAATTATGAGGCTGAACCAAACTTCGCATACATAAACTTTTGATTCTTTTGTTAATAAGTATTCGCACTAATATAGGATAAATCAATTAACTAATTTTACGCTTTTGGGGCGATTGGCAGGAAGGATGGGATAGGTAGGCATGTTTATCACAAACACAATACCTATTACTTCAATGTTGACTTTTTCCAACTATTCGTTAATTTTTGGTAGTTAACGTTCTCAGTAGCTGACTGATATGCGACTACGCATGGAGCACATCTAGCTCTTCTATGCTCTTGACTGCGCATTTCTGTTGCTTATTGTTAGAGCGGTCACTCTTAACCGGTAGCTACTGTTTGTTATTCGCTGTGCGCAGAAAAAAGTATTTGATCAAGTTCACTAACAGAAAAATAGTGAAGGACGTGCCGAGCATCCAGCAGTGCAAAGGGCTAATTTATTGCCACTTACTGTGGCAAGTTACATCCACAATTTAGGAGACCTGGATCCGCTGAATATGACAGAAATTCAGATTTCTTGTTTGACTTCTCCGTTTTCTGATCGTACTGGTAAACAACAGGACTCTGATTAGCCTAGGCTAAGTGATTCATCAGCTAATATGAGTCTGCGATAAAGCACCACCTGATGAAAGAACTATCTGCCTGGCTATAGTAGGTGTGCCGTAGGTAATCAGCTTATGTGAGTGTTGTAATAAGCACAATGAGCAAAGTAACACAATCAAAATCTGAAAAGATCCGCGGAAGCCCCCAGAAAATGGCCACCTATCGTATACCTACAGTACACGAACAAGCATTTTGTACATCAGAAAATGCTCCTCGTACAGATAAGCTAGATGAAGCCTTTCGATTATGGGATACGACACGAATTTCGATAAGCTCCGACAAAGTCCTTAAAATTTAATTTTCGCGCTACTTTTGGGCCGCGAAAACCTGTCGTTGAAAATACCAAATTTTTGTATGAAGTTATCAAGATATACCAGCAAAGGAAAGTGACTGAAGTTGTGCGAGTCCTGATTTTTTTACTTCTACCAGCCCTTGCACTTCCCCCCCCCACTCTCGAGGATTTCGGCGAAAATTCTACGTATGTTTTTCTTCCCATATTATATGTAACTAGCTGGCTTACCCGGCTCCGCCGTATCCGGACCAAACTTGGCACACATACACTTCGGGCCCCGGCGGGTGTCACAGTCCACTTTTCGTTATCGATCGATGTCGATTTTACCGATTTTTATCGATTTTTTTGCAGAGTTCACCTACAGGGCTAGGAGTTGGCACAGGGGGGAAGTGAGCGTGGGGATTCCGAATACAATATTAGTTTTCAGAATTATCGATTACTTTTATTGATTCTATCGATTTTTTGTAAAGTTTGACATGCGAGGCTGGGATTTTGCACAGGGGGTAATCGAGCATGCTGATTACGAACACAATATTAGTTTTCAGGATCGTCCATTACTTTTATCGATTTTATCGATTTTTTTGTAAAGTTTGACCTGCGGGGCTGGGAGTTTGCACAGGGGGTAATCGAGCATGCAGATTACGAATGCAATATTAGTTTTCAAGATCGTCCATTACTTTTATCGATTTTATCGATTTTTTGAAAATTTGAGCTAGGGGGCTGGAATTTGGCACAGGGGTGTAATCGAGCATGCTGATCACCCCCCTTGGGGATGATCAGCATGCTCGATTACCCCCCTGTGCCAACTCGCAGCCCCCTAGCTCAAACTTTGCAAAAAATCGATAAAATCGATAAAGGTAATCGATAATCCCGAAAACCAATATTGTATTCGGAATCCCCATGCTCGATTACCCCCCTGTGCGAACTCTCAGCCCCGTAGCTCAAACTTTGCAAAAAAATCGATAAAATCGATAAAAGTAATCGATAATCCTGAAAACCAATATTGTATTCGGAATTCCCATGCTCGATTACCCCCCTGTGCCAACTCCCAGCCCCGCAGCTCAAACTTTGCAAAAAAATCGATAAAATCGATAAAAGTAATCGATAATCCTGAAAACCAATATTGTATTCGGAATCCCCATGCTCGATTACCCCCCTGTGCCAACTTCCAGCCCCGTAGGTGAACTCAGCAAAAAAATCGATAAAAATCGATAAAATCGATATCGATCGATGACGAAAAGTAGCCTATGACACCCGCCGGGGCCCGAAGTGTATTGTGCCAAGTTTGGTCCGGATCGGTTCAGAAATGGAATTTTCTATTCGGAACATACGTACAGACAGACAGACAGACAGACATACAGACATACATACATACAAACAGACTTCAGCTTTATATATAAGATGCGTTATGTGCATTGTCTTAGGTTCAGTAAAGAATTTTGTTACCCTAGTTTGATTTGTGGTCTAGAAATAAAGCCCGCGTGGCAGACAATTGAGTAAAAGTGGTATTGGACGATTGGTATCAGACGATTAGTCCTACATATTTACCTACTCGATTCATATCAGTTGACCTCAGAATCTACATATAGAATAGACCACGTAATTATCACTAGTTTATCTGAATAGCAGACGCATAATTGGTATGGGACTGTGTCTGACTATTGTTTACGTCAGTAGACCAGAGTAACTGCAAGTGTATTCTAAAAGTTTTTTTTGCAAAATAAGCGGATGTCTGATGCGTTCCATAAATATTAGGCTGCTGCATAAGTTTTGTCCGAAATAAATTTCTTAGTGTAAGGAGATTTCAGGCCTAAAATCTGCAAGTGGCGGAGGAACGTTTTCACCCTAGAAATATGTTCTTGCGAGAAAATCCCCACAATGCGCCCTTCAAGTCAAGTTCTTTCATTGGTTGCGCAATAAGGGTGTAGAAGGCTAGTAGATGCAGAAGCTCATTTCCATAAAGAAAACGTCTTGCTAGTAAAATTTATTGTCGAACATCAATTTTTACAAGTAATGACTTTCTGCGAATAGAATTAATCGATGAGCTCATAATTGGAGGTGCTAGGGTAAAACAAGAGCTAATAGGTCCCATCCGATAACTCCCTATCGGCGCTCACGTCAACTGTAAAATTTTCATAATTCATAATTTTCATAATTCGTAAATAGGCATGCACACATGCACTGAAGCGAGGTCAAAAAGTGGCTTCTTTTTTGCTTAGTTAAAAAAATCTCTTGGCAACGCAAACTCTATGGAGTCTTTGATGTCGCAAAATGCTCTACGAAAATTTCCCTATCTCTTCGTTGTTAGATAAATGCCAATCAATTCTCGTAAAACAGCATTGCCATGTCAAAAGAGACAGGTTTGAAGAAAAACGCTGTAAATTTTTTGAATTCTTGCTTCTTCCTTAACAAGGATTTTCGCAGGTCTCAACATGTGCCTGATAGCCAAGGAACCGCTTGACACATAGAAACCAAGATCTTGGAAAAAAAACTTTAGGAAGAAATTGCGACATTTTGAACTTAAAAAATCCATATCGGATAGAACTTATGCAGCAACCTAATACGTATCGAAGGAGGCCATTCATGACAGCATCGCTCTACCCGAATTACTCTATTTGAAAAATCTGGTAGTATAGTCAGTTCTGGATAGGCTTACGTCTTCTAAATTTCTGTCTAAAAAAACGTATAAACTACCAATCAACTATCGCTTGAAACTATCGTTACCGATAGCCAAAAGGTTTAACAAAGCCTAATACTTTAAACTTCGCTCACCATTTTCCCACATTACTAGTATAGCCTTTTTTCCCACAAGTCAAGATTTTCATAAGGAGTTTTCGTTAGAAGAAAACTTTGTCCAGTTTAAACAGGAAAACGGAATATAAATCTAGGCATTTTCAAAATTTTTGCAACCTTTCAGTTAGCGATATATGGCCTTGGGCATACCTCATGCGATTAGCCGCGACGCGGTTTGGCAATACTCCAGTTGTTCATAGTTGTATGGGATTTCTGAATGTACAGAAGATAGGGCATTTCAACGACCTACGAAAGTTATACATGCTGCGCATTTGGGGTCTGCCAGTATTGAATTTGAAGACATCTGGCAAATTGCCAGATTGCGTGTCGACTGAAATCGCGTGATGTATGCTCAGGGCTTATGGGAAAATGGTCGAAGCCTATCTTAAAGCCACTAAAGAAATCTTAATCTCCGTCATTGATGATGAAGCTGCCTAAGACTTTGCTGTACAGTGCGCATGTTAGCTTAGTGCTCACTATAGATCTTCATAGGCTTCAAATGCCGTTGAGTTCATGCGGAAAAAAATTGAAAGATTTGAAACACTGAAAGCTGGACACCATTATAGAGCTCGCTTTTATAACTCTGCGTAATCGTTGATTTTGACGGATAAACTCCAATTTCACCGTGGTGTTGTCACACTTTTGCATCACAAAAATCGATTTTTAAACAACAGAAATTACTGTGATGTGGCCATTTCGTTGGCTGTACAACAATAAACTCATGTGCATAGTTAGAAAAAAATTGGTAATTCTAGTTCAGTCGCAGTTATCATCCTCTGAAAGTTGAGTGGAGCACCCTGCACAATCATAGCCGAATCTACTGCTCACAGGGAATATTCGTGGAAAGTATCTCAAATCTAAATTGCGACTGTTTTTCTAGAGAAACTTGAAAGTTGTTTCAAAAGCTACTTCACCATGTAGGCGATGTGAAAATTCAAGTCGAGCATTTTAAGCACATTAAAAATTGAGTTTTGTGATGTAAAAGCGTGGCAATCCAATGGTGGATGGAGCTGTTCGGCAATATCGCGGTAATAAAAGCGCCCTTTACCACAATCATGGAAACAACATGGTGAATTCCATGACTATCATTTGTAATAAACAAGAGCTTGAAAACTTTTTTTAAGCTTCTGTCAAATCAGGCTGATTTTGACGCTTCCAGAAGCAACAAATGCATCTTCCCTTGAAAGTGAACATTTCCTTCTGAATGGAAGACAGTCTTACAGTTGCAGGTGTCGCATATGTTTCATATTTCAAGGTATTTCGTACAGAAAAATTCAAAATCAAGGTATGCGATAGTGCTAAAAACCAGGTGGCCATAGTAGTGTCCAGTTTTCAGTACGGGCTTTTCTAAAATTTTCTATATTTTTCCCATTGAACTCAACGGGATGGGGAGCCGACTCGATAGGGTGACATGTGCGCATTACAGCAGAACTTCAAAAAGGCTCATCATGCTTAATCAAATAGTAAATTTTTAGAGAAGCCTTACAGTAGTATTTAGCGATGTAGCTGTAATTCGCCGGGAAACCATTGTAAAGTCGAATGTGATCTTTTCACTATGCAATTCACAGTCGTTTCAGATGGGTGGGACCACGCATTTTGAAAAAAGGATTATAAACCTTGCGTCAGCCTCGTGTCTGTTTTGTTTTGCATACCATATCGCTTACAATTCTACAGTTGAGAAAAACCACAAACTCGCACTTGACTGCTAAATGTCATGGATGGAATAGACAATCAAAGGCGAAAGATAAAAACAAAGTTTTCATATAGAGAAATTATGAATAAAACGAATATGTTTTTGGGAATAATTAAGGCTTTTTACTTCTCCAATTCTGCGGTGCGTTGGTTGAGCGGGAAATCTGAATTTTTCAGTGCAAAGAAATACTTTGGGCGATTCTAATATACAGGGCTTTACAACCTGAGTTTCCCACCCGCCCCGCTAGGACGCCACGCTTAAGTCCGCGCAGCGTTCGTGGCGCTGGCTGCGCGTCGACTGAAGCTTGGCGAAATCCGGGCGATACGCAGCAAACGCCGCGCGCGGCCTGAGCGAGGCGGCCGCGTTGGAGGAGCCGCGCAAGCGAAACTTGCGACTCTCAGGTTGAAAAGCCCTGTACATTCATTCAAGTTGCTTATTAGGATTTCGCCTTCGAGATTGCTCGTGTTCAAATTTTGGTTTTGAGTAAACTTGTTTTTAACCGCTTTTATTCAAAAACATCCTGAACACTTTTTTCTCTATTTTTTTGCTTTTAGGATAAGTCTTAAGAACAGCAAAGCGATTTTGGACTGAGCGATGGCGCAACAGCCATGTAGAGAGCGGTACGTTTACATTTGAGCACTTTATCTGATCCTATACATCCACTTATGGCATCGTAATAGCGCTACGCGAGCATAACTCCCCTCACATGCGCAGTAGTACAGTTTATAATTAGAAATGAGCAGAAGTAGGGCAAAACCTACTAAATTTCAAACAATCAAAAATCATCTCAGAAGTCCAATTATCTGATTTTTTGCTATTTGCAATCGGGCACAGCCTCATATTTTAGAGTTGCGCAAGATAATGTCGATAGGCGGTGGCTTTTTGCGCTTCTGGATGTCGTCGGCAAGACTTTCGTGTTTGTCGGTCAATAAACTCAACTGCTTTGCGTAGAACAAATAAAAATGTAGCTATTGACTACTTTTGTTATTACAGTTAGACAGTCGGTCCATACTTTGATTAGGCTACGGGGATTTGAACCTATCTGTCGTTGCTACAGAGTCGCTGACAGTACTACCGCTGCACTTGATAAACACATAATTTGTACACATTTTCAGTGGCGCATTCAGGAAACCCTCAGACTTGAGCTCGGCCATTATTGTAGCCATTTCACTCATCGACTAGTAGCAAGCTGCAAAGTTATTTTTTTGAAGAAATACAAAGTATTGACGATTTTTAGAAAACCCAGCAACTGAGCGATTTCACGAACGCGAGCTATTGTTCTTGAAATTCTATCACCCCACAGATAGTAGCTTAGCAGTGACTAGATAGAAAAATCTCATAAACGGCGTTTGGTGCCAACATAAGTAGATATTAGAATCATTGTGATCTGATAAACTCTAGATTGGTTTACTTGCTGTTAAATCACTTTTCTCTTGAGTTTGTTTATTTTGTGTCACGCTTCATATTAGGTTGATGCGAAAGCTCCTGCGTAATTCCAACAAAATTAGATAACATTCCAAGCACTGAACCTGAATTCATTAGTTTGTTTCACAAAAGATAGTAAAAGGTTTGCGATTTATGATAGATGTTGCAACGTAACTTTCTATGAGCTAACCGCCGAGAACAAAACTTTTGAAAGGGCATTCCAAAATTTGCGATTTTAGAATTTTGAGAATTGCAGAGGGCTTCTAGCTAGCCCCAAAATATCTGAAAAAATCTTTCTACATAACAGTAGTCTTTACCTCACCAGGCATCGTCTTGCATGAAAGCACAAAAACAAAGAATTTGGCAGAAATGTCATTTCACCGAAAAAATCCCCTTATTGTTGCACGATTTTCAGCAAAGACACTATGTAACTTCGGAAAAAAATCTCCTAAGTGAGTAGTTAATCGTTTTCTGGTTTTCGAACTCCATTTCTACGAAGAAACTGTAGCAATAAGGGAGATTTTTTTTGCAAGTGCGTTTTTGGCTAATTTTTTGTTTCTGCATACTCATGCGAATTTGAAGGTTGCCACAGCAAAGAATCGACTACTGCTAAGTCAAAGTTTTTTGAGGCTGACTGGAGGTCCGCAATTTTCTAGCATTGAAATTAAAATTGCAAATTTTGAAACGACATCTTTGAAAGCTCCGTAAATGCATAGAATATGTGGTTACACTATGAAGTTAATAAAGACTTCCAAGACTTAGTAATTCATCGAAGACGGAAACAAGATCTACGGTGCTTTGCCACTGTACAATTTGTCTGCGTGTGCTCAAGATTACATATCTTCTGTTTTCTAGCAAATTGCGGGTCTGAGCTAGATTATCACAAATGCATACCCGACGAACATCTCTAGCTCAACTTTTTTCGCTATTTACTTTTATTATGATAAGTCTACTTGTAATCGTGTTGTTGAAGAAACACAGTAGATCTTTTGATTGCTTCCATATCTCTGCCACTCGGCTCTAAATCGTGTATCATTGGTGCCTGCAGTAATAAAACTATTAGGTTGTCCCGAAAGTAGACTCCTTTTTTAGATAATTCATGCAGTTTTTGCTTCCCTAACAGACTTAAAGTATCATCCGATAGAGCAGATCAGGCTCTACAAAACTATCACCAAGGGTCCGCCTAAGTCGCATTCCATGTAAAGTCTGAAGCCAAAATCGAAAAAAATTTTGTGGCCTGAAAATTGGATTCTTGCCAGGAAAAACCCTACGGACCTCCAACTTGGTCATTACACAGTAGGCACAAAGTAGTACTCGAATATGCCTTTACTGGATTTTTTGCGCGCATAGAAGGCGAGAAATTAAAGATAGTCTGAAATGGCAAACTCCGCCCCCGACCCCTCCCACATATGTCATTATATGCTACAAGCCTTACTAAGCATGATCTCAAAATTTTACCACTGTACGTGCTCTTATGATCGAGAAATACCAAGTTTTATGTAAAAAACCCGAAAAAAGCGATATTTTGGCATTTTCGGACCACCTTTATTTCTCAACTTTGAATATCGAAAAAATCTACCAATTACGTTTTTAAGTACTACTATGT
Organism: Cylicocyclus nassatus; assembly: GCA_958299035.1. NCBI lineage: Eukaryota > Metazoa > Nematoda > Chromadorea > Rhabditida > Strongylidae > Cylicocyclus > Cylicocyclus nassatus. Next base: position 16,629,201 of record CATQJL010000305.1, read on the forward strand.
GTCTATTGTATAGAGACCAAGTTGGAAGTCCGTAGGGATTTTCTTGAAGGAGATCCGATTTTTAGGGTACCTGAAAAATCTCGATTTTTGGCTCTAAATTTTGCCTGGATTACGACTTAGGTGGATCCTTGGCGGTTTTCTTGTAGAGCTTGCTCCGCTCTATCGAATGTTACCCGAGATTTGTTGGGAGAACAGATGCAGCTCAATTCATTCGAAAATGGAGCTCACTTTTGAAGACCATTTAAAAATTATAAGAACTACCCCAAACGTACAAAAATCTGTTTCCCTGCCCGATCAAATTGCCCTACGTGCCGCTCATATCTGAAAGACAGTTCATGCCCTCGTGCCGCTCGACAACTTAATCGCTAGACTGAAGCATTATACACATGCAAGTAACGTGACTCAAGCGAATGTTTGTATTTCTTGAGAAACAGTAAGTTAGACATTTGATAACAATAAATTTGGCAGTTTACAAACTTTTGGGCTTAGCGAGATCCATACTTACTTGATTTATTCAACATTTCCAAATCACCAAGGACAATGCGCAAATAAGCCGGTTTTCTTATAGATTGTCTTAACGTGTATCTGCATTTCCAAACATCTTTAGCAGTTTACGAACAACTTACAAGGATCTTAAGTCGCCATAATAATTTAGAACGCTTTGCATATCATTGAATTCGTTATGAGCTGAGACCGATTCTAGCTTCCACATCTGATGCGCGGTTTTAGGAAGAAATTATGGGGAAGTAAAATTGTGAAGTTTTGAGTACCTAATGCATAGTTTGCTTAGAAAACCATCTCGGGAGTGCATAATCAGCATGGTGTTGAGTGTGGCGGCTAAAGGAATGCACACATATACCGGCAACATAGATGAGTCTTTTTGAACAACTATTCTTGAACGTGTAGCACCGAATGTTTGCCAAATTCGGACCTAGAAACGCTCATAACTTTTTCTAGGGAGCCGCGCACAGATACAAAATCAGATTCATTAGCTCAACAAGACGCAATTGCTAATATGCATTTCATCCCCATCGTAACGGCGACCTATGATCCTTCCCTGATAAGACAAGGCCAACACTTACATGCTCTAGCGCAACCGGCACTGTATCCCAGTCAAACATAAAGTTTATTTACATCAGAGCTACCTTAATCACCAAGTACAAGACGCACCTTTTTCATTTTTTCAAGCAAACAGCTTGACAGCACTGCCCTGAAAAATGATAGCTCTCCTAGACAATACTTCTAAGTAAGAAGCAGTACGGTAGAGGGTCGTTTAATCGCGAGATCTTTTGATGTGTACAGGCTGGTCGAGTTTAGAACAAAAACAGGTACGTCCTGCACTCCTGTAAAATTAGGGTGATATTAGGTCGTTCCCTAAGTTCGTAGCGTTTTTATTTTTGTCGCCGTTTTCTGGTGAAGCAGATGGTTTACGGCAAAGTATCTGGTATCATTCAAGAGAGCCAAACTTGCTTTACAAAACTTGCTTTTTTTCGAGACAATCCTAATGATCTTTGGTTTTAAAGTTTTTTAAGTGGCGGAAAATGGCGATTTCAACACCTATACTTTTCGCATTTCCTCCATATCCCACGAATATTTCTAGGCATGTGTAGTTGGAGTAGTAGTAGCAAACAAGGCTGATGTGCTGACGAAGTGGTGTCCAGCCAATATGCTAAGAACGAGTACTCAATAGTTGCAGTCTTCGACTGCTGCAGTTTGAGTTTACGTTTTGTTTCGCAACAGAATGTTCTCGTGCTGTTGTCAAGCCTTGAGCGAGAAACAGCTTTGTCTAAGTGGCAGAAAGCTTTGAATGCAAGCGCTGACCAGTGATTTTACACTTTGCCAAAAAATTTTGGCTTAGGAAACTCTCACATTCCCGCCAAAAGCAAAACATCTACACAGGGTAGTGCGCTCTATCCTTCTCTATAGTGTTTCCCTTGACAAGAAGTTCACTTCTGTGTGCATCATAGTCCGGCAAGCAGTTGTTCCCCATCACTCATAACAATTTAAAATGGGAAATTCCCTCTGGTAATTTCCGTATATGGAGATGTCGAAAGTACAAAACGAAGGTCATTAGATTTGCTTTAAAAATAAAACGTTTAAACGTAATTAACGTTTGTGATGTGGAACGCGTTGAGCCGTTGGCAATTTATTAGAAAAACACAAGAGTTCCCCCTCTGCCTATCGGCGTACATGCCGAGGGTTCACTAGGAATAACTAGAGAACAACACACACAAATATATCAAGGTGCGGCGGGTACGCCGCAACCACAGAGACCATATCGACCTAGCCTATAGTGAGTGAGCAAGTTCCAATATAAGGGACGGCTCTACAACACCTCCCTCCTAAGATGAACAACGGTACATCTTATAACAAGGATCTACTTGTAGACGTTCTGGTGGACGACGATGGCGACTTGGTCTGGTTGATGTCGGTGGTGTAGAAGAGGTGGCTTGGTGTTCAGCAACATCCATACCATTGTTAAGTCGGTCTTCATCGGAAGTGGACTGTGTCGAGTCATAATGTCGATCCATACTTGCTGCGCGGCGCATCTGGTTCGCATGTCGTCTCCATAAGTGATCGTCTTCAGTAAGCACGCCATATAGTGCTTCTCCATAGCGTTTCTTCACTCGAGCTGGAATCCATTTTTCACATCCAGAGCGAAAGTCACGTACCCAAACGGCTTCTTGTGCTGGTACGCTCTCTTTCGTGCTCCATGGTGGCGGTTGAACTGCTTCTCCATGTTTTCATTGCTCATTCCTTCTTCTTTGAAGTCTTCATTCAGCAGCGACAGTGGTGTCCTTATCTGACGTTCCAGGAGCAGCTCGGCAGGCGAACGTTGTTCTGGAGCAGTTGTACAAGGCGTTCGTCGATAAGACTGCAGAAATTCCGCGAGCTTCTCTGCCGTTCCTCCCTCCTTAATTTTCTGGAAGGTTCTCTTGAAGATATCCACAAACCTCTCCGCTTGTCCATTTGATTGTGGATGGAATGGAGGCGAACGCATATGCTTGATTCCTCGCTCTTCACAGAAATCCTGGAACTCCTTGACTGTGAACTGCGTCCCATTATCCGACACGATCACTTGCGGATTTCCAAATCGTGCGAATAGAGATCTGAGTTCCTTCAGAGTAGCTGTAGTTGACGATGAAGGCATCTCAAACACTTCTGGCCATTTCGAGTAAGCGTCAACTACAACGAGATACATCTTACCATTCAGCGGCCCTGCGTAGTCAATGTGAAGTCGATTCCATGGTTTGTCTTCAACTTTCCATGAATGCAGCAACGTCTTCACTGGCATTTTGGAGGCTTCTTGACAATCTCTACAGCGGCGCACTGAGTCTTCAATTTCTCTGTTGATGCCCATCCAATATGCGAATCCTCTCGCGAGCATCTTCATCCTTGTCATTCCAGGGTGTCCCTCATGTAACTGCTTCAGAACCGCTTGTCTCAACGAGGCTGGAATGACTATCTGTGGGCGAAATACAAACATCCGTTCTGCACTGATAAATTCTCCTTCAGTGCTCTCCAATTTCGGACTTCTTCTTTCGGCTTGGACGGCCATGCTCCAGATTGCAGCATATGTATGACTTGCGCAATGGTTTCGTCCTTGCGGGATTCTTCTTCTATCCTTCTTCGGGTTACTGGTAACGCTCGTATGACAGCAGCTTGAACGGCTCGCACATCTTCTTCTACTTTCGCTATGACGACGTCTTCGGTTTGGAATGGCCGTGGAGGGATTAGTCGAGACAGTGCGTCGGCTTGTCCGAATTCGGTCGTCTTGCGATACTCCAAGTCGAAGTCGTATGCGAGTAGAATGAGCTTCCATCGTTGCAATCTGTTCGCTGTGTACACAGGCACCATCTTCTTGGGTCCAAAGATGTGTAGCAGCGGCTTGTGATCGGTAAGCAGTCTGAACCGTCGTCCGTATATATAGCGATGGAACTTACGAACCGCGAACACCAGGGCTAATCCTTCCTTTTCAATTTGTCCGTAGTTCCGTTCTGCAGCTGTGAGGCTTCGGCTTGCATGGCAAATAGCCTTCTCTGTACCATCCGGCATCTTGTGCAAAATCACAGCTCCTACTCCGTAGTCCGATGCGTCGGCAGCTACCACTATCTGCAAGTCAGGATCAAAATGTGTGAGGAGTAGATCGGAGGCTAAGACTTCCTTGGCACGCTTGAATGCGATTTGGCATTCCTCTGTCCATTCGAACTTCGCGTCCTTTTTGAGCAATGCGTCCAGGGGTGCACGAAGTTGGCGCATCTCTGCTACGAACAATCCATAGTAGTTGATCATCCCAAGGAAGGATCGAACATCCGCTATGTTCTTCGGAGCTGGCATCTGTTGGATAACCTCGATCTTCTTTGGATCCGGCCGGCGTCCGTTTTTGTCGATAATGTAACCTAAGTAACAGATCTCTGGCATAAGAAAGTTGCATTTTTCCAACCTGACGTGGGATCCGTAATCCTTGATTCGCTTGAACAGGGCTTCCAAGTTTTGGCGATGCTCCTCATAACTCCTTCCAGTGATGATGATGTCATCAAGATAAGCGGCTACTCCATTAAGCCCACTTATCATGGAATCCATAATCTGCTGGAATATACCTGGAGCCGATTTCACTCCAAAGGGAAGACGATTGTAGCGATACAATCCCTTGTGCGTATTGATAGTTAGCATTTCCCTTGATGCTTCCTCAACTTCCACCTGTAAATATGCCTCGGCCAAATCGAGCTGAGTGAAGAGCTGGCCTCCATTAAGCTTGGTGAACACATCCTCCGCTGTGGGCAATGGGTGCTTATGCAGCTGCAATGCATCGTTGAGTCCCGTCGAAAAGTCGGCACATAGACGGATCCTGCCATTCTTCTTCCTGACGGCGACTATAGGAGCGGCCCACTCTGAGTGTTCAACAGCAGAAATAACTCCTTCGGCTACCAGCCGATCAATTTCTGCCTCCAGTTCCGATGCTGTGGCGTATGGAACTGGTCTCTTCTTTTTGAAAACTGGGACAGCATCCTTCTTCAAGACTAACCTGGCCTTGCTCTTTTTACATTTCCCTAGTTCGCTCTTGAAGACATCCGGATACTTGTTCTTCAAGTCGGCGACAACTTCGGCTCGAATTGCTTCTTCGTTAGTCACCTTCCTGCAGTTGTACTTGGTCTTCAAATTCTTGTAAGCTGGCAATTGGATGCACCATTCCAATCCCAGGAGATTCGAGCCTTCGGTGACATAGCAAGTTCCTGTTCCATGGACCATCCGTCCTGTAACTCGATCCTTGACTTTGAAATCAGTCAAAAATTTACCATCGATCTGCATTGGTGTCCCATCTGCAGTTTTGACAGGCATCACGCACGGTTCCAAGACTGGAGATCCTATCCTCTTCCAGGCTTTACGGGATATCAGCGTTATATCCGCACCAGTGTCCAACTGAAGCTTGAGAGGACATCCTTTGACCACAACGTCAAGGTAGGTGCGGGCATTCTCGGCGTCGAAAGCGATCACGTTCTTGCATTGTCTTCTTCGACCATAGGGCTGAGTCGCTGCCTTCCGTCGCTTCCTTCGGCCCGCTCTAGGTAGTTGTGGACAGTCCCTGCTAAAATGCGGACCTCCACATCTGAAACAGTCTACCTTTTTCTTCCACACCGCATGAACATCCCGGGTGCCTTCCATATCCGTATTGTCCATCTTCGACGCGGTGTAGTTCTCGCATTCGCTGACCAAGTCCTCGATTGTCAGCGGTGTTTCGTCCGTATGTGCATCCAATCTGCGAATCATCCTGAGGCGGACGTCTCGAGTGACGGGTCTTGAAGACCGGCTACAAATTGTAGCGTCTTCATTCCAGTATAGTCGAGCTCCTTGAGTCGAGCGTCCTCATCCATCCGCTTGATTGTGTTGGCGTAATCTCGGAAGGGTACACACGTCGGCGTAAGCGGTGGGCAGGTGACGCGGAGGCACTCGAACCTTCTTCTTATCAGCGTCTTCTTGGATGCGAACAGCTTCTGAAGTTTTTCGATAGTTGTGTTAAAATCCAAGTCGTGTGGCTTTGCAGGCAGGACTTCATCTGCATACTTCCGGTATGCTTCTTCGTCCAGCTTCATGAGGACCAGGTCACGCTTCTTGTTGTCTGGCAACAAGGACTAGCTTATGACCGGTCCGTACCTGCTGTACTAGTAGGCAAAGGTATTACCTGTGTCTTCATCGGAGACGAACCTTTGCACATCCTTGCTCAGCTGATCGTATTGATCCTTGCTGGCATCGTGTACGGCTACACTCTGGTTGTTGGCCAGAGTAGCGATTAGCATCCGCATTTGTTCCTGTTGGGCTTGCATCTGGATCCGAACTTCTTCTTGTTGAAGCCGCATCTGCTCCATCATGACGTTGAGGACCTTCTCCAGATCCGCCGCATGCCGCTCTTCTGCAACCTTCGGCATGGCTCCGCTGCAACGACGAGATTTCTTCCCTCTCGTCGATCGATACCAGCTCTCAAATACAACTTATCTTGAAAAGTTGTCCCTGAAGTCGACTGAAGGCTTCTTATTCTCCTTGGTCGGCGCTGGAGCTTCTTCTCGTCCTCGGTTGGTGGTGGAGTTCTTCTTGTCCTTGATCCTGATCGCCAGTTGATGTGGAACGCGTTGAGCCGTTGACAATTTATTAGAAAAACACGAGAGTTCCCCCTCTGCCTATCGGCGTACATGCCGAGGGTTCACTAGGAATAACTAGAGAACAACACACACAAATATATCAAGGTGCGGCGGGTACGCCGCAACCACAGAGACCATATCGACCTAGCCTACAGTGAGTGAGCAAGTTCCAATATAAGGGACGGCTCTACAACAGTTTGTTTAACGTAATGAATAAAGGTTTTGTAGAGCAGAATCAACTTTTTCGAATAGTACAGATAGTTTATCGTAAAGCAACCGCTTCACCAGAAAACAGCGACAAAGATAAAAACGCTACAAACTCATGGAACGACCAATAATATGACAGCATATTGGTGTTTTGACGCGGGGAGGGATTATGAAAGGTACTTTTGGACGATAAGACTAAAATCTAAGCTGATGTCATATTTTCCTTTAGCAAGACATCATCTATATCTTACAAGAGAAGTCACTTAACTCAGGTCGGGTTTTTGAAATGAGACACATATGGTTGGAATCAGCTTGAAACGCTGATTTCAAATCTGCTTTCCTTAGCTGCGAACCATTCTTCTGAAGCGAGTTATGAGCTTTTTCGTGAGCAAATTTTGCGTGTTGACCGACTTAGGCATGCTACGGTATCATCATCTAGGTAGTGGTTCAAATGCATATTATACCCTATCAAAGCCAAAATCAATTTGATGTTATTTTGATTTTCCACCACTTTTTGGGCAGATCTAAAGACCTTTCCATATTCAGTTGTATGTCAATGACACATACTAAAAAAGCTCATAACTCGCTTCAGAGAAACGCTTCGCAGCTAAGGATAGCATATTTGGAATCAGCGTTCCGAGCTGATTCTAAATATTAGGTCGTTTAAAAAGTAATTTCGCTTTTTTCAAAAGGGCACCACATGTGACGGAACAAAGCTTTTCAAAAGATCTTGGAGGCATTCGATGCAGAATTTCATTTTCTTTCTAATGGCTATGAAGTTTTGGCAAAACATTCAGTGAGCTTTCAGAAAATAACCAAAATTTGCGACCCATGCTTTTTGAGATGGTCAAGTTTCACGATTTTTTAGAACTTTCATATCAATCCACAGAAGGAGCTCAAGTAAACATTCGATAGAGTAAACCTTATAGGATACAGCACTGCTTTTTTTTCCTTTCCATAGCTTGCCATAGATTTTTAACAGAATTTTAACTGATGCTACCGATATCCATACTTGGGCAGCTAAATCCTCGTAGAACATCAAAAGAAGAGCACCTCGCGCACTATTCGATGCAGCATTTTCTCCTCTTTTTAACAGGTGTTTTTTGTTTCCGATTCGCTTAGTTTCTGGGGATAAAATCATCGTAACTCACTTTTTTAGCGAGCCCCAGGCTGTACCCGAGAAACTCGAAATTTGATATTTCGAACCCATAAACCCTCACTTGCTTTGTAAAATTAATGCTAACTCATAGTACCATCTTGGTAGTCTCAAATTCCGAAAAATTATGATGTTTGATGCGATTGTGGCTGAGGTGAGCCTGCCAAAATCCGATGGTTCTGTTAAAAAATCTTTTGAAAAATTACGGCGAAATACGAGAAAGAGAAAAAAGTAGTACTGTATCCTATAAGGTTTACTCTATCGAATGTTTACTTGAGCTCCTTCTGTGGATTGATATGAAAGTTCTAAAAAATCGTGAAACTTGACCATCTCAAAAAGCATGGGTCGCAAATTTTGGTTATTTTCTGAAAGCTCACTGAATGTTTTGCCAAAACTTCATAGCCATTAGAAAGAAAATGAAATTCTGCATCGAATGCCTCCAAGATCTTTTGAAAAGCTTTGTTCCGTCACATGTGGTGCCCTTTTGAAAAAAGCGAAATTACTTTTTAAACGACCTAATATTTAGAATCAGCTCGGAACGCTGATTCCAAATATGCTATCCTTAGCTGCGAAGCGTTTCTCTGAAGCGAGTTATGAGCTTTTTTAGTATGTGTCATTGACATACAACTGAATATGGAAAGGTCTTTAGATCTGCCCAAAAAGTGGTGGAAAATCAAAATAACATCAAATTGATTTTGGCTTTGATAGGGTATAATATGCATTTGAACCACTACCTAAATGATGATACCGTAGCATGCCTAAGTCGGTCAACACGCAAAATTTGCTCACGAAAAAGCTCATAACTCGCTTCAGAAGAACGCTTCGCTAAGGAAAGCAGATTTGAAATCAGCGTTTCAAGCTGATTCCAACCATATGTGTCTCATTTCAAAAGCCCGACCTAAGTTAAGTGACTTCCCTTGTTAGAAACTGAAGCTCTAGGTTTGATCTTCATATTAGTTTCTCCATCCTCATCTCGTATTGGAGTGGCTAGGAACTTGTGCCATTATTCAAGCAGAGTCAAAATATACCATTTTGAAAAGAATCCACTCACTGCTCATGGCGAAGTGAATAAATACAAGGCAAGAACAATGAATGTCTTTCTAGGCATCAAAATTCTTAGAGGTTCAGTGTTTTGATTACATCCTCGACCACCTCTGCAAACAGCTGGAGCTCGGTGTAAGGAAAAATTGCTTCTATCTATTCCATCTATTATTCTTTTCGGGAAAATGCGGCTAGACAACCCATCACCGGACCTGTCGCTATTTTTTCCATTCGTGTTTCCAACTGAATCCACCCTGAAGACTTATCCAGTCTTGTACGTGATTTACGGCATCGATGGCATATTGCTTATTTTCTCCACCGCGGTATTGATTGGAAGCTGTCGTTTGTTGTCGAAATCCTATTTGTTTCATCGTAATCTTATATACGTCACTCAGGTCAGTATATCTACTTTCCAAACCACTTAGTACACAGAAAAAAAGAGCATTTCATACACGTGGAAGTGAAGAAAGTTTTTTATGATTTGCTAAAATAGCCACTCTCTGTATGGTAGTGGTGACAGCCTGTGTTATGCAGTTTCAAAAACTATTCGTATCGCAGAAAATTTGTAACTGCACAGCTCTTGCGCAGTTTTGAATCTGTGCTAAAACCGCAATTTTCCCCAACTTGAGCATAAGAGAGGCTTCCTCACGAGGGAAAGGGGAGGGGAGATGAAGAGTTTGATAGGCAAGCCCGGGCAAGAGAGGCACTTTTTGCGGCGGTATGGCAAGCGATCGATTGTGCGAATGGCGAATACCAACTCAAATGGGGATGTATGCACGAATGACTTCAATCAAATCAGTGTGTCTATCCTTGTGTTGGCTTTTCGCCCGATTTATCCATAACGGCAAGACTAGATGTGCGAGAAAGCGAAAATGAAAGCTGAATGGTTAGTTGCGGTTGATATAAATTATTTCTCACCAACTTTTTGTGAAGAATGAATGAGTGGACTACGCACATGCTGAAATATGGTTTGATAGGAGCAAAGCTTTGCAAGCATAAGTGAAATGCAGCTTTCTTAGCTGTCAGCTTTTCGTGATTGCTGGGTTATATTCCTTGAGTAGTATTCATCTTCAATTCCTTAGTTTCAGTTCCATTTGTGCAGCTTCTACTTCTCTTTGCTTGGCCACATTGTTACAATACTTTATACAATCGACATTTTTCATGCAGAAGGTAGATATTCATTTATTGTAACGATCAAACTTTCCACTGAGGATTCAGGCGATATTAGGTCTAACCATGGGCTTGTCGCTGCTTGTTTTATCACTGTGTGGTGCAGATGCAGTTCATTATCCGTTTTTCCTTCGGTATTGCTTGAAAGATATTACGCTTCTTATCATGTAACTGATTATGAGGCGAAGCCGAGAAAATGGGTAGCATCTTTGGTGATCACAGTATCTTGTATTCTCACGTCTGCAACCGCTACTCCGCTTATTTTCGGTTGGTTGTTCATTCTATATGAAGCATCATACAGTTATAGTGCTTTCATTGTGTCTAATGACTTGTTCTAAATTCAATCACACTTTTCATGTACGCTGACCATATACGCTCTGGCTGTCATATCCTTGATAACTTATGCGGTATGTTCAGTTATGTATATATCACTATATCGACGTGATAGAAAGCAATTGCGTCAAATTACCTCTCCTCTCTCTCGCTACCTGCTTAGCGCGCGTTTCCAACTTGCCGAGAACTTACGAGTCCTAAAGGTAAGACACTTGATAATTGGAATACGTAAGAACATGTACACTCTAGATTGTCATGTATTCGTCCATGGTATACAACATCTGGTTGATACCTCCTTGCATTGTAATATTCTTGACATATCTTCATTTCAAACCAACAAGTGCAGTAGGACAGATATGCTACGCAGCGTATGGACTTTTCTTGTCATTGTGAGTTGATCTCGAGTGAGTTCAAATTGTATAACCCAAAATCATTGCAGTTCAGTATCACTGCTACTTATATACACTGCGGTAAAAAGTGGAAGATTTACTTTCACATTATGCCCCAAAACTAGTGAACATCAGAATATCCGTGTGGTCGATAGGCATGGAAACGATGGAACGACTAGCATGTACTTCCAGCAACTTACTGCAGCTTGGTAGTATTTTGTTTATCGAAATTTTAGAAAATTGTTGAAATTGGTGAACCTAGTAGTGTCTGGGCAAGAAAGAATAGTTTCTGGGCAAGTGATCACAAGCAAATTGCTTACTGCAAATTCAGCAAATCTATTTTTATATGAAAGTATTATGCAGGGTGTTATTTGTTTGTTTCAGTTTTGTAACAAGTTTCCTTCATATCGATGCCCAATCAATAAACAGTTCGAGGTTTGAAGTCAAACATTTCAACATAGGAAGAAACAAGGTTGAAATTTGATTACGACTTTTTACGTCTCACATTGCACGATAATCGATATCACTCACTCATGTTTACTAGTATTTTTCCATTGAGCAGCGCAGAAACGCATAAGACCATTTTCTGAGATAAGCTGCTAGCTTTAAAAAAATATTTCATTTCAAACTCATTGATTTTGGATCCAACTGCATACGCTTTACATGCCGGGAATAACTCCGAATGTCTTGATAAATTTTTGCTTATTGTGAACAAATGTCATGCAATTGTACTCTAATTATTCTTTGCAACTTGAAAAGTTACCATGCTCACAGGCTCACAATAAGGTCATTATACTCAAACTATGCGCGGCTTGTGCCTATAACCTGGACTTAGTTTTGCCGTATGTAAGCGCTCACGAAACAAGAAAACCTTTTTAGTGTAAATTTTTATGTTAAAGGTTGTCGAATTTTGAAAGTCAAGTCAACCTTTGTCAAATTTCCATTATTGTTAAATTAGAAGCCCGCTTCCGTAACCGAAACCATTTAGCTCTGCTCACTGTGCTAAGCTATACTATAAAATCGTCGGTGAGCTCGCTGAGGTAACACTGGCGAGCAATAACTTGGATGATGATAATGAAAATGAGATGAAAAAACAAACATTTTCGTTTTCAAAAACCAACATTTTCGTTTTCACGCTCAGTTTTTGATAAGGTGTCCACGCTGCTTCGAGGTTTTACGACCAGAAAAGCGTAAGTGCTAATACGACTTGCATTAAATCAGTGCCATTATGTGCTTGAGTTTATGCTTCTCAATGGTGATACCTTTCTTTTTAGACAAGGTGTACATGATTGTCTAAGTCACAATTTATCTGTGCGTAACATATCCAAATGGTCTGGGAGACATTGGTAGAGATGTGCGATAACCTGGAATTTGAATCAAAAAATGAAGGCTTTGGTATCAAGAGAGACCACACTGTCTTTCTTTATCGTGTGATCGCTTATTTTTGCAAACGGCAACCCTTTTCAAGCCGAGTAATCGAAGTCCAGTGTTTTGCGAATATCACAGGATAAAACACAAATTTATTATAGCCGGCTTAAAAAAGAGTCAATACCCATCACGCCTAAGCCAAGATCAATTCATGCTTGCTTTGTCTTTATGTCCTTTGGGGTTTTCTGCTTTTTACGGCACTTCTCTCTGATGAGATTTCCCAAGAACAAGCTAAAGAAACACAATATTCCTGACTTGTGGAATAGTCACGTACCATAATCTACTTCAGTAGTTCATTTTTAGTGTTTTTCCCTGTAAAACAACTATATTGGTCTGTTACTTACTTATTTATCCATTTGATAGATACACAAAATGCGTGCCATCATTCGCAATCTATGGACATGATCAGTAACATGAAAAACACAAAATCAGCTCAAGTCCAGCCTTTAGATAGTTTTTGAAAAAGGTATTAAGTTTGTTTAGATCAAGTATGAAATCATATCATTGGTGTTGGTGTAGAGGCACAATGGAGTCTGTCTCATGCCTCCTGCTTGCAGCAAAAGTGTCTTTGATTAGTCATTAAGCAATTGTTAATGGGGTAGCGGGTGTACATTCAAAAACGATTGTATACCTAGTTTGGTTTTCCCAACCTGGTGAAGTAGTGCCAGAACTTGTAAACTTCCAAGAATCTTGTTATACACGCATTTGCAAACACATAGTACTGGCACCGACGCCTACTGGCCTCGGTCAGCTTGGGCGGTTGTAATCAGGGCCCGTAGTAATCCCCCGTCGTGAGGGACGCGACGTCCGAAACATCGCACGTACCCAGTACGTGTCGTTTCGGCCGCGAGTCGTCGCGCGCCTATCTCTTATCATGGCCGCGCGGCGAAATCGCTGGACGTCGTGACTGCAGGACGTGCTCGTCCTCGTTCGCAGAGGACGAGCACGTCGTGAACGTCGTCACTTAAGGGGCAGAGAAATAAAAATAGTGGGCCTAGCGTGGAGACGCAGGAAGGCGCAACTGACTAAGGGTCGAGTACGCCGTGTTCGTCCTGTACGCAAGGACCGTAGACACACAGCACCATGTTCAATGCACGGCAAATGCGATCGATACCAACAGCTGATATGCGCCTAAAAGTCAACGCGCTGAGCGATTAAACTATTCTCTGTGTATTTCTGGCAGTGCTCTCAGACCCACTCCAGCTACGGAACTATCGATGTTGCATTTTGATGCATGCACAATAGAATGTGATGCTTTTTGATAGAACTCACCGCTCAGAACTCACCCAGGCACCCTTGTATAGGATCACTGATTGCTGTACTTAAACAGCTACTTATTGTTAGATCGGCGTTCTTGTCTTGCAAAGGCCAGCTTCAAATTCAATGCCTGTAGCGCGATGACAGTGCGCGCCGTCGACGATCATTGGAGGGTTCGATCGCGCGCACGTGCGCAAGTTTTGCGGCGCCCAAGAAGTGTTCGTGAGCAGCACGTCCTTCAGTCGGACACGTCGTGTCCTCGGTTTCTTCACATTATGAAATACAGGGTGTCCCAAAAGTATGTATGCACTGTTTGATCGTTAATATCTCTCTTCTCAAGAAGTCTTTTGCCTTGCTTCAGCTACCGTTTTGTAGAGCTGGCTTCAACTTAGATTTGCAGCATAGGACGAATCACCCATCTCTCTTCATTATTGTAGGATTACGGTAGAAACTTGAAACATATGGTGTCAATGTGGAAAAAGCTGCCGTTTCAAAAATTTTCAAGAAAAATGTGAAAACTTGTGTAAAAGGGTTTTTATGAACGCTGAGTTCAATACTCAACTATTCACAAGATTGCGAAGCTTTTTAAACGGTATAACCGCACTTTTTAGGAACATTGAAAAAAAAGGCCGCTACCTCTTACTTGGCATAACTCTTCAATGAAGCATCATAATAAGTTGGGAACTTTACAGTTAGAATCAACAACTCTAATTAGCCTAGTGTAAAAGTTTTCAGGCTGTTTTGTTTTCTTTCTGAGGCAAAATGGGCCTTTCATGGCTCAAAACCCTCTTTGAAGTTTGTACCGTAATCCTACAGTAATGAAAAGAGATGGGTGATTCGTTTTATACTGCAAATCTAAGTTGAAGCCAGCTCTACAAAACGGTACCTGATGCAAGGCAAAATACTCCTTGAGAAGAGAGATATTAACGATGAAACAGTGCATACATATTTTTGGGACACCCTGTATTTCGAAAGGTTTACTACGGGCCCAGGTTCGCGTACTTTATCGTAATTGAGTAGCCAGTAGTGGTGGTATAAAATTGTTCTTCTTCTAACCACTTCAGAAAATTCTTGAAGCATGAAATTGATATATTCCTATGCGATTACATTCCTTCATGACACGTTCTTGTGGACTCCTCCGATGATTTGGTCAGATAAGGGTCCATTCTGAAATTATTAGTGGCTTTGTTATCCCCTTCTCATTAGAGTTCATTTTAAACGATTAGTGAAATACACACACAACAAATGCTACCAATGTAAGCTGGAAGATTTTTTTTATCTTCAGTGTCCCGCTTATGCAGGGTTTGCTTTTCTTGTCAGATGTCTTCATATTATCCCATCTGAGGCAAGGTTTTCGTCTACACCAAGTTCTCGTAGGTCGGCCTGACTCTGTCCATCCACCTTATCTTGGGTCTACCTCTGGGTCTTTTGCCTGGTGCTTCCACAGGCAAGGCTAACTTCATGAAGTGACTATCATCCCTTCTGCGCACGTGCCCATGCCATCGTGGCCTCTTTTCCTGCATTTTCTGGGCAATTGGACCTACTTTCATTTGCGCTTGTATAGTGTCATTGCAGATGTGATCCTTCAGTGTGACTTCTAAGGTCCATCGTGGCATCCTTGTTTCCATGTCATTGAGCTTGCACTCCTTGTTCCGCGTACACGGCCAGCACTCACAGTCATACAATGCTGCTGGGCGGATAACGGTCCTGTACAGTTGGGACTTAAGTTGCACTGGCAATCTTCTGTGGCATAGAACTCCTGTTAAGGGTCTCCATTTCATCCACGCTGTGTTCATCCTGCCTGCGACCTCTTGTATGCCTCTCTCCGCTGAGATGTGACTGCCTAGGTACGCATGACGTTGTCTTCTTTAACTCTTCAACATTGATGCTTATGGTATCAGGAGTTTGTTTCCTCACTTCCATATATTCTGTCATCCTGGTGTTGGGCTTCAGGCCATACAACTTTAGCCTACACTAAAATCTCATAGATAAGAGCGGTTTAATTTACCCGTGAAAAATGAATTGGAATGAAATTGAAATTGAATGCAGTCACCCCTCTAACTTGATGGATGGATAAATAAAAATCGGAGAAGAAGTTTAGAAGAAGCTCCGCCCCTCAACTCTAAACCCCGCCCACTTAATAAACAATTCATATAGAAATTCCGAAATTCCGTAAAATCGCTATTTTTCTATATGAATTGTTTATCAAGTGGACGGGGTTTAGAGTTGAGGGGCGGAGCTTCTTCTAATCTTCTTCTCCGATTTTTATTCATCCATCCATCAAGTTAGAGGGGTGACTGCATTCAATTTCAATTTCATTCCAATTTATTTTTCACCGTAAATTAAACCGCTCTTATCTATGGGATTTTAGGGTATTTTTTCCAGTTTTGTACCTCGTATTGTAGCTCTTTCTGGTATTTGCTATCAAGACCACAACATCTGCGTAGAAAAGTATCCAAGGAGGTTCAAGTTTGAGAGGTTCCATCACGGCGTTCATCACAGTGATGAAGAGCAAGGGAGAGAGAATTGGACCTTGGTATACTCTAACCTTGATTCAGAATTCTTTCGATTGCGCTGCAGCTGTTTGCACGTGGCTTGAAGCGTCGTGGTAAATCAACTTTATCCACTGAACGTACTCCTCTGGCGCCCTGTTTTCCGTAAGGCTCACCATATGACTTCATGGGGCTTATCGAAGGCTTTCTCCAGGTTCAGGAAAGCTGCGTGCGAGTCCTTTTGCTTTTCTCTACATTTCTCCATCACTATCCGACGGAGCAGATTGCGTCAGCTGTACTTACTTTTTTTCACGAATCCGCACTGGTTTGGTGACAGCTCTATGATAACTCGAAGACGCGTTTCGATTACTCGCTTGAAGATTTTTAGAGTGTGGCCCATCAGTCGGATTGGTCGCTAGGATGCGCAGTCTGCTATGTCTCCTTTGTTCTTCCAATCGGAGTCGTCGTGCTGGTATACCAATCGCAAGGCATACTTTTGCTCCCTATGATCTGATGCAGGAGACTTGCTGACCATGAGGCTCCGGGTTGTCCACATATTTTCCAGGACTCGCTCGGAATGTCGTCTGGGCCAGCCAATTTGCCATTCCTTGTTCTTCTTACGGCTAGCCATACTTCCTTTTCCGTGACTGCTAGTACTGGTCTATCTATGGGACTTACGGGATGGACTTGATGGTGCGGTTTGTGGTGGCCATTACTTCGAAGTAGGTTCTCCATCTTTGGTGATGTCCTCTGGTTTTCTTAGCGTCCTACCAAGTTTGTCTATGTTATGAGGAAGTGTTCCATATTTTTTGTGTATTCCGCTCTTCTCGCTATCCGGTAAATCTCACATTCTCCCTCGCGAGACTCTAAATGATCGTAGAACTCTTTCAAGTACGCCTGTTTTGCTTTCTTTACGGAAGCCTTCGCAGCGTGTTTGGCTTGTTGGTATGTCTGGCGATCGTCCTCCGATTTCGTCTTATGCCATCGCTTGTACGCATCCCTCTTCTCCTTTATGAGTTTTCGCACTTCTTCGTTCCACCACCACTTTTCTCGATTAATCATTCTTTTTCCTGGCTTTGTACTTTCCAGGATCATGTGTGCCACTTCGTGGACTCGATTTTCCAAGCTCGTTCAGGATCGTTCTGGGTTCTCTTGCAAGTTTGGTAGAGTTGTTAGCAGTGCGCGTTGTTGGTTTTCAATCTCCACCATTTGATGCGTATCCTGGTCTCGGTGCCTCTCCTGGTGTGCCTATCCATTGTTATTTTGATGTCGAGATGCATGGTTTATGTTGAGGTATGCAGCTCTCACCGGGGATAACTTTGCAATCCTTTACGTTTTTGAAATCACAGTCGGATGGCCCAATCTACCTGCGTTCACCGGTCGCCACTCGCATATGTTATGAGGTATTTTTTCTTCTTGAGATACTATGTACTCGCCAAGACCAAATCATGAGCTGAGGCAAACTCCAGAATGCGCTCACCTTCTTCATTGCATGTTCCGTATCCGTGGCCCCCATGACATTTCCCGGCTTCTCTTCGCCTTTCTCCCACATGTCCGTTGAGGTTCGCTCCTAGCAGGAGTGCTTCTCCAAGGGAATTAAACTAAAGTGGTCATCCAGTTCCTGCCAGAACGCGTCTTTTTTCATCATCCTTACAACCAATTTGTGGCGCATAGGCAATAATTACTCGTAGGACCTGTTTTCCAGTATCTATCTTTATGCTCATCAGACGATCGCTTATGCGCTCTGCGTCAACTATATTGCTCCATAGAGTCTTCGAGACAGCTATACAATACCGCTCATAATTCGTAAAAGAAGTCGCCGGACTGCGGCGCACTCCGCCACACTCCGCCGCAGTGCGCCGGAATGATCGTCAATTTAGCCATATCTCGCTTCAGAATGGACGAATTCTGAAACCGAAGACACCGTTCGATTCAGCTCGGCGAGACGCATCATCTTATTATGAAGCTGAACGTCTGTTTGTCTGTTTGTCTGTTTGTCTGTACGTATGTTCCGAATAGAAAAATCCATTTCTGAACCGATCCGGACCAAACTTGGACACATACACTTCGGGCCCCGGCGGGTGTCATAGGCTACTTTTCGTCATCGATCGATATCGATTTCTTTTGCAGAGTTCACCTACGGGGCTGGGAGTTGGCACAGGGGGAGGGTAAGTGAGCATGGGGATTCCGAATACAATATTAGTTTTCAGAATTATCGATTATTATTTTGGTTGAATTCATTGTGCTGATAACAGTATTACCATTGATCTGTCGCTGATGACACATAGACAGTATACTACAATAGTATGGTAGAGAGCCACTCTGATCGAATTTGTTCTAAGATCTGCTCAAGATCACAATACCGCCCACAGATTGTCAAAATTTCCGTGAACTTTGCGGAATTCCGGGATTTCCGCCAGAGTGCGCGATAATCAGGGAAGTTCGCGACATTTCAGGATCCGCGAAACCATGCGAATCACGCAGAGTACGCAACGCCATAACTTCCTTCGGAATGAATATATTCCGAATCCGAAGAAAGCTTTGTGCTCAGTTCATCAAGGCAAGTCTTTCGATATACAGCGTATCCTTGATATTCCGATTTCAATATTCTCAAATCTTTCTGTAGACGTCTTTTCGCGAAGGTGTAAAGCAGCGCGCATTGCCCCTAGTAGACTCCAGCAAGGACCTTTCGATAGTACTTTTTCTGTAGATTACGTAGCACTAAAAAGTAGTCACAGGCATCTTTCCAATGGAGGTAGAAAGGCTGGTAAATCGTAGAAAAAATCTTGTTGTCCCAAATTCTACTCGTCGCAACCCTAGAATACGAGGCTATCTTGCTAAGCAGATGTGAGTTTTGTAATCACCAGGTCGGATAACCCTTATGAACAAGTTTTCCGAGATGTTCGGGTGATTTCATTTTTTCTTGTCTGACCCTCTGAAGCTGGCCGGTGGATTTTGGTCAAAATGTTGATGATCTTCAATTGTAAAGAAACGCCACTCATAGAGGTTTTCGAACACGCTGCTTATGGAAATCGTGTTCTCTGTCAAGTATAGGGTCTTTTTGCAGAGATATGGTGAGATGACTGCAACGGATTCACGAAAGCTCGTAACTTCGCCTCCACCTCTCACGTATCTGTCAAAAAACCTTCCTGCTTGCTTTTCTAGTCAAAGTTACTAGGAGATGTGTTATCGAATGGCGCATGACTCAGGCTCCATAATTCGCCGAGTTACAAGCCTACGAAAACACGTTCTCATGAATTTTGCCCAAAATGTAAAGATCGCAGATTTCGTCGAAATTCCACCGTGAGTGCTTGTATGACACTCGCATTGCGGATATTATGTTCGCTATTATGTTCGCTCTCATACAAGCACTCACAGTGGAATTTCGACGAAATCTGCGATGTTTACATTTTGGGCAAAATTCATGAGAACGTGTTTTCGTAGGCTTGTAACTCGGCGAATTATGGAGCCTGAGTCATGCGCCATTCGATAGCACATCTCCTAGTAACTTTGACTAGAAAAGCAAGTAGGCAGGTTTTTTGACAGATACGTGAGAGGTGGAGGCAAAGTTACGAGCTTTCGTGAATCCGTTGCAGTCATCTCACCATATCTCTGCAAAAAGACCCTATACTTGACAGAGAACACGATTTTCATAAGCAGCGTGTTCGAAAACCTCTATGAGCGGCGTTTCTTTACAATTGAAGATCATCAACATTTTGACCAAAATCCACCGGCCAGCTTCAGAGGGTCAGACAAGAAAAAATGAAAAAAAAATCACCCGAACATCTCGGAAAACTTGTTTATGAGAGCCATCCGACCTGGTGATTACAAAAATCACATCTGCTTAGCAAGATAGCCTCGTATTCTAGGGTTGCGACGAGTAGAATTTGGGACAACAAGATTTTTTCTACGATTTACCAGCCTTTCTACCTCCATTGGAAAGATGCCTGTGACTACTTTTTAGTGCTACGTAATCTACAGAAAAAGTACTATCGAAAGGTCCTTGCTGGAGTCTACTAGGGGCAATGCGCGCTGCTTTACACCTTCGCGAAAAGGCGTTAACAGAAAGATTTGAGAATATTGAAATCGGAATATCAAGGATACGCTGTATATCGAAAGACTTGCCTTGATGAACTGAGCACAAAGCTTTCTTCGGATTCACAATATGTTCATTCCGAAGGAAGTTACGGCGAGTAGAATTTAGAAACGCGTGATTTTTCCAAAATTCACCAACGCTTCTATCTCTTTTGGAAGACAGTCTGCAGCTACTCTTGAACGCAAGATAATCTGCAAAGACAGTACTATCGAACAGTGCTTACTGGAATCTTTTATGTTACACAGACGCTGCGTTACATTCTTGCGAAAGGACCTCCACAGAAAAAATTTGAAAAAACTGGAAATGGAATATCGAGCGCATAGTGTATACCAAATATATATAATAATAATAATAACAATATGTATATTTGCCTCGACGGTCTGAACACAATGCTGGTTCTGGATTCGGAATATATTCATTCCGAAGGAAGTTATGGCGTTGCGTACTTTGCGTGATTCGCATGGTTTCGCGGATCCTGAAATGTCGCGAACTTCCCGGATTATCGCGCACTCTGGCGGAAATCCCGGAATTCCGCGAAGTTCACGGAAATTTTGACAATCTGTGGGCGGTATTGTGATCTTGAGCAGATCTTAGAACAAATTCGATCAAAGTGGCTCTCTACCATACTATTGTAGTATACTGTCTATGTGTCATCAGCGACAGATCAATGGTAATACTGTTATCAGCACACTGAATTCAACCAAAATAATAATCGATAATTCTGAAAACTATTATTGTATTCGGAATCCTCATGCTCACTTACCTTCCCCCTGTGCCAACTCCCAGCCCCGTAGGTGAACTCTGCAAAAAAAATCAATAAAAATCGATAAAATCGATATCGATCGATGACGAAAAGTAGCCTATGACACCCGCCGGGGCCCGAAGTGTATGTGTGCCAAGTTTGGTCCGGATCGGTTCAGAAATGGATTTTTCTATTTGGAACATACGTACAGACAAACAGACAAACAGACGTTCAGCTTCATAATAAGATGATGCGTCTCGCCGAGCTGAATCGAACGGTGTCCTCGGATTCAGAATTCGTCCATTCTGAAGCGAGATATGGCTAAATTGACCATCATTCCGGCGCACTGCGGCGGAGTGTGGCGCACTCTGCCGCACTCCGGCGCACTCTGCCACACTCCGGCGCACTGCGGCGGAGTGTGGCGGAGTGCGCCGCAGTCCGGCGACTTCTTTGACGAATTATGAGCGGTATTGTACCGACCTTCTGGTGTTGGTGGCACCGTTGTAGAGGAGCTTATATCCATCTCCGACGTCGCGTGGTTTTGCCTCGCTCCACTTTGTTTCCTGTATGCATGCTACATCGACTCGCCTTCTCTTCAGAAGATTTTTCAACTCTTGAGAACGAGAGGTAAGTGTACCCATATTGATGGTAGCTAGACAGAGAGTCTGCGCTGCCTTGGGTTGTTGCCTCTGGTGAACTAGCCGCTTTAGCCGTCCCCGTTCACATTGCTGAGGCGGTAACCCTCGCACACTAATCACCTTTGCCTTTACTCGAGCTGCTAGATGAGACATATCTGCATTTTTGATGCGACAAGGTGTTTCTCAGCGGCTTCTTGCATGCTATTCTTTGGAAGGGCAGCCTGACGCTGGAATTGTGAGCAGAACTGCCGCAGAAATTAGGCCCAAAGTGGAATCGAATCCGTGACATTTAGCACGGCAGTATTACATGGAACACTAACCACTAGACTGACTCTGCTCATTAAGGTAAGCTGGAAGATAATAGCTTTCTTACAATGATAAAGCTAGACACATCCGCACTATGAGCAGAGGTTTACGCTGATGCCAAAGTGGGTCAATATCCTCATCGCAAAAAAATTCTTTTTGTGGGTCATAATCACATTGAGATACGGTCCCACCAGAAATTGGCAATATAGCATGTTATGTCAAAAAGATTTTTAACCACATCTATGTCTTCAGAACTTCAGCTAGCTGTCAAAGCATAACAATGTTTCGATACCAATAAGCGCTGGTAAGTAAGGATAAGCTTTTTCTCTTTTTTTTTGCACTCCATACTTTCTTGTGCACACTTAACGTAGTACTACCGAGATTTAGGCAATCAGTCACTGGCATGGGAGGATAAATGCTGCACCCTTGTACCACTATTTTTTTGGGAGTGTCGCCCCGGGAAAGTAAAATTTTCAAAATCTTTGAGTAACCTTTCCTTTAGTAGGAAATGAGGCGATTCCTTGCTTTAGATCTAAGCCTAAACACAATCATCAAAATCAGATATCAGATCTTACGTAATTCCAGAATCGCGTTCTTTACAAAAGTGATTTGACCAACACATAAAACCTACTAAATTTCAGAACACGACATGGAGGCGATAATTGCAAAGACAGCTGTAATACAGTGCTGGGCAAAACTATACGTCCACCCTGTAAACTGCCGTAGCTCATCTGCTTCTCAACGAATTGATCTGGAATTTGGTACAACTGTGTGTTCAACAGGCTACCATCAGTAACTAGAACGGATCCCGTTTTTGTTTGATTACTCAGGAAAAAATCAAAAATTTCGAAAAAAGCAGGCTTGAAGATTGGCCAAAACTATAATTCCACCTAAGGTTTCTACCCACTAAAGTAATTTTCGGCTTCCAAAGCTTTTTGTGCATACACACAATCATAAGTCAAAACAGTCGCTTTAGTCCAGCTATGCCATACCTTTATAAGAAAACGCTTATCTGCTTTTCTTTGCTTAAAAATACTTTCATGCTTATTTTGTTCCCGAGAATGTGTTTTTATGGGTGATTCCGCAGCTTTTTAACTGGTTTGCAAGCGATAGGGCTCCATCTATCTCATGGATGCTTAGCTAAGTGAGAAATAGAAAAAAATTTGAGTTTTCATATTTTTAAGGGCACCAGACATACACCTAACAGCAAGCCTGCGCTCAAATTTTCGTCTTCAAAATTGGTTTGTGCTATTTTTGTAAGCTCAAAATGATGTAAAGCACTGTTTACATTAAAAGAAGTTCGTACACTATACCTATTGCGGCTCGGTGGGCTCTGCGCCCCTTCGCCTAGCGCTTTACTGCATTACGCCTCAGCTCCCATCCCCACTTCCGCCACTGCGGGTGCGCGCCAGCTCACAATGGCGCGTTACGCCTACTCCGCACACAAAACATAAATTCATATAAATTTAGTAAATCTAAATACACGAAAAATAACAATATAAAATAAATGTAAAACATACTTACCACGGGGAGAGTTAAGCTCTACCCCGGGCTACCGATGGGGACTCTGACTTACTCACACTCACACACTAGCGCACTCTCACTCTCTCCCGACTTCCAAGGAAGCTACCCACAGGCCGGTCGCGCTAGCCGCCACGGCAGCAGCGACGGCACGGCAACACCGACCCCATGATGTTAACCAGCTACATCGAACCAAGCTCCCAACGAATCCTGCGCGACCAAGGCGCTTTATGATGTTCCTCATCCTGGAATTCTATCCTCGCGTGTCCATCCCTCGACGATCCATACAATCGCGCGAAGCACGGGGACGTAGACACGACGGCGATATCGTGGAAACCCAGCCAATCAATAATGAAAGCGGCACGACGATAGTAGTAAGATGATAAGACGAGAGAGGCCGCAACGGCGCGCGCACACGCTATTCATAGCGGTGGCTGGGGGCGTACCTACGTGGTGGTCCGGAAGCGAACAAGGTAGCCGCCGTAAAGCGCGGCTCCCCACACAACGAAAGGCATTGGGCGCTGCGAATAGGTGGTTACGTGATGGCACCGTGACCTGGGGCAGCTGCCTTAACCTAAAAATTTGGGCGATGATAGAAAAAAGAAAAATGCGGCATCGGTAGCGAGGAAACCGGCAATAACCCGCCCCGTGGTAAAACACAAACATAAACACAAACTACAGGCGCTATGGTGCGCAGTTGACTACTAGAATAAAGCGTAGCGCTCGAAGCGCTTACCAAATAAATATAAACAAGCTAAAAACTCTTCTACAACTACTAGACTATCTACACTGTTTCAGGATAGACGTTCCAACCCATAGCATCACCATCGTTCCATCTCGCAATCTCACCATCTCGACCAACGCTGATCTTACTGCGCATCCAGCTCGCACTACGTCCCTCGCGCCATCAACATCTAACCACTCTATTTCAACATCGAGGGAGCGTAGTGCCCGAAACAAAACCTACCGTCCTGCAATCCTACATGATGCGCGTCCTGGAACGCACACCCTGAAGCAAGGGAAACCTCCACTCTTTCTCAATTTTGACTTAATTTACGATAAAAAAGAGTACAAAATGAAACATTGGACTGAGAGGGTGTTGGCTTCTAAACTCAAAAAAATACTACGTCTTTCCCAAAACACCCCCAAATTCGCGCGTTTACCACCCATCCGGTCCGAATTGGACGAAGGTCCAGCCTCCCGCCGAGGACAAAATGCGTCGACGAGGGGTCGACCTCGCAATACAAGGATCCGGGGGTGCCGCACCGTGGGTCTGTTCAAGGAAAGACGGCCCCACCTATAGAGCAGGTGTTATGGGAGCCTGGTGGACTGCTCGGGACTTAAACAAACAAGACGGCGCGTCCGATGATGGCTACAACTTCCTAAAGTAGACTACACCGCTAAGCTGCTCAACCGAGTAGCAATGGTAAACAAGGTAAAATAGTCAGCGGAAAATTTGAATGAGGTTGACACGCTACTACAATAGGAAGTATGGCTAGTAAGGAGTTGATAGTTAGCTATGATGTTACACACGGAGCTTTCTACGGCGCCGTAGATCTTAACGCGTTCCACAAATGCGGCAGGTGGTGTTAGTTACTGGGTTAACTAGCGTGACAGATCTTACACGATAAGTAGGCAAGGTATAAAAATATATAATTTTAGAGGGGCGACAGTCACAACGATGTCAAAGTGTAAAAGTGGATTGACTGACGCGCAGATACAAACGTTAGTAAATTTAGAAATATAAACTGCAAAAAAGGGGTTCAAAACAAAATTTAAAATTAGTGTTTTCTACTAGTACCGTTCGGGTTCACACTATCACCTGATTGCGCGTCCGCCTGCGCGTCTTGTGGATCCGCCATAGATACTCGTCCACGAATCTCCATCAACTCCTGCCACAAGTCGTCTTCGGACTCTCGCGTCGGACTTATTCCTACTCACAGCTCATCGACGGCTCCATCATCCTCAAAATCTGTAAGAATAGAGGGTATATACTTAGGCCAACGGAGGTCCTAGTTGGTCTCAAACGCCCTCCAGAACTCCTCACGAGAACGTGCGGATATTACTGGGTCGTCGAAGGCATCTCGCCCTGCTAGAAACCGGATGAATGCTCGCATATTGAAAACTGGCAAGTCATCGTCCTGGGATGTTCCTAGTCGTTGATCGGCACGTCCATGGGGCGCGTTAAAACTTCCCTCTAGGTGTTCTGACGATCAATCGGCTGGTGCGGACATGACTAATACTCAGTATGACAACTGAAATGATGTTACTCTCTCGGTCCACTTATTCGGCGCGTAACGGTATATACAGGGTGTCCCAAAAGTAAGTACACACTTTTCAATCGTTAATATCTCTCTTCCCATTGCGTCTTTTTTTGCCAATTAAGCATCATTCTGTAGAGGAGGCTTCAACTTAGATTTACAGTATTGAGCGAATCACCGATCGCTCTTTATTACTGTAGGATAACTGTAGAATCTTCGACAAGGATTTCAGGCTATTGGAAACCAATTCTGCCTCGGAACAAAACCAAACAAGCTAAAAACTCTCATACTAAGGTAATGAAAGTTGCTGATTTCAAATATGAAATTTCCGCCATGCTATGATGTCTCTTTCTAAAGTTATCCCAGGTAAACCGTGATATCCAAATTTTCAATATTTGTCAAAAATGTGATTACACCATCAGAAAAGCTGGAAACACCCATAAAAAGTTGTGTAGTGGAATTAGTGTGCGCGAAAACCTTAGTACACTATTTTTCAGATTTTTTGAAAAAAATGTCGTCAGATGGCATATTTCACAATAGTTCTACTTGCTGGAAGTTCTTACCGTAATCCTACAGTGATGAAGAGCGGTCGGTGATTTGCTCAATACTGTAAATCTAAGTTGAAGCCTCCTCTACAGAATGGTGCTTAATCGGCGAAAAAAGACTTATTGGGAAGAGAGTTATTGACGATTGAAAAGTGTGTACTTACTTTTGGGACACCCTGTATAATCGCGCATCAATACTTCAAATAAGCAAAACTACTGTGTGTGCGCTGAGTATAATCATAACCGATGATGGAACTCAAGCCAGGCTGCCAACGAAGACGCTACGGCAGGTACGGAAGTAGGTGCTACCCGCAGGGCCATTCCAACATTCGTCAAAATCGGGTTACGCTGCATACGAGAGTGTCCAAATAGGTGATGGAAAATGACACAATAAAACAGTGATGCAGAGGAGGAGTAAGTCCGAGTATAAGCCAATCCAGGTAAAAGATAAATCCGACAAAGCAACGGCAAAAGCCGCGCGTATAACTACAGCTGGTGTTAGTAGCTACGGGTTCCTGACGTAAACGTCCACGGACAAGGTAGTATAAACGTGTCTACGGATCGCGCGTCAGGTAAGTCTAAATCCAAGAAACAGATGCACTCAAAGAACATGCCTACGATGCACCGCAATTGATCGCAGTTACACTAGCTGGCCAGGCGAGTTGAACGCACGAACAAGACGGTACTTACTATGGATAGACAAGACATGTTAACCGTGAGCGTAGTATTTAAGCCAAGTTACTGCAGGCAGAAAATATCCG
The DNA here is from genome assembly GCA_958299035.1 of Cylicocyclus nassatus. Taxonomy (NCBI): domain Eukaryota; kingdom Metazoa; phylum Nematoda; class Chromadorea; order Rhabditida; family Strongylidae; genus Cylicocyclus; species Cylicocyclus nassatus. The sequence goes on from CATQJL010000305.1 coordinate 16,656,179, forward strand.
TGAAGCTCGACTGGCGCGCTAAGCGCAATATTTCGTCGAACGACGATACAACTCAAAAACACGACGATACCAACATAGATAGTAGAGGAATGCTTCAGTTGCCGAGGATGTAATGAAGTAAACTTGGCATGAGGTCAAGGTGCAGATGGAACGCGCAACGAGAGCAAAGGCGCGATACTACTAGGAGTACTCACGCGCGATAAAAAGCCTGTAGATAAAATAGGCAATGAGAAAAAAATCTACACTGCGCCAACAGAGAATGATATACTATCAAAGGTGCGCTTACATAATGTAACATAACAAATACCTAGATCAACGCGCAGTACAAAGAATATCCAAAAATGCACGGATCGTACTGGCACACGAACGATGTACTGAACGCGCGTAAAGAAAAAACCGAGTTTAGTTCAAAGCCGAGTGAATAATAGTCTTGCAGGTAGCCAAACATGAAACAAATATTCCAACTACGCAGAGCACTTACAGGAACAACTGCGCGGATACAGAATAAACCCCGATGGAACATGCCTGCAGAAGGTTCTGCAATGAGCAAGAAAATGGTAATGAGCTCCAGCTCGCGAGAGTTGCAAGGAGGCAAAAAAATGTTAAATTGACTGGGACACAGACTGCTACGCGGTGGACAGTAGTAACTGCAAAGATGGAGCAAGTTCGCTAAGCACCAAAATTAGATACCTAGCGAGAAATACAGAATCTACTGCCTTAACTGACGCTCTGAGGCCGAAGAAGATAAGATTTGCGCGAATGAACAGTTGGGTCGGGCGTTTGCCAAAAATACAAGAATGCAAAAGAGGCTATGGTTGCTTATTGCGTGCACAATAACAAACAAGACATAGAAACTAGAGGGAAGAAAGCGCAAAAATTTGGTGTCGATTAATATGCACAAGAAGGTGGGATACACGCCGCCTAAAGTGCGCGCTCAAAGACTAGGATCTTTTCAGGACCCAATTGGAGAAAAATGCAGGGAGTTACGGGACAAAAATTGCGAGAAAAAGCATTCTGCCGCAAAAACACAACATTCTCTGGCCTGATAGTGAAAACAGAGCGTAAAGCTCGATAACGGCCTGGCATCAGACAAAATCAGAACAAAAAGGAAGGAAACAGACGCTCGGTACCTGGTAAGAAACGGTAAGAAATTCTGCCTGTTTCCCAATGGCTTTCTCTCTCACACTACCCATCGTATAACCAACGACATCGAAGAAAGTCCATGCCTGAACGAAGCGCGGCGCGCTAGGACAACACTCACACCCATCGGTAACCTGATAAAAATAGATATAATTACAAATAGAAAAGCGAATAAAACACACCCCACTATCAACCATTACCAAACTAACCACCCTACTAAACCCTTTCGCCTCTTATCCTTTTCCGTCTAGTGGAAGGAATGAAACGGAACTGGATATCTTTTAATTTTATTTTATTTTGTTACTTTCTCATTTATTTTAGTTTTCTTATTGCTTCCCCCCAATCCTTCCAAACCCCGAAGGACTCGACATGTGCGACCGCTGGTACTCTCCGGTACCACCGGTCGAGCCCGCCGACTAATGACACCGGTCCTCCACCTGGGTAGTACTTTCCAAGCACGACAGGCTTACCAGGTATCGTTTGAGCTTGCTAAGCGTCGACCAAGATATCAGCCACACTTTATTCACGGCCAACGTTTCGGCGGGATCGCCTTCTTCAGAGCCTAGAAAGTCGAAAACATAAGTGAAACATCCTCCTAGACGCCAAGATTCTAGCTCAAGACGAAAGTCAAATTGGAGAGAGGCAAAGGCAAAGAGAGATCGGGTAACCAAGACTCACCTTCGATAACGTGTGATGATGCGTTAGACCACCATATACTCAGACTATACCTCTTCCCCTATTTATAGTGCTCGGGTGACCTGACCTCATATCAAAACCCACAGAGGTATTGATATGGCGCCAGTTCATTGGTGATGGCTATGCACTCTTCCTTCCGATTCATCTTTGGATTCTTGGCGTTGATCCAGAACGCTTCCAAAGTTTTGCGCGCTAGGAGGTCGGGCTCGTACGCCAATATAGTCACTCCAATACTAATCTCAGCATTTTCATGGCACGAAATACGATGGCTGCCTAACGGCGTAGCTGCTTTTAGTTTGTTCAACCCATCCAGGTGTTCTTTAACGCGGCAGCAAAGAGGTCGTCCTGTTTCTCCTATATACGTATCACCACACGATAAACATGTGATGAGATAGATAACCCCGGAGATCATGCAATCACCCTCTTTGCCGAATGGGCAAACGACACAAGCTGGTGTTAGGCATGTACGATCGTAAGATCGATTTCGGACCAATTGGCGCTTTAGGTTCGAGGGTGGTATATCGACCACCCTGACATCGTCTTGCAAACCCGCGAGATGTACGCATCGCCGCACTGCCGCGCTTATCTTATCCGATACGAACGGCAAGCAGAAAGCGATTTTTGTAAGTGGCGCATCCGGGCTGCTGGAACTGGCTCTGCGTCCTACAAACCCGCGAGGGTTTGGGATAGGCTCACCAGCATACCCATTAGACTTAGCTACTTGATAAGCTAACTCCATAGAGTAGATTCGCTCTTGCATGCCCGAAGACACTTTTGCTGCTGTCCGATACATGTTCTTTATAACCGCATTTTTAAGCTTGCTGGGATGCGCAGACAAATAATGTACTAAAATGTTTTTACAGCTGGGTTTGCGGTACCACCTAGTTTTATAATCCCCACCGCACAGTCGTACTTGTACATTGAGAAACGGTAGCCAGTTTTCCTTGGGCTTTTCCCGCGTGAACTTGATAGTTGGGTATTGCTGGTTTAGAAGATTGAAACAAACATCCATCTCGGCTTGCGTCGGACAAATGATGAAGCAATCATCTATATAACGACAATACAGCAATGGTTCCCTCGAAAGCACGGGCGCTTCTACTTTGGACATGAAAACAATGGCTAGAGTTGGCGCTAATCGCTGTCCCATCGCCAAACCCCGGACCTGCTTATAGTAGTGACCTGACCACCTAAATATGGAACATTTTAAGCATTCGCTTAGAAGGGTCATGATGCTACTGAGACTAAAGCCGTACAGGTTTAGGGAACTTTGATGCTCTAAGAGGAGTTCGTAAATCGCTTGCATCGCCGCATCATTCGATACATTTGTATATAAGGACGTTACATCGAATGATTCCACCACACAATCTGGGATCAGTTGTGTGCCCCGGAGACGCTCTAGAAGCATATTAGTGTTTGATAAATGAGCGGGGACATATTTTAGCAATTGTACAAGTATGATATTCAAGAACCAAGCGATTCTGTCGGTGGGGCCTGCAACGCTGCTTATAATTGGTCTTACTTTGAAATCGCAGGGATTTTCTGATGTCAGTGCTGTGGCAGGAAGTTTGTGGGTCTTTATTAGCGTGTATAGGACGGGACAGATAGGCAAGTCGCTTTTGAGGCGCGTAGCAATACTCTTCGGTAACCCCGCAGAGCGAGCACTATCTATCCAGATCCTATTTAGACGACGGTATTGTTTGGCAAACTCAGCGGCGCTTGACGGCTGATATATGGTATCATCCATCAGATGGTTGCGCGTGATTGCCATATCTAACTCACGAGAAAGCACCACGAACTCTCCCCCTTTGTCGCTGACTGAGATTTTTATCTCACCTGCGTTGCATTTATCGCGGATTTCGCGCAAGCCACGGTATTGGGAAACGGTTAAATTATTCTTTTGGCGCTTATTATTTAATCGGTTGAGGATGGAGAAGATGGATGTTGCGAAAACGCGAAACTTTGCGTCGACTGCACTATTCGGTTCCTGTGGCTTGTAATTCAGCCGCGGAAAAGGTATAGGAGGCAGTGGGTTTATCGCCGCATCTCTCCACTCTCTTTCGCGCCTTTCGTCGTTTGCCCTACGCCGCAGTTCATCGTGGAGATATTGGAGGCTAGTTACAATCTTACGCGAGACCCTTGGTCCTACTGATTGCGCAGGTGCAAAACTTGGGCCAAGATCCAAGACTGAAAGAGCGTCATTAGATAAGAGTACATTGCCAAGGATGGAAACACGTGAACTGTTTGGTCTGCCAGGTACCCTCGCAGGGATGTCATCAGTACAGTCTGAGTTTTCCGCGAGAAGGCTTGTATTGGCTAATGCACGCGAACTCTGGCTTTGCCCTTGACTAATCAACCTCTTGAACTTCTCTTGAAGTCTAGACTTGGCATCAAGGCGAACGTAATCACAAATGTTTATCGACTCACCCACAATCCTCGTCCAAAGGTTTTCGGGCACGAGACGTTGGCAACACTGCTCCTTGTACAAACATTTTGACAGAAGCGAATACATATGATTTTGCTTCGTCTTCAAGGCAGTGCGCAGCAGTTGCTGTTCGATTTCTTGTATCTCCCGGCAGCCTTTGGGAACACCGCATAGTTCGTGAAGTCGTTTTCTTGCGATGAAGTTCGGCACGACTTGGTGGTCTCTGCAGCGGCGTAGGAACAGGATCGTTTGCCTTTCCGAGACGATCTTCTGTCTCAAGGAAAGGACTTCCTTCACCAACCGAAAGTAGTTTGCTGGTACATCTTTTAATATTGTCCAACTTCGGTTGTTTATTAATCTTGGCATCGATAGTTGATAATCGTTTGAGCTTGCTAAGCGTCGACCAAGATATCAGCCACACTTTATTCACGGCCAACGTTTCGGCGGGATCGCCTTCTTCAGAGCCTAGAAAGTCGAAAACATAAGTGAAACATCCTCCTAGACGCCAAGATTCTAGCTCAAGACGAAAGTCAAATTGGAGAGAGGCAAAGGCAAAGAGAGATCGGGTAACCAAGACTCACCTTCGATAACGTGTGATGATGCGTTAGACCACCATATACTCAGACTATACCTCTTCCCCTATTTATAGTGCTCGGGTGACCTGACCTCATATCAAAACCCACAGAGGTATTGATATGGCGCCAGTTCATTGGTGATGGCTATGCACTCTTCCTTCCGATTCATCTTTGGATTCTTGGCGTTGATCCAGAACGCTTCCAAAGTTTTGCGCGCTAGGAGGTCGGGCTCGTACGCTAATATAGTCACTCCAATACTAATCTCAGCATTTTCATGGCACGAAATACGATGGCTGCCTAACGGCGTAGCTGCTTTTAGTTTGTTCAACCCATCCAGGTGTTCTTTAACGCGGCAGCAAACCAGGTATCGCTTGACGTGGGCGTTCGATCGATTGGGGTTCTAGTTGGCAAGTTGCCACAGTCTTCCCGACTATCCCCTCGCGCTGACACGCCATGATTCGCACCCTGACTACCTTTCGGCACTCTTGGTACTGGCTACGTAGATATTCAGCTCTGCCTTTCTGTTTGCCAGGACTTCCTACTGGGCCGCTGAGCGTGGTAGCTTCGGGCTCGTTACGCACGCATAGTGGATGGGATAGCGCGTTCCTTCCACACAACACTCCGATGTTACACGAGCCAAACCTCGAACCTGCGCGACTAACCCATCCGCGGGCGGCGACGCCATCCATCATGCGCTCGGCGTCGATGCACCATGTTGCGGCTCGGTGGGCTCTGCGCCCCTTCGCCTAGCGCTCGACTGCTTTACGCCTCAGCTTCCGTCCGAAGGACTTCCGCCACTGCGGGTGCGCGCCAGCTCACAATGGCGCGTTAAGCCTACTCCGCACACAAAACATAAATACATATAAATTTACTAAATCTAAATACACGAAAAATAACAGTATAAAATAAATGTAAAACATACTCACCACGGGGAGAGTTAAGCTCTACCCCGGGCTACCGATGGGGACTCTGACTTACTCACACTCACACACTAGCACACTCTCACTCTCTTCCGACTTCCAAGGGAGCTACCCACAGGCCGGTCGCGCTAGCCGCCAAGGCAGCAGCGACGGCACGGCAACACCGATCCCATGATGTTAACCAGCTACATCGAACCAAGCTCCCAACGAATCCTGCGCGACCAAGGCGCTTTATAATGTTCCTCATCCTGGAATTCTATCCTCGCGCGTCCATCCAAACAATCCGTTGACGATCCATACAATCTCGCGAAGCACGGGGGACGTAGACACGACGGCGATATCGTGGAAACCCAGCCAATCAATAATGAAAGAGGCACGACGATAGTAGTAAGATGATAAGACGAGAGAGGCCGCAATGGCGCGCGCACGCGCTATTCATAGCGGTGGCTGGGGGCGTGCCTACGTGGTGGTCCGGAAGCGAACAAGGTAGCCGCCGTAAAGCGCGGCGACCGTGCTCACGACCGAACTGCGCGGCAACACGGTGCTCCCGCCCACATGCTGTGAGGAGCGGTCGATTGCGAGCTGCGACAATACCTACGATTGTTCGCCAAGTCATATTTTGCTTCGTTTTCAAAGCATAGATCTTCGCGGTTCAGTGATAAAATCTAGGCAATCCCAAAACACTTACCAAGTGGTACCTTTCCTGTTTTTTTGCCACTCTTTAGTGAAGTGAAGATAGTGAAAACGCCCTGTATTGTATGTTGCCTTATGACTCACATGAGTATTACGGTCAGAACCAAAATTAAGTTCAAAGCTTTTTGCAAATCAGTTTTTGCAGGATGGATTCCTCACTTAGTCTGCATGCTAGGACCTGCGGAGAACTGCAACCACTGCATCTGGACTCTCATACGTACAACAATGTTATTGCTTTATTTCACACTCATGAGAACATCGCAGAAAGAGTTTGAGGGCATAAATTTAAGTGCAGGCCTGCGATTAGGTCTATGCCGGGTGCGCTTCAAATATAAAAACTTAAATTTTTTTCTAGTTCTCACTTTGCTAAGCATCCATTAGATAGATGGAGCCCTATCGCTTGCAAACCAGCCAAAAACTGCGAAATCACCCATGAAAACACGATCTCGGGTACAAAATACGCATGAAAGTATTTTTAAGCACTGTATATAAAGTAACTTTTACTGCAATAATCAGATATTATCCATGCTCGACTATCTATCAATCTTGGCATAATAATTATATTTCACCGATCTTCTTTTTTCAGCTGTTGACCCAAGATCGGTAAAACTTTTGATTAACGCCAACGTTTCGGCGATTTCGCCTTCTTCGGGGTCTGAAAAAGTCGAGTTCTCAGAGAACATTTCGTCAGCTAACGCATCACGACCGAGAAACAAGCTTGACCTGTCAGTGAACCAAAAGAAATCAAACAACAAGTGCAGACCAATGCTATCTAACCGTCAACAATAATGATCGACTGTTCATTATGCCAAAAACTGACCAACGCTTTCATTTACAGATCTAGTGATCCGGTCTCGGCCTGCCGTTTTGACAGAAGCCACAGAGCGTCTAATACGGGGCCAGTTCCTGAGTGATGACTAAGCACTCATCTTTTCTATTCATTTGTGGACTTTCAGTTGCGATCCAAAACGCCTCTAAAGTTTTGCGCGTCAGGATCTCGGGTTTGTATGCTAAGATTGTAACCTCCATGCTTATTTCTGCTCATCGTGGCGCTGTCGACGGTGCATAACCAATGGTGTAGTAGGATTCGATCTTCTAAGCCCGTCTAAATGTTCCTTAATACGTGTGCATAATGGGCGCCCAGTTTCACTTATGTATGATTCTCTGCATGACTGACAGGTAACATGGTACACTACACCAGAAACCATACAGTATCCTTGCTTTCCGAATGGGCAAATAGCACAGTTGGGAGTCGTGCACAGTCTGTCATAGGCTCTATTGTGAACAAGTTGATGTTTGAGATTGACAGGTGGTATGTCAACAACTCGTACCCAGTCCTGTAATTCTGCTCGGTCTATCACCTTTCTGACTGTTACACTTAGTTCTTCTGACACAAATGGTAAGCAGAATGGAATTTTTGTTTCGGTTTCTGCAGTTCTGGTATCGTCATAACGCTTGCGTATTCTGTGGTTGCGCTTTTTGTAGGGTACCCATTTGATCTTGCTACCGTTTCAGCCATTGCTAGCGAAGAGATTTTTTTAGTGGTTCCGGACGACACATTTGAGCTGTTTTATACATTTTGCCAATTACCGACTTTTTGATGTGGGCCGGATGAGCTGAAACGTAGTGCACTAGTATATTTCTGCTACTTGATTTACGATACCATCTTATTTTAAATTCGCCGTCCATCAATCGAATTTCAACGCTCAAAAATGTAGCCAGTCGTTCCTGGGTCTGTCTCGAGTCAACTTGATATGCGGGAATTGCTGATTCAGAATCTCGTAACAAAGGTCGAGTCCGGCCTTAGTTGAACATAGAATAAAACAGTCGTCCACATAACGACAGTACAGCAAAGGTTTTCTTTCAAGCACTGGCGCTTCCACTTTCGACAAACACGATAGCTAGCATTGGGGCCAAACGCTGTCCCATGGCAAGGCCTCTAATATTCTTATAAAGGTGTCCGGATCACCGAAATACAGAGCATTGAAGGCATTCATCTAAAAGGGTCATAATCCTTCTGATAGAAACACCGTGCAAGTTGAGCGAAGATTGGTGTTCTTGCAGTAGCTCGAAAGTAGCTTCCATAGCATCGCGGTTTGATACATTGGTATAGAGTGCATTCACGTTCACGTCGAAAGACTCTATAATGCTGCCTTGATCTATGCGCATACTATGTAGGCGATCCAAAAACGTAGCGGTATTAGAGAGGCGCGACGGCACATACTTAAGCAGCTGCGATTATATTGAATTTAGATACCAAGCGATCTTATCCGTTGGACCTTCGATACTGCTGATGATAGGTGTGATTTTAGGGTAAATCGATTTTCAGACTAGTCGCTAACCCTTTTGATGTACCCTCCGACCGGGCTACTTCCACCCAAACTTTGTTCAAATGACGATATTGCCTTCTGAACTCGGCTGCTGATGATAGTTCATAGACTGTGCTGTCTTCAAGATGATGTTGCGTGATAGCGATATCGAGCTCACGGGACTGAACAACGAAGTCTCCTCCTATGTCGCTTATGGATAGTTTAATATTGATAGCTCATCCGGCCCACATCAAAAAGTCGGTAATTGGCAACATGTATAAAAGAGCTGCAAACGTGTCGTCTGGAAACACTGAAAAAATCTAATCGCTAGCATTGGCTGAAACAAGATCAGATGGGTACTCTACTAAAAAACGCACCCATAGAATACACAAGCGTTATGACAATACCAGAACTGCAGAAACCGAAACAAAAATTCCATTCTGCTTACCATTTGTGTCAGAAAAACTAAGTATAACAGTCAGAAAGTTGATAGACCGAGCAGAATTACAGGACTGGGTACGAGTTGTTGACATACCACCTGGCAATCTCAAACATCAACTTGTTCGCAATAGAGCCTATGACAGCTGTGCACGACTCCCAACTGTGTTATTTGCCTATTCAGAAAGCAAGGATACTGTATGGTTTCTGGTGTAATGTACCATGTTACCTGTCAGTCATGCAGAGAATCATACATAAGTGAAACTGGGCGCCCATTATGCACACGTATTAAGGAACATTTAGACGGGCTTAGAAGAACGAATCCTACTACACCACTGGTTATGCACCGTCGACAGCGCCACGATGAGCAGAAATAAGCATGGAGGTTACAATCTTAGCATACGAATCCGAGATCCTGACGCGCAAAACTTTAGAAGCAAGACAGCAGGCCGAGACCGGATCACTAGATTTGTAAATGAAAGCGTTGGTCAGTTTTTGGCATAATGAACAGTTGATCATTATTGTTGAGGGTTAGATAGCATTGGCCTGCACTTGTTGTTTGATTTCTTTTGGTTCACTGACAAGTCAGGCTTGTTTCTCGGTCGTGATGCGGTAGCTGACGGAATGTTTTCTAAGCACTCGACTTTTTCAGACCCCGAAGAAGGCGAAATCGCCGAAACGTTGGCGTTAATTAAAAGTTTTACCGATCTTGGGTCAACAGCTGAAAAAAGAAGATCAGTGAAATAATCAAATAATTTCAAACACTACACAATTTAAAATGAACGCGTTCTAAGAGCCATAGGCCAACTGTCAATCTCTTAATGTTGTATGCACTCCATAAGTCACGATTGTGGCCTTCAGTACGTAAGAATGAGAAAGCGTACATTCAGAATGGTGGAACACCAGAGGTATAGCTAAAAAGTCATTAGCAAAATACTTCATGAACAGTTCATCAATCGCAATTGCCCTTTTAATTATTAGGTTGGCACATAAGTTTTGCAACTTTTCTCGTAACTTTTCTCTTATTTTATGCAGCAATGTCATTTTGTGGCATCATGTAGACCGTGATGTACGCTGCAAGTCTGCGCAAACCGTTTGATTTTTGATAATGTATTAGGTAGATGCATAATTCCTGCACCAAAATAGGTACAGACCGCAATATTCGGAATTCTCCTACATCCTAAGTAGGGTTTGATATATCGTTAGATAGAGCCAGGATAGTCCTTAAACATCTTCACCAGCTTTGATCCACGCGAAATTTTAAGCCGAAAACTGAAAAAACCATGCGCCCGAAAACCTTGAGACAAATCAAAACAAAATTAAGTCCGTCTAGAAAACTCCTACAAAAGTTCTTGCTTGCTCACGCGTAGGCGTTCCATATGAGACATTCATCTATGCAGTTGCTGTATTTTTTTCTCAGCTAGACGATGAAAAAACAAAGTTTTTCTTGTTTTGCCAAATTAGTGCTGAGATGTTGTAGCACCAATACTTGTATACTACATGCCTTTGGCAGTAAAACATTACATTTTCAGCCCTCTAGAAGAGGTAGCTCACGAGAAATATCAAATCTGGCTCTCTTTATCCAAAATTGCCTTGCCTAATTGCCAAAAATTCGTTATTTCTCGCAAACCAGCTGCTGTAGAAAGCTGAAAATTCATATTCATGCTTCTAAGGTCCTGTAGTATACAGTTGTCAGTGCTAAAGTGCGGTTCATAATTATACGAACACCCTAAATTTTGAAAGCTTTTGGACTTTCTGGCAGAAACTCAAAAAGCCGTTGGTACCACGCGATAGAGCACAGCCGAAAACGGTATACGGTCCACAAGAATGAAAATCGATGTCAATCTCAGAAGTTATTTTGCGCCTAATGCGAATTTTTAGCGGTTCATAATTATACGAACACCTCAAACAAAGGTCCATTTTTCGTTGAAGATTGCAATCTTTTGAGTCCAAATTTTCTGTGGAGTTACAGTAATAAAGCCTGACATATCTGCTACACACTGAACCCAGTGCAGCTCAAAAAGAGGATCGTTACTTTTTTTAGATGGCTCTAAATGCTTTTGGAGTGAATGCGCTCCAAAAGCATACGCTCTTCTGTGGTTTACGCACTCTAATAAGCTTGTACCAAGGCTATGAGATAAAATAAGCTCTTTCGATAGATATCTTGTTTGACGCTTGGAAAATCTATGCGTTTTCGTGCCGTTTTTCAACCAAGTTCCAACTTTACCCTAGAGTTAGCACGATTTCGAGCCTCAAAACTCAGCTTCTCTCTCGCGCAAACATTTGATGTGAAGCAGCTGCATTCCTTGCATGATGATGTATCCGTGCCAACGTTTTTGCGTTTTTTGTAGAACTGATCTTGCTGCTATGGAGCAAAAAACCAAATAAAGTTGTGATTGCAATAGTAAAAACAGTGGTTTTGGTGAAATGACGTCTGCGTGGCCAAAACAAGCGCTCAACGCTGCTGATTTTTTTCTAGCCAAATACATAGTCTTGTGAACTTCTACACACCATCTGCTTGCTTCATTGCAAGGCTTGCTAAGCTGAGTTTTGAGGCTCGTAATCGTGCTGACTCTAAGGTAAGGTTGGAACTTGGTTGAAAAACGGCACAAAAACGCATAGATTTCTTAAGCGTCAGACAAAATATCTATCGAAAGAGCTTATTTTATCTCATAGCCTTGGTACAAGCTAATTAGAATGCGTAAGCCACAGAAAAACGTATGTTCTTTGAGCGCAATCACTCCAAAAGCATTAAGAGCCATCTAAAAAAAAAGTAACGATCCTCTTTTTGAGCTGCACTGGGTTCAGGGTGTAGCAGATATGTCAGACTTTATTACTGTAACTCCACAAAAAATTTGGACCCGAAAGATTGCAATCTTGAATGAAAAATGGACCTTTGTTTGAGGTGTTCGTATAATTATGAACCGCTAAAAATTCGCATTAGGCGCAAAAACACTCCTCAGATTGACATCGATTTCCATTCTTGTGGATCGTATACCGTTTCCGGCTGTGCTCTATCGCGTGGTACCAACGGCTTTTTGAATTTCTTCCAAAAAGTCCAAAAACTTTCAAAATTTGGGGTGTTCGTATAATTATGAACCGCACTTTAGAACATCTCAGCATTGTTTTGGAAAAAACATGAAAAACTTGAAAAACAAACAAAAAGAGAAAATTACACCAACTGCATAGAGAAATGTCTTATACGGATTGCCGATGCATGAGCAAGTTAGATTTTCAAATATTTTTTTGAACGGACTTACAATTTTTTCTTAGTTCTTTGGGCCGCTAGGATCTTGATGGTTTTTTGCTTCAATCCTCGCTTGGATCAAAGCTGCTGCAAAACTTTGAGCACTATCTTGTAGAGTTAGCTTTGTATCGAAACGTGTATCAGGAATTATTTAGGATTTAGAAGAAGTATGTGTTATTGTAGTCTGTACCTATTTTGGTGCAGGAATTATGCATCAACCTAATAGTACAAAAAATCTAAGCTTTTTTAAAAACTGCTGAAAATCGAGGTTTCACGGTTTTTGGCAAACATGAAGCCCTACGAAACCTGGATTAAACATATCAAAAAGCAAATCTAGGCAGCATGTAGCTAGAAGTGGACACATTGGAACCAGTGAAAAAGAAATGAAATTCAAACACAAATCAAGGTGGGGCGCCTTTGAGAAATTGAACAAGTCAAATGCGTCAAGTTTTGAAGGCAATTTGTCAATAACTAAGCTGCGAAAAGTCAGAATTCGCTATAACTTTGCACTGTAGGGTAATCCTATGCGGTGAACACGAATATCATATTCATTTGTCGCTGAAATGGAAATCATTTTTTGATTTTACGAACGAGGCCTTTTCATGCGGAACGGATCTCATTTTTGTGATCATCATGTCGAATAAGTCCTATATGTCAATTTTCAGCAAAATCTGATGCATTATAAATTTTTCCCATAGTACTGTAAACCTACCGTAATCCTTACATAAGATGGTAAAATTCGGCAAAAATGTGTGCATTAGAACCTTACAACATAATCCTTATATTGCCAAAAAATGAATGCGCTACGTTCAAAGAGACAAAAGTTATACAAAAAGTTGCATTACTTACGTGCCAACCTAATACACACGCTAATCATGTTCAATAATCTTTCGAAAAATTCGGATTCCGATATCCTTAAAGATAAAAACTTTTTGGATAAACTTACTCATGACACCGTTTCCTTCTGGATTCAATGATAATATCATAGGGCATGGAAATTTAAACACAATACATTTTTCACTAAGAGGCACAGTCGACTCAAATTGATGTTCATGGAATTTTGGTGTTTTATAGTAGCGGCACCCCTAATTAAGCGGCAAAAGCGGCCATGCTGACTCTGCCCATTAAAGTGGGTGGTCTAAAGACACACGTCCGAAAGCCTCAGAGTAGACAGAAAGATTGAAAAGTTGAAGACCATAATGAAGGGCGGATTTATGACAATTCTGAATACAGATAAAAGATTACGAAGTTGTTTGGCCACAGATGAATAGCTTTGAAAATTGTGAGGCTGTGAAATCCGCACCTAGCATCCGCAAGCTAACTCGTTATCGAGGGGCTAAATCAGCCAGCATCATATCTGATAGGTCGAAAGTATTGAAGAAACACCGCAATGCACTTTGCTTTCAGTTCATTCAATAAACTTTGCAAATTATCCAAAATCTTCGTAAATTTGACCTGAATTCGATGAAAACATCCTAACTAATCACTAATTGCTGTTTATAAAAGCTTTTTTGTTAATTCGAAGCACCTTCTAAGTCGGAAACTTGCCAGGAATTCGAAAATGTATTTTTTGATCCATGAAACTTATTGTCAAGGAAATTAGCGCCGTGCGACGGTTTTGTCGCGACAAATACGTCGCGGTAGGTCAAACAAAAGCATTTTCGAAAAAGTAGACGTAAATTCTAAACCGCCAGATTCGTAGCAGTCCAGTGATGTTTTCGGTTTTTTTTGAAAACTAGTTCAAAAGAAGTTATAGCATCGCGACGATTTTGCGAAGATAAATATGTCGCGACGAAAATATTTGTCGCGACATATTTAATCCGTTTTTTCCCAAGAGTTATGAGCTCAATTGTACGACAACAGAATGCGGAGAAGAAGACTAGCATTTAAACATAGCATGAGATAGACTAAGAATGGATTTTTTGCAGCCCTCGAACTTCAGGTGGACTATACTTGAGCAAATGATGTTTAGCCTTCCAACTCTCCCGGCCCTAACCCTGTTTCTAATCTAACTGGGAGTATAAACTGCTCTTCCAAACCCATGTCTGCTATAAGGAGACTTGATGATTGCCTCGGTCGAAATTTCTCCACAAACCATTGCGTGCATCACAAAAAATTTTCCAAAGAGAATGATTTCTCTTACCAAAAACAGTGGTGGGCATTGTAAAAGGGATCTGCAAGATTCTTTACAGAATTTACTCATCTATCAGGTAAAAACGAAAGCTTGTAATTTTGTGCAGTTTTAGCAAAATTATCACTTTGTAAATGGGATCACTGATGATGAGATCTGACTAGACACAACAAAGCTAACAATTCCAGACGTTCGCAAATTTAATCATGACGGTCCACATATCAGTCAAGAACAAAATTTATAATTTATCGCTGGACCACTCAGAATATTTTGGACTTGAACACAATCTGCAGATTTTTAGAATAGACTTATTCAATTTATTAGGTTGTGTAATAAGTTCGTTCGCATTTTCTATTTCAACTTTCTCTCAATATTTTACAGAGCATCTGGCAAAAAAATTGGATGCAATGGAAAGCTCTGAGTTTGCTCTACCAAATGCTTTATTACTTTTTTCAATTCTTGAAAAGCTGAATTAATAAATTGACTACAAACCGAAAAATCAGAGAGATCGAAAATTCCATTTTCGACACCTATATTGTGCTGCCTTTTGAATGGGTTTGAATGCTTAAAAAACATCTCGAAAAATTTGCGACGTGTGTGGATAGAATGTTGTACGTCCCGCAAATTACTCATAAGTGCTAAAATTGCTCAAAAATTTATTTTATAAACTTAAAGATAATTTTGCTTTTTGACCTCTCTTCGGCGTCAACGTTAGGCATCTGAAGGCATCGTGTGAGAAGATGATTGCCGAACAATACAGAATTGGGAGACAAGGGGGTCTCTAATTATAAAATTATTAAATATATGAGTTGTTTCTCCAAAATTCGAATTTTGGGGGACATACAACTCAAGTACGCGAGACCACGAACGTCTTCGCGGCAAAGTCTTGCTCCGCTCACTATTGCAAAAATGGCATTAAATGGTCGGTTGAAAGACATGAATAAGCATACTGCTTTAAGTGAATAAGTGATTAGTCTGTTATTTTCAATTATTTTCATGCTTTTTGAGTGAATTTTATCGATTAAGGGAAGAAACTAGGAAAGAAAAAGATGTCGAAAATGGAATTTTTGCTTTTTTGGATTTTTCACTTTTCAGTCAAATTTTTCAACTAACTTCCTGAGAAATGAGAAAATAATGATAGTTGCCTGGTAGAGCAGACCTATAGCTTTCGAACGCATACAAACATTTCGCTGAACACTTCGCAAAATATTAAGAAAGATCTGAAACAAAAAATGCGAACGAACTTATTACACAACCTAATATATCATAGCTCATCAGATTATATTACAAAAAATCTGTTACCAGCGCCTTCTCGAAGTTTATGACATCCAACATTCAAGCAAAATACTAGGCTGTCAAGAAAATCCGTTTTTTATTTGCTTGCTTTAGCAAAGCAACCACTCAGACAATCGCCGGGGGCAGGCGGGCACCGGAAAAATAGATTGCTGATCTCTCGCACTCCGCTCGCGGATTTTTTGGAAAGCAATCACGACTTTTCGGAAGACCGCTTGCTGAGTTCTCGATTCCTCAGAGATTCAGCAATATATCTGCAAAAGATAAGCGCGAATAAAATTCAACAGGCGGTCTCTCAAAAATCCGCTGACTCAGCAAGCGGTCTTCCGAAAAGTCCTGATCGCTTTGCGAAAAATCCGCGAGCGGGGTGCGAGAAATCAGCAATCTATTTTTCCGGTGCCCGCCTGCCCCTAGCGATTGTCTGAGCAGGCTCATATCAAAAAGGGTAAGGAATACTGTTCATTAGAGCAAAGCAGTCCTATAGGCTGGCAACCTTGATTTCACGCCAAAGTTTGACTCACCGAAAGTTCGAACTTTAAATCTAAAAGGTTCTCACTGGCCACAAATAGAAAAAAATCGAATTTTTGTCAAAAAAGTTTGTAAGGACCTCCCACTTGCATGCATCAATACTCTCGATATCAAGCATTTACAAGCGCAGTTGCTAGGTTTTTTGGCTTGACTAGAAACTGAGAAAACGTTTCGTGTTTTTTTTCAAAGCAATGCTTAGCCATCATCACTTAAGTAGTTCTATACCACAAGACTGAGTAAGTATATATGTAAATCTTCAGCCTATTCCAAGCGTATTTTCGAGATAGATCAAACTTAACTTTCATTTTTCAAGTTCAGTGCCAAAATCGTTATAGGCTGATTTACATTTATACTTAATTAGGCTTGTGACGGCTAAGCATTGAGAAGAAGCTTTGAGAAATAAATGTGCGATATCGAAAGTATAGGTATGTGCAATTGGGAGGTCCTTTAAAAAATTTTGAACAGACATTCGATTTTTTTTTCGATTTTTGGGCATGGCTTTGAGCAATTTTTAATTTTAGAGTTCAACTTTCCGTGGATCAGACTTGGCGCGAAATCCTAGATGCCCTCTTGTGTAGCTTGCTTTGCTCTATCGAATAGTATTCCTTAACTTTTATAGAATGAGTCTGGTTGCCTTTGATAAAGCAAGCAAATAAAAAACGAATTATTTCTTGAAAATATAATACAGAATCTTACCTTATACCTTGATATGCAAAAATAAGAGCATTAGAAACCTGCTTGAATAGCTGGTGAGTAGCTGATACTGATTTACTCGCATTCCCCCCCCCCCCCCTACCCCGTCCTGACTTTGGCCAACTTGCCCTAATTCTTCTATTACATAAACCCCAGTTTTACTACTGACACATTCGTCACTCCTCCCTAGTGATGAGTCTCGGTTCAGTGTTCTTGTGTTCCATTGTCTAGTGCAGAGGCGAAACAGTTTATACCTTCTATCATAGGCAGCGTCCCGGCAAAATTTTTGATCAAAAAATTATTTTACTGCCTGCGCTTATTCTTTCTTCTAATTTCAAATGCAGTTTGGAGAGCACGAAATGTCGAAAACAACCCCCACTTTCGGAAGAAGATTTCTGTGTCTAGGAGCCCTTGATTTGGACGAGCCGTTGTGGGACCCTGTGTCCTAATCAATGCGATATGCGCACAACGGCTTGCATTTTGAGATCGATGAGAAAACGATACAGAAACGCTGCCCATAGGAGGCGTCCACGATTGTGGGCGGAGTGTACGGGTTTCTCGCCTCGAAAGTAAATTAGTGAAATGTTAGGGCAAGAGCTTTATCGGAAAGGGCGCTATTGCACCCTACGTTTTTCTCGCTATCGTCATACCTGCCCGGGCGCTGCCTTCATAGATGTCTTTGGTGATCGCAGTATACTAGCAATTTTTTGGAAACAGTAATTGCACGCATACCCGCCTTAATGTGCGCTCATACGTTGACGATTGCTGTATCGTTTCCCTAACGAACCGCAAACACATACATCGAGCCACTGAGCAAGCGGCTCTATACGAACTCCAATGCAACTTTACCTGGTGATACTAGAATAGAATGGTGAGCAATATCTTGGACTACTCTGTGTGTTAAGGACATGAATACTGATCAGAATATGGTCAAAAAGTAAGCTTTCCTCATTCGTTTACGACAAAGGAAGCACGAGAACTAAGCAGTGTAGTGTCTTCACAACCCGTACAAACTTTTATCGACTAGTCTAAGCAGGTAGGTCTTTATGCTTTTATGGGAACGCGTTATTGTACAATCGTGTGCTTATCAACAAATAGAATGCGTAATTCATAGATTAACACGACAAAGTGATCCTCGAGTACTGGTATCGAAGAGCAACCTGCAACATGAAGAGTAAATACCACATCAATGTTTTGCGTAGACCTTCGCGGGCCTCCTTGAATAAAATTTGGTACTGGTACGGCGAGAAGCCCCGCTTCCCTCAAGCCACCACTGTGTGATTGTTTCGCTTTTGATTCTAAGTTCTGAAAATGGATGTCAAAAAACGCAATACTCAACATAAATTACTCAATACAAATTTAATAGTTTCATATCTTTTTGCACAGCTTTTCGCTGATCTTGTGCCCTCATAACGTGAAAAAAAAAACTGAACTTTTGAATGCTCGTAACTTCTTTCAGGGAGCCGCTATGCAAAAAAGGAAAGCAAATTCGGAATCAGCGTTAAAAGACGGTTTAGTGATATAAGTGTCACGTGGAAAGGCCACTTTGACTAATAAGGCTTCCCTTGTAAGCATGCTTGCGATACAACAATTTCAATATGAAACTTGTGTTTTTCGGTGATGTAGCAAGCAGTGAATCAGCAAAAATTTCATTGAGATTACACCTATTTTTACCACATGCATACTTAGCACAGTCATAGTTGATCCTCAGCTCAGCTTTGCCATATTTTCATTGAGTAAAAAGAAATATGACTTAAAAGAGAAGCGGTGACTCTGACTGTCCCTTTATACCCTCGCCGAAAAAAGCCCAGAAGGGCTCAAAAAAGCCCAAAAAGCACAGAGGCGCGAAAAAGAGCCGGAACGCCCCCTTTCGCGCGCAAGTTTTGGCGCTGGAGCATGTGTGTTGATTTTGCAATCAAATCTTTTGCTTTGTTTTCTGTCGTCCGCAAGTAATGGAAGAATTTTACCAAAATTTTTAAGCCGCATGAATTAGAGTTTAATGTAACTTGAAAACTGTAGTTTCTAAGAGACTGCATGGTATTTTAGCTTTCACAGCCCAACTATTGTGTCTTTGTATTGTTCGTGATTATCTAAATCGTCTTGTCTGGCTCTTTGTCTAATTCAAACTTTTCTTTTTTCTAGGAATTGATGCCAAAGTCGCGAGCATGGCTGCGTGTTCCTGATTATGCTGAAAGTTAAAGCAAATATCTTCATCTTAAACGCCTGCTCGCTAGATAATTAATATTTGCTTCATGACGAAGGCGGTCGCCCAAATAGGTCGAAAGCATCAAAGCTGACGCGCGCGCGGTGTGAGGCAACTGTCAACCACGGGACGCGCGCACGCTCTGTCAGCGGTCATCCGCGCGCGCCCCATGGTTGACAATTGCCCGCGCACCGCGCGCGCGTCAGCCTTGCATGCTTTCAACCTATTTGGGCGACCGCCTTCGTCATGGAGCAGTTATTAGTGCTTACTCGGCGATAACGATGTATCAATGATGCTCTTTTTTGAGCGCTATTTGGCTTTTTTCGACTTTTTCGGCAAAGTATGAGTCCCTGAAGATGCTGCAGTAAATCATACAACAACGAAAAGCTCAACAATGGCAAAGCGCTGTCATTCGTTGCGCCAATTTTTAGGGTAATAGAGTTTCCCAAAGATGGTAGAAAACGAGGCGGGGATATGCGCGTACAAAACCGCATGCATTAAATTCCTCGCCGGAGAGGGGATCTCAGCTCAAAAGAAAGCATTTGAAGCTTGAAAAATCCGAATTTTACGCTATTTACTCTTAAGTATACCTACTACCCATCAATCGCTATTTACCCATAAGTATTCCTACTACCCTTCACTATGAACATACAGAAAAGGAGTGTATTATTGTCGATTACCTGGTAATCCTCAGCGGCCGACTTCCTCTTTTTAGTACCTTGTTTTTTGGAATCATTGAGTACGTTTCAAAGTTGTAATAATGAAATCCAACAGCGCTAAATATTGAAAATATAAGACCCTCGACGAACCTCAAATTTCAATTTGTGGTTCATTGAAATTTTCATTACTCTGGTACTTCAGCTGTTCTAAGAATGAATACTGAAGATACACGAAGTCAATTTTTCGATAGAGCAAAGCAAGTTTCACAAGACAGCTACCAGGTGTTCTCAAAATTTGCAATCTATATCGAGTTGGAAGCTAAAATCAAAATGTATTCATTTACTTTAAAAGCCGGATCTCAGCCAAGTATTAGGTTGTCCAAAAATTAATGTCCGTTCTGAATTTCAACCGCAACAAGTCATACACTTTTCATTGCTGAATTAGCTTTCAAGGTACCGTTCGATAGAGCAAAGCAAGCTCTACAAGATGGCAGTCTTGCTTTAGCAAAAGCTCTGATCCACATCGACTTTCGAGCCAAAAGCTAAAAAGATTCAACTACCCGAAAAATCGAGAAAAATCACAACTCAGTTCATAAGAATCCTGCAAAAATTCTAACTTGCTCACGAAAACACGATCCACATAAGATGTATATGTACGCCGTTGCCATATTTTTTCCTCTGTTAGAAATCGAAAAAACGAAAATTTTCATGCTTTTGCAAAAGTGATGCTGTGTCGTCCCCACATAACTAGATGTATAGTACAAATCTGTAGAAGTACAAACGTGGATTTTCAGCTTTTTAGAAGCTTTAGTTCTCGAGAAATTTGAATTTTAGTTTGGACCACCTGACTAATAAAAGCTATATTCCTTATTTCTTGAGAACTAAATCCTGTAGAAAGCTGAAAATCTACGTTTGTACTTCTACAGATTTGTAGTACACATCTACTTATGTGGGGACGACACAGCATCACTTTGGCAAAAGCATGAACATTTTCGTTTTTTCGATTTTTAACAGAGGGAAAAATATGGCAACGGCGTACATATATGTCTTATGTGGATAGTGTTTACGTGAGCAAGTTAGATTGTTTGCAGGATTCTTATGAACTGAGTCATGATTTTTTTCGATTTTTCGGGTAGTTGAATCTTTTTAGTTTTTGGCTCGAAATTCGAGGTGGAACAGAGCTTTTGCTAAAGCAAGACTGCCATCTTGTTAGAGCTTGCTTTGCTCTATCAGAAGGTACCTTGAAAGCTATTCAGGGGTGAAAAGTGTATGGCTTATTGCGGTTGAAATTCAAAACGGACATTAATTTCCGGACAACCTAATATCTTGCAAGCATCCTACTTGGTCATCATGTGTTAAGCAAATAGTAAAATACATATAATCTGTTGCTGGAATTTTTTGAGGCTAGAAGCCAAGAAACAGAAATGGGTTAAAAATACGAAAGTGCTTTTTCGGGTTATTTCAGTCAAATGCGATAATTTTCGATAGCTAGGGCACACATATAGGGACATGATTCGCATAACTCTACCTCCAAAATTTTGTGCAATACAGTTATTTATGTGAAACTAGCATGCGATTGTGTTACCGTTATTTTTTCTCAATTAACAACTTACAGCGAGTGCATATAATGGATGTTTGTATGCATATATTACATGCTAATTAAGAGGTTTGTAGGTTCTTGTGAGCGAAGAACAACCTTCAAGGCTAAATGTTATTAGATTTCAGCTTCAATTTATGTGAATCAATACGCGGATATGTGAAAATCACTTTGTATACCATGTTTTGTTCTATTGAGTGGCGCCCACATGCGATTTTTCATTTACACTGCAACTGTAGCAGAAAAAACGCTCATCACTTTTGCTCCAACTCATTAAAAACAGCTTAGCATTGTGACAAACAAGTTACATAATTTTGAGATGTTCTCACAAATTTCAAGGATAAAAATGATCTAAAAGAAACGGCGGCCAGTGGGTATCATCAGAGAACCATCCAAAAAAGCTGAAAACGCGGCTTATACAACAATGTGCACCTTTCCGAAGTTTATGGTAAAGGGCATAAAATACGTATAGATGGATGGATGTCCAGATATTGAGAGCTTCAGGATATGAAGTTTCATTTTAAGCTGGTATCCCCTGCTCGGCAGGGATGCTAATGCCTAAGGCCCTAAAACGCGTTGAAATCTTGATGATTGCAAGGCGGTGCGTTGAGGCTAGTTGTGGTTCAAAAAAGCTGACAAGCGCCATGTTCTTGATCTCTATCCTCGTGCGCTCTCTGGTCCTGACGTTAAGCACAATGTTTTCGCTCAATTTTGTAACGCTTTACAAGGCTCAAGCATAGCTCCCCTTTAGTGCAAAGGCTCGGGTTGTATACTACCGTGATTCTCATTAGGCGGCTGCTAAGGCTGGGTTCATACTCATCCGTTAATTTCGGAACAGAATTGTGCGCTATGCTGGAAGTGTTCCGACACTTGCGATTCATCATGAACCCAGCCTAAGAGATACCGCCGAGTCAATGCTGATACAGCATAGACAAGTACAAGCCTTATTCCAAACGCTGTTGCACTACATAGGTGGAACATCATATCAATGATAACAGAGTCTGAAGGAATGGCTAAAAACAGATATAATCTCTGCCATAGTGTCTAGGCTTTAACACAATAGTCTCATGTTTTGAGTGGTACTAGACGTGAGCACTCTGCCGCGGCAGACGTGACGGATAATGGGGCGCTTTGTATTTGGATTGATAGCTTTCTAGACATCCCAGCTTAAAAACAATTGTGTGGAAAATGACGTATCAACAAACATTACCATCAGTTTTTTTCCTTGCTTAAGCGTTATCGCTCTTCCTCGCTAAACTCAATTTCATACTACATTAGTATATTAGTATTACTAGTGACATTACTAAGCTTACCAAAGTCATCAGTCATTACCAAGTTCAACAGCGAGTGGTACCTTGCTATCAGTGTTTTTATTGCCGCTGTTTATTTCAATTGTTCCTAGCATTTTGCCGGTGTTTGTTTTTTTAGAGGAGGGCTTACAGGCCTTTTTCTTTTCGCGATCGGGGCTGCTTCCGCCTTCTTGCTGCTTTATTAATGCAGTAAAAAAGAGAACTTTTCTCAATCTATGAGATGAAAGAGAAAATAAGACTGCAAAGCCATTATTTGATGGAACACTGGTAACAACTGCGAAAGGGTTTAAAATGAACGAAGTAACAGTGGTAATATTAGTAACACTGGTAGCACTAGTAACACTGGTAATTCTAAAGCACTTGTTTAACTTTGATAACACTGATGTCACTGGTAATGTATGCCCGCAGCCTCAAATGCATGTGAAGAATGCTGCAAAATGGTTTTGTCCTTTTGCGTAATAAACCCGTCTTTTTTAAGTTCCAAACTAACGTATAAAGGGACGTAATACTTTTCTATCATGCTCATTCATTATGAACTTGCATCATTGGGTTCGAGCACAAGTCTTGCAATGAAATCTCAACCTCTGTGTATGTTTTTGTTCGCAAACAACTCCACGTACAATTGATTCTAATTTAGTCAATTTTCAGTATCAAAAAGTACCCTTTCTTAGAAACGTGTTGACCTGACAAATATTAGGCCTTCCGATTGTTTGACATGCACAAATCTCGTATAAACTGAAGAACACGTTGGATATCTCAGATCTCTGAAAGTTTTTTTTGAGAGTGGTGCGCTTAGTTGGAGAACTTTTGAGCTTTATTTTATGTTCATACTGATCCAAAAGTTCGAGAACAGATTCAGCACAACGCTAAGTTCGAGCGCTGTGCTGGATGTTTCCAAATTTTTGAATCAATATGAACGCAGCCATACTACAAACCCTAAACTGTTCCATCTAGCTATTCAAAATCTATCATCGTTCTGGAAGGTCGCAACGCAAATATCACAAAACACAATTGTAGCCAAGCGAAGAAAATTTATTGATTTATTGGACATCAAGTACCCTTTGCTTCAACCAAATCGGCGCACGGAGGGCGGGTCTTTGTGACCTATTTAAGGCTAGAAAATAACCAGAGAGCACGAGCGCGAGAGAGACGCAGATGCGTCGCGGGCGCTAGCAGCCTTAATCAGGTCACAAAGCCCCACCCTCCATGCGCCGATCTGATTGAAGCAGAGGGTATACAACAACTCAAACTTATTCGCTCAAAACATTGCATTTTGAAGTTTTTTCTAAATTAAACGCCCCATTTGTTTGTTATGGCAAATATTTTAGACTGTTGTCATAACTGTAACCTTGTACAAATTTTTGCTACGGTCATTCAAAGTGAGGGACAATTTTTACCTTTCAAAAAATTTTCTGTACATAGACGAAACATGTATGAAGAGTGAACTTGTGCTTACTTTGCCGTTTCGCTGGTAAGCTTCGTATGTCTAATTTATACTGACTTCAACACGGATCAGTTCGCATTATCATCTAGGATGCAAGAGAATATGCAGATTTTTGTGTTTCGCTCATCAAACTAATTTCCTGCCTTGTTACCAAAAATGCCAATTTAGCCATGCGCTTGAACTCGTCCGATATCGTGGTGTTTCTACCTTACGTCCTTCCCACAGATGATACACTAAGTGCATATTCGTTCTTGTACGTTTTTTACGTGCTAGAATGCCTCACAGCTGTAATTTGTACTCCACTTGTCGCCCAAAACTGTTGCATCTTGTCCAGATCATCTATTTTCCACCGAAACCTTGTTTATATAACGCAGGTAACTCCAACTTAGAATTTTTTAGCATTGAAATTTCTACACAATGCTGCAAATACCATCTTGGAGGTAAAGATGTTTTAAGTTGAAAGGAAAAGAATGTCACTTTTTGTGCGATCATGTGCTATCGAGGCAGGGTGAACACTAGAAAAAGCGCATGGGGTATCTTACAAGAAGATCAAAAATTCGCACGATAGTTACCAAATCTCGGCACGTATCAGAAGATGCGCCTCACCGACCGGAGTTGTCTGGTACCCTTGGATTCAAAATTCGTTCACTTTAAACCGAGATATGGTGATGCATTGAATTCGTTTGCAGCGGCGGCTGGCGGCGGCCACCTAACTCTGGTGGTCGCACTTAACTTCGGCGGCCGCCGCCGATTTTTTTCAAAAATTACGAGCGGTATTGTATTAGGTTGTCCGGAAATTAATGCTCGTTTTGAATTTCAACCTCAATAAGTCATACACTTCTCACTTCTAAATAGGTTGCAAAGTACCATTCGATAGAGCAAAGCAAGCTCTACAAGATGGCCATCTTGCTTTTGCAACAGCTCTCATCCACCTCGAGTATCAAGGCAAAAAGTAAAAAGACTCAGCAGCCCGAAAAATTGAAAAAAATCGCAACTCAGTTCATAAAAATCCTACAAAGATTCTAACTTGCTCACGTGAACACTATCCACATAAGACATCTATATACGCCTTTGCCGTATTTTTTCCTCTGTTAGAGATCAAGAAAACGGGAATTTTCGTGCATTTGCCAAAGTGATGCTGTGCCAACCCCACATAGGTAGTGTATAGCACAAGCCTGTAGAAGTACAGACCTAAATTTTCAGCTCTCTACAAGCTTTAGTTCTCGAGAAATACCGAACATAGCTTTCCCTAGTTAAGTGCTCCAAGCTAAAATTCAAATTTTTCAAGAACTAAAGCTTGTAGAGAGCTGAAAATTTAGGTCTGTACTTCTACAGGCTTGTGCTATACACTACCTATGTGGGGTTGGCACAGCATCACTTTGGCAAATGCACGAAAATTCCCGTTTTCTTGATCTCTAACAGAAGAAAAAATACGGCAAAGGCGTATATAGATGTTTTAGGTGGATAGTGTTTACGTGAGCAAGTAAGAATTTTTGTAGGATTTTTATGAACTGAGTTGCGATTTTTTTCGATTTTTTGGGCTGCTGAGTCTTTTTACTTTTTGCCTTGATACTCGAGGTGGATGAGAGCTGTTGCAAAAGCAAGATGGCCATCTTGTAGAGCTTGCCTTGCTCTATCGAACGGTACTTTGCAACCTATTTAGAAGTGAGAAGTGTATGACTTATTGAGGTTGAAATTCAAAACGGGCATTAATTTCCGGACAACCTAATATGTATATGATTGCCGGATGTAGGAAGTATATCCTTGAGCAAGTTGGGGTCTATAGATTTTTTAGGAGACGATACTTTCGATTTCCCGAGCATTCTGCTCCACTTCAGATTGAAATAAGAGAGATTCGGAAACGCCTCTCTTAGTGTTTTCTAATCTGGATTTCTGGATTCACCGTAGCAGATGGGCCTAAGTAAGCGGAGAAGGTAGATATTGAGTTTTTGTTCGGAGAGGCCGGAATAGCATATTTACAACGTCAAAGTTAGCCGATTAAAGCAGTTCTGAGAGAGGACGTCTGGCTGCCAAGTCAGAATTTGGCAGAAAGGATGGCACGTGATTATAGAAATATCAAATTTATAAATGGCAAGTTCAAAATCTCAATTTCAAGTGGAAGGGTGAGGGTCATAAGTCATAAGCACTGACATGAATGCAGAAAAGTAGTCTGTTTCTTTATGGTCAAGTTTTGTTGAACAAAATTTTCCATTGACGATTGCAGTTAGAAAAAAAGACGTCAAAAATGAATTTTTAACTCCTGAGATTTCAGGATTCAAAGGCGGAAACCTTTCAGTTTCTAATGAAGATAGTGATATTTTCCTAAAATAGGGTTGCAGCATTCGAACGCTTGAATACTTCTTGCCGAATGCGCCCCAACAACTGAGAAAAAACTAAACTAAAAAATGGGTTACTGCGCTACAAATTTTCGCGGCTTTTAAATGAGCCTCGCGATGAGCTTACTCCAGGCCTCCCAAGTTTTGTAACTAAAGCAAACTTGACTGCAACATAAACTCCATTTTGCAACAGTGCTTCTTATCAACATTCTACATTTCGTTGCTTGCAAGAATTGTCGTTATACTTCATGCTATTGACGTTCTTGACACTGATGGTAAGGATACTTTAAAGTTTCATTGTAATCGTGCTGACTACACCAAGGTTTAGTTAACACAATTTCTTTGCTTAAAGTAAGCTGCTACTGTGTTGTATGGTGTCGCTGCAGCACACTTTCTGCGTTTCCAGCAGTACTGCTTGAAAGATACTTGGCATCTTTGTATGCGGCCGACTATGAAGCAAATTCTCGGAGATGGGTCGTAGCTTCTGTGCTTATCATATATTCGATGATAACTACTGTATGCGCAGCTTCTATATATTTTGGTAAGTTGTCAGTTTACATAGGGGGAGGACTGGGTACAAGATTGAGATCTGCTCTTGAGACATTTTAATAATAATGCGAAATCACGTTTGAGTGCCAGTGTATGCCATTGTTCAATCAAAGGGTGCTTTCCTTTCTCAAGTCTCCTTTTTTTTGAGACCCATAATTTTGAGACTAGTATAATCTACCAAAATGAAAAGAGGGTTTACAGAGCTTATGTATTGATTTCAGAAGTAACACAGACCTAGCCTTTGATTCAACTGGCTTGGCGGCTGAAGGCGGGGCTTTATGACCCTATTAAAGGCAGTGTCCCGGCAGATTTTGCACCTCCACTTTTTTGCATGTTTTAGGCCTTTTCGCCACGTAGAATCCGAATTTGAGCTTTGAACGGGCTGAAAAGGCCGATTTTGGGGCGTTTTCCTTTTCCAGAAAAGCAGCTTGGACGAGATTTTTAATGGAAAGTTGGGGAGGTCCTTAGACGAAGATCCTGCCGCCTGTAATTCTTGCTTTGGATAACATGCTTCTTGGGGAAGAGCGCTCGTGGGTCCCGCGCCGAACAGGCGGGGAAGGCCGTCCAAGCGCGCGCCAGTTGGGGTCGCGCGCGCCGGTTCAAGAGCCATTTTCTCGGCCCAGGGGGAACATCACCCAGCCGGAGTGCGCCTGGAGGTCGGTGGGGTGACCAGGAACCCCACCACACGTTTATCCCCCAGGACCCGAATCTGCCGGGACACTGCCTTTAAGGCCGCCCCGTCCGCGTCTCTCCCGCGCGCGTACTCTCTGATCATTATTTAGCCCTAATTAGGTCACGAATCCCCGATTTCCAGCCGGCAAGCCGAATCAAAGGGTACTCTCGTGATAATTTGAAAGGATTTTGCAACTATATCATGAAAATGCCTGCCATGTGATTTCACACATTTTTCCATGCGAGATAGTACTACATTTTTGTTCTACCATTTTCAAGACATTAGCACTTTTCTTTATCAGCATAATGTGCTCATATTTTTTTTGTAAGTTCTTTCCTGCGAGAGCTTGCGCTTGTAGTCAAACTCGTTATCATGTGATTGTTTATGCGTTGTAAATGAGCCCAATGTTCAGCTCATAGTTAAAAGAAACTCAGTTTTTTGATGCATTCAAACGAGTCTCTCAAAATATGGAACAATCAGAACTGGAGGTCCACTCTAAAAAATGTCTTAACTTACTACATTGTCATTGATTTAAAATTTGAATTTTGAAACCAAAACTTGGCAGAGCCTTGTGTATGTCAGCTTAGTGTTTGTAAACAGAATGGACTTCGTTTTTGTGGAAATCCTAAGAGTAATCAAAATTCTTGAACAAGCAGGCTCAAAGGCTGGCCAAATTATATTTCCACCTCGAATTATCCAGCAAGGTACTTCTTGGTCTTTAAAGTCTGTTATGTGAACACTCAGTCGAAAATGTTGAACAGCTGCTTTAGTCGAGCTGCGCCATACTGTCGAAAACTTCCTCTGCTTTTTGATTCAAAAAACATTTCATAGGGCATTTGAAAAATTGTGACGATGGCACGACCGCGCGCGACACGCACGCACTTCCAGAAACCGTATTTTCTTTTTTTACTCTCTACTCTTGAATGTTTTTTCTGCTTACTTATGATAATATTCAGAACTGGAAGTGACTGAGCTAAGCGTTAAGGTGATGCCCTATTGAGTGAGCGTTTTGTGCTCCGCTGGGCGCAAGATCGCATTCAAATCCATCCTCACGATTTTTTGAATAATCTATACGTACATTGCCCCTTGACCCTGTATTAATTAGGCTGTCAACATAATTTTTACAGCTGAGTCCGTAACTTTTTTGGGCGCACTCAAATTCTGATGTTGTATAGACTGCCGTGTGAGCTATAAACTGGCACAAACCGCTCGCTTTTTGATGGCAAAATAGAAGAAATCCCAGAGTTTTCGAAAGCTGGTGAAACTGAGGATTTATGGAGTTTTGAATGAAAATGAAGCCCTTCTTGACCTAAATTATGCACAACAATCCGAAAGTGTGCATGAATTGTTGATAGAGGTTAACTCATCTAGCACAGTAAGGAAGATATGGCCATCGAAGACAACAGACTTGGATCCCTCACAAAGCTAAACAAGCCGCTGTATGCAAAACTGCTTGGGGACAAGCGCCAATCACTAAGGAGTCAAAGTCTCAGAATTTGCCAAAACTTTGCGTAGCGGGATTATTTGCCTTGCGGAGTACGAATATCATATTTACTCATAAAAGTAACGACAATTTTTGTTTAGCATAAAACCTCATACCGTAAACCTACTATGACCTTACAAAAAAGCTCCTACCATGGGAAACCAATATTGATCACCGTTTCATACTGGCCAACCTTTTAAGCCTGCTTATTTCAGAACTTTTGATTTTTGTTTGACTTATCTGAACAATCAAACAAAAGCTAGCCCCTTGGCAAGCATACGCATTGCTACTTCAAAACTGAGATCAAATCTTTCTTGCTCAAACATCCGCGTCAGAAAGTCGACAAATAATCTTTACATCGCCATCTATAGGCTATATCACCCACGATCGGTCGCAGAAATCCACAAGATGAAAGTGGGGCACGTCGTATGCAGCGGAAATAAAACTCGAGCGCGGAAGCTGGCCCTGTGCTCAGACTTACGATCGCACTTCATTCGTGCTTACCTTTCTTTTTGCACATGGTTTTGTTCTCGCTTGTCTTAAGAGGACACGCCGATTTCATAAAGACTATGCATGGTGATTTTTTGAGCACAGGTAAAAGGCAGCGGCTTGGCAGATTCTCGACTTGAAATTCTCTCACTTGCCTGGGGTAATTCGAGGCGCTGAATCCGAAAATCCACCTCGAAGAGCGCGAAAATGGCAAAATTCACCATCATATTGAATTTGGACGAGTGGATCACGTCCCGCCATGGTTAGAGAGGCAGAATTGGACCCTCGCAATTATAACATTGCGGCGTGCCTTCTCTGACGGGTCAGGGAGAATCGCAAGCTTGTCTGCGCGTATTAGAATGGCTTGCGCGTAACGGGTTTAGGGGCAGTTTTCTAGGCAAGGGCAGCATGCTGTGCGCTCGGACCTGCTCTGTTCTCATGTTTGTTTGTTTGTTTGTTGCAAGCAACCTTCCAAGTCAATTCGGGATGTTCAGTTTTGGCGAGCTGCTGCCTTTGAGCTTTCTTCTGTCTAAGTGCAGAAGTTGAATATGACCCATTCCAGGCCCAGGAGAGCCATGAATGCTTTGCGCATGTGTAGCTGACTCATCATTACCTCTCTTTCACATCTAGATACTTACGTTTGGACATAAAAACACGTATGATGCCATGTGCTGCCTGCAATGCGATCTCGAGCCTTTGAGCTAAGAGACAATATGATAGAATCGACTTTCAACAGCAGCTTACAATTCTAATGTCTTAGCAGCTGGAAAAGCAAAGGGATGCCACTGCTAAACATGTAGAAATTAGGTTCTCCCGCATAAATTCATAAAGGAGAAGGTAATGCGAGCTACGTAAAGTCTTCGTAAAAATGAAAACAGTGATATGAAGCATGAGTCGCCTAGCCGCAGATCTGACCACCAGACGCTTTCGCGCTCGAGTACCATTTTCGCTGCTTGCATCGCGCTCGCGAAGTCTCATGCCGTAAGCTTTCACAACCGATGCTGGTGATACAGTGATACAGGATACATTATAGTTGACTGGAAAGCGAATTTTTGAATGCAAAAGTGGAACTGAAGTGTTACATGTTTTGCATCAGTAAGTTTTTTTGCTCATGAGGTAAACGACAGCCTTGTAATTGTATATGATAACTGGTCGACTGATGTCAATGATTCCACTACCAATTCATACAACTCGAACTTTTCATGTATGTCAATGGGATATTTTGTTGCAATGATGATGGTTATTTACATGGTCACTCCGAGCATTTATATGCTATTGTATCGTCACGATAAGAAGCATCTTACAAAAATTACTGCGGAACTCAGTTGTCAATATCTTCTTAGCGCGAGGTTCCAGCTTTCGGAAAACCTAAGAGTTATGAAGGTTAGTCGTTTAGTCAGTGTCTTATAATCAGATGAAAAGCCAGAGACTTCACTGAGTTGTTGTTTTAAACATGCCCTTGTCATTTGAAATATTCCGGTTTAGCTGCCGCTTGCAAATTGTGCTTTTTCACATTAGGATTGCTCTTCAGTTGCTCAATCAACGCTTATTTATAGAAGGAGATAGAATCGATGCACAATTCTGCTGAATGTTCAGATTTGTCGTTTGCTTCACTGGATTTTTATTGCTGACAAATACAATCGCACGTTTTGCTAAAAATGCGCTGCCTTTTCTTTAATGCCAAAAGTAACGTGTGTCTAAACACGATAAAAACCTAATGTGATGCTGATGCCCAAAATCTGCTAAAACGGGGGTCTTGTGTAAGTAATTCATCTAATTCATCTTGTGAAACTTTCTTAAAAGCTAGCGTTGTTACAGTCCCCGACGCTTCCCTGCAGATACTACTCTCCTTGACCGCTTTGCGCTTGCAGTTTTCTTTTTTATTCGCAAAATGCAAGCAAAAAGCGCTCAAGCAGAGTAGTATGCAAAAAAAAGTTATACGACTTTCTGCTTACTGCACCTCAAGAGTAGTCTGCTTTTGTACATAACGAACACTCAACATCATTATCACGATTAAATTTTTATGTGTTTTTGATGTAGGAGCAGTACTCTTTTACGCAAACATCTCAGCGAAAGGAATTGGCAGGAAGTGGCATCTTCGAATACGAAATTCTTTTTTTGCTCCGTAAAAAACGCCGCGAAAGGTTTATACCTTACCGTGAACCTTCACGCTGCGTTTAGGCATTTTGACACGTTGAGCTTTGACAACAGATTATGAAGTAATGTGATTTCCATGCAAAACATGCAAGCCGGTGGAAGTCGTCCGCTAAATAATTTATGGGGACAGGTTTGAAAATGGATTCTTCGGTCATGGTTGAGAGCTGCGGCTAAGAGCTCTAGCATTCGCTAACCAATTACTGCCCTTCATTCAGTTTCCACGTAAAAGGTCCACATGTGAAACTTACCTGAACATAGACTTTATCACTTTAGGGACTTCACGGAGTGAGTTGGTGTCATGATTAGGTCTACGCTGGCGCACAGTTGCAGTGGGTGATAAATATAAAAGGTCTTTTTGTTAGATCGTCTTGATAATAATGTTACCGCGGCAGGGTGAACGTGAAAAAAGTGATTAGGGCATTATTTGGTAGAGCAAAGCAAGCTCTGCAAGATTGTTCAAAAACATCCGCGCAAACTTTTACAAGTTGAATCTCAGATAGAAAAATTTTAAAAACTCAAAAATCGGCCACCGCCTACAAAATTCTCGCGCATTTCCAAGTTGCTTAGGCATGTACTCTCTACATTAGACATTCGCATGTACAACCTAACGTAATAACCTTTTCATGAGTAGATTACGAGAAACAAAAATCAGTCCAAAGCGAGCATGTCTCGTTTTTCGTTATTTTTGTGCTGACTGATATTTCTCGACAACTAGCGCTAAAAAGCTAGAAATCAGATGTTATACCTCCAGGTTCATACTATGAAACTAACTACCTAGGAGAAACTTAAGACTCTTTTCCAGTGTTGCCAAGTGAGTTGCCAAATTTCTTTTATTTTTAGCATGCAAAAATCGCGAAAATACGCGTACTAGTGTTTCGCTGTAGAGGGTGTGTGCATGAGCGAATTAGTTTCTTCTAGAAATCTGTTCGTTCGAAGATACGTTTTTTCGAGTTTACAGCCATTTGAAGCCATCCAGAGATTGGCGCCATTCTTCACCCAAATCAAGCTTGATGCGATATTCGATACTGCAAATGTTTTTCTCGTGTCAGTTTAGCACGTGTTGGTAGGAAACCTACGAAAACGAGTCTCCCATGACCTCGCACAATGATTCCGATCCTTTTTGATATACATATACATATACCATTTCAGTACTGTGTTTAATGACAAAACATCAACGTTATAAGAGTACTAGAAAACATTGTTTCATCCAATCTAATGAAATACATTTTTGGCTATGATGAATTTTTTCTGCTCCTATACCTGCAACTCGTACTCAAATAAGAGCGATGACTAAAAGTCTTACCTCACCCGTAATTCTTTTTTGCTCAATCGTGGATGGAAGAGCGATAATCATCAAAGCTTGCTTTTATATTAGACCTAAGTAATGGTATATCGGTTTCTCAAGCAAATATCAGATTTTTGAGCGCTCATGTAGTCCAAGCTCAAGTAGTTCGAATTATGTAACCTTCCTGATATTCATGCTCCGAACAAACACCATTTAGTTTGATGCTGGTCTACATATCGTCGAGTCTTTTGCAACTTAATATGCGTAGTGCACACTAGACACGCTAACTGACGAACTGCAAAACTAAAGCCTTTTTATTTTCAGTGATATCTCCGTGTTTCCTTGCCTCTTTTGTTTTTATTGATCATACGTTAGTCGTTAGAACACACTTCTACACTTTGTTATGCTAGAAAACGTTTCACTGGAAAGTAAGAGCTTGCACACTAAGCCCTATTAGCGACGGCACTCTTACCAGTAAGAGTGCCGTGCTAACAGGGCTTAGTGTGCAAGCTCACACATTAAGTTACAAATGACTACCATCAAATCCGAGAACAGGTATCACAACACAAAAGTTTCCGAAACTTTTTACATACTATGATTGGAAGTAATAAACTGTAACAGTACAAATATGGTGTTATAAAACCAGCTGTGAGCTCCAAACAAGCCATTTTTTGATTTTAGTGTCATTTATAACTTTGTGCACTAAGAAAAAACCGGTGAAGCATTTTAGTCTTGTATCAACTTGATGATGAAGCAGGTGAGCATGTGACCAGGGGTAATGTTCAAAACAGCGGGGTACCGAGGGGGGACCCCCCACGAGAATGGGTCGCGAAATTTTGGAAGTTACTTACATGAGTTATATAAGTGTGCAAGTGACTTGTTTATACAAGTTAAATAATTAGAACATTTTTTAGATTTTTTTGAAAATTCAATTTAAGCTTATAAAAAAATTTTTCCTCTTTTTTCGTACGCCCCCTTTTTCCAAAACGGAGTTACGGGCCCTCGAAAACTTTTGCCCCTCCCCGCCCCCCGAACGGAAAGCCACTTAAAGCCACGCACCTTCATTAGAAAATTTTTTTGTACTAATTCGTCTAAGTCCAAGTCTAATTCGATTTAATATATCTGTACTGGGCTCTGTCTCGTGCAAAATTTGCTTTAAATTCATTTTTTTACTTTCCATCCTGCTCTGATCAACCTAATACGATCATAACAATAATATATTGTTCCTCTTTTTTTTGCTACATTTTAAGCATAATGTTGCATCGCCTACTAGCCCTGTTGCCACTTTCGCGGCGTAAGTGCCGAAAACCGAAACTTGCTTTAAGTTATAAAACGAAGTTATGAGTGATTAATGAACTACAAATCACGATCCACGGTTATTCTTTGTTCTTAAAAAAGCTCACACTATGATTACAGATTATGATGTACTCGTCTGTTGTTCTTAGTATATGGTTAACCCTACCAACGATCGCTCTGTACCTGTCATATATCCACTTCACCCCTTCAACTGCTGGAGGACAAATATCATTTGCGTTTCTCGATTTACTATTAGCGTTGTCAGTCGTCAGGCTCTTGCGGCTATTTTTCTGATATTCGTTCATTTAATTACAGGTCAATCTTGACGATATTCAGTTATTGCCTATCTCGAAAAAATAAGTTTGCTGCTGCTACAAGCGTTGCCCCACAGAAACTTGCTGAGAATAATCAAGCAACCGAAACATATTTTCAACAGCTGTCAAGTGCTTGGAAATAAAAAGTTTTTATTTGTTGTTTGGTCACAGCAAAACTTAAAAATGAGCACGTATGTCAATTATTGTTCAACTATGATTATTGGATTGGCAACTAAGTAAGGCAACCTTTTCCACTGTTCTTTCCAAAAATGTCGCGCTCATTCTTTTATACGCGTAAACTAGGAGGTAATTGCAAATGTTCATGCGAAATCTCCAGAATTGCGATAATAAAACAGAGGAATTTTATGCAATTTGCGAGTTAAATTGCTCGAGGTTGGATCATCAAATTTACATGGAGAACTGTAAGAAAGGACACTCGCATTAGACTCCCATTTTTGAACGGGTCGGTGTACTGCTGCTACTACTGCACCGCCACGGACAAATTCAGTAACCAAAAAAGTGAGCTATTGGGGTATTATCAGGTGTGAACCGAATGCCACATTCGTTTTTCAAGCAAGAAGTTATATTCTGGGTTGCCGTAACCTTACAAACATTCTATTATGTGATGAGCATGAGAATCATTGTGTCGAGTGCTTTCTCGAGTACCATATCATGCCTGCGTAATTTTGTAAAGAAAGGTTGAAGAGCTTGTATCAATTGGTAGCCATCTTGCATAAACTTTGCATAAGCCTACAATTCGTTGATAGCAGATTCTTAGTTTTGAGCAAAAGAATCGAGGCAGAAACACTTAAAGCTGCACTGCTCATTGAGGACTCTTCTTTTTCGTGCAGTCAAAAGAGAATACAATCCACTAGTATATTACCTGGCGGACAAATGCGGTTACACATACTTTGAAAATTCAAAAGCTTCACAAAGATTTAGAACGATTCACATTTAGGAGATAAGATCTATCTTTGGCAAAATGTTTTTTCTTTAGTTTTTCTGCCTCTATCCGTATTCTTTTTTCTTTCATAACTTTATTTGAACATGCAATATGCATAACATGCAGCATAAAGCATTCCCTCCCACGGCAAGATCATGGTAGTCCAAGCGGTCCAAAAACGGGAGGTAAAAAATACTTCACATATTCGAAATTTTTCCATTTTTTGTCTATTATGTGAAGAAGAACCCGGTCCGATTACTATCTCGCCCGCTACTCATAGCCTAAAAGGCCGGCACTTACCCATAGAGAGAGACTGCTTCTAGAAAACCAGGAAAGCGGTCAAACGATATTGCTGTATTCAAAGTTGAGGTGAGGAATGCGTCATAAAAGTACAAGATGATTGCCCCCAAAAGTAATTAAACACGCGAATAAAAGAAAAAAATAATGGGTTTGATAGGGAGAGCTCGGTCTTTGGAACTTGTAGAGATCTCAATTGTTTTCGACCCACTCTGAAGTGGTCTAAGCAGTTGTTGTGGTCGCTGCCTTCTGCCAGGAAAACAAATATTAAAGCTTCAGTAAATTAGGGATTTTACGTTGAGCGGTTGAGCTTGGAGATGTTTGTATACTGGAGGCGCAGTATCGCGAGGATTCAAAGGTTTTTGTATCAGTAGATACGACGATGCGAGAGTGGGGCGGATCCCGCCGTTCCATTTGGACCATGCTAGCGGCAGACCTGTTGGAAGAATTCAAGCGCTTTTTTGTTGAGTGAGCCTGATGGCAATAATGATACGGCTCATCCCGTGTTTTTATTTTCGGTCACCCTATTTACGGACGTTGTAGTTTAGTAGATTTGTTGTGTATATTCTATATAATTGTTGTTTAATACATAAACTTATCTAACTTGGTCGCGCATGGTTCGTAGGTTGGTCGATTGGGATGCCATCGTCGAGCGGACGCGCCGAAGTGCACGCCGGTGTTGGACGCGTAACGTAGGGTGTAAGTTTAGTGGAGCAGAAAAATCGGACATACAGATAGGGGGTGCTGGGCCCATCAAGCCACAACCCCTCTTGATTCAATTCTGAAAGTTACAATGACACTCTCTAAAACTATTGAGTCAGTCATAAACTTTTCGGTAATACAAAACACGCACTTTCGTGCTTCTCGTGCCGTCAGGAACTTCTACTGCGAAGGAAATACATTACTTATGAGTGCAGCAGGTTTCCTATCATCAAGGAAAACAAATTACCTATAAGTTTCCGTTTCGCTTTTCCTGGACGGAGTTCTAATTAAACCCTCTCCGGAACTCCCTGAAGGAGAGAAAATCTAGATTGACTCACAATAAAAGATTTGAAAAAAATTTTTTGATATTCATATTCTATACTTCGATTATCTACTTTGGTGCGTTCTTTCATGTTGAAAAGTAAGAATGAGCTAGTTGACAATAACAGTAACTTGTTTGCTTCCAGTAAGCTATCATGCATATTGATGGCATCATTTATGTCTTGTTTTTATCAAAGGGGATTACCAACATGGCCTTGCAAATTAAATATATATTAGGTCGTTTCAAAAGTAATTTCGCTTTTTTCAAACGGGCACCACATTTGGCGGTTCAAAGATTTTCAAGAGGTCTTGGAGGCATTCGATGCAGAATTTTATTCTCTTTCTAGTGGTCATGAAATTGTTGCAAAACAATTAATGAGCTTTCAGAAAATAACCAAAACTTGCGACCCATGCTTTTCAAGATGGTCAAGTTTCACAATTTTTCCAAAACTTTCATATCATTCCTCAGAAGAAGTTCAAGTAACGATTCGATAGAGTAAACCTCATAGAATACAGTGCTACTTTTTTCTCTTCCTCATAGCTCGCCGTATTTTTTGAAAGATTTTTTATGAGAGCCATCGGATTTTGGCAGGCCCACCTCAGCCACAATCGCAGCAAACATCATAATTTTTCGGAATTTGAGACTACCGAGACTGTACTATGAGCTAGCACTAACTTTGCAAAGCAAGTGAGGGTTTATGGGTTCGAAATATCAAATTTCGTGATTTTCAGGTACAGCATGAGGCTCCTCGAAAAAATGGTGATGATTTTATCCCCGAAAACTAAAAGAATCGGAAACAAAAACCACCTGTTAGAAAGAGGAGAAGATGCTGCGTCTAATAGTGGCCGAGCTGCTCTTCCTTTGATGTTCTACGAGGATTTAGCTGCCCAAGTATGAAAATCGGTAGCATCAGTTAAAATTCTGTCAAAAATGTATGACAAGCTATGGAAAGGATAAAAAAGTGGTTTTGCATTCTATATGGTTTGCTCTATCGAACAGTTACTTGAACTTCTTCTGAGGTTTGATGTGAAAGTTTTAAAAAATTGTGAAACTAGACTATCTCAAAAAGCATGGGTCGCAGACTTTGGTTATTTTCTGAAAGCTCATTGACTGTTTTGCAACACTTTCATGACCGTTAGAAAGAGAATGAAATTCTGCATCGAATGCTTCCAACATCTCTCAGAAACCTTTGTTCCATCAAATGTGGTGCCCGTTTGAAAAAAGCGAAATTACTTT
The DNA here is from genome assembly GCA_958299035.1 of Cylicocyclus nassatus. Classification (NCBI taxonomy): domain Eukaryota; kingdom Metazoa; phylum Nematoda; class Chromadorea; order Rhabditida; family Strongylidae; genus Cylicocyclus; species Cylicocyclus nassatus. The sequence continues at coordinate 16,694,559 of CATQJL010000305.1, forward strand.
TGAAACGACCTAATATATATCACTGGCGGTCCCAGGATTTCTGTCTGAGGGGGCGGAAAAATTTTTTTCAAATGAAGGTGCGTGGCTAACGGCACGCACCTTCATTTGAAAAACTTTTTTGGGTGCTCCTTAAAATTTTTTCGGGCCCCAGACCCCTAAAATGTAGAAAAGGGGGGCGTGGCATCAGCCACGCCCCCAAAAAAATTTTCTTACAAGGCTAATTTGAACTTTCAAAAAATTTTAAAAATTATTTAAATTATTTACAAAAATAAACAAGTCATTTGCACATTTTTATAACCTATGTAGGTAAGTTCCAAAAATTTCGCGACCCATTCTCGGGGAGGGAGGGCCCCCCCGCCCCCCGGGCCGCCACTTATACAGGGTGTCCCAAAAGTAAGTATCGAACGTTTGATCGTTAATAACTCTCTTCCCAAGAAGTCTTTTGCCTTGCTTCAGGTACCGTTTTGTAGAGCTGGCTTCAACTTAGATTTGCACTATAGAACGAATCACTCATCTCTCTTCATTACTGTAGGATTACGGTAGAAACTTGAAACATATGGCGTTAATGTGAAAAAAGCTGCCGTTTCAAAATTTTTCAAAAAATCATGAAAACTTGTGTAATAGGGTTTTTATGGACGCTGAGTTCAATAATTAACTATTCACAAGATTACGAAGCTTTCCAAACCGTGCAATCCCACTTTTTAGGAACACTGAAAAAATGGCCGCTACTTCTTACCTGGCATAACTCTTCAATGAAGCATCATAATAAGTTGGGAACTTTACAGTTATAATCAGCAACTCTAATTAGCTTAGTGTAAAAGTTTTAAGGCTGTTTTGTTTCCTTTCTGGGGCAAAATATGGCCTTTCATTGCTTAAAACCCTCCTTGAAGTTTCTACCGTAATCCTACAGTAATGAAGAAAAATGAGTGATTCGTTCTCTACTGCAAATCTAAGTTGAAGCCAGCTCTACAAAACGGTACCTGAAGCAAGGCAAAAGACTTCTTGGGAAGAGAGTTATTAACGATCAAACGTTCGATACTTACTTTTGGGACACCCTGTATATATACCTGTTGGCTTTCCCGGTCCAGCCGGGGCCATGGTTCACCGCACTGCGAGCCCCCCCCCCCCTCCCCCGCCCTATATGGGACCCTGGGACATCCGCTTGAAAACCGCATCCTCGTGATCCTGAGGTGAAAATGAGCTTCACCGCCCTCCTTTACATGAATATGGAAAATGCTTGATTGAACATGATAGCCCTTCAATTCCTTAGAAAAATGTAAACAAATCAATAAATCGATAGAAGGACCCAACGAATCGCCGCAAAAAAGTAGCCTATCATCTGCGCAAGGGTCGAAAATATACGTGTGCAATTTCAGCTGAATCGGTTGAGTGGCGCGCGTTTCTATAACGCACATACCCTCCAAACTGACAATTTTTTTGTTTTATATATATATATATATAGATAGATATATATCAGTAACAACTTCAAACCAGATGTCAAATCTGCTTTCATTTTCTCGAAACTTCTCTTCGCAAGGAGTTATGGGTAATGTCCAAATTTCTCAAGTGTTATATGGATTAGAACTTGCGAAAAGCCATACAGTATTGTATCAAGTGCATTGACTACAAGGGAAAAGTACAGTCACTGGAGATTTGCATACGAGTTTTTGTGTTATCATAGTTATTCCCTTATGCAAGGGCATTTGAGGATGTACAAATTTTAACATCAAACGCTTACAACTTTTGGAGATTTCTTCAGCAAAAACGGAAGCTAATTTGGAATTAGCGTTTCAAAACGTTTCAAAAAAAATTAGCGTTTCTGTAGATATACGTTTTTTCTTCGTTTGCCAAATCACATTGTTATGCTTCCTCCTTTTTTGTTGATCATAAATGTGGATGAATTTTTCTATATAATCACTATAGATTCTGAAGGTTTTAAATTCACAAGTGGTCATGTTGCATCTGTATGGTATGGATGAATTTATATTTAGGCGTTTGAAAATTGATGGTGTTATTGTACCTATGTTATATCCATCTTTAATTAGATCTTTGAGCTGTGAGATTTTTTGAACAAAATTCATGTACAAGTATATACATGTTTTTGCCATTCTAGTGATTTCTTTTTGGTCATAACCAAGATATTTGATGTAAAGTATGAATTTTTTTCGTTGAATTTGGAGTAATCATTTCCAGTATATCAGGTCGTCCCAAAAGTAATTTTGCTTGTCTCAAACGAGCGCCACTCTCACAGATCGAATATTTCCGAAAAAATTTGGTTGCCCTCGATACAACTTCCCGCCCTCTTTCAAAAGGTTTTAGCTGCATTACAGTATGGCCAACGAGTTTCCAGAAAATCACTGAAAAGTGCGACTCACTGTCAAGTTTCGCTGTTTTTCTGATTTTTTTGATTCTCCGAAGGAGTTTCGTAGCGTCTGAGATGAGGAAACCCTACTGCAGGATAAAGAAAGTGTTTTCCTCTTCAAATAACTCGCCTTGATAAAATTTTATTTAGTGCCATGAAAATTTCATATTTGGTCAACTCAAGCCTTATGGAACGTCAAATGACAAGCCTCGGGTGTCAGTGCTGCTTTTCCACTCTCGTTTACGGGTGTCCGTTTTCAATTCGAAAAACCTTAGCGTGTAAAATCACTACAAACCATGTTTTTGAATGGTCCCTGGCTGTATAGCGAAAATTCAAGGTTTGATACCTCTTACCTGAATAAATCATGAAGGCTCATTTACTTTGCAAAATTAGTGTTGATCACAATCAACTTTTGAAGGATCCAAATTTTCGAGATTTGCTGGTGTTTGATGCGTTCGCATCTGAAGTAGCCCGCCAAACTAGAACTGGTGAAAATTTTAACAGATAATTGTGCCGAACTATGTGTAGGAGAGAAGAATGGTCTTGCATCCGGTAGGGTTTGCTCTATCCGTCCGTTACTTGGCATTTCGAGGAAATGGTTTAAGTTTTAGAAAACTAGCGAAACTTGACCATTGCAAAACCATGTGTCGTATATCTTTGGCTGTTTTCTAAGGGCTCATTGATTGAACTGAATGCGAGACCAAAATTGGAAAGAGAGGAAACTATGTGTTGAAAGCACCTGAAATTTCTTCAAAATTAATTGTTCTGCGTTGTTCTTGATTGTGCTGCAAGAGTGCCCTTCAGAGAGGATGAATTCTGCATCGAATACAACTAATGAGGAAAGCTACCTAACTTAGCCCGGCCTTTTGGCAAGGTACATTTATGATCTGAATCAGCTTTAAACACTGTTTCCAAATATGCCATTCCTAGTTGCCGAGCACCATTCGTAAGCGAGTTGTGGGCTTTTTACTGCGCAAAATTGGAATACTAATGAACATGAGAAAACTGCCTATAGATAAAAATCTGCAAGAAAAAGGCGGTGAGATATTGAAATAACACAAATCCAATTATTTCTCACTAAGAAAAAGCTTAACGCCACTGTATTAGTACTTAGGTGATGATGCCGTGATGCCAGTATGTCGGTGGATATGCCCATTTTGTGCAGGAAAAGTCCATATTTGGAATGGTGCTCAGCAGCTAGGAATAGCATAGTCGGAATCGGCGTCTGAAGCTGATTCAGAATATATATATCTTGCGAAAAGGCCGAGATAAGTTCGGTAGCTTCCTTTGTATACAAAATGTGCAGCTCATTTGAAACAAACGAGATGACTTTCGGAACGACCCAATATTTTGCACTTGTAATCTTTATAAACTAGTGAGTACGGGCTCAAAATCTTACAGATCTGTTACGTTCAAACAGGTAGAGGACAGTAACGTACCGAAGGCCCTCCCCCCCCCCCCCCCCCCGAGAATGGGTCGCGAAATTTTTGAAAGTTACTTGAATGTGTTATAAAAATGTGCAGAGGACTTGTTTTTACTTGTAAATAATTGAAATAATTTTCAAAAATTTTCAAAAATTTAAATTAGCCTTGTAACAAAAATTTTTCGGAGTGCGTGAACGCCACGCACCTTTATTAGAAAAAATTTTTTGTCTACCTCCCCCCGGACCGAAACCCTGGGTACGCCACTGGTAGAGGAGGAATGAAATTTTCCAAACATTGCTATAATCAGAATTCTCAAAAGGCGTAATGTTTTTGGAGATTAACCATTGACAGAAATTCACTGTCAGATGTTTCTAGTCGAGGCTAATCCTACCTCGTTTAAATAAGACAAGGCGCGCGACTTAATTAATAAGAAAAGAACTTTAAAGAAACTAAAAAACGCTTATTTTCTCTTCAAGATAGTTTTTGCGCGAAAGTCTGTGAAAGTCTTTTAAACGCTTATTCATAAAACATGCAAACTATGTTAAGTAAAACATGTATATCACAGAGTCTTCCTAGGACTTACACAAATGAAGGTTTTTGCCTCGATTTTCCCTCCAATAAACCATGCAATGGCTATATCTGAGCAATCCTTTTTTGAGAAAAGCGTTGTGATAACAGGTTTTTTGTCTGATTCATCGTTGTTTGCCTTTAAAACAGCTACACAGGTTTCCATCTTCTCGGAAAAACGTAATTAGCATGTATTTACCACATCAAAAACAAACATACTACCTGATTTGCGGCCAAAACTTCTGAACAGCTACCACGATGCCCTGTGTTCTGTAAGACAATCAGAACACCAATAGTATTACTGCATAAAAATTACCTTAAAATTTTTCGTTTACACCCAAAAACTAGCGTGCATGCGCGGATGCATGAAAATGCTAAACGGGAGTCAGGGCGTGCTTACGTGCATATGCACAAGGTCGTCAACGTGTTGAAACAGGTATGACAACTGAAACAGAGTTTTCGGGGTTTTCACGCGATTTGAAATTTAGATTTGAAATTGAGGCTCTGAAAAGGCCTGAGATTGACAAAAACAAAGTTGAAAATGTGCTCCGACGCTACCTTTGAGTAGAAATAGAGCACGAATTTTCATTCGCGTCGAGAGAGTCCGCTTTGCGCAGTTGTCATACATCTTAATAAATATGGGGACTGTCTGCAAGCTGCAGGCATTGGCCATCATAGAATGTTTGGAGAAAAAAGACAACTGCGCTGCTGTAACCTTCCCCTTCGCCCACCTGTAGTTATGTAATTTTATTAAAAAAGAGGAGCTTATCAATATTCTATGAAGCAATACTCAGCAGTGGCAACAGTCTGGAAGTAGCCCACCAGATAGCATCAGGTTACATAACATTTTTGTGGTAATTAAGTCGACGTAGATTCGTCTTCTTCGTAAGTGAGTCTGGGTTTGTAACTAAACTCCTACTTTTAAACCTTACTGCCGAAGACGCAATGCGTTTCTTCTCTCGATCCGCAAGATTTGAATTAGTTTGGTGAGTCACGAAAATTCTATCTGAGTTTCAACGCTAATTTTCAGACGCTGCATTGATTGCCACATCTGGTTCAGAGTGCAGTACATACATCAATCTCAGAATTTTGCAGATTATGAACAAATAAGTGAGATTGAAAAGTTGATGACTCTCCAAAATCATATGATCCCTGATGGTGCCGCGAACAAAAAGATGGCTGATTATTTGTACAGAAGTGCGCTTCTGATGCACTCACAGAATAATTGTGCTTGCAAATAAAGACATATGCACTAAAATTATGGGGGAAATTCTGAAAGGTCAAAGTACACTTCTTATGAGGAAGTGTCAGCGTTGTTGCAAAAATTCTGCTCCTTTCCTATGACCAAAAAATTGTGTTCTTTGAACAGTCGTAAATTTTCAAGTAAATGCCTCACAATTTTCCTTATTTTTAGATGCTGTAATCAGAGCCACCTTGCTCAAATAGGGAGCTACATAAGGGCACAGTTGTAACAGATAGAGAATTCAAAACCTTATGTACATGAAAGCGCTTAAAGCATCTGAAAAAAGGAACTATACTATCGCGGCAGCGCGTAGCGTCTAAAGACTGCGATAGCATCATGCATTTGATGCAAAATTTATACAAATAAAATCAAGCTGGGCTGTGAATTTCAAAGATGTTGATTGATCAGGATTGGCATTCTAACTCTTTGAAATGCTAACCTTCCTTCTACTTCATTAACAGTTAAATTTCTACATAAGCCTGCGATCAATCAGTAGAACAGTCCGAGATTTTAAAAGTATTTACATAGCTTCAATGAATCATTGAGGGCGGTCCGTGCACAGATCGAGATCAAAATCCGGGATATAAAGATGTCAGAGGGCAGAGCACGACAGTTTCTACATTTCATAGCACATTCAAAGCCTTTTCCAAATCAACAGCATCATTTCAGATGAATAACATCATAGCTATTCTCGCCGTGACGACAGCAGTGGTCTGCGCTCAAAGCGAACGCGGTGGGTTAGGATTCTCAAAAGCCCCTTATTGTCCCAATTGTTTAGGTCCCGGTTCCTATGGACCTTCCGAAACTCCATATCTTAGATATGTGAACCAACGGGGACAGAGAGAATATCACGATATTATGATGAACCGCAAATTGACCTTTGCTGAGCAGAAAGCAAAAATCGACGAGTGGGCTGAAAAATATAAAGTGAAGGTAAGCTACAGTCTAAAACGCTTTCGAATATCTCGCAATGGAGTTAAAGGACAAAGTCGACGAATACAATGCTGAGATGGTCAAAAAGAAGGAAGAAGCAGAACAGAAAGTTACTGAACTCATCGGTAAATTGGCAGACGCACAGAGAAAAGTTTCTGAACTTTTCAAAAAGGAAGACCAAACCCCTGAGCAACTTTCTCAGGCTTTGGAAAGTCTTATGAAGGAAGATCCCGAGGTGATTGTGAGCGACATAATATCATGTTATTCCAGCTCGTGGAGTTTTCATAGATCCGAAATGACAGAATTGTGTCAAAAGTTGATCACGAATGTATGTTCATTCTTGCGCACGACATTCTGCCACCCTGCTGCCTTTTTCTGAAATAAGTTTTGCAGAATCACAGCAAGTTTGATTCCAAAGAAGCCGTAAAACCACCGCCTGATATTGTCTTCAAAGTCGAAGCAAACGCCTTTTATAAAATTTGCGGTAGTCCGGAACAGATGATCTTGTAGAGCGAGAATTCAGGAACACATCATTTGCTAATATAACTCCCAGTCAAGTTTTGCAGGACAACTTGACGACGTTTGCCGTACGGTGCCATATTTTGTCGCCCAGAAAAACCGTTGAACCTGTCTTTTAGACCCTTCTTGCAGTATGCCTCCATTCAGACGGTACAGCTTAGTTGCGCAGGGTATTCGACCGTTTTCTTGTCCAGCAATTTTTTGTGCAGGTTTTCCAGCCCGTTTCATTGAAAGTTTTTCACAAGGAACTGTCCAACCACTGGCTTTTTTTCCAACAATTGAACCCTCCAAAGCCTCCTATTGACTTGCTAACGCCAACTTTTTGCTTATTGCTAAGAAGTCCACACAATAAAATTCTTTTGAAAAGAAGAAATGCGCGGGTGACGTGGCTTCATCTATTCTTTGAAAATTCTATTTTTGAAATCTGAGAAATCGAAATAGATCATCTCTTGTCGAATGCAGTAAGTATACTTAAGAGAGCATGCTCAGCACTTCTCAATGGTTTGCGCATCTCATCGCGCATCGACCGCTTTCAGTCAAAATGAGGACGATAATGAAAACGCCACGAACTAAACGACCTATGGATCATCACTGCCATATGTTTTCAGGTGCACAACGTTCTGATATTTGCTTTCCTTCAATTCATGAAGGGAATAGGAGGACCAAATGGACCAGTTGGCCCAGGAGAATTTGGACCAGGCCCTAAAGGACCAGGAGTACCAGGAGGGCCACGGGGACCGATGGGACCTCCACCTCCACCTATAAGACCAGGCGGTCGATCATGGGCACCAGCTGGTCCAGGAGGACCAGGGCCATTCGGACCAGGAGGACAAGGAGGTCCAGGGGGACCGGGAGGACCATGGGGACCAGCTGGCCCAAGACGACCAGGACCATTCGGACCAGGAGGCCAGGGAGGACCAGGAGGACCAGGAGGGCCATGGGGACCAGCTGGCCCAGGAGGACCAGGACCATTCGGACCAGGAGGCCAGGGAGGACCAGGAGGACCAGGAGGACCAGGAGGACCAGGACCATTCGGACCAGGAGGCCAGGGAGGACCAGGAGGACCAGGAGTACCAGGAGGGCCATGGGGACAAATGAGATCTCCACCTCCAATTCCAGGCGGCCGCGGACAGTGGTAGTACATCAACGCTGCAACAATCGAAAGTCATTTTAATGTCGAATTCAATAAAGCAACATCGCAATGTGTTTCTAAATTACAACAGCTGACATATTTATTAACTGAATTGTACTCTACCGCCTGTATTGCAAGTTTTCGCTTTTAAAAGGCAAATGCGCCTGCAGTAAAGAGTGCATCTCACAAGGAACGTGGGGCACGACTTAATCAGGCGTTTACATATTTTACGCGGAAAAGAAAAATTGCTATTTAACACAACGACGACTAAGGCGTTTCGCGGGCCATGCAACATTTTTAGATGAAATCACGCACAATTTCATCTACACTACACCTACAGCACCACTGGAATGCTGGCAAAAACAGCAGAGGTTGTGTCTAGATCCAGTACAAAAGAAAACTTCCGGAGCGGGTTTAGCACAAAATAGTAGCCATTTCAACGACACATGGTGTGTCAAGCCTTAACACACCATGTGTGTTAAACGGTCATTAATGTGTTAATATTACCCTACTCAAATTACTATCCTTTTAGCATATTCCTAAGGCTTGCGGTAATTTACGTTTAACAGTATCAATTTTTTCAATCGTTCGATTAAACTATTTGAATGTATTCGCATTTGATATTAGATATGCAGAGTATTTCCATTTCCGAATAGCATTCGAAATTCGACTAATCAAAAAAAGAAAAGAATATCGAAAAAAAAATTCGTAATTCAAGTGATCAAAAAACGAGGATTTGAATAAAGTTTGAAAACGCGATTAATCAAACGGAGTTTCGAATAAATTCTAATTCAAATGTTCTATTCAAATTCTTTTCCGCAAAACTCGATAATGCATTTTTTTGCTGCCGTGATTACCTTTGAAGTGTATGGAAACTTGCATCTCAAACTCCTTGCGACAGTTTAAAATCAGATATGGATTTTGATTGATTGATTCTTCGATAAATCAGATATTCGCACTGCTACTGGCGTCAAATCAGCTAACAAACAGCTATCGATTTCTTATGTTCCGAATTTATATATTAGAAGGTAATATGTTGACAGGCCTATTTCTTCCTTTAGCTTGCTCATGGTTTTGGTTTGCAAAGATGCACATTAGTAAGCAATTTTTGCTTGTAAAAGCTGTATTGCACAATTGCCTCGAACTACAGAGATTTTTAGCGAATGACGGGTTTATCTTATAGCTGATCACGAATACGAAATTTACCTTATCTGTTTTATCGTTTTCGGGAAATCTTGAGCTACAAAGCTGGAAGTTGGCATAGGTGGGGGGGGGGTAAGTGAGGGTGTTAATTATGAGCAAAAATTTACTTTATCGATTTTATCTATTTTCGGAAAGCTTGAGCTACGGGGCTGGGAGTTGGTATAGAGTGTGTGAGGGTGCTGATTATGAATGAATCGGCTTCAGCTGGTATGTCAGCAACTTTTACATATAGTTGGTTGCTCTAGTCGATAAATCATTCATTTATTCAAAATATAACTACCAAATTTCGTATATAATCGATATTCAAACATCGATACTTTTGATTTTCAATTCTATTTTCGATGAAAACTTTCGAATTTTTACAAGTACACTAGGGAGGCTATAATTCTCGCCTACCTCGCATTTGGGTCGTGTATATCTCGTCACAACGTTTTCTATATCAAAACAAAAAACAAGGTAAATAAAAGGAATTGTAAAAGATACTGCTTGATGGAGCGGCTATCAACGACACAGAATTTGGAGCTTAATCCATGAACATATCATTACATCAAAAACGCGAGGTTTGGCAAATTATTTTGGGCCACGTGACTCAGTGGAAAACGCTCATGACTTTCTGCACAAGGATGGACAGCGTATCCATCTACTGCATGCTGAAATATGTAGTGTGATGACGAAAATGTTGGCATACATTTGTTTCAGTCAACGATCTACTGATATAATCCTCTTATACGGAAATATCCCCTGATCAGGTGCTCCATCAGGGGGTGAACAAAGCCCCTTTTTCCGACTATCTGCAGTGATTTTCTTAGCTCAGAGATCCGTACTAAAAATGCAGTTTTGTAACGAAGATTTGCGAACAATGGTTTTTCAGAATGCGCAAGGCTTCATAATGTAAGTATGGTTGAAATAAGTGTAAGAATAGAATGAAATGGAATGAAAAAGCGGATATTTTCCCATTTATTAATGGTCTTATGGTTTAGGATAATGTATAAAGTAAATTAGCAGACTAAGTGTAAAATGTGCTTATTATAAGTTCCTTCTAACAGTAATCATCGAGTATAGTTAATTGTAGTTACTATGTAGTTACTTACAAGGGAGGGTTGCGGTCGAAGTGACCGATTATTACAAGACGCATATTATCACGAAGAATTTGAAGCGCTGATTTCAAATCTGCATCACATCTGCAGGACATTTTTGGGAATAAAGTACCTTAAATTTATGAGTACATGACGCAGCTGAGTTGATTGCACGCAATCGCTCATATCATCTTGGCTATACATCCGAAAGCGCTGTCGCCATTGTGGCTTGTGGGGCATATTGAAATAGGAGGAGCGATGGCCTGGGCTGCCCACTATAAAAGATGAAAAGGATAGAGAATTTGGCGACTTCACTACCCTTTGCGGGCATGCTCCGGATGCACTCTACTCCATAGTCGAAGAGGAACTACTGAATGCGTGCGAGTGTTTCATAGTGACTAGCGCGGGCCAACCGATTACGAAGTTAGTGCTTTTATCTTTCCAGCTTACTCTGATACCAATTTACCGGCCCGAAGGGTAGAGGGTGATTGGCCCGGGAGCAGGGATCGAACCTGGGTCCGATCTGGTCGTAACGGCGCCTCATACCACTATGCCACTCGTTCCTGGCTGCCTAGAATACTTAGAAAAACTTAAAATTGCTTATCGCATGAATAAATATCAATGGATTCAAAAATAAAAATCTCGAATAAATGAATATCGAATGAATTTGAAATTTAAAGAATTTTTGATGAATGACTCCCGATTGAAATTAGAGATTTGAAAATATCGAACTAAATTTCATATTCAAACATTGAGAATCGAATCTTGAATACATATTCGAATCCATCGAATATCTAGAGCAACTATATCTAAACTTGTTGTCATAATCATTAAGCTCACCCACCTGTGCCAACTCTCAGCTTCGTAGCTCAAAGTTTTCCGCAAAAAGGTAAAATCGATAAATTAGAATTTCATTCATAACCAGCGCCCTTTGTCACCCTTCTTTAACGACTCCCAGCCTATTAGCTCAGTTTTTCAAAATTTGGTAAAACCGATGAAGTCGAATTTTGTTTATAATCAGCGCAACCACTTACTTTCCTTACCAATACCCAGCTCTTAGCTCAAAGTTTTCAAAGAGTCGATAAAGTTGGTTGGATGGCTATAGTCTACTCAGCAAAACTCATGTTTTACTTTCATTATTAAGTTGTGCGATCTAGAGAGAAAGCAGTCATTGTAGGTTTTTATTTTCCATTTTTTTTGCTGGTTTGATGCCATTAACAGTGGCAGTGTGTACTATAGTAAACGTTCCATCTAGTCACCTCGATGCAATGTGCATTACTGCCTACAAATTTGAAACCCCGGATGAGACGCTAGAGTTCCTTCATGCCGTACTTACACCAGATGCAAAACACGGCCAAAATTTGACGCCAAACTGCTTGTTTTTCATAAGCTTCATGCGGTTAAAGTTTCGATGAAATGTCACCCTTGTAGGTCGTGCATGCCGTTTCAGATCGACTCAAAGTTTGTCACTTTTACTTTCAGGTGAGCGAGGCAGATTGGCAATCTTGTGGGGTTTTGAACTACGTCTACTATCTGCAGTAGTATCGTATGTAGAAATGATAGATTATTTCTCTGATACGTTCTTGAACTTCCTTCTCATTGACATTAATAATTCTGGTTTTTTATGAGTTTCCAAGAGAAGCCGTTTTCCAGACACAAGATAGCTCCCAGTAAAAAAATTTGCTGTTATTGCGATGCTTATTGCACAAATTTGATTTCATTGCGAATATACTTGGATAGATGGCAATTTTAGTTTTTTCTTTGATTTATGATGCATACTTACAGGGAAAGCCACCTAATTCAGTCAGCCTTTTAAGAAGCGACACATATAGTTGGAATCAGCTTAAGCTGATTTCAACGCCTCTTTTCATAGCTCCGAAGCAGCATTTGAAGCGAGTTATGTGCTTTTTCCTGAGCAAAGTTTGCGTGTTGACCGAATTAGGCATGCTACGGAATCATCATCTATGTAGTGGTTCATACTATATCCCATCAAAGCCAAATGACTCAGTTTGATGTTATTCCGATTTTCCACCACTTTTTGGACAGATTTTCATCTAAAATCCTTCTTTCCATATTCAGTTATATGTCAATGACGCATGCTAGAAAACTCATAACTCGCTTCAGAGCAATGCTTCGCAGCTACGGAAAGCATATTTGAAATCAGCTCTCAAGCTGATTTCGGATATATGCGTCGTTTTCTAAAAGGCGGATTTAAGTTAGGTGCCTTTCCCTTTTAGATTATGACGTCTTGCGCATTTTGAAAAACCACTGAAAAACCAACGCAAATCTTCGTTACAAAACTGCATTTTTAGTACTGGATCTGTGAGCTAAAAAAATCACTGCAGATAGTCGGAAAAAGGGGTTTTGTTTACCCCTGATGAAGCACCTGATCAGGGGAAGTCTACAGTCAGTGAGTATGCTATTCTTTACCGCTCGCTTAGCTTGTACAATAGAACAATTTTGAGTTATAGGGTTTTTGCGTATAAGAAGATTATATCAGTAGATCGTTGAATTTCGTAACAAATGTATGCCAACATTTTCGTTATCACACTACACAATTCAGCATGCAGTAGATGGATACGCTGTCCATCCTTGTGCAGAGAGTCATGAGCATTTTCCACTGAGTCGCGTGGCCCAAAATAATTTGCCAAACCTCGGGTTTTTGATGTAATGATATGTTCATGGATTAAGCTCCAAATTCTGTGTTGTTGATCGGGACTAATGTTTGGAGGTTGTCTCGCATAGCCACTCCATCAAGTAGTATCTTTTACAATTCCTTTTGTTTACCTTGTTTTTTGTTTTGATATATAAAACGTCGTACCCTACTTTTAGGTGTACAAGTCGCATTTTTACTGCTCTAAAGGCCTCGATCATAAGTGCTTATCTTTTCAAACCAAAAAATAGGTCGTAGCAGCCTTGTCAACTTTTGTGAACTCATCAAAGACCAGCAAATCAAACTTCGACCAGCTTCCAATGCAGATGATTTCTCTTTTTTTCGAGAGGAAATTCTTTTTTTTCTAGCAGACTTCTTTGAAAAAAAACTCTGATAGTCTTTTAAAAAATGAGTTATAAAGTGCGGTTCATAATTATACGAACACCCAAAATTTTGTAAGTTTTCGGACTTTTTGGAAGAAACTCAAAAAGCCGTTGGTACCGCGCGATAGAACACAGCCGAAAACGGTATATCTTATATATAAAGCTGAATGTCTGTTTGTCTGTATGTATGTCTGTATGTATGTCTGTATGTCTGTATGTATGTACGTATGTTCCGAATAGAAAATTTTATTTCTTAACCGATCCGGACCAAACTTGGCACACATACCCTTCGGGGCCGGGCGGGTGTCATAGGCTACTTTTCGTCATCGATCGATATCGATTTTATCGATTTTTATCGATTTTTTTGCTGAGTTCACCTACGGGGCTGGGAGTTGGCACAGGGGGGTAATCGAGCATGGGGATTCCGAATACAATATTGGTTTTCAGGATTATCGATTACTTTTATCGATTTTATCGATTTTTTTGCAAAGTTTGAGCTACGGGGCTGGGAGTTGGCACAGGAGGGTAATCGAGCATGGGGATTCCGAATACAATATTGGTTTTCAGGATTATCGATTACTTTTATCGATTTTATCGATTTTTTGCAAAGTTTGAGCTACGGGGCTGGGAGTTCGCACAGGGGGGTAATCGAGCATGGGGATTCCGAATACAATATTGGTTTTCAGGATTATCGATTACTTTTATCGATTTTATCGATTTTTTTGCAAAGTTTGAGCTAGGGGGCTGAGAGTTGGCACAGGGGGGTAATCGAGCATGCTGATCATCCCCAAGGGGGGTGATCAGCATGCTAGATTACACCCCTGTGCCAAATTCCAGTCCCCTAGCTCAAATTTTCAAAAAATCGATAAAATCGATAAAAGTAATGGACGATCTTGAAAACTAATATTGTGTTCGTAATCTGCATGCTCGATTACCCCCCTGTGCAAACTCCCAGCCCCGCAGGTCAAACTTTACAAAAAAAATCGATAAAATCGATAAAAGTAATGGACGATCCTGAAAACTAATATTGTGTTCGTAATCAGCATGCTCGATTACCCCCTGTGCAAAATCCCAGCCTCGCATGTCAAAATTTACAAAAAATCGATAAAATCAATAAAAGTAATCGATAATTCTGAAAACTAATATTGTATTCGGAATCCCCATGCTCACTTCCCCCCTGTGCCAACTCCTAGCCCTGTAGGTGAACTCTGCAAAAAAATCGATAAAAATCGGTAAAATCGACATCGATCGATAACGAAAAGTGGACTGTGACACCCGCCGGGCCCGAAGTGTATGTGTGCCAAGTTTGGTTCGGATACGGCGGAGCCGGGTAAGCCAGCTAGTGATTTATAAGAATGGAAATCGATGTCAACTGTAGGAGTGTTTTTGCGCCTAATGCGAATTTTTAGCGGTTCATAATTATACGAGCACCTCAAACAAAGATCTATTTTTCATTCAAGATTGCAATCGTTTAAGTTCAAATTTTTTGAAGAGTTACAGTAACAAAGTTTGACATATCTGCTACACACTGAACCCAGTGCAGTTCAAAACGAGGGCGTTTCTTTTTTCAGAAGGCTCTAAATGCTTTTGGAGTGATTGGGCTCCAGAAACATCCGTTCTTTTGTGGTTTACGCGCTCTAATTAGCTTCTACCAAAGCTATGAGATAAAATAAGCTCTTTCGATAGGTATTTTGTTTGACGCTTGGAAAATCTTAGCGTTTTCGTGCCGTTTTTCAATCAAGTTCCAACCTTAGCATAGAGTTAGCACGATTTCGAGCCTCAAAACTCAGCTTTTCTCTTGCGCAAACATTTGATATGAAGCAGCTGCATTGCTTGCATGATGATATTTCTGTGCCAAAGTTTTTGGGTTTTTTAGAACTGATCTTGCGGCTGTGGAGCTACAAACCAAATAAGGTGTGATTGCAATACTAAAAACAGTGTTTTTGGTGAATGACGTCTGCGTGGCCAAAACAAACGCTCAACGCTGCTGATTTTTTCTAGCCAAATAAACAGTCTCGTGAACTTCTACATACTATATGCTTGCTTCATTGTACGGCTTCAGAAGCTGAGTTTTGAGGCTAGAAATGGTGTTAACTCTGTGGTAAGGTTGGAACTTGGTTGAAAAACGGCACGAAAACGCAAAGATTTTCCAAGCGTCAAACAAGATACCTATTGCAAGAGCTTATTTCATCTCATAGCTTTGGTAGGAACTAATTAGAGCGCGTAAACCATAGAAGAACGGATGTTTTTGGAGCGCAATCACTCCAAAAGCATTTAGCCCCTTTTTGAACTGCACTGGATTTAGTATATAGCACATAAGTCAGACTTTGTTACTGTAACTCTACAAAAAATTTGGACTCAAATGATTGCAATTTTGAATGAAAAATGGACCTTTGTTTGAGGCGTTGGTATAATTATGAACCGCTAAAAATTCGCATGAGCCGCAAAAATACCCCTACAATTGACATCGATTTCCATTCTTATGGATTATATACCGTTTTCGGCTGTGTTCTATCGCGTGGTACCAACGCCTTTTTGAGTTTCCCCCAAAAAGTCCAAAAACTTACGAAATTTTGGGTGTTCGTATAATTATGAACCGCACTTTAGCTGTAGTTGACAACCCTTCGCTTCTAACCCAACGATCTTTAAATTTCAGCATTTTTATTTTCGAGGTTGATAAACAGCAGATAGGCAAACCTTTTTCCAACTGCAACAATTTTTTATTCTGTTAGGCTGGCCTTCTTGAGTCTCACAAAATTTTCCAAAACATTTTGTCCTCAAAAGGTTATGTGATTCAACAAAAAACCATTCGGAGCAATACTGTCAGCAAGAATCATTTTGCAATCACTTTTGTACTGAATGCTACGTTTGACCATTTCGCTTTTCCTTACGTCAATCCTTTCAAGGAAGAAGGGATGACTAGCATTTCTTTATCTGTATACTAGCTGGCAAACCCGGCTCCGCCCGGCCCTGTCATTATTATATTCGTAATCAGCATGCTCGATTACCCCCCTGTGCCAACTCCCAGCCCCGTAGCTCAAATTTTGCAAAAAAATCGATAAAATCGATATCGATCGATAACGAAAAGTAGCCTATGACACGCTCTCTGCCACGAAGTATATGTGTGCCAAGTTTGGTCCAAATCGGTTCAGAAATAAAAATTTCTATTCCGCACATACGTACATACAGACATACACACATTCAACTTTATATATAAGATTTTTCGCTGGAAGTATGAATTTTTTTCAGAAGCCTGAAGTGATCAAAGTAGAATAATCAAATAAACGATTAGCGTAGCGCCGCGATACTTATCTAGCACGGCTTCAGAGGCCACGACTGATTGGAAGTGCTTTCCATGTCAGTCCGCTAGTTTTTAGGAGAGGGAGGGGGGGGGGGGGAACGCAGAATCCGACAATACGCGCAAAATGCAAAATACAAACAGGGTAAAAACGTTCTTGCTAATTTTCACTTCTATGTGTGGCATCAAGCCACACTTAGGGCCGCATGCACTAACATGGCCGCGGGAAGGGGATCGCAGCTCAAAAGAAAGCTTCATATTACAAAACTCCAGATACCTGGATTTCACGTTGTGTACCTATCCGTAAGTATTCCTACTATCCTTCCCTATGAACATGTTGAACAGGAGCGAGAAGCTGTACAAACCGCATTTTCCAGCTTTTGTATGATCCCTGAGGATCCCCGGCGCTTTTCTTCAAAGTCATTTTTCTTTCTCCGAAGTTAACGAAAAACTTCCAAAGTTGTGAAAAATGATGTTTTGAAGTTATGAAATTTTCGATGATCCACAAGTTGAAATTTGGGGTTTACCGAAAAATTCGATTTTTCAAAAATTTATTTGTTCTCATCAGCAACATGCTTAGCACTGTTGTGTTAGATGTTCAGTACAACTTTGGAAGGTTTTCGTTAACTTCGGAGAAAGAAAAATGATTTTGAAGAATAGATGTTCGTTCCCCAGGGATCATCAGGGGATCCTACAAAAAGCTGGGAAATGCGGCTTGTACAGCTTCTCGCTTCTGCTCAATATGTTCATAGTGAAGGATGGTGGGAGTACTTACGGATATGTAGACAGCGTGGAATCCAGATATCCGGAGCTTCAGGATATGAAGCTTCCTTCTGAAGCTGCGATCCCTTCCCCAGCGGAAATGTTAGTGCATGCGGCCCTTAGAGATGAGCATGAGTGTCTCTCCCCCCCCCCCCCCACCCCCACCCTTTCGCCTCCTCCCTTTACCTTGTGGTCGGTTCGGTTCAGCAGAAAAGAACAAGAAGAGCAGGAGCAAAATTTGAGGATTGCCGCCTTCCGCAGCACACCCTTTAATCTGTTGTGCGTTTTTACAGTTTTCCATTTTCGGTCATCATTTACGACTCGTCGTTTATGAGATGACCTTTCCAATCAATGCCAAGACAAGCAAGGCGATTGACCGGAGGGAAAATAAAGCAAGAGTGTACGAGATATACACGACCCAAATTCGAGTAGGCGCGAATTATAGCCTCCCTAGTGTACTTGTGGAAATTCGTTTAAAGTTTTCATCGAAAATAGAATTGAAAATCAAAAGTATCGATGTTTGAATATCGATTATATACGAAATTTGGGAGTTATATTTTGAATAAATGAATGATTTATCGACTAGAGCAACCATATACGAACTTTCGCAGTTCGTATGTTCTTTGCGCCTGATATGAGTCACAGCAATCAACATCTGGCGCAGAGCTACAGCTGACTATCTGTGGAATGTGGAGGCTGAGCTAAAAGCGTATAAAAGAAGATAGAAGCAGTTTAGAGAAACATTTTCGTAGAATGCCATGTTGCAATTCCTCCCTTTCAATTTTATTTCTCAATGTAGCTAATCTTCCACTTCTTCATCATTTCTCATTCTTATAATTGCTTTTAGCTCACCGTTGACATTTTGCTCCTTTCGCTCAGATGCATAGCAATCACCGATTTTAGTGGCATGTTATGCGTTCTCCATAGATTCACAGATAGCTTCTATATAGTTAGAGTCACAGGCATATTTTATGCTTAGTCACAGATCTGTTTATTTGTAGGATTCCAGAATGCTTATAGTTGCTCATTATTTATGCACATTACTGTTTATTATCGATTGCTTGTAGAGTCGCGTTTATGTGTTGATAAATTTTCTAATAAAGGTTTAATTACCCAAGCTTGAGGTACTGTGCGCGCAGTGCAACAAACAATCAAAGTCCCGCGTGGCAACAAACAACAACGTACAGTCCGATATAAGACACCGAACCTCCGTACAATTGGTGCATCCGGTCAAACACAGGTACGAATTGTTGCACTCAAATAACGCTTCAATTGCTAACACTGCATGAGCTCACAGCTTAACGCACAGCTTCAGACAAACTAACCCAAGCATGGCTAGCACAATTAGGTCGCTTAAAGGACTGGTAACCAAAAGAAATGAAGCAGCCTTGCAATGGCTACAGGAATCTAGCCAGGTACCCCAATCAGAGGGGGAAAGTTGGGTTTGGGAAAGAGACGCAGATACGTGCCAGAGGAACATCGACCTCTTGGAAAAGTCTCTGCTAAACTTAGCCAAGGCCTTCGATGAAGCAACGGAAACGACAGATGAAGAAGAAGATCGTCTCGACAAGTACATCGAAAGAACTCATGCAACCATAATGAGACTGCACGCGCACAGGTCTTCACTGGAGAACCGAATAAGTAGCACTTACAGAACAAGTGGAACAAACCACCAATGTTCTGTAGCTCTCAGCAAGCTCCCAGTTATCCCCATTCCTATATTTACAGGAAAGAAATGGGAATGGGATAATTTTTGGGCTTTATTCAAAGCCAACGTGCACGACCAAAACCTCAAAGATTTCCAGAAGTTCAACTATCTGCTTAGCTCGCTAGGTGGGGAGGCGAAACAATCGGTTTCGCGATTCTTCGTATCGGCCAGCAACTATGAGAAAGCCGTGGAACACCTGACTAAGCGATATGGAAATAAAAGCGGGATAGTGAGGCAGCTGAACAAAAACTTGAAGAACTGTTCAGCAAGAGGTCCTAGCACATTGGAGCAAAGGCAATTATGGGACCAGCTAAGCACAATAGCAACACAGCTGCAAGAACACGAGCAGCAATTGGATAATGAACTGACAATCGAGACTTTTTTGGATAAATTCCATGTACGCATACGAAGAGCGGCGTTGGAAAAACAGCTGAAAAACGAAGATCGTCAGGAATGGACACTGAACCAATGGCTAGACGCCATTGACGAGCCACTTTCCCAAGAAGAAGAACTGAACGATAGACTCTCGGCAGAAGCTCGACAATATAGAAGAAGCACAGAGCCGAGAAGTGGAGGAACGCAAAGCATAGGGTGTGGACGAAGTGGACACAGATGGACATTCTGCCCAGACATTCCCACAGCAGCACAAAAGAAAAGGTTCCTCCTTGAATCCAATAGGTGCCTCAATTGTGGGTCTGCGAATCATAGAGTGGCGTTGTGCCCAAGCGGCAACTGCAGAAAGTGCCACAAAAAGCACCACACAGCAATATGCTCGGAGAGCAAGCTAAGAGAGCTGGAGTACCATCGCAAGTTGGCAGAGCATCAAAAACCCACAGAAAAGAAAGTTTTCCAAAAAACGAAAGGCACCGCTCGACTCCACTCGAAACAACATACAGTTACAAAAAGTATAACGGAGCGAGAAGCACACGACACTTCAATGGATCAACAAAAACCATTGGAAAGTGTTACGCCAGAGGCCCCGCTGGTACTGCAACTGAAGAAGAAAAACGAGTGGAAACAAGGCAAAGTGATCTTACTCACCGGAGCAGTTAAGATCATTAATGCCGAAGGAGAAGCC
This sequence comes from Cylicocyclus nassatus, assembly GCA_958299035.1. NCBI lineage: Eukaryota > Metazoa > Nematoda > Chromadorea > Rhabditida > Strongylidae > Cylicocyclus > Cylicocyclus nassatus. The sequence goes on from CATQJL010000305.1 coordinate 16,714,900, forward strand.
CGCGAAGTAGTCGTTTTGTTGGACACCGGTTCAGAACTCTCGTTTATAGAGGAACAACTCGCAGATGAACTCAACTTGCCAGTAGTGGGTACAACTTCACTAGAATTGAACACATTCGGCACGCCAGCTACGAAGATCAAAACCTGTGCGATTACGCGCTTAACGCTGATGGATCGCAATGGAACCAAGCACAGTGTACAACTTTACAAAAATGATTACATCACAAGTGCCGTACAACGAGCAAGCCTCAATAAGGAAGATTTGCAGTTTATCCGAAAAGGAAAAAACCGCCTATCTATGCCAATAGAAGAGGGAGCAGTGAAACCACAGATCTTACTCGGCTGTGATTACCTCTGGAACTTTATTGAGTCTACCAAAAAGCTGAGTCTACCATCAGGCTTGCAGCTAATACCCACTAAATTGGGGTACATTATTAGCGGCAGGCAAAGCCAAAGTAGCCAAAGACCGGCAATAACATGTACTTTACAAAGTTCCGAAACCGAAAAGGAGATATGGGACCGTTACTGGTCTTTGGAATCAACCGGCACAGAAGAATTTACTGGTACACAGCAAACCGAGCTGCAGAAGATAAACGAGAAGGTACTCCAAGGACTTCAAGGAGTCGACCGAAAAGCGAGAAGATGGCTACTATGTACGTTTGCCATGGAAAGAAGACCATCCAGATCTTCCGGATAATAAAGCACTGGCTCTCAAGAGACTGGAAAAGGTCTTGGAGATACACCAGAATGACACGGAGACCTTGAATGCATACGACAAAACATTCAAGGACCAGTTGGAAAAGGGAGTCATAGAGGAGGTATCGCCAAATGAGCCAACGGAAGGAAGCATAATACACTATCTACCGCACCAGGCTGTTATCACGCCATCAAAAGAAACAACAAGAATGAGGATTGTCTTTGATGCATCGGCTCACTACAAGGATTGCCCATGCTTGAACGACGTCCTGCATCAAGGCCCCCTCATTTTACCAGACTTGATGGGAGTGATACTTCGGTTCCGACTTCACCGGATTGCAGTAATGTCGGACATCGAGAAGGCTTTTCTACAAGTGCGGTTACAAGAAAGAGACCGCGATGCAACGCGGTGCATATGGGTAAGGGATATTACGCTCCCACCCACGCCAGACAACTTGGTGGTCTACAGGTTTACCCGAGTCACTTTCGGTCTCAATGCTTCGCCGTTCTTGTTAAGTGCGACGATAGATTGTCATCTAGAAAACACAGCAAGTAACGACGATATGGCACCGGAAATCAGGAAAAACCTGTATGTAGATAACCTCTTTTTTGGAGCACAGTCATCCGAAGAAGCATTCGCGAAATACACTCACACAAAAACGCTATTTCGCGAGCTGAATATGAATCTTCGAAAATACCGCTCCAACGACCAGCAATTCAACACAACAATCGCCGAAGCGGATAGGATGAAATCCATTTGTCCAAAGGTCCTTGGAATTCCCTGGAATTCAGAGACGGACAAATTTATCATCGGAGGATCTATGGTTGCTTCAAAGGTGAAGATTACCAAACGCACCGTTACACAGCAACTAGCATCGATATACGACCCAATGGAATTCATAGTGCCTCTTTTGCTTCCAGTTAAAATATTCCTTCAGTCGCTGTGGAAGGAAGAGCTGGATTGGGATACGCCGCTTACCGCACCATTACAGGATCAGTGGCGGCAGATATCGAGCGAGATATCTACATTCTACAAGGAAATAAACAGGCAAATCATCAGGAAACCCAACACTGCGCGATTGGTCGTTTTTACAGATGCTAGCCAATGGGCAATGGCAGCATGCGCGTACCTCATGACGGAGGAAGAATCCAACCTGATAATGGGAAAATCAAAACTCCCATCAATAAAGACAGCGATGACGATACCGAAGCTGGAAATGAACGCAGCAACGTTAGGCTTGCGGCTAGCTTGGTTTATCTGTAAAGAACTGGAATCGATCTATCGCATTAACGAGGTTATATGCTCCACAGATTCCGACATAGTACTGGCATGGATAAAAGCACCTCCAACCCGACAGAGCGCAGGTGTCTTAGTGACTAATCGACTGGCAGAAATGAGACGAATAAACAAAGATCTGAAGAACCAAAACGTAACGTGTTTCTTTGGACACGTCACAACGTCAGAAAATCCGGCCGATTGCGGATCAAGAGGACTGACAGCGGAAGCACTGCAGAATCATCAATGGTGGAAAGGACCACACTTTATAAACAAGCCAGACTATACGAGGCTGAGCACGATCGCAGAAGAAGAAAGAACGACATCAGCTCTAGTGGGGGTAATAGCGACAACAAAAGAAGCATCAAAAGATGAGATTATGGATCTACAAAGATACAGCTCTCTCGAGAAAGCCCAGAGAGTATGCGTCTACGTATTACGCTTTATAGGGAAATCGCTAAACCATTTTACCGAAGAAAGAAAGGAAGCCATTCAAAGGACCATTCCGGCACTGAAAGTAATCTCAAAGGCGCAGAACATCACGGGAGCAGAGATGCATGAAAGCAGAATGTGCATAATTCGAGATCACCAAAAACACTACCTGAGCGAACATCAAATGAAATCACAAAAGGAGTTGAACATCCGAAAGGACGAGCAAGGAGTGCTACGCTGTTACGGGCGCTTAAGCAAGTCAGATCTATCGACTACGACGAAAACACCGATATACATCGCATCAAAAACTGCGTTAGCACAGCTCATCATCGCAGAAGTACACAACAACTATCACCGCGGAGTCGCTCACACGATCTCCTCAGTACGGGAAAACTACTGGATACCGAAAATAAGGCAGCAAGTAAAGAAAATCATCAAAGGGTGCGTACCGTGCCAAAAGATGAACAACCTTCCCTTCTATTATCCTGACATGGAAGCTTTGGTCATGGCTCTCAAGGGAAAAAGATGGGAAACTTCGTATACAGTGAAAGAGTCACTGCAATATATGCTGGGGTTCCAGGAACTCCGCGCACGGCATACGGAGGAGAAAGGAGAGCTCATCTCCTGGGCGGACCAGCTCCTGCTTGCCCATGAGTGGTACGAGATCCTTGTGGCAGGAGACGAGGCACAGGAAATCGACAGACTGATGTTTTTGTGCGGTTTGGAAGAAACAGTGATTCAGGTGCCGACACGTCCAACAGAGCCAGGCTATCTACAGCCGAAGCAGGTTAAACGATTTTACAAGAAGGAGACCATTGGTCCAATTCTGCACAACATTCGTCTCGGCTATGATGTCCTTCTGAATGAAGAATCGGAGGAAGTTCATGACGTGAAAGGGGAATTACTAAGAGGCACCGGCAAAGAGGCCCAGTTGGTGAAAGAAATGACGGAAGGAATCAAATTACTCATAGATGAACTTCACCGACAACGAGGCGATAGACAAGGGAGTGGACACGGAGTGTCTGATTGGCAGATGAAGGATATCAAAGATTCGATCGCAGGATTGGAAGATGAAATAAGACGCCAGAGGCAGGACCATGAGTGGCGTAATAGCGGACGAAACGAAGGATCTCTCAACGAAATCAGAGAGATAATAGCACAGTTGACACAAGACATCCGCGGACAGCATGAAGAAACCAGAAGCTGGATTCAGACTTTATACCTGGGCATTCAGAACCAGTTGACACAGAATAGAGAAAGATGCCTGCAAGCAATGAAAGAGGAAACACGAGCAGAGCATAGAGACGTTCATCAGAAGCTGGGTTGCCTGGAGCTGCAGATCCTCGGACTAGGAGCACAGATGAAAGAAGAAGCCGAAAGGATGAGTCGAGGGTCAGCAAGGCTGCTAAGACAGGTTAAGGATGTAACTGTAGGAAGGGAGGTCAGAGCAACCGCGAACGACTCTCAAAGATACAGCAGCGGAGATGAGAGGCACGGACACAGCTCCGACAGGCACAGACGCTCCAGACGTCATAGTGGAGGGGGTAGCCCTCACAGAAGTCGCAGTGGAGAGCGAAAGACAAGAGAAGAAACGGAAGATTGGAAGCGAAAAAGACCAGTGCCGAAGAGTCCGACTACTCAAAGGAAACACAAATACGAGGAACTCCTCATTGAACACCAAGAAGAATGGGACAAAGTGCAAAAAGAGATGCAAAATCTCTCATGCCCAGAACGTCGGGCGATAGGGGTACCACTGGCGCACTCATGTGCATATACTGCAAGGAGGCAGGAAAACACTTCTCAGACGCGTGTCCAAGGGTAACCTCAGTCACGGATCGAATTTTACTACTGGACCGCGAAAGCCGTTGCCATCAATGCCTGAATCAACACCCGGATGCCTGTCTCAGACCATCTCAATGTTTCTACTGCACAAGATCAGGACGAGGAAGCGCAAACGACCACCATGCGAGTATCTGTTCACTCCCGGATAAAGTGGAACAGTTGCGACAGCGTCGTAAAGAAATCGAAAACCGAATTGACGAGTGCAGGGAAGAGTTGCGCAAGATGGAAACCGAAAGAGGGAGCGAGCATAGGGAGTTGACGCACAGTAAGGAGAATTCTAATCCCTCTTCTCGTCGTTGAGGCCGGAGTATACGAACTTTCGCAGTTCGTATGTTCTTTGCGCCTGATATGAGTCACAGCAATCAACATCTGGCGCAGAGCTACAGCTGACTATCTGTGGAATGTGGAGGCTGAGCTAAAAGCGTATAAAAGAAGATAGAAGCAGTTTAGAGAAACATTTTCGTAGAATGCCATGTTGCAATTCCTCCCTTTCAATTTTATTTCTCAATGTAGCTAATCTTCCACTTCTTCATCATTTCTCGTTCTTATTGCTTTTAGCTCACCGTTGACATTTTGCTCCTTTCGCTCAGATGCATAGCAATCACCGATTTTAGTGGCATGTTATGCGTTCTCCATAGATTCACAGATAGCTTCTATATAGTTAGAGTCACAGGCATATTTTATGCTTAGTCACAGATCTGTTTATTTGTAGGATTCCAGAATGCTTATAGTTGCTCATTATTTATGCACATTACTGTTTATTATCGATTGCTTGTAGAGTCGCGTTTATCTTATATATAAAGCTGAATGTCTGTTTGTATGTCTGTCTGTATGTATGTATGTATGTATGTACGTATGTTCCGAATAGAAAATTCCATTTCTGAACCGATCCGGACCAAACTTGGCACACATACACTACGGGCCCCGGCGGGTGTCATAGGCTACTTTTCGTCATCGATCGATATCGATTTTATCGATTTTTATCGATTTTTTTGCTGAGTTCACCTACGGGGCTGGGAGTTGGCACAGGGGGGTAATCGAGCATGGGGATTCCGAATACAATATTGGTTTTCGGGATTATCGATTACTTTTATCGATTTTATCGATTTTTTTGCAAAGTTTGAGCTAGGGGGCTGGGAGTTGGCACAGGGGGGTAATCGAGCATGCTGATCATCCCCAAGGGGGTGATCAGCATGCTCGATTACACCCCTGTGCCAAATTCCAGCCCCCTAGCTCAAATTTTCAAAAAATCGATAAAATCGATAAAAGTAATGGACGATCTTGAAAACTAATATTGTATTCGTAATCTGCATGCACGATTACCCCCTGTGCAAACTCCCAGCCCCGCAGGTCAAACTTTACAAAAAAATCGATAAGATCGATAAAAGTAATGGACGATCCTGAAAACTAATATTGTGTTCGTAATCAGCATGCTCGATTACCCCCCCCCCCCCTGTGCAAAATCCCAGCCTCGCATGTCAAAATTTACAAAAAATCGATAAAATCAATAAAAGTAATCGATAATTCTGAAAACTAATATTGTATTCGGAATCCCCATGCTCGATTACCTCCCTGTGCAAACTCCTAGCCCTGTAGGTGAACTCTGCAAAAAATCGTTAAAAATCGGTAAAATCGACATCGATCGATAACGAAAAGTGGACTGTGACACCCGCCGGGGCCCGAAGTGTATGTGTGCCAAGTTTGGTCCGGATACGGCGGAGCCGGGTAAGCCAGCTAGTGTGTTGATAAATTTTCTAATAAAGGTTTAATTACCCAAGTTTGAGGTACTGTGCGCGCAGTGCAACAAACAATCAAAGTCCCGCGTGGCAACAAACAACAACGTACAGTCCGATATAAGACACCGAACCTCCGTACAAACCAACTATATGTAAAAGTTGCTGACATACCAGCTGAAGCCGATTCATTCATAATCAGCACCCTCACACACTCTATACCAACTCCCAGCCCGTACCTCAAGCTTTCCGAAAATAGATAAAATCGATAAAGTAAATTTTTGCTCATAATTAACACCCTCACTTACCCCCCCCCCCCCCACCTATGCCAACTTCCAGCTTTGTAGCTCAAGATTTCCCGAAAACGATAAAACAGATAAGGTAAATTTCGTATTCGTGATCAGCTATAAGATAAACCCGTCATTCGCTAAAAATCTCTGTAGTTCGAGGCAATTGTGCAATACAGCTTTTACAAGCAAAAATTGCTTACTAATGTGCATCTTTGCGGACCAAAACCATGAGCAAGCTAAAGGAAGAAATAGGCCTGTCAACATATTACCTTCTAATATATAAATTCGGAACATAAGAAATCGATAGCTGTTTGTTAGCTGATTTGACGCCAGTAGCAGTGCGAATATCTGATTTATCGAAGAATCAATCAATCAAAATCCATATCTGATTTTAAACTGTCGCAAGGAGTTTGAGATGCAAGTTTCCATACACTTCAAAGGTAATCACGGCAGCAAAAAAATGCATTATCGAGTTTTGCGGAAAAGAATTTGAATAGAACATTTGAATTAGAATCTATTCGAAACTCCGTTTGATTAGTCGCGTTTTCAAACTTTATTCAAATCCTCGTTTTTTGATCACTTGAATTCCGAATTTTTTTTCGATATTCTTTTCTTTTTTTGATTAGTCGAATTTCGAATGCTATTCGGAAATGGAAATACTCTGCATATCTAATATCAAATGCGAATACATTCAAATAGTTTAATCGAACGATTGAAAAAATTGATACTGTTAAACGTAAATTACCGCAAGCCTTAGGAATATGCTAAAAGGATAGTAATTTGAGTAGGGTAATATTAACACATTAATGACCGTTTAACACACATGGTGTGTTAAGGCTTGACACACCATGTGTCGTTGAAATGGCTACTATTTTGTGCTAAACCCGCTCCGGAAGTTTTCTTTTGTACTGGATCTAGACACAACCTCTGCTGTTTTTGCCAGCATTCCAGTGGTGCTGTAGGTGTAGTGTAGATGAAATTGTGCGTGATTTCATCTAAAAATGTTGCATGGCCCGCGAAACGCCTTAGTCGTCGTTGTGTTAAATAGCAATTTTTCTTTTCCGCGTAAAATATGTAAACGCCTGATTAAGTCGTGCCCCACGTTCCTTGTGAGATGCACTCTTTACTGCAGGCGCATTCGCCTTTTAAAAGCGAAAACTTGCAATACAGGCGGTAGAGTACAATTCAGTTAATGAATATGTCAGCTGTTGTAATTTAGAAACACATTGCGATGTTGCTTTATTGAATTCGACATTAAAATGACTTTCGATTGTTGCAGCGTTGATGTACTACCACTGTCCGCGGCCGCCTGGAATTGGAGGTGGAGATCTCATTTGTCCCCATGGCCCTCCTGGTACTCCTGGTCCTCCTGGTCCTCCCTGGCCTCCTGGTCCGAATGGTCCTGGTCCTCCTGGTCCTCCTGGTCCTCCTGGTCCTCCCTGGCCTCCTGGTCCGAATGGTCCTGGTCCTCCTGGGCCAGCTGGTCCCCATGGCCCTCCTGGTCCTCCTGGTCCTCCCTGGCCTCCTGGTCCGAATGGTCCTGGTCGTCTTGGGCCAGCTGGTCCCCATGGTCCTCCCGGTCCCCCTGGACCTCCTTGTCCTCCTGGTCCGAATGGCCCTGGTCCTCCTGGACCAGCTGGTGCCCATGATCGACCGCCTGGTCTTATAGGTGGAGGTGGAGGTCCCATCGGTCCCCGTGGCCCTCCTGGTACTCCTGGTCCTTTAGGGCCTGGTCCAAATTCTCCTGGGCCAGCTGGTCCATTTGGTCCTCCTATTCCCTTCATGAATTGAAGGAAAGCAAATATCAGAACGTTGTGCACCTGAAAACATATGGCAGTGATGATCCATAGGTCGTTTAGTTCGTGGCGTTTTCATTATCGTCCTCATTTTGACTGAAAGCGGTCGATGCGCGATGAGATGCGCAAACCATTGAGAAGTGCTGAGCATGCTCTCTTAAGTATACTTACTGCATTCGACAAGAGATGATCTATTTCGATTTCTCAGATTTCAAAAATAGAATTTTCAAAGAATAGATGAAGCCACGTCACCCGCGCATTTCTTCTTTTCAAAAGAATTTTATTGTGTGGACTTCTTAGCAATAAGCAAAAAGTTGGCGTTAGCAAGTCAATAGGAGGCTTTGGAGGGTTCAATTGTTGGAAAAAAAGCCAGTGGTTGGACAGTTCCTTGTGAAAAACTTTCAATGAAACGGGCTGGAAAACCTGCACAAAAAATTGCTGGACAAGAAAACGGTCGAATACCCTGCGCAACTAAGCTGTACCGTCTGAATGGAGGCATACTGCAAGAAGGGTCTAAAAGACAGGTTCAACGGTTTTTCTGGGCGACAAAATATGGCACCGTACGGCAAACGTCGTCAAGTTGTCCTGCAAAACTTGACTGGGAGTTATATTAGCAAATGATGTGTTCCTGAATTCTCGCTCTACAAGATCATCTGTTCCGGACTACCGCAAATTTTATAAAAGGCGTTTGCTTCGACTTTGAAGACAATATCAGGCGGTGGTTTTACGGCTTCTTTGGAATCAAACTTGCTGTGATTCTGCAAAACTTATTTCAGAAAAAGGCAGCAGGGTGGCAGAATGTCGTGCGCAAGAATGAACATACATTCGTGATCAACTTTTGACACAATTCTGTCATTTCGGATCTATGAAAACTCCACGAGCTGGAATAACATGATATTATGTCGCTCACAATCACCTCGGGATCTTCCTTCATAAGACTTTCCAAAGCCTGAGAAAGTTGCTCAGGGGTTTGGTCTTCCTTTTTGAAAAGTTCAGAAACTTTTCTCTGTGCGTCTGCCAATTTACCGATGAGTTCAGTAACTTTCTGTTCTGCTTCTTCCTTCTTTTTGACCATCTCAGCATTGTATTCGTCGACTTTGTCCTTTAACTCCATTGCGAGATATTCGAAAGCGTTTCAGACTGTAGCTTACCTTCACTTTATATTTTTCAGCCCACTCGTCGATTTTTGCTTTCTGCTCAGCAAAGGTCAATTTGCGGTTCATCATAATATCGTGATATTCTCTCTGTCCCCGTTGGTTCACATATCTAAGATATGGAGTTTCGGAAGGTCCATAGGAACCGGGACCTAAACAATTGGGACAATAAGGGGCTTTTGAGAATCCTAACCCACCGCGTTCGCTTTGAGCGCAGACCACTGCTGTCGTCACGGCGAGAATAGCTATGATGTTATTCATCTGAAATGATGCTGTTGATTTGGAAAAGGCTTTGAATGTGCTATGAAATGTAGAAACTGTCGTGCTCTGCCCTCTGACATCTTTATATCCCGGATTTTGATCTCGATCTGTGCACGGACCGCCCTCAATGATTCATTGAAGCTATGTAAATACTTTTAAAATCTCGGACTGTTCTACTGATTGATCGCAGGCTTATGTAGAAATTTAACTGTTAATGAAGTAGAAGGAAGGTTAGCATTTCAAAGAGTTAGAATGCCAATCCTGATCAATCAACATCTTTGAAATTCACAGCCCAGCTTGATTTTATTTGTATAAATTTTGCATCAAATGCATGATGCTATCGCAGTCTTTAGACGCTACGCGCTGCCGCGATAGTATAGTTCCTTTTTTCAGATGCTTTAAGCGCTTTCATGTACATAAGGTTTTGAATTCTCTATCTGTTACAACTGTGCCCTTATGTAGCTCCCTATTTGAGCAAGGTGGCTCTGATTACAGCATCTAAAAATAAGGAAAATTGTGAGGCATTTACTTGAAAATTTACGACTGTTCAAAGAACACAATTTTTTGGTCATAGGAAAGGAGCAGAATTTTTGCAACAACGCTGACACTTCCTCATAAGAAGTGTACTTTGACCTTTCAGAATTTCCCCCATAATTTTAGTGCATATGTCTTTATTTGCAAGCACAATTATTCTGTGAGTGCATCAGAAGCGCACTTCTGTACAAATAATCAGCCATCTTTTTGTTCGCGGCACCATCAGGGATCATATGATTTTGGAGAGTCATCAACTTTTCAATCTCACTTATTTGTTCATAATCTGCAAAATTCTGAGATTGATGTATGTACTGCACTCTGAACCAGATGTGGCAATCAATGCAGCGTCTGAAAATTAGCGTTGAAACTCAGATAGAATTTTCGTGACTCACCAAACTAATTCAAATCTTGCGGATCGAGAGAAGAAACGCATTGCGTCTTCGGCAGTAAGGTTTAAAAGTAGGAGTTTAGTTACAAACCCAGACTCACTTACGAAGAAGACGAATCTACGTCGACTTAATTACCACAAAAATGTTATGTAACCTGATGCTATCTGGTGGGCTACTTCCAGACTGTTGCCACTGCTGAGTATTGCTTCATAGAATATTGATAAGCTCCTCTTTTTTAATAAAATTACATAACTACAGGTGGGCGAAGGGGGAGGTTACAGCAGCGCAGTTGTCTTTTTTCTCCAAACATTCTATGATGGCCAATGCCTGCAGCTTGCAGACAGTCCCCATATTAAGATGTATGACAACTGCGCAAAGCGGACTCTCTCGACGCGAATGAAAATTCGTGCTCTATTTCTACTCAAAGGTAGCGTCGGAGCACATTTTCAACTTTGTTTTTGTCAATCTCAGGCCTTTTCAGAGCCTCAATTTCAAATATAAATTTCAAATCGCGTGAAAACCCCGAAAACTCTGTTTCAGTTGTCATACCTGTTTCAACACGTTGACGACCTTGTGCATATGCACGTAAGCACGCCCTGACTCCCGTTTAGCATTTTCATGCATCCGCGCATGCACGCTAGTTTTTGGGTGTAAACGAAAAATTTTAAGGTAATTTTTATGCAGTAATACTATTGGTGTTCTGATTGTCTTACAGAACACAGGGCATCGTGGTAGCTGTTCAGAAGTTTTGGCCGCAAATCAGGTAGTATGTCTGTTTTTGATGTGGTAAATACATGCTAATTACGTTTTTCCGAGAAGATGGAAACCTGTGTAGCTGTTTTAAAGGCAAACAACGATGAATCAGACAAAAAACCTGTTATCACAACGCTTTTCTCAAAAAAGGATTGCTCAGATATAGCCATTGCATGGTTTATTGGAGGGAAAATCGAGGCAAAAACCTTCATTTGTGTAAGTCCTAGGAAAACTCTGTGATATACATGTTTTTTCTATACATAGTTTGCATGTATTATGAATAAGCATTCAAAAGACTCTCACATAATGTCTTCGTGCATACTCGCATATGCACGGGCCAATGGCGCGAAGGACGTTAGTGTGAGTTTCGTTCAAAATGGCGCGGTCGTCAACGTGTTAATAAGCGCGGACGAGTATTCCGTCGCTAATCAATCTACAAGGTATATCTGTTTGACCTGCACTGGGACACACTTGGGACACACTCTTATTCCTCAGACAAATCTCCATAAACCTAAAATCTCTTATTTGTAACCGAGTTGTCGCAACAGGTACATCAAGATAACATTGACGCACTAGCTTTATATGAGCTGCTGAATCCTGTATGTGCGCGCAGAAGACATCAAGTAGAAGTATCATAGTTAGACATCTTGTGTCATCGGTGTCACTATTATCTGAACTTTATAATTTTTGGAATAATCAGGGGCCGTATTCATCAACGAAGCCCGTTGGTTCCGGAACCCACTGGGTTAGTGCTTTTGATGAATATCGATTCTTTCCTGGAGTAGAATCGATATTCATCAAAAGCACTAACCCTGTGGGTTCCGGAACCTACGGGTTTCGTTGATGAATACGGCCACAGGAAATCGTAAAACTTGACCATAGCAAAAAGCATGAGTTGTAGATTTTGGTAATATTCTAAGAGCTCGTTGATTATGCTGCAGTGAGGAACCTTTAGGAAGAAGATGAAATGCTGCGTGGGATACAACCAGTGGCCCTATTCATCAACGAAGCCCGTAGATTCCGGAACCCACGGGTTTCGTTGATGAATACAGCCACAGGATCTCTCAAAAATCTTTGTTTCACGAAATGTGTCGCTCAGTTGAAACAAACGACATAACTTTCGGAACGACCTGATACTTTGCACTTCTAATTTTTACAGACTACTGAGTACAGGCTAAAATCTTCATCGGTCTAACACGTTTAACAAGGTAAAGGAGGATAGAAAGTTATCAAAGATTGTCATGGTTAGAGCATAGTTGCCAAAAGAGCATAAAGTTTTTGGAGATTAATTACTGACAGATTTACTGTCAGACGTTTCTTATCGAGGTTAATCCTAACTCGTTTAGAAAAGACAAGACGAGCGACTTTGTCAATAAGAAAGGGATAATAAAAGAACTCAGAAATGCGTGTTACCTCGCGGGAAAGTTTTCGTGCGCGATCAAATATAATGAATGCTTGTGTACAGAGGTGTCCGCCAAAAAATAAGATGTCTTATTATGCTACTTATACAGCTGAACTTCTGCGGGTATGTACAGGCTTTAGCAGCTCATCATAAAGCTATTGCAATTTATGAGATCATATCCGTGATCAGCCTGCTCCTATGCCAACTCTCAGTCCCGTAGCTCAAAAATCGATGGAATTAGTAGATGCAGTCCTGTAATTTATAGTTACGGGCTATTATCGAGATCAACAATGTAATTGGTTTTTACTATATTCCCGTAATTTGTCGCGGAATTTGATAAAGTCGCTATCAATGACGAAAAGCAGCTCGCAGCGCTTTGCCCCGAAGTGTATTTGTTGAAAAATATAATTTCTTTTTGGAACATAAATAAACATAGAATCGCAAACGGACATCAGTGAAACAACCTCGCCTTTGCCACTATCGATATTTACGATTTTTTACTTGATCCTGCCAGTCGCGTAAATTTTTCGATTGGAACGCGCTTTCTTCCTCAGAAAAACAAGCGCTGTTGCTATTTGAATCCAAGCAAGGAGGAGAGGAGGAGTTTTGGAATTCAAAATCTTATCATATTCAGGTGTAGTGTAGATTTTATGCAAAAATCTGAGAAACTTTTGTGAAGTGGAAGTTTTGCCTACCTGTGGGTACTAGGTAAGCGACTGCCCACTTAATCTGGAAAAAAGTTAAGCACGCTCTTCACTCACATAAGTTTATCTTCCGTAGTCCCACTGCGCTTACACACAGCAAATTTAGTGCCATATTGTCATCTGTGCGATGCAAACAAGCCATTCCTCTTTTTTCTAGTAACGGAAAATTCTCAAAAAGAAGCTTACCACAACCTTCACTCACATGAATTTCTACAATACTGTGCACGGTGCTCCTCCTAGCCCATGTCTGTTTACTCCAAAATCTTAGTCATATCGTTGTGTGTGCGCTGTAAACGAGACATTCAATTACAACTCAATCAAATTTTGAATTTTTTGAGGATGACGAGCAAGAAAGATCTGTTCTCGCATATCACTCGTTTAACCACCTGTCGAGAAAGTGTATGTACAGGGCTTTTCAACATAAGAGTCACAGCCTCCGCTTGCGCGGCTCCTCCAACGCGGCCGCCTCGCTCAGGCCGCGCGCGGGCTTGCGGCTTATCGCCCGGGCTTTTGCCAAGCTTCAGTCGACGCGCAGCCAGCGCCACGAACGCTGCGCGGACTTAAGCGTGGCGGCCGAGCGGGGCGGTTGTGACACTCAGGTTGTAAAGCCCTGTACATGTAAGGCCCGTATGCATGTACATATTTAGAACTAGCTGGCTTACCCGGCTCCGTCCGGCCCTGTCAAAAACTACGAATCCTTACCCATGTATAACCTCTCCCTGTGCCCACTTCCACGTGCAAATTCCCTACAGTGCTGGCCATAGCTATAAAGCCACCCTAAAAATCACTGTAATTTGCTCTCTTTTGTTCGAAATTGTTTGAAAAACCACTATTCTGTGTGCAAACTGACGTCATATCATTGACCAGAACGGCTCCCAACATTGGTTTTGGCCGGAGAAAAATTGAAAAATTTGAAAGGTTCCCAAGGTTGGTCACAGCTATAAAGCCACCTCTCATTTCCAATCAGTACTACGTTTTTTGAGCCGGAAATTTTTTGTACATATACAACATCAAAATATTAAACATTTATCACACTTGGAAGCAGTCGCCTTTTTAAAAAGGAGATTCATCCTGCATTTTTTGCTTCAAAATGTATAAAAAGTTATAATGCTTGGAAAAACTGCCTTTTCACGAATTTTCAAGCATTTGTTTGATTCGAATGAAGGTCCTAGGCTTTGCCAAGCCTTCGCAATGACTATGGTGAAAAGTGCTGGACTCAACATTGCGTAATCGCTGATCTTGATAATCGAGCCTCATCTTGCCGAAGTGTAAGTACGCTTTTGAGACGCAAAACTCGATTTCTAACGCGCAAAAATTTTCGGTTGAAAGTTGACACCTTGTTTGCATGGTGACGTACTGATGCATGAGCTGTCAGGCTTTTTACAAAGAAAGTACTTGCAGCATTGAACTCAAAACTCTTTGTCTGCAGTTCGGTTGTGCGCAGTGTATCTCCATGACTTCAAATTTTACTGCTTTAAACTCCTCTTCAAGTCAAATCTTACAAAACTGTCAGAAATACTAGAGTTTTGAGATTGAGCGATTTTCCGCTCGATGGAGAAGTCAGAGTGTGCCATGATCAGGCAGAGTGCACCACTCATTTTTGTAAGAAAAGCGTTTAAGGCGGAACCAAAATCCTGAGAGTTGCGATGACGCTCAAGTTATGCGCACGAGTCAATCGTTGTACAGGCGACGTGCTGAGCACGTGACAGAGCTTTTCGGGCATTAGAACTCAATTTCTGCGGTTCGAAAACTCATCTACCTGGAGGTGGGGTAGAGGCTCATTTATCAGTATCAGCTACGTCATGTTGACTCCTGCGCTTTTCACCATATCCATTGTAAAGGCTCGGCGAAGCCTAGGACCTTCATCCGAGTCAAACGGATGCTTGAGAATTCGTGAAAAGGCAGTTTTTCCAAACATTATAACTTTTTACACATTTTGAAGCAAAAAATGCAGGATGAATCTTCTTTTTGGAAAGGCGACTGCTTCCAAGCGTAACAAACGTTTAATATTTTGATGTTGTGTATGCACAAAGAATTTCAGGTTCAAAAAGCGTAGTACTGATTGGAAATGAGAGGTGGCTTTATAGCGTGACCAGCCTTAAAAGTCCTTTTTTCAAATTTTTTAATTTTTCTCCGGCCAAAACCAATGAAATTGGGAGCCGTTCTGGTCAATGATATGACGTTAGTTTGCACACAGAATAGTGGTTTTTCAGATAATTTCGAACAAAAGAGAGCAAATTACAGTGATTTTTAGGGTGGCTTTATAGCTAGGCCAGCACTGTATTTCCGCAGTGTTGATAATCAGCATGCTCACTTACCCCCCCCCCTGTACCAACTCCCAGCCCCGTAGCTCAAACTCTGCAAAAAATCGATAAAATCGATAAAAGTAGTGGACGATTTTGAGGAACTAAAACCCTGCAAAGCGGTGCAACTCAGTGATGAGGTGCAGGTGGGGTCATGTGTAAGCACTGTCAAAAGCCATTTTAGCAAAGAAACTCACCAGCACATGTTCGATGCAAAGAGGATGGCAAAGAGCATCCACTTTATCTGAACAGCCCTGTTAAAATGCCTTGAATAGATTTCCATGTGAAGAAATTTGGCTTGAAGAAGGAAATTAAAATTATTTTTTGAAAAAAAGCAAAACAAAATTTAAGCTTGGGTTTTTTGGAAGGAACCATTACCCGATTATTGCCCTCGATAAGCTCTACGATATAGTATGCTTACCTGTCCGGATAACTTCTGTTTTTGCTCCAAGAAAAGACCTAACAGAAAATTTTCGCGTTCGAAGAATTATTGTCCGCGACATTGTGACGAGGCCATTTTCGGACTTTTTTTAGAAAAAGATTTTTAGAACTTTTATGATACATGTTTTCCAGAAAGCGCAATGTTGGGTTGTAGCTCTTGGTGAGCTCTACACCATATGCAATCCAATCTTTTTTCCATCTTCATTTTTCATCTGAAAATGAGCGATGAAAAAAAGAAGGCGGCTTGTTCGCAACTTTTTGGCGGTCACTGTATATGTATGTATGTCTGTATCTTTACCTTTGTCTTTATCTTTGCACTCAAGGTGTACATTTAAAGTCTGAAAGCTGTAGCGTGGGGCCAGTCGTCCTAAACATTCAAAGAAAAACAAAGAAAGCTCGTACTTCGATGAGTTAAGCAAAAGAAAGTACGGGATAGTGTACCCACAACAACGAAAAAAGAAGCATTCAAATGCGAGTAAATTATACGACTATGAATTAGAATGCCAGGTGAATAGCAGTGGGGACTGCTATCGCTCAAGGATAATCGGAGCGGTTCAAGCGAGGGTATTGGTTTAGCTAAATATCCACCAACCTGTATTGGTTTAGCTAGGTATCCACCAACCTAACTCCCCAAGCTTTGAACAGACCTGACAAATTTCAAACAGAAATGTACTTGATAAAAAAATTCTTAATCAAAAAATCAATATAGAGTAGGACGAAGTGACCCCTCCATAAATAAGCGGTTGGTAACAAAAGAAACGCAACACAATAGCAAAACACTGCCATCTATCACGAATAAGAGAAACTGCTATATCCGTCCGACACTAAAAAGCCAAAGCATCGAGCGAGTCCACAATAGCAGAAAAACGTAGCCACGACCATTAGAAAACGATAAGAACGAAATTGAAAAATACATTAGATTATTGAAAACTTCAATTAAAAAGGTAGAAGATGACTATCAACTTTGGTTAACTTATCCCCAAAGGATCGCACATCGCGATGAACCAACTATGTCCTTAGGTAGGAGCTGAAACCAACGAGCAGATCTAAAAAATATGTTGTTGTACATTTTCTCCCTATTGTGTTTCATGATCTTGGCATAATGTAAGTTGAAACCTCCCAATCTTTGACTAGCTGGCATGAATATCCAGTACTTACTAGCTTTTAGTCTGATCTCCCTCCCCACTTGGAAACAGAAAACAAGTCAGAAATATTACGCCGATAAGAAAGACTCTGCAGAGTAAGCTTTTTTTAACCGTATACTATAAGCAGGTGGGACACTATTGGGAGACATGCGTTTATACAAAAGGCGTGTAAAGGTTTTGTACCTTTTCAAGCTTACAAATGTCCTTCCTTCTAGTAGGGTTCTACACTTGGGAACAATATTCCAGGTGTGGACGAACAAGAGTCTTATGAAGACGCGTAAAAGAACAGGAGAGTTAGTCTTTACACTCCGGAAAAGTAAGAACAAAGAAGAGAAAGCTCTCTTTACAATAGCGTCCACCTGCTCAGTAAATCTAAGTCTTGAATCAACGATCACTCCTAAATCTCTAGCTGAGCAACACACCCTCAATGCAGTGCCACCAACTACATAAGTGCCTACAAACAGGTCACCCATATGCAGAACAAAGCTTTTACTGAGATTGAGTGATAAATTCCATTGATCAGCCTAAGTGACCAACTGTGTAAGCGACTGTTGCAATGCTAATTAAACCTGCTATTGATCTTCAAGACTATATATACCGTATATTTTGATATCATCAGCATACATCTGCACTTTTATATTAGAGGAGGTTTGAAGTCTTCGAGGTAGATCGAGTGTATATATCAGAAAAAGTAGAGGCGACAGCACTGCCCTTTGCGGAACACCACTTGCACAATTATATGCATGCGAAAATTCATTACGAACCTTGACTGTCATAAAGCGGTTGTGCAGATATGAGGCAAACCAGTCGAGCAAAGAGCCGTCTATGCCTAGCGCCTTCAACTTGAGCAGCAGTTTACCGTGGCTAACTCTGTCAAATGCTTTAGACAAATCAATATAAAGCACATCTACAGACTTTTGGTGGTTCAAAGCTAGCATCCAATCGTAGGTACTATCAACAAGGTTAGTCGTAGTAGAGGCACCGCTAATGAAGCCATGCTGCTCAGCTGGGATCAAATGCATTTTGTTAAGCCATGACAACAGTCTATGTTATGTATATTTTGAGCCATCTGAAGTTTTAACGTTAAACAACAACGCCACAATCCAAACATCCCAAAATCCAATCTACGAAGTCAGAGGAATCAATAATGCCAACAACCTCACACAAGAATTCGCCCAAATTATTCCTCATCAACGCAAAACCTATCATCCCACCAACTGTCATGTACACTTTAGGGACTCGTCATATTTAGCCGAAAAAAAGCCCGAAAGCCCAAAAAAGCCCGAAAAAGCCCAAAAAAGCACGAAAGAGCCGAAACGCCCCTACCGTTTCGACGCTAAGGCATGTGTGTGGATTTCGCAGCCGAGTCTTTTTGCTTCACTTTCTGTCGTCTACACATCAAAATGTCAGAATTCTACCAAAATTTCGATTCTGTGTGCCGGCTCTTTCGGGCTTTTTCGGGCTTTTCCCGACTATGACGGGAAGTATGACGGCTCCCTCACCGAGACTGAAGAAACAAAAGCCGCGGATAGTCAGCCACGGGCGGATACTCAGCCACAAACCACTACAGTTCTTCATGACACTTGAATCTAACGAGGAAATGGTCGGAACTTAACCCAGCCAATCCAAACAGTGTATATCATCGGACTCGTCTAAAAACGCTAATTTCAAATATATGTTCATTATCTGCTAAGCGACTATCTGGAAGGAGTTATGAGCGTTTGAATATGAAAAATTTTTCGTGTTTTGACAAATAAAGGTGTGGAAAAAATACTGTCCCTCAAAGCAACGGTCGAAAACTTGGCGTGGTTCAAAGGATTTTCTGGTAATTTTGGCATAAATCTGATGATTTGAATAAAGTGCGGTTCATAATTATACGAACACCCAAAATTTTGTAAGTTTTCGGATTTTTTGGGAAAAACTCAAAAAGCCGTTGGTACCACGCGATAGAACACAGCCGAAAAGGGTATATGATCTATAAGAATGGAAATTGATGTCAATCTTGGGAGTGTTTCTGCGCCTAATGCGAATTTTTAGCGGTTCATAATTATACGAACACCTCAAACAAAGGTCCATTTTTCATTCAAGATTGCAATCATTTGAGTCCAAATTTTTTGTAGAGTTACAGTAACAAAGCCTGACATATCTGCTACACACTGAACACAGTGCAGTTCAAAAAGAGGACCGTTACTTTTTTCAGAGGGCTCTAAATGCTTTTTGAGTGATTGCGCTCTAAAAACATCCGTTCTTCTGTGGTTTACGCGCTCTAATTAGCTTCTACCAAAGCTATGAGATAAAATAAGCTCTTTCGATAGGTATTTTGTTTGATGCTTGGAAAATCTTTGCGTTCTCATGCCGTTTATCAATAAAATTCCAATCTTACCTCAGAATTCACGATTTCGAGCCTCAAAACTCAGCTTCTCTCTTGCGCAAACATTCGATATGAAGCAGTTGTACTTTTTGCATGATGATGTTTGTGTGCCAAAGTTTTTGGGTTGTTTGTAGAACTGATGTTGAGGCTATGGAGCTACAAATCAAATAAAGGTGTGATTGCAATAGTAAAAACAATGTTTTTGGTGAAATGACGTCTGCGTGGCCAAAACAAACGCTCAACGCTGTTGATTTTTTCTAGCCAAATATACAGTTTTGTGAACTTCTACATACTAAATGTTTACTTCATTATACGGCTTCAGAAGCTTTTAAGGCTCTAAATCGTGCTAACTCTAAGGTAAGGTTGGAACTTGATTGAAAAACGGCACGAAAACGCTAAGATTTTCCAAGCGTCAAACAAAATACCTATCGAAAGAGCTTATTTTGTCTCATAGCTTTGGTAGAAGCTAATTAGAGCGCGTAAACCACAGAAGAACGGATGTTTTTAGAGCGCAATCACTCAAAAAGCATTTAGAGCCCTCTGAAAAAAGTAACGGTCCTCTTTTTAAACTGCACCGTGTTCAGTGTGTAGCAGATATGTCAGGCTTTGTTACTGTAACTCTACAAAAAATTTGGACTCAAATGATTGCAATTTTGAATGAAAAATGGACCTTTGTTTGAGGTGTTCGTATAATTATGAACCGCTAAAAATTCGCATTAGCCGCAAAAATACCCCTACAATTGACATCGATTTCCATTCTTATAGATCATATACCCTTTTTGGTTCTATCGCGTGGTACCAACGGCTTTTTGAGTTTTTCCCAAAAAATCCGAAAACTTACAAAATCTTGGGTGTTCGTATAATTATGAACCGCACTTTATAGTCTAGCATCTTACAAAAATAAGCTTCAATACTCTACACTTTCATCCGGCGGCGGTTTCCTTTTCGCAACGTATCTCGTATCAAATGTTGCAACTCCCCTTCACAAATATTAAGAAAAGTGTGATGATCTTTGGGAAATTTTTTGCTTCTAACGCGAAATTGAGAAACTGCTCCTCTACTGCTTGAGGAATGTGGTAGTGGACCCCGAAATATTCTGGAAGTAGCCAGTGAGCAGTTGCACTAGGAGAAAAGCTGTGAATTTTTCTCACGAGAAAGTGGCTGCAGAGCAACAGAGTGCGATCAGAGAACGTGGCACAAACACTGCAGTCTTCATTATTAGGCCAAAACAAGGCGTCACCAATCTGTAATTAATCTACAATGGGTGCAGATATTGGAGAAGAGGTCGTGCACTACATAGCAGTTCAATTTGAAAGTTATATCAATGCTGGTGGTATAGTTACGGTCCAATATCGCGCTTGTATGCTGTCGGCGCATCGTTAATGTTCTTGCGCGCTGTTATCACTCGTTCAAACAAACAGTAGGAAACAGTTTCAAATCGGACTTATCTTTATAAGGATCTCTCTCTTATATTAAGAACCAAAAAACTACAGATTTGCTTTATGTTTGAGGTATTTCAGGAGCCGGGCTGGAGGGACAGTACTTTTTCCGCACCCTGGGTATCAGGTTGTCCCATAATTTTTCACCGTTTTTACAACAACCGTTGCGTTTTGGATTATTCTTTCAGATGATGTGGCTTGAGTAACCATTCGACGGGGCAAAGCAAGCTCTACAAGATTGCTATGAAGAATCCGCCCGAATCGTATCTCACCGGAAGTTTTGAGCTAAAATCTGATAGCAGTCAAAAACGAACTTTTCTTTGAAAAGTCGTATCTCCGCCCTAAAACGTTTTAAGAATTCCCCATTTATCCTAGCGTATGCTTGACAAAATTTCGGGGTCCACTACCACATTCCTTAAGCAGTAGAGGAGCTCGCGTTAGAAGCAAAAAATTTCCCAAAAATCATCACACTTTTCTTAATATTTGTGAAGGGGAGTTGCAACATTTGATATAAGATATGGTGCGAAAAGGAACCCGCTGCCAGATGAAAGTGTAGAGTATTGAAGCTTATTTTTGTAAGATGCTAGACTATATTCAAATCTTCAGATTTATGTCAAAATTACCAGAAGATCCTTTGAACCACGCCAAGTTTTCCACCGTTGTTTTAAGGGACAGTATTTTTTCCACACCCTTATTTGTCGAAACTCGAAAGATTTTTCATATTCAAACGCTCATAACTCCTTCCAGATAGTCGCTTAGCAGATAATGAACATATATTTGAAATTAGCGTTTTTAGACGAGTCCGACGATATACACTGTTTGGATTGGCTGGGTTAAGTTCCGACCATTTCCTCGTTAGATTCAAGTGTCATGAAGAACTGTAGTGGTTTGTGGCTGAGTATCCGCCCGTGGCTGACTAACCGCGGCTTTCGTTTCTTCAGTCTCGGTGAGGGAGCCGTCATACTTCCCGTCATAGTCGGGAAAAGCCCGAAAAAGCCCGAAAGAGCCGGCACGCAGAAACGAACTTTTGGTAGAATTCTGACATTTTGATGTGTAGACGACAGAAAGTGAAGCAAAAAGACTCGGCTGCGAAATCCACACACATGCCTTAGCGTCGAAACGGAAGGGGCGTTTCGGCTCTTTCGTGCTTTTTAGGCTTTTTCGGGCTTTTTTTTTCGGCTAAATATGACGAATCCCTAAAGGTACATGACAGTTGGTGGGATGACAGGTTTTGCGTTGATGAGGAATAATTTGGGCGAATTCTTGTGTGAGGTTGTTGGCATTATTGATTCCTCTGACTTCGTAGATTGGATTTTAGGATGTTTGGATTGTGGCGTGTTGTTTAACGTTCATGGATTTGGGTTGGGTGAATTTGGGTGGTCGATGGCAGGATAGGATAACAAATATTTCTTTTCAAAGACAAGAAATTATGATGCATTTGTGCGCAATGAGGGCATCTTCTTGATGGACAGTTCTTCGTAATGGGTCGTGTCGATAGGCAATCATAGCAGAGTCCATTTTTTTACGATTTCTATGTGGAAGCGCTTGGATAGACGTTGCAGTTGAAGCTATTGTGCAAGATAGAAAGAAAGGGCATTTATTTCTGGATTGGACTTGGAACGAGAGATATTTCGTGTCGTCTGGAGCATTCGCAGGTGAGGTCTAGATTAAACGTAAAACGTGTGTTTTTTTTCTGATTGAATTGTGATTCCGTTTCTAAAAGTGCAGTCACTTTTTTTAAACAGCCTTCGTGAGTATCTTCAGAAGCTCTATGGGTATAAGATTGCTCTTGTTTTCACCTTATATACGACCGCGTATGTGGCAAGGGAGACTGTCAAGGAGAACTGCTTTAAGTGGGTACTCTATTGATTCATCCTCATAGGTTTTTCTCCTCATAGGTATCAAGGCGTACATTTGAAAATAAAGTGCGAGAAGGTGCCTTCCATCTTTGCCGCACACTGTAAGTGAAGCCAATCGGGTACAGAGGATGTGCCGAGTTGTGCGTGGTCTTCAAACTGATTCTTCCAAATTTTCACAGCGATGGAGTAGTTGGTTGCAGTTAGCGCAAGCTTTTTGATATTTTGTAATGCTTTTCCCCGTTGTGCAGATTTGAGCAGTGACTTGACTCGGTAGCTCTATCGAGTTGTGATTTGTCACCAACAGAGTAGAAAAGCGGGCCCAGTATTTAGCAAACTCAACTAGGTTGCTTTCGAATGTGGGAAAATCAAGCTTACTTAGTATTCAAGCGTCGACGCATAATGTGTTAGACGAAACTTTGTAAAGCTTGATAAGCAAAAGTTCTAAATTGATGTTTTTTCGTTCTTCACGTTCTATCAACGGCCGTTCTTGGTTCAATCGTTGAAGTGTAGCAACGGCATCCTGTAGTTTATCGGAAATCGCCATATTTGGTCTCGTATTGTTCTTATATTTGATTTTCTTGCGGGTCCACTAGTATTAGTTTTGCCATTCATTTCATATGGTAAGTGCGGTTATATGTGCGAAAGTGAGTTATGAGTAGGTGAGTAGTAGTGTGACCTTCAATGTTGAGTAATTCATAACCACCGAGGGCGGTCGGGCAGGAGGCAGCAAAGGCTCGCCGCTTCTGCTTATGGAAGCACCTGGGGAACTTCAGACTTCCTCGCGCCTCTAATTACTTCTTCGCACTTCTAATCACTTGATGTGACCTTGCCAAATTGATCGTTGATTTCTCAAAGCGCGACAAGTTTTGGATATATTTTATGTTTTAAATTTATAGCAAATAAAGTATGAATTGGTCTATTCAATCTTCAAACCAGAATCTCAAACATGTAAATTTTTTGTTATTCCGACCGAAGGCAAGGATTCTGAAGACTACTGCACGTCCTTTATGCTGCGGCAGAATCACTCTCTTCTGTTACGATTTGGAATAAAATGCCCTGAATTCAATATTTATATAGGCTGAAAACGATTATGGCTGAGATTGAAAGAAATTGCTAGATTCTCAGATTTGATCCGGGGTGAGGTACTCTTCAAAAAAAAATTTTCGTTCAATCTTTTAGCTTGTAAAGTAATCAGAGGTGCGAAAAGTGATTAGAGGCGCGAGAAATCTGGAGCTCCCCAGGCACTTCCAGAAGCAAATGCGGTAAGCCCTTGCTGCCTCCTGCATGACGTCCACCCCCGAGAATCTGAAGTTGAAAAATTTTTATATGCTCCCGGTTTTCCTCTTATATGGCTCGAAGAATTGCAATGTATGATTTGTTGGCAGTGCTGTACATCTCGAATTGTTGCCGTCTTTGATCGTAAAGCTCCTTGATGTGCGGTTCTTAGCCAGTCCGTGGTTCGCATATTGCAAAGAGACGAGTGGAAGTCTTTAACATGAGAAATCCGACGAGCAACAAATGACAGTCCTTTTATACCACCGAAAAATGTTTATTCATTGATTCATTAGGAATTCGCAATTGATTCAAGCGTTAAAGAAAACAAATGCACTTCAATAATTACAACTCACATCCTGTATTTCGTCAAAATAATTATTTCATGGAAAGAGTTTGAAATTATCGTATAGGTAAAGACCTCCGGAAATTTGAAAAGTTCTCACATCTCTGCCCAAAGGAAGTTTACCAGATCCCAGACTGCTCACGCATACAGGACTTATCAAATGTGTCGCTTGCATCAGCATCTCCATTCCCAAGATGGACTCTGTATTTCTTCCGAGAACATGCTCTCTGATCACTTTCCTAGGGCGAGCGTGGGAAAGACGAAGCCTCAATTGATTGGAAGCGATTACAGAGCATATTCGCGGAAGAGACGCAGAGTTCAGCGCGGGAATGGGGATGCTGATGCAAAGCGACACTGCGTTTGATAAGCCCTGTACATTCCTCTTAAGACAATCACATGTGCCGTTGCTGTGTTTGTTTCTGTGCTAGAAATGGAGAAAACCAAAATTTTCAAGATTTTAAAAAAGAATGCTGCGCTGTTCTTACATAAGTTAAGTGTAAACACAATCCTTCACAGGTACATCGGTAAAATTTCAGCTTTTAGGAAGCGCTAGTTCTTGAAATAAATATCGAAATATCGAATTACCTTTTTTCTAGAGTAATTTATGTTGAGATAAATATTCCTCGGGAACTAGCGCTTATGGAAAGCTGAAAATCTGTGATTTTCAAAGGTTTGTGGTATATATTTACTTATGTGGAAACATAGCAGCATCGGTTCTTTGGAGGCTTCAAATTAGTTTTCTCAGTTTTTAGCACGGAAACAAACACAGCAACGACATATACGAATGTCTTATGAATAATGTAAATGGTGGGAAAGTTTGGAATTTGGTAAGTCGCCTTTAGGCAAAGGTACGAAAATTTTCCGATTTTCAGGCATCGAAAGTTCTCGGATATCGGCTTCTAGATCGTAATGTGCTGAATTTCGGTGGTTCAGAGACTTCAGAGACCGTCGAACAAGCCAAACCAGCAACCAAGCGAACGAACAGTATGTCGGCGATTACCTCAAACTTGGCTAATTAACCGAGCATTTATTGCATAAAAGCAAAACAAGGAAATACATGAGCACTACATTAGGCAAATTTCCTAGGCGCGCTACTAAAGCAATTCAGGAAGCGATGCGCACTCAAAAGATAAGCAAAAAGCTGGTAAAGAAGTTAAAGTGAAAATGAGTGGTCCAACCGAGGGCGATGAAGAGGCTGTCTGC
The DNA here is from genome assembly GCA_958299035.1 of Cylicocyclus nassatus. Lineage (NCBI taxonomy): Eukaryota > Metazoa > Nematoda > Chromadorea > Rhabditida > Strongylidae > Cylicocyclus > Cylicocyclus nassatus. The sequence goes on from CATQJL010000305.1 coordinate 16,740,540, forward strand.
TTGACCATTTCCATTTAAACTTGTTTTCTTTCTTCACGTCTCGATGTGGCGCTTGTGTAGTGATAAGTTTGCTAGATAACGCAAGTCATGGGAAGGGAAACAAAGTGCATGAAATGATACAGGAGAAATCGCGCTTGTAAGCCGCGATACTGAAGCTGATGAGAACACTTGAACGCCATCTTAGCTTGCTTTGCTCTATCGTATGTGCCTTGCATTTCTATCAGAAATGGAAAGTGTGGGACTTACTGCGGTAAAAAAATTGGAAAAAAATTAGGAGACAACCTAATATTTATTTATATTATATTTTGTTAATTATGTTTATGAATTTATTTTCTCAATGCAATCATTGAATACTTTCTTGTAAGAGAAGGAATGCTTCCGTTATTGCTGCTTTTCTCATCTCATTCCTTAATACATAGCCTTTGTTTGCTTTGTACCTATCTGTCCCCATTTTTTCTTAAGCGCCGTTCTATTTGTATAATCAGCTCTGCCCATTATTTGGTTGTTTTCCATCACAGTGGATGCCCCAGCCAACTTCCCATAGTTTCCCACTTCCGTAGGGTACCCGCAACACGCTACCCACGATGCTTCTAATCTCCCTCATAGTGCAGTAAAGCATTGCTGCGCTCACATACGGCTGAAATGAAAAGTGGAAACTCTAAGAGTTCATGTCAAGAGAAGCCTAACAAGAGTAATAAGTGTGCGACTTTACCCTTTACTTCAACAAAATTGGCTGCTAGAAGGCGGGGCTTCGAGGACTAATCGATTAAGGAATGATCAGAGATCACGGACGCGAGAAAAACGCAAACTGCGTCCCCGGTGCGACCGGTTGCCTTCTAGCCGCCAATCCCGTTAATCAGAAGGTAGTTCAGTTTCAATCATCTCAATAATTCCAAACTGGAACCCTCAGTAATAGATGGATGGTAATGATGCAGCATATAAAAACAATCATCCTGTTTCTTTTGGGTGGACCCAAAATATTCAGACAGTCACTGCTCGAAAACACCAAATTTGTAAAACAAAATCCTACTGGCTTACTGGCTCATTAAAAGGCTTAGCCTTTAAACATCTATCCGAGAAACGCACTCACATTGTACAAGAGGCTTTCATAAAGATAATCTTCTATAGGGGCCTGCAGGATCGCGAGAGTCGGACGCGCGTACGGCCTTTGCGCCGCGCACGCCTGATATCGCTGGGTCGTAGTCGATTAAGGCTAGATAGGTAAGTTTTTTTGTTTTTCTTTTTATTTTACGCCTTCTTTTCTTTTCAGACGGTGAGCACATGTTGGTGCGGAGGAGTTTAAGATCTGAATTAAGGTGAGGTGCAGGATTATGCTCAATACGGACTCAATATTGCAGACCTTCCATGCCTGCTGGTTGAGATGTTGGATTTTCTGTCCTGGCTGCCCTGTTACAGCAAACTGTTCTATTTCTACCGTCTATTCTACCTTATCTTGCATATTGCTTGTGATGATGATGATGATGATGACAATGATTATGATTGTGATGACGCGCATGATGCAAGATGAAGTAGAACAGACGTTGCAAATAAAACGGAGTTTCGTAACCGGGCAGGCAGGACGAAAAATCGAACATAATCGGACAGCCAGAACAGAAAACTCAACATTCTTCAAAGCAGGGGTGAAAAGTCCACAATATTGGCCCGTATTGAGCATAATCCTGCACCTCACCTTAATCTAGACCTTAAACTCCTCTGCACCAACATATGTTCGCCGCCTGAAAAGAAAAGAAGGCGAGAAATGAGAAGAAAAACAAAAAAATCTCACCTATCCAGCCTAAATCGAGTACGACCCAGTGACATACGACGTGCGCGGCGCAATGGCCGTACGCACGTCCGACTCTCGCGATCCTGCAGGCCCCTATACTCAAATCTCAACTATCAAGAAAAAAAGTCAAACAAAACTAAACCTCTTAGGATGATTAAGGTACGTGAAAACTTAATACCAGCAATTGTCTAATACCCTTAAGATGGAGAGATTATGGAGCAGCAAAATTCAAGATGAGAGAACGCAGAACATTTTTACTTAGGAAGCCAAAACGAGAAGGCGTTGAAGGCGTGCGCTGCGGCTGCGTCGCAGAGGCACCTATGAGAAGCTGGCCGAGGCATCCACTATATCTAAAATTTGTAGCTGTTACCCTTTAATTAGCTAGAGTAAAGTATGTCTAGCAGCATTCCCTCATAAAAGAACTAATCTGAGCGGCTTTTTGCTGTCCAGAGCTAGTATGAGTGGGATGTAGTCTCTTTAATAGATGTATTATACTTGATACCCTTTTGGCATAAATAGAAAGTGTTATGCTTTTTTGAAAAACCAGTTTTGAGTTTAGATTTTTAGTGTGTAGAGTTAGGTTAGGCGGGAAGGAGCTAGGCTTTCAGGGCTTATTAGAGCTGATAACAATTTGCTAGATGAACAGAAGAGATTGTCGTGGAACAAATTTGCTAAAGCTTCGCAACGGTGCTCCCTCTTTTTCGCTGGCTTGACGTCGCTCTCTTTTGGAATGTAGTGTAAATCGGCAACTGTTTTCGTTAATCGTAATTATTGTTTTTGTGTATAAACAGTGCGTCACTGTTATCATTTCTCTAAACAAAGGCATCATTAGACACAAGAAGCTTCTGCAACGCCTTATATGTTTACTTCTTAGTCGTGAGCACATCATAGTAAATGGATACCCTGATTTTGTTTGCGCCTTGTGCAGAAAACCTTTACTTTTGCACAAAGTTTCTTCAGCATTCAGCATTCTGTAAATTTCAGGCTGTGCTGTCGAAGAAACTCCAATATTTTGGAAAAAAGTAGAGAATGTGCCAAAGAATCAAAATGACGTACTGCTAGTTCACATCAGAAATTCCCTTAATCATCTTTTGAGCATTGTTAGTACTTCTGTGCATTGAAAAAAAAGATAGAGAATTGCAAAATTTGCGCAACTACAGTTCCATAGAATTAACAAGGGAAGCCTTTTCGGTTGAAGTGACCTTTCAGCATAAAACCTATATTTCTTTGTAGAGCATTAAACTATGATTTCAGATCTTCTTCCTCTTCCGTGAAACAACTCACTGAAAGAAGCTGCTGTTTTCGTAATTCTAAATTTGTCTAGGCTCAAGTGACTTAAAATGGCGAAACCGTACAAAAACAGCTATGCGATTTGTCTACTTTTTAGTCAAAATACCCGAAAAAACTGTAGCATTTCCACACATTTAAATCCTCTTCTTTCACTTGACAATAATATCACAACTTCTCTGTCTAAAAGTAGGGGCAAAACAGGCTTAAAATTACATCACTATTAGATTCAACTGTTCTCTCTCTTCTTTCAACATGTTTCTTCAACTTCACTAAGAACGTCGCGAAGTGTGTTCGATTGGATCTCGGGTACTAAATTTGATAGGCCTTATTGACTAGCGATTAATAAGATTTATGATAAGCTCTGATCTACGAACAGTGGTCTATCTATCGAAGTCATTACTTTGGCAATGATTTCGTTCTAGTCAAGATCGAAGACACCGAGTTGTACAGCGAAAAGGAATGATTCGCATTACCAAAGGCGGCTTCGAATCACTGTTGATTCCACAAGCTTTTTCTTACCCGCAAAACTCCTTTTCGGAAGAAGTTACAAGCGTTGAAATTGTGACCTCATCGAATCTCGATGAACAGTATCCATCAAGGTTAGCAAAAGAGCGCAAAATCAAACTTTGGCATTTTGACAAGATTTAAAGAATTCCGGGACTTCGAACACAATGGTAGATGTTTTATTTATTTTCTTCGCACGTCATCATAAGATTTTGAATAAGCCTTTCGCATTCTGTTCGCTCAGTTAATGAAGAAGAATTTGGCAGACCTTCGACAACTTCTGAAAAACATAATCTTTCATTCAAAGTAAAAATGCCCTTACGGACCACTTTTATCTTTGCTCAAATAGGGAATAGGCAAAAATGTAGATGATACAATTAGCCCAAAGACAAAAAAACGTTTCTTTCAATCCTGCTAAAAAGAATCCTCTATCTGCGATTTGATAAGTGTTCTCAAACAACGCTCGCTCAACAAATTTCGCTAGCCATTCCTAGCCAAATCAAAATACCTAATCTACGTTCAATTACCTATTCGCAAAAGATATTGCTCATATGATTGCGATTGTTGAGCTACTACTGTAATTTATTAGTTCGTGCAAACTATTTGAAAAACCACTTTTATTGACGTCTGCAGTTAAGAAATACATTTTAATACATACCCTCATAAACATAAAATTTGCAAAATCATAATCCCATTCCGTAATTTTTCAACTTTTTCGCAAAAGGCACAATTAACTTTAAATGGCCAACAGCAACATGTTCATTTCCTCGCGTCTGAAGGCAATTTGGCAAATACTTCGTATGAAAGGCAACGTGACGTTTATTGTTTTAATAACACTACATTGGAGGCGGTTTCGAGAAATACTAGGTGTTTGAGCTTTCTGTAAACAGATACTCAAATGGACTGTTTATAACTTGTCTACCTTTGTATACATATTTTGAAACTTCATTGAAATCATCGACGAATTGAATAAATTATTGTTTTAGCAACCTTTTGATAGTTTCTTTTTTGTAATAAAATCCTAGGCAGTATCTTGCAAATATTGGCTTTTTGCGGAAATTGACAATGTCTAGGCGACAAATGCGCTTACGGCCGAGATGTTCAACTTCAAATCCCTCAAACTCCCTTTTATTTGAGAAGTTTAGTGCTGCGTTGTTTTCATGATTTCAAAGACAGCACGCACCCAAAATTTCAGCTCTTACGTTCATTTTTTTCCGTAATCGAACCTTTCCATGGCTCTGAGGTGCAACTTACTTAAAACCCCAGAATCTATACCTATACCTACTTCTTATAGACAACATTAGAGAACCTGACCAACGCAGGTGCTCTACTTTCAGGGATTGCTTATAGGGTAGCAAGCTGGCATGGTTTTGGGTGGATGCTGCCTCTGAGAACAATTGCGGGTTTCTCTTAGAAACATGCAGCGATGCGATTCTTACAGCGTCCAGGCAGAATCTCGACTTCTATTGCATTATCCAGGCCTTTTCATGGCGCTGGTTTCAAATATGGCACTCAAAATGCATAAATTCCTCAAAATCCCCGTGTTCGAGACAGTTTTGTGAGAAGCATGGACAAGTGCTCCTAATGCTATTCTTGTTGAAAGCAAGGATTAACAGGTAGACACTATGTGTTTCATTGTGTTTGCCAGTTGAAAGCACGTCAAGGGCTGAGGAGAGTTCGTTCAAGGGGGATGGAATGGGCGTGGTCCTTGAGGCTTGGCGTTTTCTTCGCCTATTTTCTCCTTTTGCAGAGGTGTTTGGGGTCGGATTTGCGCGATAAATCTAGGTCGAGACCCTGGTAATTGGTTATGATAGCATCCAAACATATTCAAATCTACGGACGCTGCCTTTAAGCACTTATGGTACTAGCGCAGGTGTAAAGGACTTGAAAGACATTGGAGCAAAAAGTTTTATGTGCAATTAGGACAGAAGTAATATTCTAACGTCTTATTATAGCAGTGATTGATCATCAAGCACTTTATTCAACCAGACTCTTAGACAGAAAAATATATCAGATTGGATTTGGTTGCCTCATTTGAGGGCTAAAAAGGTTTTAGCAACACGTTTCAATTTGAATGCACATTTGTTGTTTTTCTTTAAAAATTGAAAATTTAAGCTAATCTACAATAATTTTTTAACAGCTCTCCATACAAGAAAGTTACCAAAGGTCAAGCGTTCTGCATATTTTCGGGACACCTTTCATACGATACTTGTAATTGAGACCTGCAGATCAGGACATTTCCATTCTTTTGCCTTTATTTGTCTAAGTTTGAGTGGTTATTATTCAATTAGATTAACAAAATTTCTAAGATAAAATAGTGCCGCTTGGCACCCTTTATCTGATAAGTAACTGAGATCGGTTTGCATACCATACATACATTTACAGCTCTATCAAACTTTAAGTTTCGTTTTTCTGACATCTACAATATGTTGAATTTCTGGAACTAAGGAAATGTGCTCTTGAAGCTTACGTCTTTATGCGTAGATCGCTCTTCATGTATGTGATACTAAGTCATCAAGATCTGACCAGTTTTCCTACGATGGCATTCCATTGAAGTATGTCTACATTTGAAATTGAACCTTTTCTTACTTCAACCTTCGTAAAGCTTGTTATGGAAAATCGTGTAAGCGAGTCATCTGTGGTCAACGTAGTCATTACGCACTTTATACTGCTGCGTTATGACAGCATCGAAGGGCAGTGAGGAGCGCACAATCAGTTTTTCCAACGTTTATTAGATTTTCGCAGTCACCTGAAAAGTCGTAAAGAGGGAAATGCACGAACTTAAAGTATCCGCGGAAACGTGATATTATGTGCGAGGAAAATATCTGGAATGAGGAGATTCGCAGAAGCTGATTTTATAATATTTGCAATTCTCGGATTGCAGTGTCTGTTTAGGATCTGAAAAAGTTGCACATGGATTATCCTGCAAGTAAAAATGTGTTCTTTCCTATCGTCATTCCAACTAACGAGACTCTGAAAGCAAATCCATTTTTGTATGCTTTCTATGGGTCAGAATATCTCATAGCTGCATTTTCCACTCCAATCACTTTTCTCATATGCCGTCTACTATCCAAATTCTCTCTGGTACATAAGAATCTTATACGTACAACAAAAGTAAGTTCGTTTTTATTCATTTCTTTTTTCTTGAATTTTAAATATTCTATTTTTCCAGTCTTATGTATGTGCATTCTACGTTTCTCTGCTTGCGAGACTTATCGTCATCCTCTATTCGACTGATATACTTCATATCAACGGTGAAGGCAGTATTATAGTCACAAAAAATTCTGAATTTTGTAATCATGCAGGTCCCGTATTGTCAAATATTCCATTCGCTGCAGCGTGCTTTATCATCATTTGGTGCCGCTGCAGCCTACTTGGTCTATTTCCCTCAGTGCTACTGGAAAGATACTTTGCGTCCAGATTTATTATAGATTACGAAAGAAAAGCAAGGAATTGGGTGGCATATGCAGTGATCGCTTTTTCATCCATGATCTCTGCAATTTACGCCATTCCTCTATATTTTGGTATGTCACATTGAACTACAAAAACTAGCTTTCACAATACGGACTAAATCTTATTATTTTTTCACAACTAGCCAGAAAACGAGAATTTTGAATTGCGCTTTCAAAGACAGAATTTGTTCTGTACACTGCGAAGTGGCTGAAAAGATACATGTCTCGGAACAGGTGGCTCATAAGCAAGCTGGATATCGTTCTTGGACTAAAAAAGGGAAATCTTTTTGTGGCCGAAAAAGGCGACTTTTCTTTGAGTCGACTTTCCGTTTCTTGAGGGTTTTGCTTATGGTTTATGGTCAGAGGGACTTCATAAAATTTTGGAAAAGTCAAGGGGCCTTCGTTTTTTTTTTGCATTTTCGGAAAGCCACTTCGCGCCGAGCCATGAAGGGGTAAAAACGCTATTAAGGATAGAATTGGCTATAGAGATAACAAACAAGGAAAGTGGGAAATAGAGAAAGATAATAAGAGTGAAATGTAAGGTAACATCAAGCGCAGCAGAACATTCATGTTCTACTCCAAGTTTTTTAGAAAGTGGAGGAAATATCTGTGAGAAAATTTAGCTTTTTTTCTGGAACGTTTTAATAATACCGCACGACAATTTGATATCTCGTAGTAGAAATGATGGAATATTTCTTTCAAACAAACGTTAACAATGACAGCCGTATAGCTTTTTAGTACGTCACAAAAATCAGCTTGGTCTGAACATCTTAGCAATGAATGGAAGTCAATGCAATTTCTAAAATGTGATCCTATCCTAAGTCGACGCTTGAGTTTACTTATCTGCAGTTCTCCGCAAATTTCTCCCCCAATATCTTATTGTCAGTTTCTTCGTTCTCCGAAGCCAATAATTGCGAACTATTACTTCTTGCGCTTTGTTACTGCTTCTAAGAAACGTGAATCAGAAGTTAGGAATTGGAATGAATGCATAGCGGGCAAGATTTATAATGCAACATTTTGTTGGTTCACTCGCAATCTCAACGGTGACGTGTTTCATAGAAGTTTTGATCGGCTCTCAAAGCTTGCGGCTAAATCTTGGTAAGCAAAGGTCCAAACATTTGCTGATTGGGCCAAAGTAGAACTGTTCTGGACTGCACGTTGATGAAAAATTTAAAATGTCACCGTTGATTGGATTTTGAGATAAGTCTGTAATAACAACAATTTTGATCCGTTCAAATAATTTGAAGTGTGCAAAGCATTGATTTTGGGAATCATATGCAATTTCAAATTTGGAATTGTTATTTGGAACTTATATTTACGTCGACACTTATACACGCATACAGTGCGAATTCCCTCACTAAAACACTGGAGATAGCTTAAGCATGAACGGAAAATTATCTGATTTTGTTGCCAATCAGAATATTAGGTTGTCCCTTAAGTTTTTTAGATCTGAGCCTTCAAATTGGCATTACTCTTCATGGCACCTACAATGTTACAAAATTGTAGCACTATCTTTGAATAAGCTATATAATCACATAATTGCGAAGAACAAACAACCGTTGCAGGCAAAGTTTTGAAATTTAGGGCATTATTTTCCTTGAGTTTTAGCCATCAGAGAAATGCAGCAAGTTAGCGTATTAATATTTGATGAGGAGAATATATGCGTGAGCAAGTGCTTCTATCGAATGATACCCCGCTTTTTATCAAGAATATAAGAACAACTTACTTATGTCGGTGAAACCTCAAATATGAAAAAACTTCTGGGACAACCTAATACATAATTTTCTTCTCTTTTTAGCAAAGCTAAACGCGCTGAGCTATACAATTAACGCATTAATGTGATATCCGGTAGTGAATGCTTGAAATGTGTGCATCATATACGAACAGTGAAACCTCAATTTTAGGTTTGTTGCCAATGAACAAAATTGTTTTAATGATCTTTATTCCATACACCGTTATCCCTTTTGTTCACATAATGCTATATCAACGTGATAAAAAACGGCTTGTCAACATCACCACCAGTGTCAATGCAGAGTATCTCCTCAGCGCAAGATTCCAGCTATCGGAGAACTTGAGAGTAATGAAGGTAAAGTTGATCAGTTTTGCATACGCAACACTTAATTACAAAACAACCAAAAATAGTTTTTCACTATAAGGTTTTTGGCATTAAAAGAAAAAACTGCAATTTTAGCAACCGCAAAGGAACGTAAATTGAGAAGGAATTTCTTTGCTGGTGTGAGGAGTGGCTGTTTCGTTTGTCCTTTAGATGTGTTATCTTATAGCCACCGACACTTCAGATTTTGCAAATCAAGAGAATCGCTAATAAAACGTTCTAAACTTTAGCTCTCATTTAGTTTATTACGTGCTCGTCCATCGCCTTTAGCATATGGGTCCCGATAGCGCTAACGCCTATCTACTTCACATTTCTTTATTTTACTCCGAGTTCGGCTAACGGACAAATATCATCGGCTGCGGTGGACTTAACTTTCTCAATGTCTGTTGACTACTTGATTACTACCAATTTTACCACAAAAGATTTCAGATCGATCTTGCTGATGTTAACCGTTTTATCATACATCCTGAGAATTTCGAATAGCGTAACTGTCAAAACTGATCCGCAAAGAGGAGAAGATAATGGCAAAGTGACAGATATGTATTTCCAACAATTCTCAACGGCCTGGGGTTCTAGGCTTTGATATCGGCGATTTGCCATGTTTACCTCTCCTTTTTGGAATGCCCAATTGTTCAACATTCTCTCTGATGTCGTACATGTAAAGCGCTTTTCATGCAGGTTAGACAATTTTAACTTCCTTGACGACGCTGTTACAATATCTTGCAGTATTAACGTTTGTACCAATCATGTTTATGATGTGGATTTCTGTTATATTACTGAAACAAGTATATGCTTACAATTATAATATTGAGAGATTGTAGACTGGATAATGAAGTTAGCGTTCGGGCAAGTTGATCATAACGAGAGAAAGACGTAATTGCTGTACCTATCCTAAAGCTGTTAAGCATAATTTTGTTTTTAGAACACGAAAGTTGCCAAAGTTTTGCCAAAGTTGCTTCCAAAGTTTTGCCATGCACGGGCCTTCGTGTTGCGCATTCTGCACACAATTCGCATTCTTCAGCGATTCCAAAAGCTTGGGAAGGAGATGGGGAGAGGGGGGGGTGCAATTTGCGTTTATACTTCCAAGGTCATCAACAAGGAAAGGCGCGTTCTTGACATTTTCGAGCTCTCAACCGCATCGAATTTAGCTAGGAGAAAAATCCACGAAGCGAAAATTCTTCAATCAATTTTTTGCCCATTTTGCTCTTCAGGCTCACGTGATAGTTATGTATAATCATTATTTGATGTACCTTAGAGTGCAATCTCAGGCAGTCGAAGGGATACCTCCGGCGGGCATGTGGCGCGAGTCTGCCACTTCGCGCTCCGGAGCCCTGCCATTTAACGCATTTTTGTGCTCCGGGGCTCTCCCAAAAATGGCGCACCTCCGGAGCAGAGATTTGCGCGTCCAGGAGAGGGGTCCCATTCGTCCTATTTGTGACGTCAGGTGAATGAATGGGACTCCTTTCCGCGACGCGCAAATCTCTGCTCCGGAGGTGCGCCACTTTTGGGAGAGCCCCGGAGCACAAAAATGCGTTAAATGGCAGGGCTCCGGAGCGCGAAGTGGCAGACTCGCGCCACATGCCCGCCGGAGGTATCCCTTCGACTGCCTGAGTAGCTATTTGACTCAATACCCCTTATTCCCATTTTGTTGACCTCTTATGATGTTATATGGATTGATGAATTTTACTTGGCTTCGTTATGATATCGCCCAAAAGTTCTCTTCGTATTACCTACTAGTCAATGAGAGCAATTACGAATTATGAATATGAATAAGCTTTATTCATGACAAGTACGTTACTGCATGTGACTGGATTTATTACATTCAAGATTTGGTCAGAACAGAGCATCAAATGCTTTTTTAAGGCTCATTTCACATGAGTGATGAAGTGTCTGCAAGAGCCAGCTCTAGGTAGCAAATATCAAGCTATAAATCTCTTCTGAAAAAAAGAGAAGGTCACTTGGCTTCACTAGCATCGCAAAATCAACAATATGTATGATATTTTCTGGTACATTTTACGGTCAAAAGAGAGCAGCTAATCGTATTGCCGCTTTATATCAAGATTTCTCGTTCTATAGTTTTCCAAGCAATAAACGAAACAATATTTGCTGCTCAAAGGCTTCTTATAAACTGAAAATACATCACTCCGCGATAGTTCGTGAACCTGATACCATTTTTAGGCTTGCAATTGTGGTGATTTTACGGCAGAATTTAAGCTTACGCTCGCATCCTAAGAGCAAGATATGCCTATGTTAAAAAACGTCAAGCATTCTCTGCTCTTCTGTTTGAACTTTTACTACTCTGAGCTCCGATAGCAAAATTTGGCCGAACTGGAAAGCAAGTGTGCCGATATTTGCTTACACCGAAAATTCAGCATCACTTTTGAACTTGACCAAAACAAATCTTTCTGCTAAGTGCTAACAAATTTTTCTTTTAAATAAAAACCACTATATAAAAGATTAACAAAACAGGTTAAGTTGTGAGCAGATAAGCAGTAAACACTGCAGTAGTGAAAAACAATCACCAGACGTCGGACCATCCAGGAAGAATAAAATGTCGCATATTGCTTATCTATACTCCATGGTCACCTCTGGAGAAAATGACGACGGTCAAGAGCTTGCTAAAATTTCTAAGAGAATGTAATAAGCCATTTGAATTGCTGTGCAATGGCCAGACCAAAAAACAACACAACGCAAGAGCTGAACACAGTAACCAAACATTCATCCTGAGAGTAATTTTCATAACAAAAGACATCTTATAAGTTTCTTAAAGCCGTAGTGTGTTTTCTGAGATGGAGTTGACTGAAAAAGTTTTTAAGCTGTTTGCGAATTTCGTGGTTACAGTGGTAATAGACGGGTAGTCGGGTAGCCGTTGAAGAGATGGTTAGAAGTGAAGAAAGGTCCGCAAGGTAGCTGCAAGATAAGCTCGCAAAATTTTGCTTTTGAAAACAAGAACTTACCGGTAGACTCTTCCATTTCCTAATTCTTTCAAGAGATCAGGATCTATGAATTCCATTATAGTGATTATGAGGTTGAGAGTGTTTGACAGCAGATAGATAGACACTAAAGCAGCCATAGTTCGTGCGGCATCTTTTCTTTTCCTTCGAACCAAAGACGCTTGTCCTCCGAGCGGTAAGAGCGTGGGTAATTGCTGCAAATTATATTACACTGTTTTATGCCATCTCAACCTTGAATTTAGCGATAAATTGCTCTGAAATATTTTCGAACAACTGACACAGGGTTTCAACTTAGGCTGCGTTCATACTGATCCCAAAGTTCGCGAACATTTCAGCACAGCGCTCGAATTGAGCGTTGTGCTGGAACTGTTCCCGGACTTCGGGATCAGTGTGAACGCAGCCTTAGAAAAGCAAGCTTTGGCTTGCAAACTTTTAAATTTTGCCTGAATATCTAGCTAAGTAGGAGAACAAAGGTGCACGGTATTGCTGGTGCACATTCACGATATAGATGTGCGAGCTGCTGTACGGATGGTAGCTTGCGAAGAATGAGAATTTCATGCACACATCCGCTATTGCCACAAGCTACTAATAGAAGACAGTCGCTGACTTTGTAAAGATTCCCCGCATCTACTGTAAGTGCTGGAAAGGAAAATAACAGAGAACTTTTATAAAAGCTGGTGACCTTTGCAACACTTGCTCATTGGATTAATCTTGTTAAAGCTCAAAACTTATCAGCCAAATGTTAGGTATTGAGTTGCGGAGTATTCATGCTCAAAGTTGTATCATGATGTTAAAGCGAGATAATAATTTTGGAAGTTAAACTTACCTCAGCTATGCTGTTGCTAGATATTTTGCTGAGATTGGCAACAGTAGCCGAATTAAGCATGAGCAGTAATAAGAATGGAAGAAAAACATTAAGAAAGTTGCGGCACCAAAACATCCATACTGTCTTATAAAGATCACTGCAATTACAGCTTTGCAACCGCACCATTAATACGTTACCAACCTACCTCCGAGTTATTTCCGAAAGACGGAGCTGCAAATTCGTAAAAGGTGGGCAGTTTTGTAACATATGCAATTGGAGCTCAAAGTATACGGAACCCTACAACATCGTAGGTTGAAGCCAATCTGATATGCTACGACATTTTAACTGACTAGCTTCCTTACCTGGTTCCGCTCGGCGCTGTCAAAACACTATGATAAAGGTCTCATTACTTACCCTGTACAACTTTTCCCTGTGCTCACTTCTACATGCCAATTCCCTATTCCCGCTGTGTTAGTTATCTCTGTGCCAACTCCTAACCTCATAGCCCAGACTTTGCAAAACAATCCACAAAATCAATAAAAGTAATGAATAATATTTAAAACTAATTTTGTAATCGTAATTAGCATGCTCAATTACCCCCTTTGCTAACTCCCAGCCCCATAGCTCAAACTTTGCAAGAAAAATCGATAAAATCGATAAAAGTAACGGATGATTCTAAAAACTAATTTTATATTCGTAATCAGCAGGCTCGATTACCCCCTGTGCCAACTCCTAGCCCTGCAGGTCAAACTTTACAAGAATCGACAAATATCGATAAAAATCGACGTTGATCGATGACGAAAAGTAGATTGCGACACCCGCTCAGGTAATCTCGGGGGCAAGCGGACCGCAAACTCGCGTTTTTTCGCAGGCGGTCACCAAAATTTTGGGGCGTGGCCAAACCTTCAGCGGGCGGTACTTTCTTTACTGTCGCATATTCTGCCAACGGGCAGCAATACAGCATTTTCTGCGAGCGCTCGGCAAATAACTTCTCTCAGTGAACGCTGGCCAAATTTTCAGCAAGCGCTTGGACTCTTTTTACGCAGCTTTGGGCATACGCTGAGCAAAAGTAAGACTCTACATGGCAGTGGCGTCATTGATGGTTTGATTACCCGAGTCGGGGGTACTTTTTCTCAGCGGAAGGTACCTATGGGCCATGCGCCCTCAATAATTTTGCATATTCTCGCGGAAAGTCCGCGAGAATGCGGCCACTGCGCCGCAACTAATCCATGAAAAGCGGCAATTGTTCTTCGAGCCTTAGTCCAAATTTCGGCCAATATTCTTCCAAATTTCTGTAAGCGGACCGCAGTGTCGCGGATTCGCGACTTCCTTCAAAGTAGGCAGCCCCGCGTTGCGAAGCGGTCCCGAAACGCTGTCGTCGCTCTGCTCCCGCCTTCCCATCGCTACCGCCGCAGCTTTTAAATCAGTCGTCAGTTTCGTTACCTGGTGAGCGGTTGGGTCCCAGTTTCGTCACCCATGCTATCGATCGGAGGACGTGCAGGATCCTCCAAAGGCCCGCCGCTTCTTCTCCAGGCGCGCCCTTGGGAGGCAATAATCGCTTCGCGCCTACCTCGCGCTTTTGTCGCACTTGTCTCGCACATTTCTGCGATAGTTCCCCTCCGGACAATCGCCTTGTTTCCCCTAGCATTAATTGGAAAGTTCACTGCCTGAACGAGGATTTCTCAATCATAACAAAAGATGAAGATGTGAAAGTTTCAGTAATTAACCAATGAATGTGAAACATTCGGTCACCTTAGTCGAGGTAAATTAGAAAGGTGGTTGTTTTTGTAGCGGAAAGGATCAAGGTTTACCACTAACAAACGAAAGAAAATATGAGAATTAAGCTGACTGACAGGCAAATACATTCTACTTTGGCTACTAAGATATGGTGGATAAAAAAGAAGCTCTGACCAGCGGAACCAAGTCATGGGCATATCAGTGGAAATATACAACTTCAAAGAAACGTTGTACATCATTTTTTAGCAGTTTTGGGGCTGTACTCCTTACGGGAACCGATGCTTTAAATAGGTATGCAATTCAGCAGGACCAGAATCAGAGCAAAATTGTTGACGAAAATTCTTTTTAATTGGATTCCCCTAAGCCATGTTTGTGCGAAGCTTGATCAAAATACTTGTAAACATCCTACATTTAGCCTGAGGTCATCTGTACGTTTTCCGGTTCCTGGGCTACACTTCCATCAATAAATACAAAAAAGTCCATAACCTCCACTGGAGAAACCTTTGCAAATATAAGTCAGCATTTCGAGTTCTATACATTGGTATGCTTCAACTTCCAAACTGCCACTTCGACTGACTGACTTTCTTGGCGAGAGACAATCAGTCTACTTTTATTATTGTTAGTTCCCACAGCTTTTTCTTTTCCTTGTTATCATTGAAAAATCATTGTTCAAGCAGTGACCTTTTTAATTAATGCTAGGGGAAACAAGGCGATTGTCCAGAGGGGAACTATCGCAGAAATGTGCGAGACAAGTGCGACACAAGCGCGAGGTAGGCGCGAAGCGATTATTGCCTCCCAAGGGCGCGCCTGGAGAAGAAGCGGCGGGCCTTTGGAGGATCCTGCAACGCCGCCCTATCGATCGATGCAGCGCCGTCCCTTACTTAAGCGTCTTCTACATCCAACGCGCCACGGAGGACAGGCAACCCCGCAGACGAGGTAATCCCGTGCGCGCTCGCGCGCCTGGCACACGCCGGCGACACCGCCACGGGGGGTTTCCGATATTGCTGGCCCCTAGAATAAGATCTGGCTGGTTGTGCTCCACCCTTGTTTTGAGTTTGGGGTTTTGTTGCGGATAAATGGTGGGCATTTTACACGTGTGATTTGTATTGATGCGGTGAGCCACAGCTTGGCTGTGACTCCGAGGATATCTCGTGTCATCATGTTCGTGTGTATCCTATAATCAAGCCTAATGGGAAAGGTCTGTCACAAGGCTGGCACGATGCTAGCTAAGTGCCATGGCTATGTGTACACCAGGGCCCGGCACGAGTCGGTTTCTAGGGTTTCTGAAAACGAAGTCTCCCCTGACTTTCGGAAGTTTTACGAAGTCCCCTTTGATCTACCAGCTTAGGAGAAGATGAAAACAAGAAAGGTTTACTAGTCTGAAAGAAAGGACGTAAGATAAGAGTGAAAATCCAGATTGGAGCTGAATACTACGCATGCACAAGACTTTGACATTAGAGCGCGATATCTAACAAATCGAGAAAAAAATGAAGGCAAAAAACAAAGGCACAATGATACGAAATTGCTTTCATGCTCAGGGATAGATTTTTGATTGGGGAATCCGTCCATGCTAAAAAGATCCAAAACTTATGTGAAGTGACGAAAATATATGCTCCAGACGATCTCAGATCGTCTGGTGGCCGTCTGGAGACGATCTAATTTTGGAAAACGTATCACTTCACATAAGCTTTCAAACCTTTTTACATAATTCTTTTGCAAATAATTTTCAATGTATACAGTTCAATTTTGGTGTCATATGCTTCTGTGTGCGCTGTAAACAAGCAATTTGTTTATTTTAGCCTTGCTTTCAAATCGCGCGCACTTTTCGCCGTACACGATAGAGCACGTCAATCGTGTAATGACCTGTCCGAATAGCTTGTGTTCGACTAAATGGCGCTTGTTCGTGGTGCTCGGCCCCGACTCCGCGAAAACGATATCTCCTTTGCTGTTTGCTTCAAAAACGAAGTCCAGCCTGCTTCCAGACGATCTGTGCCGGGCCCTGGTGTACACGCCTCTACTGTCGATGGCTGGGAGTATGAGTCGAGCCGCAGGTGTCGAGTAACTGCTAAGTAGGATGGTGGCAAGGGCCTCTACGTGTGTATGGAGTACCCATGTGGCAGGCACAAATAGCATTTTCACAGGTAGCCACCACATATGCTACGTCATTTTTCCACGGAGCGGACCTTTGGCTCCCCTCGCCGATGCAGGAGAGCCACGTTACCACTGACGTTGGGAGCTGGGGGCCCAATCTGCGACAAGCAGGAAATCAGCGAACTTTTTCCGGTGCCCGCGTGCCCAAGAATCGCATGGCCGCCTGCCCTTATCTGAGCGCCTCGCCCCATAGTGTATGTGTGCAAAGTTTGGTCCGGATCGGTTCAGGAGCAAGAATTTCTATTCGGAGCATGCGTGCAGACATACATACAGACAACAGCTTTATATTAGGTTGTCTCGAAAGTTTTGCCGGTTTTTTTAGACCACTATAAGACACGCACAATGAAGACCTGAGTGAGTTTCAACATACATTCGATGCACCTATTCCTTCTCTTTCCTGTGGTTACATTTTAGAACCACAATCCTGTACGCTTTTTTGATCATTGCTAAAAATTTTTATCCGTGTTTTTTACCTGCTTAAAGTTCGGCTAATTTCTGAAAATTTCATGTCAAAGTTTCCGATAGGATTAAGCATGGCCCAAATAGAGCAATTCTTGGCTATATGGTAATTTTTTTAGATTCTCCTAGTCTGCTGTTTTTAGCTCTAAAAAATTATTTCTTCATAAGTCTCGATTTTTGGCAAAGCCTAAAACACACTTCTGCAGCAAAAACATGAAAACTTTTGAAGTTTCTGCCAATCGCAGCTTATTTCTTATTGAATACTATTTAAGCGACCTATCCAAGTTTGATTTGCATTTAAAGATCTGCTTTTGAAATTTTCGGTACTTTCACGTGTTAAACGCAATCAAAATACCGCGGTTTCTTGAATATTATTACGGACTTGGTAAAAGTACCCCATGTAGTTTAAAATAGTTACAATAGCCAAAGGTTTGCTTTACATAACAATTACCAACGCTGTTTAGAAATATCAATAGAAATGTTTTTGAAATTCAGCAAATGTTTGGCGTTACTGTTGAACTGCTCAAAAGCCATGGCGGCAGCATTGCAAAGACAGGGTAGGTCAGAGAGCAAATAAGCTGTAAGAGGATGAATTTAAGTCAAACGGTACCTGGATCGTTTATGGATTGGTGTTCTGTGAGTTTTAGCGAGCGGTGAAAGAAACCCACAAAACTATGGGACAACCTGACATGTAAGATTATACAACGATGAGCCAACCACTCTAACCTTTTTTGCGATATGGGAAAAATTTTCAAGGTACATCTGATGGAGGTAGAAGCCTCATGGTCTCAAGGTATCACAGGTCTATCTTAACAATGCATGTCTGTGATTCCTAAAATTTTAAAACCTGCGATTGCTTTCAACACAAAGGTTCGTCTTCAAAGACAAGGGTAAAAACTTGAAATTAATAATAGCTTACGGCACTAAACACAGGTTACAAGAGGAACGGATTCGTACAACTGTAGAAACGATTGCAAATACTTATTTCAAAAATTATAAATTAATTAATGAGGGGCTCATCAACATGAAAAATATTCTCTTAAAAAATACTTTCAAGGATTCGAACCTCTACTTCACGAATCAAGACTGGAAAGTGGACATACTTGAAATTTTAATTCCAGGTACTCTAAAGAACTCAAAAGTAAATGTGTGATTCCAGATAAGATTCCAGATATTTGTGATTACTAGATAAGTCTAGTAACAATTTAGGATTTATATGTATCAAATTCCATATACAATGATTATGAACGAACTAGGAATCACACTATCGCAATCAAATCTGCTATTCTCACATATGACATTTACACAAAAGAAAACCTGCTCAAATTGTTGACAAACACAAATTTTTTTCCAAAAATAATAAACTGCAGGTTAAAAAGTCAATAATATTCCTCTTATACAGAGTGTTCCTAAAAGATGTGCACAGTGTTTGATCGTTAATAACCCTCTTGCTTCCATGTTTTGCCGAGCTTGAGGAACCATTCTGCAAAGCGAGGATAAGCTTAGATTTACAGTATGGAGCGAATCAATAATCATCCTTCATTAGTAATGATTATGTTAAGAACTTTTAGCATACAGTGGCACTTGGAATAGGCCTTTCGACGAAACAATTACAGAAGAAAATTGTAAAATCGTGTGACAAGGTTGTCCGGCGTGCTGATTCCACTACATAACTTTCCATTAGTTTTTCGAGCTCTCTTGATGGCATATTCACAATTCTGACGAACATTGGAAAATCACTTGTCGCCCTAAGTCTGAAATAGCTTATGAAAGAAGCACTATACTGATTGCAGTTTTCAAATCCAGTATCAACGACTTCTATTAATACATTTCAAGAGTTTCTAGCTTGTTTGCCTCTCTTTCTAAGGTAAAATATCGCTTTCAATGACTTCTCTTCGAAGTTCCTAACAGGGTGAAGTGGTGCGATCCGAGACCCTCATTTACAACCCCCCCCCTAGAGGTACCCATCCGTACTACCCCCCTCCCCTTCCATTTACCCCCACCCCCCCCCCCCCTCTCCTCCACTTCCTTTTGCGGTAACCTGCATAAACGAATGTCAATCTCAAAAGATGCCTGCCAATGGACCTCAATCAAAATTATAGGTCAGAGAAATTATCTCTGACCTATAATTTTGGAGATAATGCAAGTATTGCTTCACCACTCAAAAAACAAATATTTCTACTTAGATTGGGTAAGTAGTAAAATTTTACAAATTGGCTATGCTTAATGTTTGGGAAAATATGAATGTAAAAGACATCATCTGACAAAGCAGAACATCTATTCTAATTTAAATGGTATTTGAGCTGTACTTTACCTATAAAAATGAAAAAAATAATAACCAAGAAAAATTCAGCATTAGGAACGGTTCACTTTAGTCATTATAATTGACTATTTTATAATAACTCCATTTCTAGCAAAGGTTGGTAAACTTTTTTGCTGTTTATGAATGTTCGGCATAATCCTTTCATGGTCCACTGGTACCGAATGATATAGACTATGATCCTGGAAATTAGAACGTAGACTTTAATGACAGTCCCGTGTTTTATCCCCGTACGCGACAATATTCTTTTGCGGAGAAATATCTTTAAAGCGTAAAAATTGTTCACGACTAAAAAGCTTACTTTCTATGTATTGACAGGGTCTCCTGCGAAAAAAAAGCGTTTTAGCGCCTTTCAGAAGGATGTCAAAAATGTGCATGAGCACGGTACTTTAAAAATTCGTAACTTACAAGGGAAGGATACTAACTTAGATTCTCCTTCTGAGATGACAATGTATTTAGAATCAGCTTGGACCGCTGATTTCAAATATGCTGTTCCTGGCTGCTTAGCATTATACCGAAGCGAGTAATGGTTTCTTCTCTATGCAAAGTTTGCGTGCTCCTTGACCTACTGATGCTACGGTTTCGACGACTAGATGGTTTTGCAAATGTATTAGGTCGGTGCAAAAGTTTTGTCAGTATTTCATTCCATCGGCAAACACGCTAGAATGAAGATAAACGAACAATTTAAAATGAATCCGATACAGAATTTCTTCCTCTTACCAGCTGCTAAACTACCATTGTGTTTTGTTGAGAGAGTGATGAGATATTCGCTGAAAATTGCAACCATTCGCTTTTACCATGTCCAACTTTCACTAATTTTCAAAATTTTTGTACGAGACTTTCGGAGGAGACCTAATAACCAGCAGATGGGGCAAACCTTTTGCCAACAGAAGCGATTTTGTTGCTCAGCTGCTTTTTCAGATTTTTGCTAAATAACTTTCTAAAAACCTTATGTTTTGGAAAAATCGCTCAACTGTTATTGCACCAAACACTGCAAAACCTACAAAATACTGGGGTTTCAACACTAGATTATTACTACCGCTACCATTACAAAGTAGATGAGCAATTTTCGCTTCAAATTATGATGATTTTGAAACATAGGTTACGTCAGTGCGCACATACCGAAATTGAGAAATAGTGCGATCTTCCCCACAAATTTTGCTTGTCTTGACAAAAAAGACAAGTGTAGAAAGAGGAGAAAAATCTGCATTGAATGGTGACTGAAATGTTTAACATTACATGTTCTACGAGGTTAAAATAGGCTGAATGTAAAATTTGGTCACTTCAAAAAATAAATCGTAGAAATTCCGAAAGACAAGCCGTAGGGCTGCAAAAAACGCTTCTGTTGGCAAAAGGTTTGCCCTATTTGCTAGTTATTAGAGCTCCTCTGAAAGTCTCACACAAAAATTTTGAAAATTAGTGAAAGTTGGAGATGGTAAAAACGAAAGGTTGCAATTTCCACCGAATATCTCACCACATTCTCAACGAAACACAATGTGAGTTTAGCAGCTGGAAAGAGGAAGAAATTCTGCATTGGACACATTTTGAAGTGTTCGTTTATCGTCATTCTAGCGTGTTTGCCGATAGATTGAAAAAACTGACAAAACTTTTGCACCGACCTAATATAATGCTCTCCTTCAAGATCGAAAGAATTGATCTGATTCTAGTTCAGCATCCTAGCACTTTTTACGAGCAGATTCTTATCTACATGCCGTCTTACGACATTCAGAAGTTTATTAATTCCTCACAACAGCAAGCCTATGATTCGCTTCGGAATAGCGCTAAGCAGCTAGAAAGAGCATATTTGGAATCAGCGTTCAAAGCTGATTCCAAACATACGTGTCTCGTCTCAAGAGGCGAATCTAAGTTAGTATTCTTCCCTTATAAGGTCAGGGAAAGACTGAGAAACTGTAATGAATAGGCTATGTAGTATTGTGCCCAGAATATCCAAGGAAAAAGTTTCAGCCATTGAGGAGCAATGAGCTCGAAAAAATCTAGATGCGACTCTCGCAAATTTAGCTGCAATCTCAAAAAGCAAAAACTGGAATTTTCAAGCTTGAATTTTTGTAACTCACTGGAAAAGTTGTGAAACAGCCTAAAAATTTATGGTAAAAAGAAGGAGGATGGCCTCGTATTACAGCAAGATTGCGGCCAACAAGCTTCAACAGCTCCGGAGATCTTTAGATATTTAGAATTTTCAAGCTTGAATTTTTGTAACTCACTGGAAAAGTTGTGAAACAGCCTAAAAATTTATGATAAAAAGAAGGAGGATGGCCTCGTATTACAGCAAGATTGCGGCCAACAAGCTTCAACAGCTCCGGAGATATTTAGATGCGACCCAGATACAACCCCCTTTTCTCGTTTTTTGCTGCCATACATAAAATCATACGAAAATCCACAGTTTACAAATTAACACCAGATTTTGCACAGATATAAAAGAACTTCTTCAAAGTGCAGGTAAATTGTAAGGGCCGTGTAAAAGGCATTACAAAAAGATGTACAAATTGCTGACGGTCGCTCTTGGTAAAAACATGCGATTTTGTCGAGTGTGGAGACTTCAGTGAGGCTTCGGAAGCGCAACTTCCAAACCAATGGATACGTCCAACATCTCTATTACGCATACACACCTTCAATAATCTTCAAATTCTATGCAAGTGTTTTTTTTTTGAATATTCAGGCATACTTTGGGGGAGCAAGTTCGGTTCCCGTACGCGACACCATTTTTTGCAGGGAGAAAAAACGGTATCATTGAACTTGAAACCTGCTTTCGAATTAAAAGCTTATTTTCTACCTTTTGCACATATTTTCTTGTGAAAAAAATCGTTTTAGCCCCATCCAGAACGATGTCAAAAACGTGCGTGAGCACAGTACTTTGAAAATTCGTAGCTAAAGTCAGGAAAAGATTAAGAGGCTCCAATGAACATGTTCTGTAGTATAGTGCCCAGACAGTTGAAGGTAAGAGTTGTAGCCACCAAGAGTAGTAAGCTGGAAAATTTAGAACCGACTCTAGCAAATTTAGATGCGATTCTAGAAGCAAAAACTGGGATATTTGAACTCAACATTCCTTAACTCACTGGGGACGCAGCGAAGCAGCACGAAAATTTCAGAAAAGAAAGTAGGAGGATGGCGTCATAACACAGCAAGATTGCAGCCAACAAGCTTCAACAGCTTCGGAGAAATTTAGATGCGACCCAGGTACTTGTTGCTATATATAAAAGTTTAAAAAAATCCACAGGCTATGAAATATAACCAGATTTTGCACAACTGTAGCACAGCATCTCCAAAGTACAGGTAAATTGTATGGGCCCTTGAAAGACATAACAAAAAAGTTTTAAATTATAGATAGTCGCCGCTGGTAGAGATGAGCGTTTTCGTCGAGAGTGTGAGACTTCCGTGATGCTTCGGAACCAGGATTTCTAGGTCAAATGGTACGCTTAACATTCTTGTCACACATAAATGCCTAGTGTTTGAGCTTCTGAAAGTGTCTTTGGAATCTTCGGTACTTGTGGCCAGCAAGTTCGATCCCCGTCTGCGACACCTTTTCTGCAGCAAGAAAAATGCTGTTTTCGAAGAGGAGAGAATGTTTGCGACTGAGAAGCTTATTTCCTACATTCCACACTTTTTTTCCAATTCGGACCACCCTCTCTTACAACCCCCCCCCACCCACTGCTGGTGCCCCCCCCCCCCAACGACTCCCCGTTGCGACAGTCGCATCACACGCCTGACCCTGGTTCCTACCGTGATCCTACAGTAATGAAGAGCGGCTGATAATTCGCTCCATACTGAGGATCTGAGTTGAACCTCCTCTAAGGAACGGTGCCTCAAGCTCGGCAAAAGACATGAAAGCAAGAAAGTTATTAACGATCAAACAATGTGCACATCTTTTTGGGACACTCTGTTATATTCTGTTTTAAAGCTGCACTAGACACCTGTTAAATTTAGGTCTATAAGAGGAGCTAGACAAAGCAGTATCAAACCGCTAGCCGTCAAAATGAGATTAAATCCACATTTCTCAAAGTTACAAGCCATCAAAATAGAAATGATAACTTTTGTGGCTACTGGTCTACAGATATTAGGTTGATGCGAAATTAACGAGCGTTTTTCTAAGTGGGAAGCTCTTTTCATGCTCTATACAAAGCTGCTCGAAACGGACATTTAGCCTAGTCTGTTAAGAATTTATAGGGCTTCAAATGGCACTCAGAACCAGATTTTTGTTGCATTCATCTTTGTGGCCAGAATTAAGTGCAGATTAAGGCGCGCTTTCAAAAATTTAGCCTCTATATGTAATAGAAATTATCTACATTATGCATACTTAGCCATATTTTTTGAAGTTATCTAAGCTAAGCTATCGGCGCCTTAACATAGATAATGGTTGCGATCATTCTATAGCCCACATCTTTCTTTTGTAGAATGCAATCCTGAAGTTTTGCTCATTTCTGTAAGCGTGAGGGTAGAGCATTCTGCTTAGAGCTTTAGCAAAGGCATTCAGCTGTTCAGCGTTCAGAAAATCAGAAAATTCTATGATTCGTGATTTTGAGGCTTACTGAAAAAATGCTGAAAAAGTTGATGTTTTTGAATTTTGATTTTTTCTTCCCGCCAATCTCTTTTCTCCAATCTCTTTCCATGTATGTTTGTACTACTGACTTGTGGCTACAAGATAGGCTACTTATAAATTATACTAGCAATTTGTGAAAGGAGTTGTGTTTTGTCAAAACTCTCTCAACGAGACTCTCTTCACAATTCATATTTTTCCGCCCATGTGAGATATGACTACAATTTAATGTGCAATGTATTGCGAAAGGTTCGCCGCTGCATCCAATGGTCTTTAACATATTTCAAAATATAGACTGTAGAAGTTATAGCAAGTTGAAATGAAAACTTGAAAAACGCTTATTATTTTTTTGCATCAACCTAATATTAATACTAGGTCGTCGAAAGTAATGTCGCTTTCTTCAAATGAACTCTGAATTTCAAGGGATCAAGATTTTCAAAAGATCTTAGGAGCATTCGATGCAGCATGTTATACGCTCTGCAATGGTTATAATTTCATTACATATGCAATGAGCCTTCGAAAAATTAACAAAATCTGCGATTCATGCTTTTTGCCATGCTCAAGTTCGACTATTTTTCTAAATTTTTGTACCTATTCTCCGAAGAAGTACAAGTGACAGGTAGATAGAGCAAACCTATAGGACACAAAGTAATTTTTTTCTTTTCATTGGCTTGTTTCTTGGAGTTTCTGGAGTCAATTTTTCAATGCAATCAAAGTCCATTTGCTCAACTCAAACCTCACAGAACGACAACCGGCAAGCAACTCGGGTGCCATTTGGTGCAGTTTTTTCTCCTCTTTCTGCCAGATGTTTTTGCCGATTCATTAAGTTTTCCGGGATAAAATTATCAAAATTCAGGTTTTCCAGGGCGCCCCAGGCTGTACACGGAATTTTCGAAATTTGCTAATCTGAATCGGTGAATACTTATTTGGTTTGTAAAGTAAGTGTCAAACGATAATCCGTCTTTGTAATTTTCAAAACCCTAAGATTTATTGGTGTTTGATGCATTTGTGTCCGACACGAATAAAAATTCGGTGGTTCCATCAAAAAATCTATACAAGAATTATGACGAGCTCTGGAAAGTAAAAAAAAGTTGTGCTGTTTCCTGCAGGGTTTGCCCTATCCATCTATTACTTGGACTCCTTCCAAGGGTTGTTGTAAAAATTTAGAAAAATTGTGGAACTTGGCCTTCTCAAAAAGCATGGGTCGCAGATTTTGATATTTTTTCGAGACGCTAATGAATTTTGTGCAGTGATTATATAACCATTGGAAAGAGTATGAAATGCTGCATCAAATGCTATCAGATTCTCTTACACACATTTGTTCCACGAGATGTGGTATACGTTTGAAAAAAGCGACATTACTTTCGGAACGACCTAATATTAGGGAAAATCCTACAAATATCGACATAAAAAATACGAAAGTTTATTCTGGTGATTTTCAAAATATGTTCACTAGCCTACCACATGACAGTATAAGATCTAATATGAAATAAGCATTTAAAATATGCTTTAACAATGAAATGAAAATTATAGTAAAGAAAGGAAATATTTATTATGGTATGATCTAACCATTTATATTTCAGAAAGTTCTGTCGCTTCAGCATTTACACATTGAAACAACAAGTGGGTGTTTGTCAAGGTGGTTACTTTAGCCCGCTATTAGCTGATATTACACTTACATGATATGAATACGCATTCTATTCAAACTATTACAAGTAATCTTATATATAGAGCTCAATGTCTGTTTGTGTGTATGTGTATGTGTATGTAGTGTATGTACGTTCCGGATAAAAAATTTCATCACTGCCCGATCCCTATCAAACTTCGCACATATACACTTCGGGGCGGGGAGGGTTTCGTAGGCTACCTTCTGTTATGATCGACATCGAATCCACGATTTTTATCAATTTTCTTGTAAAGTTTGACCTGCGGGAATGGCAGCTGATACAGGGGCCACTCGAGCATGCTGATTACAAATACAATATTAGTTTGTAAAGTAATCAGTTGTTTTTATCGATTTCGTCAATTTTTTTTTGAAAATCTCGACCCATGGGGCTGGGAAGCACAGGGAGGTAAGCGGGCCTACTGATTACGACTACTATATTTTTCCAAAATTATTGACTAATTTTATCGATTATATGATTATTTCGCAAAGTTCGGGCTACGGGGCTAGGACTTCGCACAGGGATAAGTGAGCATGGTGATAACTAACACAGCGGGAATATAGAGTTGGAATTTGTGTGTAGAAGTAATGGTCACAGGGAAAGTTTGCACAGGGATAAAGAGGGAACTTTATCATAGCGTTTTGACAGGACCGGGCGGAGCCGGTTAAGCCAGCTATTTGTATACATTCTTTAATTTTGCTTGTGCCAAACAGGTTTGTTATGGCGGGATCTTTATTCGAATGGCCTAACGTTTTGGCGTATTTGCTGTCCTCAAAGGTAAACGGCACAAAGCATCATCCGCTGTGTACAACATGTTGATGTAGAAATTTGTGAGCCCTTCGCATTTCTGCTCACCAATATCCTGCATGCGTTTTTATGGAAAGCATCAACATTACAAAAATAGTCGAGTTTGGAGACTCAAATGTTATTTGAGTGCGGAAAGAAGCAACGATGAGTTTGACTTTTGGGGCCAGCTAATATTTTAGACCTGTTTTTCATAGATTTCCCTGCGACTCGAAGCACGATAGAGCGGACTTGTTGTACTCAAAATGGCAAAAGAAGTTTGTTAGTTCGCGCATTTTCTTTGCCATTCCTTTTACATAAACCTTGGATTTAGGTGCATACAATTGAAATGGTTCGTAAATAAACCCATAGAGGTTGGATGCCAGCCCTAAATGCAGATTCAAGTGGTGTTGGTTGCTAAAGAAAATATCTAAAATCTACGTTACCGGACTAAATGGGAGAATTTAAGCAAGCATTGCAATAAATGTGGAAAACAATCTCACGACTTGTACTGGCCATGCGCGATAGAGCGAAAACAGTGCGTGAACCGAATGCATAACAGAAAAGAATAAAACAGAAAAACGGCAAAATAAATTGGAAAAATGACGAGACAAGAATTTTCTCAAACAAGTCTTTCAAAAAATGCCCGTTTTGCATTCGTACCGCAGAGGTACCATGGGAAGCTAGCCAAGACACACAACACGTATAATGTTTTGCCACATCGTTACGCAGAATTGTAGTACAAAATCAAAGAATTTTGGCACATATCTGGGATCGTACACTCCGAGATTTTTCCTTATGGAAGCTGTTGTGCTATCAGTGCTTACCTTCATTATGATAGCTGACACAATGACCAATCCTATGACTACTGCACGATTTCTCGGTCCAATGCCTGCTGAGGATCGAATCGAACAGATGTAACGCTCGAAGGATGCTGATACAATCAAAAGAGTAGAGGCAGCTATAGAAACCTGCAAAAAAACTAAAACATGCGATGGATTTGGGTCGATGTCAATATAAGACGGCACTAGCGATGCCACTTGTGAGAATGCGCATTAGCTCAGTCAATCATGCTACTGCGTTTCCTTTCACGTAAACTCTTGCAACATGTTGCGGTCGAATGCAAACCAACCACTTCTTTCTAAAAGCTTGTGGTCGACAAACTTTCTTGCTTACTAGCTGGTAGGTCCTGCTACATCCCTGTATGCTTTCTTTTGAAAATAAGCGTTCCTTAGTATAGTTGTATGCAGTTTCTCCAGCTTATAATCTCACCAGTATAAAGGATAAAGGATAAAAGATTCAGCGTTTCTGGTGCCCTCTGCAGGCAAGCGCTGAACGCACTCTACTTCTTAGTCGAAGAGGCTACTGAATGCTTGCGAGCCTTTTCTAGAATGACTTACTGAAGCTACCCAAATACCACAGTGCTTTCATCCTCCCAGAATAATCTGGTACCAGTTTACTGACTCGAAAAGTAGAAGGCTTTTTGACCCAGGGTCGGCATGGAGCTTGAGGTAGTCTGGTCAAAGCGGCACTCAGACCACTACGCACCCTTCCTCATCACACCCGTATCAATGCCGGCGCACGTTACGTTGCCATAAGTTCGTAGCATTTTCATTCTCGTGCAAACTTATTTGAGAGGTGGTTGTTTTGCGGCATAATGCATGTATCAGAGTTTCATCTTTAAAACAAACTTACTGATTCAGATTTAAATCTGATCCACTTCAATTTCCCAACTTTCAAAGGTGGCATTCTCAAAAAGCAGAAAAGCATTTTCGATATTTGTTTTTTTTTACAAAAAAAGTGTTTCTGCGCAGAGTTTTTCTGCCAATTAATGGAAATGGCATTGGCATATCAATATGAGATAGAACAGAATTTATTGCTTGAAAAAAAATACGAGGTGTCCCTTGATCAAGAGTTTTCGTAGGACGAGCAGGACGTCCTACACTGAAAATTGCTGGACAAGACAAAGTAGTCGATCATACTGTACACAACCCAATTTCACCGTTTAGAGAACCCTACTTCAAAAGGAAAAAGACAAGCGCGGTGAGCTTTCTCTGTATAAAAAAATGTGGTTGTGTACGGAAACGTCATCGAATTTGTGCTACAAAACTTAACTGGGAGACATGTTACAATCCGCTGCACTCCTCAGCAGGGCTTGGCACGAAGTGGCTATTTCAGAATGCAAAAAACAAAGTCCCCCTTGTCTTTTGCGAGTTTTTACGAAGTCTCCCTTGACCCTAGACCATAGTCCCTAAAAAATCTCCAAAAATCAAAACGTCGAAAATAAAACGCCGCAAATTTTGTGTCATTTCGGCCACAAAAACGAAGCCCCCTTTCCTTTTTGTTTCGGAAACGATATCCAGCTTGCTTGTAAGCCACCTGTGCCAAGCCCTGCTCCTCTGACGTCGCCTCATCAAATGTTCATTTATCTGCTCTTTTGCAAACCGCATGGACGATGGTTCCGAATCTGAAAACGATCTCAGGCGTTAGGACGATTTTTTGGGTCAGAATCGCCGATTTTAAAATCAATGCCTTTAGAAGATTTAGAAAATTCAAAATTCAATGATTTCGTTCTCTAGAATTGATATTGAAAAGCAATAGGGAAAATTATTAGAAGTTTGTAATCGAAACATATATGCGCGTATAACAGCCAGATGCCACAAAAACCTGTTCGAATTGAATTTAGAAATTTGTCAAAGTTTGCAAGACGGCAAACAGTCCTGATAGCATTCCACAGCTTTACGCTGCTCAATTTGATGTCTACGTTGCAACTAAAATTTTAGCCAAGCATCAGAATGTTTGCAAAAACTTAAAGTGTGTCGTCTTTGGCTCTCTCAAGATTCCATTTTCTTATGGCTTATGCGAACACCTCCCGAAAGCAAGCTGAGAACTAATTCGAAGAAGTTTTTTGGGTTTATAGAGCTTTACGAACTTCCGAGCAGTTGCAGTGAATTTCGAAGATCACAAATTTATCCAGTTTGCAACACCTTGTTACAGTAATATCAAAAGTTTCATTGTTTGTTTTTACCTACAAATACATAAATCTTTAAACTCTACCTGAGCGCATGTGGAGATGTAACGAATGTAATAATGCCATGCAATATACAGCATTTCTACTCGAAAGTATTCCCAGACAAGTGCAGATGGAAACATCAGCTAAAACAATATTTTTATTTTTGTTGCATATTCATTGGATTGATCAAATATAACCCAAGTACACATTTAATACCATGTTAAGAAACAAAAATGTTTCGTTTAGATGCGAAATTCTTCGTGATGATGAAATGACTGACGGTTTTGCATATACCGTTTCGCTATCTGACTTAGGTAGTCAACTGCCTCTCACTCAAATACTTCATGCCGGAGATTCATTTGAAATGTCCTAAATCTTAAATGAAGCTCGCGATTTCCCGCGTCTGTCCATGCGTGTTATGTACGAAGTTTCAAGCACTATACGCAACTACATCTCTAAAACCATCCACCAAACGTTGCACTCATACATTTTAGAGCACGTGTGTCGTGTGTAATATTTTTGATTATCGACCAATTTTTAAATTCCAGCAAACAATGGGATGCAGGAGTTGGTTGAAGGCACCATTCCACCCGAAATAAGGTCGACGAGAATTTGATGTCTAACAATAGCAGGGCCCTCAGCTGGTTACTTGCTCTACTCCAGCTGTCACTTATAGTTGCTTGCGAAGCGAAAGTCGCTTTGGATGAAAGGCTCTCCACGTTGGCTCCTTCCCTTTGAGTGGGCATGACGTTGGTCCCGCCCATCCGTGCGCACCCAACCGATCAGAAAACTTGCCATGCGAGTTCTGCATAACGGAGATCGTCGGAGATTTTCAGCTTGATGTTCGAAGTCAGCGACATGAGGAGGCTACAGAAGGGCAAAAACATGGAAGTTGAGAATATTTTACCATATCAATCTATCGACTTACAATTTGACATTTACAGGAAATATCTAAAGTTGTTTAGACATCGATTTCGATTGGTACCTACAGTGCCTGCAGTAGCTTTACGAGAGATTGTTGTAATAACTCATAGTCATTTTCGGATTTATCATGTAGAAAACCTAAAGGGCCTTGTACAGGCAGTAGTCTCCTTCAGCGTTGGGATCGTGGGGCGTGCGCGGCGAGGGGGGAGGGTTGTAATCAAAAAGAGAATTCTCTAATATAAGACTAATGCTTACAAGAAAACTATACATGGTGTCGTGGCCTTTTGAGATGAGATGTATACCATCCCTTGTTTTGGAGCGCTGATTACGAATCTGACTTTTGTTCTTGCTAATCGTGTCTCTTAAAAAAATTAAGAAGGATTTTTGCGCCAACGAAATTATGCTCGGAATGCCAAAACCGCCGCTACGATGTGGAGTAGCAACTAGTTGATATCGTAATGAGGTGCGAAAATTCCCTAAGAGCTCGCGCGATTGCCATAAATCGTATATCAATGAGGGCCGCAGAAAATTTTTGGTTGTTTTAGTAATACAATACAAAAACTATACAACAACAAAAAATGGAAAAATAATAAATAATTACAAGATTGACTTATTTATTAGTCTACTGGTAACTTACAATTCAAAAAATATGCAAAAAAAGTAACCAAACATTTATAAGATTGAATAAGAGTTTAACCATAACACAACCCAGAAAATTCCAGTAACGCAGACAACTGAAATTGTTCATTCCTTCCATGCAAAAAAAGCAAATCTATTTGTGAAGTAAATCCATAAAAGTATAAAATATTTAATATCGAAGTTTTTTTGTGTTCATAGCGGAGCTCCAGAAGTCTCTAAATATATTAGTGTTGTGGGTGCTGATGGTAAAAACACTCAAGTACGTCAGATACTAGAATAAAAATATGTCATATAGCAGTATGATTGTAAAATTTTGATTCTAGGTTCGATGATTGCAATTAGGATGTTTCGTGATGTTTTTTTTTCAATTTTCCATTTTTATATACTTTTGTATCGCAAATTACTATCAAAGTACTATTTTGTAAGGTCTCGAACTTTTTTTATTTTAAAATTTTTCGAACCTCTCAGGGAATACTCGTACAGCGTAATGAGGCGCGACGCTGGTGCGAAAATAGGGGACGATTAGAGCGCGCTTATGGTAGCTCAGCCGCGACGCTGGTGCCAGCTTTGACGGCTGGCTGTGGCACCAGGCGGCTGCCTGTGCAACACTTGCTACGCACCCCGGAGGTGAGAATGAGGAAGAAGGGGTTGTTCAAGTAGGTGGTCGCCATACCTTCGATAGTTTAGAGATAGGGCGTCAGAAGTGAAGATTGTTAGAACATCTGCCCTCACAAAAAGTTAAAGTTGTCTATAGAAGATCAGAGAAGAAGAAAAGGCGCAACAATAGATACAAAAGGCAAAGGAAACTGCTGAAAACCGGATAAAAACGCTGCAATGAGGCTTGAAATCTTTCATTTGGCGGCTTTTCAAGTGCAGGGCTTTCGCTCCAGGACCAGGAATTCGCAGTGTGGGGGGGGGGGGAACGAGAAAAGCTAATTTCTTTTTTGTGATTGTTTCAAAAAAGCCATGTTTGGAAGTAGTGGTTATCAAGAAGAAGATAATAAACAAGAAAGAGATTGGTAGAAAATACGCAAAGTTTTTTTTCTAAGTTGAAATGCACATCCAGGCCAAATTTAATTTTTTGATACGTCTTTTGAATTTTTACCCCGCAAAGTTCCTGCTTCCTGGGACGTTGTCTGGATTGTTGCGCTTATTGTTCTGAGCAATAATCGTCAAAGCTGGAAAAAAATCGCTGCGAAAACACTGAAACAGAACAAGTCAAAGAAAACCGCACTTTTTTACGATTTTTCGCAAAAAATTCCACCGTAATTGAAGAGATAAGGGCTGGGTAGTTGTCTGCATTATGAATAGAAGCAAGATCTATAGAATGCACGAAAAAACCGCCTGGAAAGAGTTAAACTAGGAGAAAAAAAGAGATTTTTCAAAAATAAGGCTTTTGCCAGATTTTTCGATCAAATCAAAAAATGTGGTATTGGGACGTTGTCAACGTGAAAATAGAGATCAAGAGCTTCAAAATGATATATAGCTCGCTATAACTGGATGCGAAACAACAAAGAAAAGGGTATCAGAGCCAAATGCCCCGCGCCCCGCGTTTGGGGTAGCGAGGTAGCGCGCAACGCGCGGAGACGCAAACGAGTAGCGGAGCCAGACCAGAGCCGACAGGGCATTTGGCTTTGGTCGTAGATCTCCGCGGGGTCTCAACGAAACCCTGCAACATTATATATCGTTCTGATCGTCATAACACGACAAGGAGAGCTGACAACGTCCCAAGCTTTGAAAATCACTCATTAACAGGACAGACGGGCGTTTTCGTGCGCGACTCTCTGCGCAAGTATCTGAACGCAGTTTTTTGTTTTATTTAACTCCAACAACTTTCCTAAACTTCTGAAACTCCATTTTGGTCAAATAAGTGGTTCACTGAGAAATGTTGTCCTGAATTTTGGCGAAAACTTCAAGAATTGTTTTGTTTAACGTAAAAAAAGTTATGAAAACGCAATTCTCGGTTTCGCTGAGATAACCTAGGGAAGTTATTCCCTATATTCGCTTCATTAACATTCATTCCGATGAAGTTAGGATAATAACATCCGGGGCGAAGCCCAGGATGACTTCTGTTTTTTTTTCAGGTGAAGGTTGTGTCCCCTTATAGCCCTTGAAGTGAAGGTTACCAGAGTATGTGGCTCTATGTATCGAAGATATGGTGGTCGCAAAGGAAGGGGGGGGGGTCTAGTGTATCATGAGACACTGAGCGAATCCAAGTATGCTAATTAGCTCGTTTAACCATATACAAAAAAGCGCATTCAAACGCCAGAATCTCCTTTTGCTTATATAGTCGCCCTTACCTTACTAGTCGGTCGGTGGTTCGAATTTGAATTCGAACTGGAGCAGGCCGACCGCAGCAGAGCGCGGCAGACGCCGTACCTCAGCCAACCGCTATCTTATTTTGTTCGTGTTTCTTTACTATCTCTCGTATTGCGGCATGTTCTTAATTAGATTTTCAGATTTCGTACCGCTAACTCTTTGAAACGAACACTTTTTGAGGGAATTTCAGCCCTATCACAAAAAAATAGTTTAGAGTGTACATATCCTAACGAAAAACTTGACACAGTTTATCAAATCACATTTGTGTATATGTCATTTACCGGAAAAGAGATTTCTCATCCAAATTCTTCAATCGCATCCTTCTTCCAGGTTTACCTGGAAAAAATATAAAACAAATGAACTGCACAAAACAATAGTTAGCGGTACAAAATCTAAAACTCTGATTAAGAACATTGCCGCAATACGAGAGACAGCAAAGAAACACGAAGAAAATAAGAGAAAAGCTCATGCGCAAGCGATTGGCTGAGGGGCGGTCTGCCGCGCTCTGCCGCGGCCGACCTGCTCCAGTTCGAATTCAAATTCGACCACCGACCGACTAGTGGGTGAGAACGACTATGCTCGCACGCTAATACGTCATGCGTGTGATCTTATTGAGGCAATCTTCTGACAAATGGGGTTTCCATATGAGATGTATATTGTCTTATAGAGCATGAAACGCTGATTAATCTGCTTTCATTGTCTGCAATGCGCTTCTGGTAGGGGAGTCTGGAAATTTCTGTTGGTAAAAATTCAGTGGTTTGGCTAAGGTTAAAACAGGTGTTGAGATCTTTCCGGTGCTTGAAAGGAGTAATGACTAACAAGAGCTCATCAGATTGAAGGTGGTATTGCATAAAACGCTATGGTCATGATCATAACCCAATTCGGGCTCATAGACTGCGCTTTGAATGATTTTATAGTAACTGCGCGTTCGAATTTTGCCCCAAGAACTTCCCATAACTTTTCTCTCCAGAAACGCTTTGCAGATATGGAAAGCCGATTAGGGATCAGCGTTTCATGCTCTATAAGACAGTATACATTTTATATGGAAATCCCACTTCGACCAAGTATCCTTCCCTTGTGAGCTTGAGTCGCAACGTCAGCTTGCTTTGGCCAGGAAAATTAAAGTACCTAATTACCTGTAAGCGAGCACATTTTTGCAATCACTACAGTAATGTTCTTTTCGACTCAAAGTAAAAAGAGAGTCAAAAGAAATGCGCACAGATGTTTCGAGAACGTCATACTTACCTTTTCTCATTTTTGGTCAGTCTCCTCAGCTTCAAGGTCGTAGAAGCAGCATCGAGATTCTACAGTGACAAAAAATGCAACCTTAATTGGTCTTAAATCGATTTCCCTCAAAACGATAAGCGTTTGAATGGCTTGTGCGTAACCAACGCTTAACCAGTATTCTGCCGACGCTTCGCGCTTTATGCATGAAATAAATGTCATGTTAGTGGGGCGGACATTTAAATTATTGTGTTACGAAAACCGCAGATAGGAGCTCCGTTTTTAGGCCACTGCTCCTTTTGCACATGCCACTGAACAAAGTGCAAGCACCAGAAAAGCGAGCCGCTTTCAATTGATTATGAACTGCGATTAATATCGCTTTAAAACTTCAGTAGGCATCATTCTCTATTACATTGTTTACGTCGCTAGAGTTCCAGCAGGAATGCATAACTGTGAAGGTTGTCGGTCTTGATAACAAATGTGCATAATACAATAGATACCGTTCTTCGTTCAACGTTTGTTCTGCTTTAGAAAATTCTGTTAGAACCGTCTCTGAGAATGGTTGAAAAACTGACATCTTCTTCTATCAAAGCATAACAATGCTAGAAGTAAAGTGCATGTTACGAAGACAATTATAACTTAAACATACCATAAATGAAAGTTCGACGAAAATGTCAAGTACAGCAAGAAGAAACAGGTATAGAAGATTTGTGTTTCGGACCTGTAGTCGCGAGAATGACAATATCAGTAATGTGTTGAGAATGATTCCTGAAAAGCAAGTTGAAGTTGTGTTGCCCTCTACAATAAGAGGAAGACACTGTTATATTACCAATGATCGCTGTATGTTTACTATAGTTATGCCCCAAAGACTACGTTTCATTTTTGAAACGAAACGTGAAGTTGATAGGATAGAAGAAAAAACTAACTCACATCTTAATGAACAGATTTTCCATTACTGAAAAGCTTTACTTGCACGCAAGAATATGCCACGTTCAAAACCTTCAATTATCGCAATTTGCCACTTTGTTTAGATAAGTAATCCTAGTGTTTATCAGTCATACTAAGTACTTTACTTGCGGGGTAGGCTACTTGGTGACCGTGCTTTTCGATATGTGACATATGTCATGACATTCGCCTTGAAACGTTGTTCTCAAAAACGTATTCATCTGCGGAACGGTATTTCGAAAAAAAAACCTATTTTCCTTATCTGACGTATTTGTACAAGAGTACGGTTAATCTCTAAATGAAAGGCCTTGTATGGTCTAGTGGTTAGCGCTGTCGATTATTGTGTAACAAGTGCTAGTTTGAACTCGGTCAGTGCGGGTTTTTTGCGTTAGCGCTTTTAGCGCTAATTCTTCTCAAAAAAGCGTCTCGTAGCTAACGAAAGTAGTTTCGAAATTAGCGTTCTGAGACAAGCATTTTGATATATAACATACCAGAAAGCCCGTCACCGATTATCCTTCCCTTGTTAGCAGGAAATGGTCAGAACTCAAAGGTAGCGTCCAGGCAAGTCACAGGAAACATGGGGATCTCATATGGATAGCAATTTTGGGGCCTTAACTAAGCCACTGTCCAACCGGCAGCTCATGTAGTGCTCTAACGGCTGAGATATTCCCCTCGAAACTGGACCCCGCGATCGTATTTCGCATGGATTCATGGCGCAAAGCGTGGAAACCGGCGCGAAACTGCCAAGAATCCATGCGAATACGATCGCGGGGGTCAGTTTTGAGGGGGATATCTCAGCCGTTAGAGCACTACCTGAGCTGCCGCTTGGGCAGTGCCTTAGTTAGGGTCCCAAAAGTACTTTCCACGTAAAAGCCCCACAGGTCCAGATCTGCCTGGACGCTGCCTTTAACCTCAACCATTCCAAACAAGCTATATATTATCGGACTTGTCTTGAGACGCTGATCTCAAATATACGTTCTGTGCCTGCTGAAGGACTATCTGAAAGGAGTTGTGCGCCTTTGAATGTGCGATTTGTTGAGTACTCTGTAGCACATATTGCACGAAAGACGTTTCAAAAAAAACTTATTTAGTTTTTGGCAGATGCGTTTCTTCATGCAATTGAATTACTTATACCCAATGTGATTATGCGCTTTCAGAGTGTCTTGTAACGAATCACATCCATTGCAACTTGAATAATTTCACACATTGTAGTTCCTTCTAGGTAGCCGTTTTTCTAATAATAAACATATATTTGAAATCAGCTTTGCAAGATGAGTCCAATGATAGAGCTTGGGAATGGGTGGGTGAAATGTTGACCAATTCCTGCTCACTCAAAGGTTTTTCGTAGCAGTTTTCTAGTTTCATAATGGTTTATCTCTATTAGACTCGGTCAGCCCGAACTTCCACTATTTCTGGAAAGGGCTCCAACCCAACATTTGTAAAATAAAGGTTTAAAACTCGTAACGGTCTAAGTATTAGGCTGGTACAACGGTAATGAGCGTTTCTCATGCGACAGTCACAGTCACACTTTGCTCTATCAAATAGTATACTTAGTTCCTTTTCAAAATTTACAGTGTGAATATTGAAAAGGAACTAAGTATACTATTTGATAAAGCAAAGCAAGCACTACAGGATAGGTACCAGATTTTCAGAAATCATGAATTGCTCCGAGTTACAGCAAAATCAGAAAGTGTTCAATTCAATCGGGTCCTCGCTAAAAAAAACAATCGTGCAAGCAACCTAAAAGTTCTCCTTTCTTTGAACTGTTGCTATAAAAACCTGTTGTGGCAAAGAAGAAACTGAGCAATCGTGCAAGCCTTCTACTTACAAGGGAAGGACACTTGCTCGAAGTGAAGTTTTCATGTGAATTGTATACTGCCTTATAGAGCATAGAACGCTGCTCCCAGAACTGCTCTCGCTATCTGCAAAGCGCTTCTGGGAGGGGAGTGACGAAAATTTTTTAAGACAGAAATCTAAAGGTTTGGTTACGGTTAAGCAGCTGTTGAGGCCTTTACGAAGGTTGGAAGGAATAGTGATTAATATGAGTTTAGCTGGAGGTATTAATTGCATAAAGTGCCCTGGCGGTGATTATGACCCCGTTTGAGCCTACAGACTTCAGTTCTAAATGACTCAATTATAGTGCGTTTGAGTTTCTGTTAAAAAAAATTCTATAACTCCTCGCCCAAAAACGCTTTCCAGCTATCAAAGGCAGATTTGGATTCAGCATTCCGTACTTTTTAAACAAGTATACAATTCACGTAAATACTTTACTTCGACGAGTATCTTTCCCTTATTAGTCACCAGTCCAAAGCGCCGCAAAGCGGCGCTTTGGACTGGCTGTGTGTGAAGTGGGAGTGGCTGAAAGTTAAGACTTTTAAAATTTGTGGCGGCAAAGAGTGGAATTTTTAGACGTGTGACGAATTCCAAGGTTATCAAAGTCAAGTGTCACAAATCCTGTTTTGCATGGAGGTTTCTAATTGCAGTAAAAGGCAGCAGATTTTTCTAACTACCATCTCCCAGCTTCATCTATCCGTGCCGCTGTTCCCTCTTATGTTTACAGGTTACTCAACTTGCGTTTTGCAAATTTGAGTGTTGCCGTCTTTCCTTTGTCTTTTCAGCCAAATTCCCCCTCCCCTCTTTCTCCCCCCCCCCCCATCTTCTAAGTAAAAGTTTCAAGACGAAAGTGTCTACTATTCTTCTCATTCACACACTCAGTAGATCTAATTCTCTGTAGTCAAAATACGACTATGTGTACAGTCTGTCCTCATCCGGATCTGGCCAAAATTGACATGATGCGCTTCGCAACGCCGATCCGACTCACGTCTGCGGTTTGCTAGAGGTGTTCGCGTTAGGCCTTGGGCATTCCTTTCGCGATTTCAATCGCCACGCGATCTTGGCAATATTCCAGTTGCTTATAAGTCGTCGCAAACTTAATTTGAGCGCAAGGGAAATAGCACATTTTATCGACTCACAAAAGCTGAATATACCAAGCATTTATGGTCTGCTAGTGTAGTGTTGAAGAGATCTGGCAAATGGCCAAATCGCGTGGCGACTGAAATCGCGAGAGGTATGCCCAGTGATTAAAGACCTGACTGTTCCCTCGTTTCTTCAATTCGGATAGCTATAAGCGAGAAAATACAGCGCAAACCCTTTGCGTTGGCGCCATTGCGGCCAAAGTTTTGGCCCGATAATGTTTGAGACATACTGTACTCGCCAAAATTCCTTTTCTTCCTACATTTTGCGAGGATACTCATATGCTGCAAACCTTCAAACTGGAGTGGCCCTTTCACACTCGAC
Source organism: Cylicocyclus nassatus (assembly GCA_958299035.1). NCBI lineage: Eukaryota > Metazoa > Nematoda > Chromadorea > Rhabditida > Strongylidae > Cylicocyclus > Cylicocyclus nassatus. The sequence continues at coordinate 16,779,471 of CATQJL010000305.1, forward strand.
AAAAAAAAACCCAGCCATGTGCACTCCCACTGTTCCCATCTGTTCCCTCCTCCCACATGAAGTGTCCCTCTGAATTGCGTTAAAAACTCCACTTCTCTAGACTTACTACTCTTATTTATTCACGAAAATGGTTTCGAGAAGTCAGTTAACATTCTTAGCATCTAGTAGCTATCTAAAGAGTTCAGGCTAAGATGTCGACCGAATAAAATCGTGCTCGCGCTTTATCATAGAGGATGATGATGGGTATTTCAAAAACAGATTCGTTGTGGTTCCTATGAAGAAACACTTAATTACATTTGACATTGAAATTTGACAGAAAATTGTGCTCAAAAATTGGGAAAATTGATTTTCTAAAACAACTTGGTGCGGCCTGTTCAGGATAGAAAACATTTGCGCATTTGCGGGATGAAGATGATTGTTTCAAAACGATTTTGGCGCTGCTTTTATAGAAAAAGAAACTCTTAAGAACTTGATGAAAACTTCAGACAGCAACTTGTTTGGCCATAATATCTAACAGTTTTTCTCAGACTTATGATCATTTCAAACGAAGTGCTTCAAAAATTTTCAAAAACATTTGCATGAACCACTAAGCAAGAATTGTTTGAACGCAGATCACACTAAAAGAATCGAAGAGACAGAACTGCTTCACGATAAGAAACACATGAAGCACTGTGGAATTGAACAAACGTACGGCGCTTTTTCGAAAAAATACCAATTATCTGATAACAAAAAAACCTGGAACTTGCAGCTTTTCATGCTATAACAATTATTATCTATTTCTTGAACATAAAGTAAAAAATAATCAGAAACACACCATGCCTTTGAAAAAAGACAAAATAGATTTTCTAAAAATTTGAGGAAATAAACATTACGAATCTAGATACGAATCAGGTTGCTTTTTGCAATGTTTGTTACTACCAGTTAGAATAGTGTTAGGAGTCATACATTTTTTCCAATAATAGTGTTTAAGGAAATACAACGCATGTGTACCTCCTATATACGTAGACCCAACTAGATTGAGTAGATTTCTAGGAGCGCTACATGTGGATGTGCATTTAGAAGGAATAGCGTTTTGAGTGAAATAGTAAACTGGTCCGCTCCGTTTCCTTTAAAGTCGAGTTGCTTTTGTAAATGGAAGCGATTTTGACGTGCGGCGAAAACAAAAACAATCCATGCTACCGCTCACAAAATTCAGCTTGTCTAGTGATTGCATTTTTTTGGTTATGCCACTTGATCAACATCATATAACAATAAGACAGACATCACTACCGTTATGAGTCATCGGCCGTGGCTGGGACGGACCGTGAGCGTAAACAGTCTGGAAGCGGGCGGGAGTGCCAAAATTAAGACAGAGATCTCGACAAACATCCGTTGCCCTAATGGGGGTGCTCGCGCTTTATTATAGAGTATGATTATATAGTAAACATACAGTAAAATACATAAAAGCAGTTGCTGCGGTTTTTCTGAGACTGAAAGTCACGAAACAAAAATAGGTCAAAATTACAAGTTCACGGCCTTTTATTTTCCTGAAAAACACCAAAATAAAATAAATTCGCCCTTTTGTATTGCTTGCTCGAAAATCATAACTTTTCATAGAGACGCTCAATCGGCGCAAAATTTGCACCGTTAGAAAGAGCTGGTGAAAGAACCTATGATATTGACTGATTCGATTTTTGTTGTAAGTCTCCGATTTCTTATGACCCTTCACAAAAAATTCAAATTTTGACCAATTTTCTTCCGCTCCTATCTATGCAACAGATGATCATTAGCAAGCATCCAAAATGTCAGTATAAAGAGCGTAACTTACTCTTTTTTTACAAAAATAGGAGCGGTCTCATCGGTTGGAAAAATCAGAAGTTATGAATTTTTGAAAATGGTGCGAACGAACTTTCGGTTCAACCTAATATAATACAAGCGCACACAAACCCTTTCTGATAACAAAGTAGGAAAAATTAAATATTAGGTGGATCCGAAAGTTTGTGCCGTTTTTTGAGCTTTTTTAAAATCGTTCAAAATGAAGATAGACAAATCGCTTAAAGGCAGTGTCCAGTCAAATCTGGTCGCATGGCCTTTTCGGCTGGAATTTAATGAGAGGCTCCTAAGGCACTGCCCAGAGACAGCGCAAATTTTTCATCCCCGGCTGAGAAATCCGTCCCCGAAAACTCCGCGCCTGCACCGTGACCGTAGCCCAAAAACGACTTGCTCACTTCGACACTTCGTTCGCGCTGGGACCCATCCTAAGTGCTACGGACGCAAAGTGTTTATGGATGTATTTCTCAGTGGATTATTTGCACTGCGGTTTAGGCAGTGCCTTAGCTAGAACCTCCTGAACAGTTTCCAGGCAAAAAACCCGTATGCCCAGATTTGCCTGGACACTGCTTTCAAACAGTATCCGATGCAAAATCCCTTCCTCTTTCCAACATCTGTGTTAACGTTGTGACTGTTTCAACGAGCGCTGAGATAATTGCCGAAAACTAGAACCCTCATTTTTACCATGTCTGACTTTCGCTATTTTTGGAATTTTCATACCAGACTTTTGAGGTGCTCTAGTAACCACCTGATAAGGCAAACCTTTTTCAAATCATTACATTCTTTTGCATTTTTCTGGCGTGCTTTCTAGAATTACTGAAATACGTTTTTTGAAGTGACCAATTTTGTATTTGGCTGATTTTAACCTCGCAAATCATCAGGCGTTGAACAATTTAGGTATCATTCGATGCATCTTTTTCTCCTCTTTCTACAGCTACCTTTTTGCGAAACATGCGACCTTTGCTGACGAAATCGCTGTGTTCCCACTTCTACGAGACGCAAATTTGTAGTCGAAATTTCGAAATCTATCCATTTTCAAGCCGTAATCGCTCTTCACTTCGTAATACTGGCGATAGTAATGACCAAGTTTGAAAACTTCGATCACGCGATTTTTTCAAAATTCAATGCTCTGGTTAGATAATCCACCAAAATTTTAAGGAGGAAGCTGAAAATATGCAAAGAAAGTGCGTTGATTTGAAAAAGGTTTTCCTTATCAGGTGGTTATTAGAACACCTTCAATAGTCTAAAATGAAAATTCTAAAAATTAGCGAAAATCAGACATGGTAAGGATAAAGGGTTCTAGTTTTCGGCAATTATCTCATTGCTCTCGAAAGACCGAAGCAGGCACAGATGCTGGAAAGAGCAAGAAATTTTGCATTGGATATTGTTTGAAAATTTGTCTATCATCATTCTGAACGATTTCAGAATAGGTCTAAAAAACTGCACGAGCTTTCAGACCCACCCAATATTTTACAAATGCTGTTGAAAATCGAAATTTCACGGTTTTTGACGATTCGAATTGAACATCTCTAGATGAAACTGCCAGCAGCATGTTGCCAGTTGACTTATAAAGTTTAATGAGAAAGGAATAAAAGTTGAAGACGTATTGAGATATGGCGCCCTAGAATTTGAAGGTGCCAAAGCGTCATTGGAGGCATCCGTCAATATCTGTGCTGCAAACATCAGAATTTGCCAAGAATTTCACAGTGGGGTAATTCGACATGATGAGCATGAATATCATATTTGTTGCTAAAATGAAATATCTTATCTTACCATCATGAAGGAGGCCATTTCCTGCGGAATCGGTATCATTTTGGAATGCATGTCGTAATTCTCTTATGTTAAACTAAGTTTTAGCTATATCAATACAATCTGAAGTTTTTCCCTTGGTGCACCTACCGTAACTCTTGTATGGAATGGCAAGATCCAACAAAAATCTATGCATTTGCAATTACATCATCTTATATATAAAGCTTAATGTCTGTTTGTATGTCTGTCTGTATGTCTGTCTGTGTGTACGTATGTTCCGAATAGAAAATTCCATTTCTGAACCGATCCGGACCAAACTTGGCACACATACACTTCGGGCCCCGGCGGGTGTCATAGGCTACTTTTCGTCATCGATCGATATCGATTTTATCGATTTTTATCGATTTTTTTGCTGAGTTCACCTACGGGGCTGGGAGTTGGCACAGGGGGGTAATCGAGTATGCTGATTACAAATACGATATTAGTTTTTGGAATTATCCGCTACATTTATCGATTTTATCGATTTTTTGCAAAGTTTGAGCTACGGGGCTGGGAGTTGGCACAGGGGGGTAGTCGAGCATGCTGATTACAAATACGATATTAGTTTTTGGAATTATCCGCTACATTTATCGATTTTATCGATTTTATTTGCAAAGTTTGAGCTACGGGGCTGGGAGTTGGCACAGGGGGGTAGTCGAGCATGCTGATTACAAATACGATATTAGTTTTTGGAATTATCCGCTACATTTATCGATTTTATCGATTTTTTTGCAAAGTTTACGTGAGCTACGGGGCTGGGAGTTTGCATAGGGGGGTAATGAGCATGGGAATTCCGAATACAATATTAGTTTTCAGGATTATCAATAACTTTTATCGATTTTATCGATTTTTTTGTAAAGTTTGAGTTTCGGGGCTGGGAGTTGGCACAGGGGGGTAATCGAGCATGCTGATTACTAAAACAGCGGGGCTAGTGATTTGGCATGTAGGCGTGGGCACAGGGAAGGTTCTTACAGGAATAGGGATGGTGTTCTTTGACATAGTGTTTTGACAGGGCCGGGCGGAGCCGGACAAGCCAGCTAGTAGTTTTATATTGCCAAAGAATGGATGCGCTACATTCAAAAGACGAGAGTTATATAAGAGCTGCATTACTTGGCAGAGTGGGCCACAGTCCGGCGACTTTTTTGACGAATTATGAGCGGTATTGTATGCATGAGATACCAGCGAATTGCGCGAGCAAATTGTCATATTTCTGGCGTGCCTATTCGCTCACGCGCAAATTTTACCGCAAGCTTCACACCGAAAGGCCAGTGTATTTACTTGTAGAGCTATAAGGCAGCCATAAGACTGCGGTGATGGCGGTCGCGCGCGTCGCGTTCGCACTTTTGGAAACTGCATTTCTTGGCTTTCGTCTCTATTCTAATCCTTTTTTGCCTGCTGGCTCAAAGCAGCAGACGAATTTGCCGCCACGATTTAGAAGAACCCACATAATTGTATGTGTGTAGGTACGTTCAGAATAGATTTCGAACCCATGTGGACCAAACTTTGCATACTACATTTGGGGACAAGGCGATTGTCGTAGGCTACTTTTATCAATCGATGCGGCTTCATAGGTTCCTTGGCAAGCTTCAAGCTAAGGGTTTGAAATTTGCTGCAGTGTAGGTGAGCGTGCTGATCACGAATAAAACACCAGCTAGAGTAATCGATTAGCTTCATCAATTTTATTGATTTTTGAAATTTGAAGTAAGTGCTGGGAGTTGGCGCAGGGGTTAAGTACATGCTGATTACGAATACAATGTAATGTTACTCATTACTTTTATCAATTTTATAATTTTGAGCTTTGAGCTACGAGATTGACAATTATGAGCGGGAACAAGGAGCTGGAATATGGGCAGAAACAGGGAATTATTGTGTAGATGTGGTACGGACAGGTAAGTTCTGTGGGTTATACTGACATGGCGAGCGAAGTTGGAACACAACTAGTAGCGGATGTTTTGCGAGCATGATAGGTGCTGACCAGGTAGGAGATTTGTAGGATTTTTGCCCTGAGATTCGATTTTCAAATCACTCGCAATTATTAGTTTTTAGCTTTGAACTTTGTGCTGATTATGACCTGGACAGGCATCTTTGATCATTTTGTAGAGTGTGCTCTGCTCTATCGAATAATGCTTAATTCTCACATTATTGCGGTAGCAGAAAAACACTCATTACTTGCACTTAAACCTACTAATAATCTACTAATAAAATATGTTTGCGAGTAGGACATATAGGAAGTGTGTTACTACTCCAAGCAGTACTTCTCGAGCACAGACAACATAGCATATATAGAATAGTTATAAGGTGTGTCTGGACAAAAGGCATTTGGTTTCTTTTAGAAGTGTCAGGACTCTCGCGATACTATGTCTGTAGTCAATCATTTATCGTTTATAAAAATGGCCTTCCAAAAGATCGGTTCCTTTTATAGACCTGCCACTGGCTAGATCTTCAATCATGGCACTATCTGCAAACATCTATCTACATCTAAGCCAATGAAGTGCGCCGAAATAATGGACCAAGTAGGCAGATGACAATGATGTTTCCACTACTGTGACGATGAGCCCAGAGTAAATTTGAGATCGCTACATACTAGTTTGCAAAACCGAAAGTTTTTTGCTTACAAAAGAGGTCAGATTTTTCGAAGTGGCTTCCAAATGTGTCTCATAACACTTTGAAGCCTCAAACGGTCCAAAGCTGATTTCATTATCTGCCGAGCGCCTCTGCATGCCGAGTTATAAATACTTTCTTGTTGCAAAATATGAACACATAAAAGGTAAAGTCAAATCTACGGTCTTTCCAGTGGTCAAATAAAGCGCTGTTAAGTATGGGTGTTTCAGACAGAAAGTATTGTTCAAATGGAGTGCCCTGATGAAACTGGATTGTTTGTGCCGATTATCCATTCAATTTTTCGACGCAAAAAATGCTCATGACTCAACGTCCAGAGGTCTCGGCAGACACGAAGACAGATTATCAGTTCGATGCTCTTTATAGTCCTAGCAATTTCATGTGAAAAGGCCTTCAATCAAACGGACCTCCCTTGTTAAATTAAGTTTAGGTATCGGAGCAGCGGTAATGGTGCAGCCAGTTCTTTTCTTAGTTTTTGGGCACTTATGTACATCTTAAAGAATTTCCATTTCATTGATTGAAATATTCCTGCAAAGAATTTTGACTAATGTTTTACCCTTGATATCGTCTTCAATGTAAAAAACTTGGTACTACGGTTTGTATGCCAAACCTTTGTTTTCGTCTCCAATGTTATTTTTCTACTCTTCCCCGTTCATTCATCGTCGGCACAATCCCTTCGTAATAAGATTATGACTCTATATACTTCTCAAAAAACAAATTGCCTATTGCGAGGAACGGGACCTGGTTTCCAAGAGTACCCGTGAACAAGTGCTGCCACCGAGTGCCGAGCCCTTGCTTACTGCCAACCTTGCGAACTTGCTTTTCAAATCGAGCTCAGAATCAATGGCAGCACAAATGCCATTGATTCTGAGCTAAACGCATCAGTGCATTTATGCACATCTATGAAAAAAATGCATTTGCAGAAGGTTTCTCATTGCGAGTCATTGTTTACTTGTGCAAAAAGTAACAATGAAAGACGTTTCTCTTGAATGCAGCCTCAAATAAAGAGTATAAATTTCATGCGCAATTGTTTTTCAACTGAAAGAAAATATAGAAATTAGTAAAGTGAAGTCTAAAAGAGATGGCATGCTTTAGGCTGCGTTCATACTGATTCCAAAGTTCGGGAACAGTTCCAGCACAGCGCTTAGTTCGAGCACTGTGCTGGAACTGTTCCCGAACTCTCAGATCAGTATGCAGCCTTAAAACCATGGGATGAAGATTTTAGCCACATCTTCTTGCTTACAGACCAACCAATTACAGTAAGTACAAGCTTGCTGGACGACTGCGGCTTAGTAAAAGCCACTAAATCTGTTTACTCATGAAAACAAAAAAGATTCAGATTTGTCCGCATGATGTGATCAATAGAAATATATTTATCCCGCAGCATGCGCTAAATCTTTGAGAGTGTGCGTACACTTGTTTGAATTGCACACTTATCCAAAAAGTACTACAGAAAAATCACTTACTAAAATCGCAATTTGAAAATTCACCTACTAAACATGCAATAGAACCAAGGACGACAATCAATACGATGCGAACGATGTCTGGGTCTGCTAGGTTGTCATCTTCACAAGGAGATTCAGCTTCCATTCCTGAAGTAAGATTGCATCTGTGATACGAAAGTGGCGTTGTACATAACGGAGTAAGCATCCGAGTTAAACAGAAAAGTGAAAGAGGTCTTTGAGGATGATAGAGCATTAAATATATACGAAGATCGTGCACAGTTTTTGAGCCATAACATAACTTGCTTTTCCAAATACTTTGAAAATGCTAAAGTCAAATTCCTCAAATTCCAGTTATGCAAAGCTTGACAAACACTTTGGTAAGTCTGCAGTAGCAATTTTGCAAAATCAGAAATTGGGCCTATACGACGAGTATTTCAGCAAGTGGATATTTTAGAACAAAGTTTTCACGGCATTCCGGTCTTGACTGGAGCACCGCACGGACCTTCTCCTCGGAACTAAATTATGTACTTTTTTTTACAAATTAAGCACAACTTAGCAGTTCTGCCTTTATTGCAAGTATTTCAGTACATTCACAAGAAAAGGATACTAAGTTGTTTCAGCCGTTTATAACGAGACACAGAGTCTATCTCGTCTCGCAGAGCTAAGCTTGAACTTGCATTCACTATCTGCCTCAACCTTGCAAACGAGTTCATGACCATATTTATCACCGCGAGAAAAAGGCCCACAAAGCATTTAGGATTGTCACCGTTTACCTATGCTGTGTCCATTTGCTCCTTTCTCAGAAGCTTCGATTTTGGCACTTCCCACAAAACTTTGAAATTTGGTACGCTGGACACGCTACGATTACGTTGAAGAAGTATTGCCTTTGTCCGGGCAGAAAGCCACGTATGTGGTCTTCGCTCAGATGCCATTTACGACTTAACATCCGTTCGAAAATGGTACAAAAGGCAAAAAAGATATAAAGTTTTGGATAACTTAGAGAGTTGCAGCAAAACACCAGTCACAAGTATTACATATAGTGCAAAAGACAAAAGTGCCGCTACGCGGACCTAGTCTCTAACTCGGTCGCAGTCCTACTTTTTGACTTTATGCTTTTCTAGAAGCGTACTTTCGAAGTATGTTAGCGTCCACCTGAAGGTTGGCATCAGGAGTAAAATCTTGCAGCATAATTCTAAGGTTACATAGCTTAAAGGGTGTACTGATCACGGTGTACTTAAAAGGTTGCTACCTAACACAAATTCGACAAACGTATAATTTCCCGGGCCCCGATGTTTTCATGTGAGGAAGCACTTTTCCAGCCTTGAACAGCACTTTCTTCTCGTAACTTACTACCGCATTTAAGCATGTGCTTCACTTCATTACGTACAAGGGATTAATAATAAGAGATCAACCTCTTTATGGTAATCCAGATTTTAGTTTTTATGGTCTAAAAAACGTGCCATCCGTTCTTCTCAAGAGTTTCGTCTGAAAAATATGGCACATTGCAATTGCTGCATCTGGTAGCATAATGATTGTGAATAATTATTATTTGTGTCATGGTTTTCAATGAGAAAATTGATTTGAATTACCTCATCTACTCGTGTGAGTCCTGGCTGTTCAATATCTGCCAGATTCCCTGAACCTAATCATTACATCCACAAGTGAATCAAACATAGCAGTTGCGAATCGAATTTCTATTCTCACACAAACGAGAAAACATTACAGAATTCATAGAACGCATATTTATTTTCAGCACAGCTTTACAAATGCCGAGGAATTATAGTTGGTTAAAAGTAATTACATGACAGTGTAGTGATGATGGTTGTTTGGAGATTAGAGCTTCAAAAAATAGTGAGAAAGCAACGACGCAATGGGCATTTTCTTATGTGCCAATAGAGAAAGAGGACAAGGGGTGTGATAGGGAAGGGAGAAGGGCGGAGACACAAAATGCTCACGTCGTTGATAGCACCTACATAAAAAAGGCAGATGCCCTTTAGAAACTTACAAAGAAGCCTTTTTAGACGTGTCCTATAACTCTTTAAAGGACATTAAACGCTGATCACGAATCTGTTGTCGTTATCTACCAAAGTCTGGACACCGAGTCATTTTAGGCGAGAAAAAAGCGCAGAAATTTAAGTGAAATCAAGTAGTCTTTTCACCATTTAATAGAGTTGAGTATGCGGTGTTAGAGAGAAGGTTTCCATTAAATGGGATAATGAATACTGGGCCACTTGATTTCGGACGATTTTGTTCCAATTGTGCATTCATCCCACGCCAAAAACGCTCATAACCGCACCACAAAGGCGCTTTGCTGATATGAACGGAGATTCGGAATCATCATTTAATGTTCTTCAAATTGGTACATGAGTCATTTGGAAGGAACTTCGTCTGAAGGTGCCTTTCCTTGTAATTGAAATTTAGTTCAAAGGGATCAAATTTACAAGACGAAAATTTGCCTTTCAAAATGCGCTCTTATAAGCAATCTACTTCCATAACGAAAGTGTCAAGTAGATTACATTGGCCTCAAAAAACTTGGTGATCAAAATGCCAAATTTCATCAAGCCACACCTCCTGCTTTTCGCAAAAGAACGAAATCTTATTGAAACATTGCTGCAACATTTTTTGAAAAAGAAGCAGACTCGAAACTCAGGCACAGATTGTTACGACAAATCTCTCACCGCATTACCGATCGACATTCGAGTAAACTAAACCCATTGTATGAAAACCATTGTATAAACTAAACCCATGTACCCAACTCCTCGCCTATCCTGATAGGCTACAATACATAAAACGTGACAGAAATTGCTCCTTTAACTGTATAATATTCCAATCGACCTAAAACAATCATCAACAAAAAGATCCATGATGGATGGTGATAGTAATTTCAGCGAAAACCGAATTGTGCCTTTACATAATAGATGACGCTCTTCTTTGTTCATTTCAGTAAACATGAATCCCAGTGTGCCATTTCCGTGCACGAAAATATGTGCTGCTCAACCAATTTATTCTTGCCGATATAGTTCTGAAGATGCACCATTCAAAATACGCCGCAGCTGATTGCTGATCTCAACAAATAAAAAATGACAAGCTTTCTATTGTTTCTGAGGTAAAGCACTTTAGCTGGATGTTCATTACACATTGCCATTACTGAACTCTGAATAACTTGTCAGATTTTTGTATGCCCTGCACGAGGTGGACATAGAAGACTTTTGGAAACTCAACATTACAAACAACGCCAATCTCTATAAGGCACTCATTTGAAAGGAAACTTAATAGTTTGATTGGGAAAGAGAAAAGAACAACTTAGGAAAAATGTCAAACTTAGAGAGAGCAGATAGATGGTGTTCGTTTTTTGGCGCACAACCATGTTCAAAGAAAATCGCTGCTATTATTCAAGAAGTTCAAGAATTGATTAAGAGAAAAAGATGCTGCTTGTAACTTAATAGTTTGTATTTACGATGTGGTAGATAACTATATGAAAAGGATCAGAAAATTCTGTGAAGGGAACATTATGACAAGGGTCGAGCAAGAAGTATGGCACGGGACAGCTGGAATTGCTCCCCCCCCCCTTTTTTTACATTATGTTTGTCTATAGTGAGCATGACATAAAGGCTCTATCAAGCATAATTGATAACATATCGGTAATCATCATGTCAAATAACGTGGATTATCGAATTTTGGGGGTTTTCGATAATGCGCCATTTAAGTGAAGTGGTCCTTTCATTCATGGTTAGCTATATCTCAAAAGTGAACCAGCTACCTCCTTTCGTACTCAATTCAAAGTACTACTCCCTATTTGCTCATATCATGAATTCCTCTTAGGAGTCCAAAATCTCATTAGTCCCAATTCAAGCTTACAATGACTGTGCTTCCAGCAACTTCTGCGCAAAAGGAAGAAGACGAACTCAGCTTTAATCACTTCTATGAATACTACTAGACTATCGAGATGTATACAATTTGTACTCATTCTCTTTAGAGGTAAGTTAATGGGGTATGCACAACCCCAGGGCAGCTATGGCTGTCACCCTTTTTGGGGGTTGTGCTGCACCCCCAGTGACTTACTTCAAAACATTCAAGCATTTGTGTTTTGAATCGTCGCCACCGCTAAATGTTCTTCTCTACACAGCAAGAGTTTCGTTCACAATCGTGTTTCCAGAGAAACATGTAGTCTTTCTTTACCTATAAAAATGGAAAATACTGCGAAGATATTAGGTTACGGTAACATGCAAGATCTGTGTACTATACGTATTACGCGAGAGGCAAGCATATATCCGATAACCTAAACCTTGTTACTTTCACAAAAGTGATTTAAGCCTGACTTCTCTTCTCTGATCTGAGATATTGAAAGAAAAATGGTACAAACGAGACTTTGACTTGCTCTTGATTCCAAAGTGTAGAATGGGGTTTCTAATATGAGCAAATGAGTGCAAAAAGAAGTAGTTATCTAAACTTTAAAACAAAGTTAACACTCGAAAATGACCATCACTTGGGTGGCCCAATATTTGGAAACCTTAGAATTCGCTAAAGCATGAGACAAAGGGGTTATCTGACATGCTGGTTACGAGAATGATGCTCTTATGCCTTGAGAACACTTTTATCATGCTTTGTACGTGTGCGATGGTAGACCAAATCATCATTGTGCTAGTATTTTGCATAATGCCTATCTGACGTTGTTAATGATTATCATCTTGCACATCGGTATCACTTTGATCCGCTCCCCCTCCATCCTTGTCCTCTAGATACGACCCCCGGTGTAGCATCTCAGACAATCGACCGGACCCCTCCGCCGGACAGTCCGAATCTGCCAGAGTCGCGCCGGACCCAGGTGACCAATGAGAGAGGGGCAAATGGGCGGTCCGTCGCGGTGACATCACTGGCAGGCAAGTGGGAGGCTTCTCCGGCCCTGCTGCAAAGGTACGCCATTTTTCCGGCGCGACTCTGCCAGATTTGGCGGACTCGCGCCGGAGAAATTTGCCCGGCGCGAGTCCGCCAGATTTGGAAGAGCCGCGCCGGAGAAAAATCGGAGGGGTCCGGAGCAGAAATGGGAGGCCTCCGGAGCAGAAAATGGGAGGTATCCGGAGCAGAAATGGGAGGGCTCCGACGGACAAATGGGAGACTCACCGCTGGGGAAACGCCGCGACCCTGCCATTTCTCCGGCGGAGGGGTCCTATCCGTTGCCTGAGATGCCACATCACACGTTTGACCCCGATCATGACGCCGCAAAAATTTTGTTAATGAGGCGTATAGTTGGCCCATTTCCAAAGATTCTACGAGGCTAACTCTTATAAAATTTAGTTTTACGCTAGTAATTTTCTGAGAACATTGCAACAATCTTGCAAGAAGGATCTCTTATCTTCTTTTTACAGAAGGATACTATCGGCCCGTAAGCCATCTGCGTCAAGCTTCGGTGACCTTAGAGGCATAAAAAAGTGTCTATAATGAGTAAACATGGATTTTTCCAAGCAAAAGAAAGTATTGATGGGCGTGCATTCTCCGCTATTATGGTATTGGCGTCTCATTCTCCATAAAAAAGAATTTTGATTTATTCGGGCTCGTTTTATAACCCGTCATTTTGATGAGCGCTCTTTCAGAATAAATGAGAACATAGAACGCGAACCGACGACTTCTTCACACTATAATATAACGAGCAAAAAATGTCGACCGGCTTTCACTTGAGTCTACAATGATTTATACGAGATCGTAAAGTTCGTATAAATCATGGCGATGCTCCCTGCCACCAAGACGCACAAGAAACACGAACAAACATGCCACGAATCATCTGCTATCCTCGGTCAGTTACTCCATAATAATAGTCTAGACTGTCATCCGGATATGAAGGTCGCAGAAACTTATAGGGAGGGAAGGGCTGGAAGTCATTGAGGGAAGGAGGGATTGTAAGCTGAGAGATGTAAAGAGTGAATAAATAAGAACGTTACCACACTAGGAAATCAAGGCACAGCACAGGAGGCTTACCGAGCAAGCTGGATATCGTTTTGGGGAAAAAAGCAAAGAAATATCGTTTTTGCAAAAAAGCACACCGCTGTCTTTCGATCTGCCGCCCGCACGCTGACGATACGCCGGCAGCAAGATCTTTCAAGTAAACCAAGGGCTTGTTTACAGCGAAGTGAAGATGAAATGACCCCAAATTTGGTATGTAGATGGGCAATGGGGAGTTAAGACTAAGCAAGAAAAATTACTTATTTAGATTACTTAGATGGCCCGTCCTCACACGTTGTGCGGGCCCCAACTTTTGACCATTCGTTAAGGTTTCGTGCAATCGTCATCCATGATCGTCCTGGTACGCGGTTGCGATTGCTGCTAGACGATCCTAAATTGAACTCCAACTGCTGACGCAGTTGGTTTACACGGGCAACAAATTCACACCATCTCTTTGGTGGTCTTCCGCGTAGACGAGTTCTTGGAATGTTCGAGAGTCTTGGAATCCATTCTATCGTTCTGTTTGTCCATCTATCGCCTTCTCTTTTCAATATATGACCGGTCCATCTGTGCTTATTCTTCGATACGTACTCTGCTGGATCTTCTAGACGTGACAGTTGTCTGAGGTCAGAGCTCCGGTCCAAGTCAACACTGTTCGAACTTGGTCATCTTTAGAAGTCTCCTTTTCTCGAGTTCCTGTGTGTCGTTCGCAGTGCCTTCACGGTTGTTGAGGTATCAGCCCAGGTTTCGGCTGCGTAACAGAAGGCCGGGAGAGCTGTCGCATTGAGCAGATGAGCGCGCAATTCCGGATCAGCAAGATTTCTGTAGCCTCTCTTAGAGGACCGAGTGCTGCCCAAGCTGCTCTCTGTCTTCGGCTGAGTTCTTCCTTCATGTCGTTGTTCATATTGATGGCGCGTCCAAGGTAAACGTAAGATGAAGTTTCCTCTACCGGTGCTCCATTTGAAGATAATTGACCTTCACTGCAACAGGTGTTTCTCGTGAACTGCGTCTTCTTTCGATTTATCCTGAGCATCCTTTCTCCGCTTTCGTTCGATTCGTTGCATCTCTTCGGCTTCGCTAATACACTTCGAGAAGAGAACGATATCGTCCGCGAAACGGAGATTTGAAAGCTAAAGTGCGGTTCATAATTATACGAACACCTCAAATTTTGAAAGTTTTTTTACTTCTTGGAAGAAACTCAAAAAGCCGTTGATACCACGCGATAGAGCACAGCCGAAAACGGTATATGATCCGTAAGAATGGAAATCGATGTCAATCTGAGGAGTGTTTTTGCGCCTAATGCGAATTTTTAGCGGTTCATAATTATACGAACACCTCAAGCAAAGGTCCATTTTTCATTGAAGATTGCAATCTTTCAAGTCCAAACTTTTTGTAGAGTTACAGTAACAAAGTCTGACATATCTGCTACACACTGCACCCAGTGCAGCTCAAAAAGGGGATCGTTACTTTTTCCAGATGGCTCTAAATGCTTTTGGAGTGATTGCGCTCCAAAAACATATGTTCTTCTGTGGTTTACGCACTCTAACTAGCTTGTACCAAGGGTATGAGATAAAGTAAGCTCTTTCGATAGATATTTTGTTTGACGCTTGGAAAATCTATGCGTTTTCGTGCCGTTTTTCAAACAAGTTCGAACCTTACTTTAGAGTCAGCACGATTGCGAGCCTCAAAATTCAGCTTCGGAAGCCCTACGATGAAGTAAGCAGATGGTTTGTACAAGTTCACAGGACTATGTATTTGGCTAGAAAAAAATCAGCAGCGTTGAGTGCTTGTTATGGCCGCGCAGACGTCATTTCACCAAAACCACTGTTTTTACTATTGCAATCACAACTTTATTTGGTTTTTTGCTCCATAGCTTCAACATCAGTTCTACAAAAAACGCAAAAACGTTGGCACGGATACATCATCATGCAAGGAATGCAGATGCTTCATATCAAATGTTTGCGCGAGAGAGAAGCTGAGTTTTGAGGCTCGAAATCGTGCTTACTCTAGGGTAAGGTTGGAACTTGGTTGAAAAACGGCACGAAAACGCATAGATTTTCCAAGCGTCAAACAGAATATCTATCGAAAGAGCTTATTTTATCTCTTAGCCTTGGTACAAGCTAATTAGAGTGCGTAAACCACAGAAGAACGTATGTTTTTGGAGCGCAATCACTCCAAAAGCATTTAGAGCCATCTGAAAAAAGTAACGATCTCCTTTTTGAGCTGCACTGGGTGCAATGTGTAGCAGATATGTCAGACTTTGTTACTGTAACTCTACAAAAAGTTTGGACTCGAAAGATTGCAATCTTGAATGAAAAATGGACCTTTGTTTGAGGTGTTCGTATAATTATGAACCGCTAAAAATTCGCATTAGGCGCAAAAACACTCCTGAGATTAACATCGATTTCCATTCTTGTGGACCGTATACCGTTTTCGGCTGTGCTCTATCGCGTGGTACCAACGGCTTTTTGAGTTTCTTCCAGAAACTCCAAAACTTTCAAAATTTAGGGTGTTCGTATAATTATGAACCGCACTTTACTTTCCGTCCACGCAAGTCCCCTTCGTTTCCCATTCGAGCGACTGCATGCACCATTGCAGTACCGCGGTAAACAGCTTTGGCGACAACGTGTCGCCTTGTCGGACTCCCTTCTCGATACGGATGGGAAGCGGGTGGTCAAACAGCTGTATCGTGCTGGTACATTCTTTGCTGCATCCTGCTATAGTCCTTACGTATGTTGGGTCTACACCTTGGTCGATCAAAGCAGTTAAAACGGCTTTGATTTTCACACTATCGAAGGCCTTTTCGTAATCGACAAAGGTGAGCAGTTAGGGCATTTGGTATTCACGGCAGACCTCCCTACCCTTGAGACGCTTTGGATGTGATCGACGCAGCTGAATCCTATACGTAAACCGGTTTACTCAGTCGGTGTGCTTCATCCAATATCCTTGAAATAGCGACATGATCATCTTCGTAAACAGCTTGTAAAGCACACTTAGCAAGCTGATCGGTTCGGTAGTAATTCTCAAGGCCTTCTCTTCCGTCTTTCTTGTGAAGAAGAATAGTGCGGAATGTCCTCCACTGGTTGGGTGTTCTTTCCTTCTCCAAATAGCGTGCCATATGAGTTGCCAGTAGAGTGTGTAACTTGTGCCCGCCTGCTCTCAGTAAGTTGACGGTGATTCCGTCAGAACTAGGAGTTGTGCCTGTTTTATGCACTCTGGGCCGAGCGTACTTCCGAAGGAAGACTACTCTGTGGCTGCTCACTGGTGGGGATGATAGGGTCTGGTACCGAAGTCGTGGATCGAAAAAGTTCGTTATAAAAGTTCCTTATTATCGCTTCCATTTCGCGTCAGGAGTTCACTAGTCTTCCGTCTTTATTTATTAGAGCTTGCATTATCTCGTGCTGCGAAGGCCCCATGACACCTCTTCAGACTTTTCCTGTTCTTAGCTGCTTCCAATATCTTCATTTGTTGATATCGCCTCAGATCCTCATGTACGGCTTTCCTGCAAGTGCCGTTGAACAGTATTTGCTCTAGACGCGATGTACTTGGATCTGCGTGCAGGATTCTCCTTTTCTGAAGAAGCTCCTTTGTGTTGTTCATCAGCCGTTCCAAGCCTTCTTTACGGTAAGAACTGCCTGATCTGCACAGCTGCCTAGTCCATCAGTCAACTTTTCTAAATTTTCTGTTTGATCTTCGCATTCCTTCCTGTTATATCTGGGAACGGCGTTCTCGAGAATGCGTTCGTCTTATACGGCTTCTCTTCTAGACTTCGCGCAATGGCGAGATATTCTTTCCATTTTCCGAGTGAAGCGAATCTTTGTACGAAGTAGACGGTGGTCCGAACCTATAGAGAACGACGGAACCACTCCAAAATCGATCAAACTCCATTTATTGTTGACAAAAATATGATCGATTTCTGCATGAGCCGTTCCAATTGGCGACCCCACGTCCAGCGGCGGTGTTCTTTTTTCTAGTAAAACAAATTTTCATGGAATAGACGGGCCGCTTCGAGTCCGACGAGTCTGTGTCTTCATTCTCGTTCCGACTTCCCAGTCCAAGGTTTCCGATTCTGCTGTTGGTGTTGTAACTGTCCTATCCTTGCATTGAAGTCGCCAATGATGAACTTGTAGGACGAGTTCTCCTTGCGAATAGCGTCTTCCAGCTCCTCATAGAACTTGTCGAGTTCGGATTCATCTGCTGCATTTGTGGGCGAATTACAGTCGATGATGCTGATCTTCTTCCGATCAGGAGCAAAAGTCTTAGAACTGCTAGTCGTGGCGACAGGGTATTATAAAAGTCGACGAGATGACTAATGTATTGGTGTACGACAAATCCCACGCCTCCTAGTTTCGTGTTGGAACCTTCTCTCCTGGTATGCTAAAAGCTCTATCCTTCCTTCTGAGCGTAGTTGAGTTTCTGATATTTGTTTTCCTGCAAAGCAATCATTCGTATTTAATACGGCTTGCGGCGTCTAGGAGAACGATTAGCTCGTGGGCTGAAGCTGAGGTCTTGCATTGTATGTGCTTAACCGAAAACAGCCGTCTTGTCGAATCCGCTTTGTGCCGACAGAATCAATGGACGTTTCGCTTTTGCTTGAGATTTCTTCGCCCCTTACCGGCCGTACTGCCATCCGACGTCCCAAGCGCAGACGAACACGGTGCGCAGGGTACGGGCGACTGGTTTAAAGTTGTACAAGCCATTGAATTTCTCGCCGCCCTAAATAGCCTGGTTGGAGCGTTCCAGGGGTGTGTAGAAGCAGTCGCCACGGTTTGCCTCTTGGCGACTTCTTCACGCATTGTCAGGCAGGTGGCAACGAATCCTGACATGATGACCTGGGGTGATCTGCTTTTAGCTGGGCTGACTCGCGAATTGGGGTCTTCTTGCTACACCCAAGGACACCCCCTCGCCACGTTGAGGCAGCAGACCATGAGGGGGAGCATGAGAAATCATGAAAAACTATGTGAACTTAAGTCGTACTCAGCTTTTTCTTCGGAGTAGGTGGCTTTCAAGCCACGTGGAAGCCACCTGAGGTGGCTTGGAAAAGAAAAAGTAATAGATTTTTGCCTTTCTCACCTAATTCTTTTACCTTCTTTATACAAATTTTATCTACATCCCGAACCCTAGAAAATGGTTCGTGAACCGCCACAAAACCCTACTCCCTCCATCTCCTTGAAAATTTTGAATTTTGGAGGCAACGCTGCTCCGGGCGTATAGTGCTGTGCGCTGGATACATCATGCCGCCAAACCGGAGAATACGAAAATCATCAAGTTTGTTTCACAGCGAAAGTACGACATCCGCCACAAGATATTAGAAGAAAATAAAACATGAAAAGGAACGGAACAAAACGAAACAAAACGCCAAAGAAGCATCAATATATTTTCTGAGAGCGGAGGACGAAACGGTTCTAACGGTGACCATCTTCGTGTACTATCTGTTCATCACAAAAGTTGTGAATTTTTTATGTTAGAAACTCGAACATCTCTAAAATTACAATGGTAAAAAAGCCTCCACCTGAGAACTCCATTATAAAAAGTCTCACCTACCCTTCATCAGCACTTTTTTCAACGGACCCCAAACAAAGTATATATTTTCTGAGCGGAGGATGAGACGGTTTTAATGGTCACCATCTCCATGTACTATCTGTTCATTTACTAAATTAAAGAATTTTTTTATGTTGAAAACTCGTAAATAGTCCTAGACAGTAGTCCTTCTGATCACTGGTGCAATCACCTTGAATACGCCCTCAATTTACGATGGAGTGAAAGTAACGCTGCGACGATATCACGAACATCTTTACGTTTACGTTCACATCTATCTCCTTTTCCGAATGAATGAAGAACAGCGTGCACTAGACCTCAGTCTCATTAACAAAAGTCAAGTCAACAAGTCATTTTCCTAAGCTTTGGTGGTTTTTGAAAGGTAATCAAAACTTTGATAGATCAAGAAATTCCAGGGTCGGTAGTAATATAGTCGGAGTTCACAGTTACCCTGACCTAACTCTGAGTTATATCTGAGCTCGCGCACCTTTCTTACTCCCTCAATAAGAGCTTGAAAGGATCAAATGTAGAAAGCGATGATATGACAGGAGACTCCGTAACCGGTAGTTTACTTTTAGTAGGAAAACATCGTCGAAATTGTTGCGTACAAGAAACATCGCCGCCAAACACGCAGCGGTGCTTTGCGATAACTCTGACAAGGGAGGGTCACGAAGTCGAAGTGGCCGATCACCACAAACGGCATAGTCAGAGCTTAGTCAGAGCTTAAAGCGCTGATTCCAAATCTGCCCTTCCTTTCTGCAGTCGCCTTTATGAGAGAAGTTAAGGGCATTTTTAAAGTCAAAAAATGAACCAATGGTCGGGATAAAACAATCCTACAGCCTGTCTAGAGCTTAAATGAAGCAGCGGCGAATCACAGAATACTTCATACTATAAACTGCTTCTGCTTAGTGCATCAGCATACTTTTTATTCTCCATTTTACGTCTAAAAAGGCTGTAACGACTAATTTTATCCCGGCCATCTGTTCATTTTTTGCCCCGAAAAAGGTCATAACTCTTCTCACAAAGACGAATCAGCGTTTCAAGCCCTCACTAATGGTACGCAGCCTATGGTTATCGGCCGCTTCGAAGTGACCCTCCCTTGTGAGCTTGGTGCAGCGTTACAGTCTATCGTGGAACTCAAAGATGACTCTGAGTTTGACCAGAGAAAGAGAAATAGTGTACAAAAAGAGAGGGGAAGCTAAAAAGTCCTCCAAAGTGCATTTTGCTCGCACTTTCAGCAGGCATGATGGGGGGGGGGTATCGTGGTGGGCCGGTATCTACAAAATTTTGGAATCTTGTAACCTTGACCTGGGGGGTTATTTGATGCGCTGATCACAAATATGGTACTCATTTTTCACTTTTTCCTTTTGAGGTCATAACAAGCCCTGTTAGGGTGGGTCTGAAAGTTTGAAGTCTAAGTTTAAGTTTGAAAGTTTACTCAATGACGCTTTTGAAGAAAGTGAAAGACGCCGTTGAGGAAAACCATAAAAAGCCTGGCTTCCCTGGTTAGCGAAAAAACGATAGCACTACATATTGCGACGAAAATAGCGCATCACGATTACTGTACAGACTACTGCCCCAGGAACACAAACCATGTACACTCCACACTGAGGGTTGCAGCTTAATAGAAACTCCTACAGTGACGTGCTATGCTTATGGAGTTCCATCCAGAGCCCAACATGAGTTCTTTTCCTAGGCTTCTTGCAAACGAAGTTCCCTTGACTTTCGCGAAATTTTACAAAATCCCCTTTGAGTCTCAGCCCTAAACGTAGAAAACCCTCAAAAATCGAAACGCCGACCAAAAAAAACGTCGCCATTTGGCCACGAAAACGATATCTCCTTTGCTTTTTCGCCCAAAAAAACGAAACCCAGCTTGCTTCAATAGATCTGCGCCGGGCTCTGGTGCCATCATTCGATGGTCATCGAATATTCGAATGTTCGATGTTCATCGAATAATTTAAATATTCGATAACCATCGAATGATCGAATTGATAACCATCGAATATTTGACTTTTGAATAATATTCGAAAATTGAGATTTTCGAACATTCGACTTTCGATTAATATTCGAAAGTTGAAATTTTCGAGTATTCGACTTTCGAATTTTATTCGAAATCTCCCTTTTTTTCGAATATTCACTTTTCGAATCATTCGCATTCGAATGATTTATTCGAATAATCGAATAATCATTCGATTTGGTTCCAAGTATACTAGGCACACTTTTCATTAGGTACTTCTATGAAGGACTCTGGGCAAAATATTTATTTTCTGAAACCAGAGGGAAAGGTAGTACCAGGAACTTCGCTGACGTTGCTGTGCAGCTGTAGACGCTAGTATTTTTCCTCCTCGAAGTTCGTGAATGCTTATAAATCTTCTTTTTCCTTCCCGATACACAAACAATTCCCGTACAAATATCTTCTTTGCATTACCTTACCTCACTGTTTTTTCTTGGCTTTTGGCCGAAAGGGTCTTGATTCCGGTTCAGGGTTGAAGGGAGGGTGAGCAAATTCTCACACTATCGCACCTATGTCCCTGATTAGCCACGATGAAAAATTCGTGCTGGATTTGATTTTACAAATTTGAAAGGGTGCTAGTTATTTTTGAATAAAGCAAGCCAACATCATGAGCATATAATGCACCGCTAAAAAATGGGCATTCCTTGAGGAGAGGAGAGATGACAGGACTTCCTGGAATGATGAAAGTCGAGCGATGTTATCCAAAACTAACATTATGAAAAGCGTTTGTAAACTCGGAGTAGGAGATTGAGTGAATTTTTTGGTGTTAGGTACTGAACATTGTACGTTTTGGAAACATCAAAAAGTCAAGAAGAGCTGAATGTAAAATCCGAAAGCTCTTGCTTTTTTTTAACGCACGCGCTGACAAAGCATTACTTTTCTGGTTGAGCCAAAAGACCTTTAGGGAACTTCCATTAACTACAAATGTATCCTTTGTTGCAGAGAACTCATGTGGAAAGCTCGGTTTTTGGATTCTCATCAGAATGAACAATAAATTAGTTCATTTTTTTTCACAAGGCGAAAGCTGCGCGGTGTTATTGACATCGCTAGAAGCCCGGCCGAGTTAAGCTGAATATAATTGGTTGAGAAAGTAATGGAGGACTTAGAGTATAAATACAGTTTTCACAAAGAAAAGACCTAATTGAAAGCCCAAGTTTTGGCAGATATTGGTACATAACAAAACCTTCTGATCAAGGTCTATGGATGGGCATTGTCACATGGCTTATTTTTATAAGCGTTGTCAAAGCTTATTACTTCAAGTAATGAACTTTGAGCAGCATGCCACAGTAAAATAAGTGAGCCTACCAAACCGCAGCAATGACTGTGGGGTTGCCAAAAAAATCTGTTATAGCCTGGTGGCCCCAACGCTTTAGAAAAGAAGTTATAGCATTGGGTATCAGCGAGCATATTGTCTATTTTCTCATCAAGGTAATCAAATGAGCTCATCCATGCATCTGACAGAGGCTTTTACGTGGGTAGAGGAACGAACACCTCAATTAGCCCTCGCCTCCGCGAACTGCTGGTCCTTTCGTCGTACTATTATGCATCGTGTTAGGATCAGTAGGCCGCGGAGGCGGTGCCTAATTGAGGCCTTCGTTCCTCCACCCCTTTTACGCCTATCCACGCATGTGCAATTTACCTCAATTTTTTCATTTTCAGAGACTGTAAGCCAAAACATGATTTTCAGCCTCAAAATCGGCGCCGAACGTCGCAACTTTTTGGTTAAAGTACCTTTTTTATACGAATTAGTGGCGGATTTTTGTGCATCTGTGAAAGCTTGAAAATTTCAATTTTGCTTCTGTAAAAACCATCTCATTCTATTCTTTTCCGACATCGTTGAATTAGGGTCTTTTAGAACGAAAAAATATTTTTCGGTAGGGTTTGAATAGAGCATTGTATGACAGAAATTTGGGGCGCTTTGAAAAACTCAGAAGACTTTTTTTGAATGCCATCCAAATTTGTGCTGCTGTACTTCAAAGTCTCTAGACATATGACATTTTAATCATAGGGAGTCCTATATTAAAATATTTAATGTATGAAGTGTTTCTTTTTTTTTTGAATAAAGATAAGGGAAGGGGGTAGGATGGTTCAGAACGGAGATACATTGAGTAACTAGCTGTGCTTTTAACAACTTTCAAAATTTAGCTATGAAGTTCAAAATGCGGTAGACAGATCCTTGGTAACCAAGTTGTGTAGCCTGCTTTGATCTATCGGATAATGATCCCTGCACTTAGTAAAAGAAGGAAGCAGAAAAACTACGATTATGGTAAAATCGAAAAAAACTATAAGACAAGCAGGATTATCAATACAACTATGCGCATTGAAAAAAAGACAGCTGTATTGAGAAGGTAACACCTCACAGCACTCCATAGAGCGAGTTGTTTTCCTAAATGCGGCGCTTATCTATCAAAATGGAGAAAAATGGTTGAGTTTAAAGAGTAATGTTGAGCTTTCAATCTCCATCCAAGCTAGCCAGTACAACAAGAATATGATCCTATGAACGAGAAGAGATGCATATAAAGCCGCCGCAGATATGTAGGTGATTTAATTGCATTGAGCTGAATCTACTAACCTTCAAGAGCTCTATTTATTTCACACATTGGCTCGAAACGTTAGCTTGTACTGCATGCTTTGCCACATTGTCAAACACAATTGTTGAAATTCGGTAGAGGAGAATGTTTTTGCACTTTTTCCCAAGAAATCAACAAGAAAGGCAATAAGAAGAAGCTCTTTTAAGCTGCTTGTAAGAGAGAGGCTCGTTTAGTTGAAGTAATCTCTTATGTAGACCTGTATCTCTTAGGCTTTGGCCATACTTTGCCCGTGTTGCCGACGTTACCAGTATTACCGGTGTTGCCGATGTTTCCAGTGTTACTCGTGTTACTTGTGTTGCCGATGTTTTCAGTGTTACTCGTGTTACCACCTTCATTGCTGTTGATTATCGAAATGATCGCCAGTACAGTTTCATTCTTGAACGCAGTCTCACTGAGTGGTGAGTATACAGGACCTGAGGCGAACAAATAATAAGACCATGCTAAAAACTTGCTTCAAAAAGTTTTTATGACACAAATAAATCACATTGTTTGATTTGTAGCACAATGAGCTCTAACGTTCTGCCCAACGTTTTGGACGCCTTGATCGAACTTCAAGAAACCTTGTCCTCGGACGTGTCATCATTTTCGCGGCCGTATGTGAAAAGGGAGCACATTCCCTTCTTTGAAAAACAAACTTTTGAAACTTAAACTAAAAAAAACTGAAAGAAAAAAGAAAAAAAACTTTTTTGAAGCAAGTTTCTAGCATGGTATTATTATTATTGCAGAATGATCGCCTTAGGTCCTGTATACTCACCAATCAGTGAGACTGCGTTCAAGAATGAAACTGTACTGGCGATCATTTCGAGAATCAACAGCAATAAAGGTGGTAACACGAGTAACATTGGAAACATCGGCAACACCGGTAACATTGGTAACATCGGCAACACGGGCAAAGTATGGCCAAAGCCTTATGTTAAGTTTGATGAGGCATAAGTTACCTATCGAATGAAGTGCTCCGATGATTAGCAATAAATCATTTGAGCAATTTTGGATGAATTTTATTCAAGTATTCAATCTTTCAACCCAGTAACGCTTGCAACTTAGCGTCCAGAAAGTTGGTAGATAGTGGAGACAGATTTGAACCATCTTTCATTACTTTTCGAAGTGGTATAGGAGCCACATGAAAAGGTTACTTTGACTAAGCAAACCTCCCTTGTTAGTCATTTGCCAAACATCCCTGCGTTATTGTAATCAAAATCAATTTTTCTACAATAAAAATGCTTTATATACAAACCCAAGGCGAAATGTACTGGAAAATAAATGTATTAGGTCGTTTCATAAGTTCATCGACTTTTTATTTTTGTCGCCGTCTTTCGATGAAGCGGTTGGTTTAAGGCAAAGTACCTACACCATTGAAAAGAGAAAATCTTGCTCTACAAGAACTGTTGTTCGTTTTTGAAGCAAACTTGAATCCCCTTCTTTTACGACGTATCAAAGCAAAATTTTTGAGAGGCAAAAATTGGCGATTTCGGCAACTGCACTTTCCGCATTTGGTCCGTATTCCGCTAGATGTTTCTGTCATAGGTAGGTGGGATGGATAGTAGCAAGCAAGACTGAAACACTGACAAATTTGCAGCATGCCGATATGCATAGAACCGTTTGAACAAGGTCCCAATAGTTGTTGTCTTTGACTGCTGCCGCTCGAGTTTGGCGCGTTGTTCAGCGACACAATGTATCGGTCCTCCTATCGGAACTTGAGCAATGGATACGTTTTTCTAAGTGGTGTAGATGTATGAGTACAAGCTCTGACCAACATTTTACGCTTTCTCAAAAAAATTTTTGACGTGGGAACTTCTTCAAATTGTGCCAAACGCAAAACATCTACACACATGGTAAACGTGCGCTTAATCTTTCTTTATAGCGTCTCTTTGGATATGGAGACTACTTTTATATGCACCGTAGTACCACAAACAGTTGTTTCTCATCACTCATAACAGCTTCAGACGAAAAATTCCCACTTGTGGCTCCGTATACGGATCGAAAGTTTCAGGTGCCGAAATCGCCAATTTTGTTTCGATAAGTCGTAAAAGAAGGATATTCAAGTTTGCTCCAAAAACGAACAACAGTTCTTGTAGAGCAAGATTTTCTCTTTTCAATGGTATAGGTACTTTGCGGCAAACCAACCGCTTCATTGAAAAACGGCGACAAAAATAAAAAGTGGATGAACTTATGAAACGACCTAATACTAAAGAAAGCAAAGATATCATAGTGTCGCTGACATAGGCCAGTATGCACGTACATTCCCGCTAGGGAGGGGAGGGGATCTGGGAAGGGATGCGTCATATCTCGCTACTCTGCGTATTTTTCTTCTTCTTTTTCTATTTTGCTTATATAGTTCTTCATGCACTTATACCTGCGCCTTTCGCACGCATACAGGGCTTCTAAATTACAGATTCGTTTGCACCAGCGGTCGCGCGACTGCGTCGCGCCCGGGCATCAGTGGCGCCGCCTCGATCGATGGCGCCGGCGCCGGCAAAATGCCCGGGCGCAACGCGGTCGCGCGACCGCTGGTGCAAACGACTCTGCAATTTAGGAGCCCTGTATACGTGATTGATTCTGTCATCGCTATATGCTCAGTTGAGAGATTGAACCATGCATGTCAAACGCATTTCCAAAAAGTAGTCATGATGATGAAGGGATTTTGGTGATATTCACTGGCATCTCGCATAATGACTTACAATTTCCACAGTTTACTATCTTTTGAAGGGTTTGGAAAAGTTCTCTTAGCATGGAATAGCCGTTCGAGGATATCGAAGATAAGTGAGCGCTCTACCTAGAGGTCCCCCTTCTCGTTCGCCCAGGGTCCTTGACGGATTCGTCCGCTCCGAGTTAAGTTGGTCAGCCGAGCCCTGGTAATTTCTGATCTTATAATGCGTTCGGGCAAGGGGAAAGGAACTCGGCAGAGCCCTACTCTTTGGAGAAGTAGAACGATCTGATCAATCCGGCAAGGGACAAGTGATCCAATCCCAGTTGTTGTGTTCTGTGTTGTGTTTTTTTTCTTTCTTTTTTGTTCTGTTTCGGTGCACTCTTGTGTATTAAATAAATAAATAATGGATGCCAGGTTACTTCCACACGAGATTGGTTTTTGCCATTCTGTGTGATCCCCAGAGGATCCCTGGATTACCTCTTATTTTCATAGTGATTTATCTTCCTGAAAAGTCAATGAGAACGCTCCAAAATTGTACTGAGGATGTACTACGGTACTGCTAAGCATGTTTTCGACAGGAGAAATGGAAAGTGAAGATTGTGAATTTTTCGATATCCCTAGCTACGGAATACGGAAGATTTCGATATCCTGAGATATCCTTTACTTATTTCTACAATGGACTATCTTTAGCAATGCCGTAGTATATCAACAGTACACTTTTACAGTGTTTCATTAAGATTTCAGGAAGATAAATGGCATTGAATTTGAGAGGTCATCCCCTGGGAATCCCCGGGGGACCACATAGTGAAAATCTAATCAATTATGCCAGTAACCTGGCATCCATTATGGGGTATAAAGGTCTGAGAACCTTCATAAGCAAGATAGAGAAGGAAGAAGAAAGATACCTGGAGTAGCGAGATATAGCGCATCCCCTCTCAGATTCTCCTCCTCCCCGGAGTGTACGTGGATATGGGCCATCGCCGTTGAAAAAAACCAGATATCTCGTTTCAAAAAGATTTCAGATTCTTCGCGCATAAGCTGAGTGAAGTGCAGTGGTTACATCTCAGAAATTTTCCAACAAGAACATACGGAGAAAGAGTGCATGATGCCTATTTGACTATAGTTTCGACAGCGATAGACTTGGAGAGTAAAAAAAGCTTTGCTTTTCTACATCACCATCATTATATTGTGTAGTAAATTCAATTGCACTCTATAAAGTTCTTTGTTTGATGTTTCTGAACTAAAGATTTGAGAAATTTTAAAGCATTCAGATGGGACATCTAGAAGCTGAGCTTATAAGATCTTATTTCTCCCATGTCTAACCTTCGCCACTGAGTTGTTTCAAAAATTTTTAAGCGATTTGATAGCCATCAAAAAGGACAAAACTTTTGCAGATTGATGCAATTCCTCACATCTTTCCGTAAAAGCATTGAGTTCCGAAGAAATCACATAGCACCAAGCACCTAATTAACCCGTGGTGTGTTACATTATGTTTGCAAACGCTGAATAATCTCCAACTGATATTCAGATGATTGCTTAGTATCACTTTCACAGCACATGGGCGAATATTGTTTCAGTTCACGAAGACTTTGAAATCTAGGATAGTAATTAACTCGTCGAAGTGAGATAAGGCAAGTTTGTTTTTCCCAAGCTTTGCGTATATGGCAAAGAACAGCTTTTAGAAAGAGCAGAAAAAGCCGCATCGAGTAGTATTCCCGAATTGCTCACTAACTACGAGGCTTAGATGACGCAAATAAAAAATTACTCACAAATATTCAAAATTCAAAAACAAGCCAAGGATTACAAAAACTGCATTGTTGCAAAAACTTTCCCCTGACTGCTGGTTATCACTCCTTCAAAAATTTTAAACAACAAATATTCTGAGGATCAGCAAAAGTTAGATATTGTGAAAATGTAAGGCTGCTACATTGAATTATGTCCGTTACATAAATTCAATGTAAACGTAGTGGTTTGAATAAAGAGAAAAATTCTGCGTCGGATGCAGTGTAATGTATTTGTTGTTGCTAATGGCAGACGCTCCGAATGATTTAAAGGCAGCGTCCGAGCAAAATTTCGCCTCTCATGTTTCTGCCATTCCGGGGCCTTTCCGTGGCCCTGATTACAGTTGTGAAGTCCAAATTGTTCAAAACCCTCAAAAAACCCTTTTCTTGGGAACACTCTCTTCAAGGAGCGGACGAGTTGCGGATTGCTCGTCCGCATAGCATGCCAGCTTGAAGAGCTGCACTGCACAGATGCAGTTGCATTGCAGAGTGCAGTGCAACTGCAATGCAACTGCACACCTACGTGAGCACTCGTCCTCAGAGGTGGTTTGTGATACGAAGGGGCGGTTTGTGATACGTATCACAGGCCCGTATTTCCTTATAAAGGCCACGTCGAAGGATCGGACCAACGCAGATCGGATACTCATGGGCCCCTTTTTACAACTATATACTATTCTGAGTGGATGGATCTTGCCTGGACGCTGCCTTTAAAATACTGACCAATTTTGCATCGATCTAATGTATTTCAACATGTCTCCTACATAGTAGGTCAGAATGCTTAGAAAATTAGCGATATATTTGGTGAAAAATGTAAACTGATAAAAAGTGTAAAGATTTTTTTAATATGCGGTGCTGACAAGGAGATGGGTCTCTATTTTAACACTCATGATAGTAACAAAGTGTCCTCGTGCACGCCTCTTACTTCACTCAGTGCAGCAACCAAACAATGCATAAGGCACAACTCCAAAATGATGTAATGCTGGTAAATATTTCGAATGAAAACATTGAGAAACGGTTGGTAAAGAACAGGCTTGAGCAGTATGTCTACCACCATAGCAATGTCTGCCCATACGGAGAAAAGCGTGATGCGCAAGTATGCGCAAAGGTAAGAGTAATGCATAAATTGGAGAGCAAGCGACATATAGCGGAAAACGGATAATTTACTGAGTGTTAGACAGGAACATGTAGCAGCTAAAGGGGTAGCATTTGCAGTGTCCTGTGGAGAAGACATAGACTTTGAATTTGAGCTTGAAAGTGAATTTGATTAAATATACGCTATCTTTTCATACACAGCAGTAGAAAACTGTCGAGGCAGGTTGGATCTCTCCTAGAAATTTCAATACAAGTAATATAAATGAATGAGTATGATGGCAATCAAGCTCTTGCTTATCTATTCAAGACCTGCACATATATAAGCGTCGATCGCTGGACAAGACACATTGTAGTTTGACTTTTCGGTGCGGCTTTGCTAGCTTTCACTAACACCACCGTCCTTAAGATTCGTTTTCACATCAACATATTCCAGTACGTTGCGTGCGGGACATGGGGATTTGGCAGAGTGGGAGAAGTTTGGCGATCTGGTCTCTTTATCACGGATCTCCCTCATAGAGGGATCACAGCCGGTTAGTCGCGAGGCTACGTGGGGCGTCCCCAGGTGGCGGATAGGGGGATAATCGCCGACCAAAAGCGACCCGCGCCTGCTCTGATAAGCAAGCGGAGCCGGGGGACGGACTCCCTGCCTCCACTAAAATCTTGCGCCCTAATTTCCCGGGTAGGTGTGTGGGGAGGCGAGTTCGGAGTCGCCTCCAACAAAAAAGCTCCGATCGTCCCTCGCGGGGGTTTTGAGCCCAACAAGCTATCCCTGCGAGAAATTCTTGTTCGACACAGTGATAATATGGAAAGCTCCTTTAATCTTGGAAGAGCCACTGGTAAGGCAGCGCCAGTGGGGACAAGGTTTAAAAGGCGATCTAGGCTGCCGAAAACGAGACGGACTATGATGACGATCTGTACTTACAACGCGAGGACGCTGGCATCGGACGCATCTATCGAAGATCTCATGATGCAAGCAAGGAAGATTAAGTACGACGTCATCGGACTGACCGAGACAAGGAGGCACCACCCGCTGAACGCCACATTTGAGACTGGAGGAGAACTGTTTCTAGGAACATGCGACAGTCGAGGAGTAGGTGGAGTGGGAGTCCTTGTCAACACGAGTTTGGCCATGAACATCGATTCGTTCGAACAACTTACAACTCGAATCGAACGTTTGCGAATATCAAGATGTGGATCAATCCCTGCCTTGACCGTCTTCATTGCGTACGCCCCAACATCCAGCTACGACGAGGACGAACTCGAGGAATTTTATATGGACTTGGAGAAGTTCTACAGAGAAGATCATACCTTCTACAAGATCATCGTCGGTGATTTCAACGCGAAGATCGGAACTAGAAGGTCGACTGAGGAACTTCACATCGGAACCCATGGTTTGCAGTGGAACGAACAAGGGGAGGGACTGTCCGAGTTTATCATGACGACGAGGACTATCCATGGAAACTCACAGTTCCAAAAGCCCTCTTCCCTACGCTGCACCTGGGAATCGCCCGGTGGAGAGTACCATAACGAGATTGACCACATCATCGTCAACAGAAGGTACTGCCTGACGGACGTCGCTGTTGTTCCGAAGTTCTACACGGGATCAGACCATCGTCTCCTGCGCGCCAAATTCTACTTTCCGCGGAATGCAGAGAGAGCCGTCAAGTTCAGGAAACATCGTCCCATAAACACCACCAACTGGGATCTGTTTTCTTCGATATCCGGCTCATGGCGAGATACCGTGATGGACAACATCGACGAAGAATACGAACGGTTCGTACAACATCTCCACGGTTGTGCCAAGGATGCTCAGAGTCTAAGAAGTACGAGAAGGCGTCTCACCACGGGGACTTTGGAGCTGATACGCCAACGTGGACGCGCACGAGCCACAGGCAACTACCGACTGACGTCCGAGCTTGCGAAGCGATGCAGAGAAGCGATAAAAGAAGACCTTAAGGAGAGAAGAGTAGCAGTGATGGTTGACGCCGCGGAGGCTGGAAGAAGTATACGCAACGCCCGCCGAAGCTTCGTCAACTTCAAGACAAAGATGACCGCACTTCGTCGTCCTGACGGAACCATAACTGCTTCCCGAAGATCAATGGAGAAGGTCATCCACAACTTCTACTCGGATCTTTTTGCGAGTCACGTCCACCTTCCACCATGCCATCTCAAGGAGGACGAGTATGTCGCACCGTCTGTTCTTCCTTCCGAGATTCGTCATGCTATCATGTCGATGAAAAACCGTACAGCACCCGGTCCCGATAGGATTAAGCCAGAACATCTGAAGAATCTTTCGCCAGTTCTCATCAAGACTTTGGCAAGGCTCTTCACGCGGTACCTGACGGAAGGCAAGGTTCCAAGGCAATGGAAGACCAGCAAAACCGTGTTGCTGTACAAGAAGGGAGATCCCTGCGACATCGGCAATTATCGCCCTATCTGCTTGTTGTCTGTAGTCTACAAACTCTTTACGCGAGTCATTCTCAACAGGATCGGAAGAGAGTTGGACGAAGGACAACCATGCGAGCAAGCTGGGTTTCGAAGAGGATTCAGCACGATCGACCACATACACACGGTGTCAAGGCTCATTGAAGTGTCACAAGAGTATAAGATGCCGCTCTGTCTCACCTTCATCGACTTGAAGAAGGCCTTTGACTCGGTTGAGACTGAAGCCGTCATCGATGCCTTGAGCAATCAAGGTATTCCGACTCATTACATCAAGATAATTCGTGAGCTGTATAACGACTTCACAACCACCATAACACCATTCTACAAGGACATCATCATTGACGTGAAGAGAGGCGTGCGACAAGGCGATACTATATCGCCGAAACTATTCAGTGCCGCTCTGGAGAACGTTATGCGTAAGTTGGAATGGGACAACATGGGAGTGAAAGTCGACGGCCGGCAGCTACACCACCTTCGCTTTGCTGATGACATCGTATTGATAACACCAAGCATCACGCAGGCGGAACAAATGCTGGCCCAGTTTGACGAAGTGTGTGGAAAGATCGGTCTACGGCTGAATCTAACGAAGACGATGTTCATGAGGAACGGAAGAGTGCCTGATGCTCCTTTCATGCTCAACGGGACGAACATCACCGAATGCTCAAGCTACACCTACCTAGGTCGTGAACTCAATATGATGAACGATCTAGCTCCGGAACTGAGCAGGAGGAAACGTGCAGCATGGGGAGCATATAAGACAATTGAGGACGTAGTGAAGAAGACCAAGAACATTCGGCTCCGCGCCCACCTTTTCAACTCGACGGTTCTTCCTGCTTTGACGTATGCTTCAGAAACATGGACAATGAGAAAGCAGGATGAACACGCGGTTAGCGTCATCGAACGAGCTGTTGAGAGAGTGATGCTAGGAGTGAATCGACTCACGCAAGTGAGGCAAGGATTACGAAGTTCTACCCTACGTCAACGATCGAAGATCAGGGACGCTGCCGCGTACGCCAAGCAGAACAAGATAAGATGGGCCGGGCACGTAATGCGTTTCGACGACAACCGGTGGACGAGAGCTGTAACAGATTGGATACCACTGGACGTCAAACGCGAACGAGGAAGACCGCCGACGCGATGGTCAGATATGTTCACGAAGTCCTTTAATGGAGTCCTTCAGAGCGTTCCACGTGTTCCTGGTGCGATACGTAAACATTGGTCAACAATCGCCCGAGACAGGGACGAATGGAGGCATCACTGGTACCCGCTCGTGCAACACGATGATCAACGGGGATACAGGTGATACAGGTGATACTTTCAGGATTCCAACGAAGACAATTTTGTCGAAACGCAAGTCCAATAGAAATTCCGCAGTAAACTGCCCGCAATATTGTACAGCAAGTATTTGTTGACTTGATAATTTAAAAGTTTCATCTAAACACTTGCCAACGTAAAAACTCAGTCAACAAATGACTAGGGCTACAAACAAAGTATAGCACAAAACATTTCCAGCCTAAGTGACCTGGCGGTTCGTCAATTCTCCTCTAGACATTTTTAATCGTACTCCAATTATGCTTACTGCAGTCTGCGACCATAAAACTAGATTGAGCAGTTCAAGAAGATAAATGCTTCTACAATAAAACGCGTGTTTACCACGTACAACTTCCGCAAATTAATCTGCATACGAATGAATTCCGTTCTCATGTTTCCTTTGGAGAGAATAAATGAACGGACATGAACATACCATAAAGGAGGTATAATTGGCGTCAGTGATGAATGACGTTTACATAAAATGAGATCCTTTGTGATAGATAATACAAGTTATACCTTCGTAAAAGATAATGCAAGTTATACCTTGCAGGTTTCGTGATAAGTGGCAGTATTATAACTGTGAAAAAAGTAGAGCGTGCACTTTACATCTGAAATTGCTTCGTTCTGCAAAATTAAAGAACTAATGAGAAGGAAGGATGCTTTAACCAATCGTTATAGGCTCTTCAGCCTTGAGGGCAAAAAATTTACTTCTTCATGGAGTTATAGATTGAATGAATGCAAGTCACAGAATAGCTCTCAGGAAGATTTATACTATTAGAATGGGTTCTGAAACTTTCATAATTTTCAATTTAAGATAACAATCTGGGCCTATTAATTCTTGCATTTGAGAATAAGTGTAAGTAAATAACGTTTAGCTTATTGCCCTAAACTATTTCAACATTTCGAGAATGTTAACTTCATTCAACGTTATAAAAGGCAAATTGATGAAACAACTCTAATAGCTTCTGCATCATAGTATGGAAAACGTTTGCCGCAGCAATCTTTCCTTAGCTAGTCAGACTCTAGCATGTTTGACAACCAGATAAGTGCTCTTGCGGGGCAACAACACTTGCGCGTAAAATATGGCCATAACGCGCACATTTTATGAACAGCATATCATAATCATTTTTCAGCGCCCAAATGCTGTCGGCAATGTAAGTACACTATAATTACATCATGATTAATGAGCTACGAGTGCCGCTTCTGACAAAGTGAAAAACACACAAGCAAACCTGTATGGCCTACCACTTTTCTTTGGTAAAAAAAACAATCAAAGGTGGGACTAATAGGATCAGCAGTAATAGTATGAAAAGGCACGTTGTAGCGCTGATGAGAGATTGAACTCGGATACAAAAACTCTTGGAAATTGGTGATTCCCCACGCTTAATGAAAGAAATCTTTTCCAATTTTGATGCTAGAAATTAGAGCTCCAGCAAAATCACAATCTAGTTTTACGTTCATTTTTATATGTTTTTGACTGAAAAAAGTCGAGCTGATGTAATGTCTTCATGTTAGTTGAGATTCTGGGTTTTTACTGCAACTGATTCGATTCAAAATAATCTCATTATGCATGATAGATGGATGATTTTATACGACAAAAACGCGACCCAATACCTATCATATTTTATTTGTGAACGAAACACGAAACACTATCACAATCACGTCTGTTCTATTTCCTCATAAAAGTCGCAGCATATAACATATTACAGCATTCATATATGCACTTACCGTAAACTTTTCGCGTGCAGAATAAGCGAAAATGGCAAACTCCTCCCTGGTAGCGCAAAGTTTCCAACTCAGAGATTTCGTATTCTACAAAATATTAGGTTGGAAACTAAGTTTTGCAACTGATCTCATAACTTCCCTCTCACACAACTTGGCGCACTCAAATTTTGCCACTGCGTTGGTTATTACGTAACTACATGCGCAGCTGGTGTCCTACCAAATTCTGACGTCGCAGTGAGGGTTACGGTGGGTGTATGGTATGAAGGGGAAAAATTCATAGTTTGACGGATTTGGCTGAAACTTGGCACAGGGGTGTTATCCGACATGCTGGTCACGAAAACGATAGTGAAATTGCGTGATGAGGGCTTTTTTGTAGGGTTACTGTAGGTATATGGGGTATGGGGTCTCACCCTAAACAAGGAAAATGGCGTTGATTCAACGAGTGAATATGATATTCGCGTTCGGCAGGTTAAATAACCTTACTATGTGAAGTCTCGGCGGAATTTGAGCTTCGGACTCTTTAGTCATTGACGGTCGTCCCCAGCAGCTCTTGCGTACATCGACTCGTTCGACTTTGTGAGGACACCAAATCTCGACATGCCCTGATTTTTGTTTCTTTCTTAGTAGGCCAAAGGAGTCAACCTCCAGCATAATTTGTAGACGAATCCGGATTACTGCGCATGGTCTAGGCTGCTAAAGGCTTCATTTTAGCTTGAAACCCCGAAAATTCTCAAACTTCACTAGTTGAAAAACGCTTGAAACTTTTTTATCTCGTGTTCAAAATTTAGACAATTTGTGCTCACTTGTAGCGCACATTGCCTTCTGTATAATGCCAAAGTTTGAGTGCGCCATATCCAATGAGAGTGAAGTTACGAAACCAGTTGCAAAACTTAGTTTCCAGCCTAATACAAAAATCTGGAAGCATGAAGAAATTATAGCCTAGTATATGCTTTGGATTTCGAGAAAAATCTATAGCACTATAAACTTGCAAGCTATGGACATTACTTCTGCATTAGCCTAATAATTGATTCTAGTCCTTAGTGCTTCAGTGCTTCAATATATATTCAAAGCAAATAGGATTCAACTATGGAACTTCCGAGAGTTGGTAATCTTTATCTTTTCTCTTTAATTAGCAGTATACCTCTTTGATTAAAGTTAGTAATAAATACTCTTCTTTACAAAGTTCCTAACATTATTTTCATGAGAACACTGAAATAAACATTGAGAAAAACAACCTAGCTAAAAGTAATAAAGGAGCAAAATATCTGACACTAGTGATGCAAGTGACATTTCTAGAAAGAATGACAGACGTTTTCAGAGAAAAAAGCTCACTATCCCTATTTTCATCACCTTTCCACTAATTGAGCAGGGCGGCATGCAGTATATTGAATGGCACAACTTCACGTAAATGTTCGCGAACAAAAATCGAAAGAAATTTGAGATAGAAACAACATACACTATACTCTAGTCAGTATTGTCAGTCAGAATAGTCAACTTACTTCCTACTCTAAACTTGGAAAAACGGCCTTCTTATAGACGTTTTTCAAAAGTGAATCTGATGGGTAATTACGTGAATAAACGAATGTTACACTTTAACAGCCTGAAGATGCACAGAAACGAGAAAAGGGACCTTATTTTACAGATTTGCCGTTTTTTTACGAAGGAGAAGTAAGCTGAAGCGAACTTTTATAAGTGGCTAAATTATGGTACATGATAGCTATACTCGTTTTCATGGAGCTTATTCTGGACTTACAAGGTTTTGATATGAGAAGAATGAGTATTTCTTTCGAGTGATATATGCCTGCTCCGAACATCTTAATGAGAGAATTCAGAAGATTTATTCCAATTCATACCAAAAGCTTCAAACGAATGCAATCTTGGGCTTTGTTAGCTGAAACGAAGGAAGAGGCGTGTTAGGCAAAAAGTGAAGAAAATGGTGCAGTTAGATGGTCGAAGGCGCATATGTAGGCGCTTGGTGATTGAGTGGAGTGGCTACAAAACCATACACTAAAGCTTTGTCAATGCAAGCTAATGGTGATGAAATTCTATGTTGTCACGAAATTGGCATCATTACTCAGGAGTTCAAAAAAAAAGGCTCACGCTTTTTACTAGTCGAGCACAGATCTGTTCTCTATAATGATCTAAACGAAATGTTTGAAGGAAAGTAGCAAAGCAAGATGACATGCTACACAGAGAAGACTGGAATGATATTACTCAAACAAACATGTACATAGAGCATATTATGGCGGTAAAAGTGACTTTTTGTAGTTGGGAGTATTAGGTTGAGTCAAAAGTAATGAGAACTTCTCGCGCACCCTCTCTAACTTTTAGCAAATTGTGTAGAATAGTGAACACTAAAATTTTGAAAAATCGCTCAAAACAAAAATGCATCAAACTCTACAAAATCTTTCGAAATTGGGAGCTTCGAAAATAGCTTATTATCAAACCTTGAAGTTGCAAAGTATTCAAACGCTTACCGTTTCAAATTATCATAATCTGCAATAGAATTTTTTGCCACGTTTGAAAAAACCATAGAATTTAAACGGCAAACGCTTTGTGTCCAAAATTTCTGCAAATATTTCATCAACAACAAAGTGATTTGGTTGGAAATTATGACTGCTGGAAAGAGGAAGAAAAGCCGTATCGGATACCGTTTAGAGCATTTGCCTTTTACATTCTACCTAATTTGAGAATAGGTTTGAGAGGAAATACGGAGTTCTCATTACTTTTGACTCACCCTAGTATAGTACGAACCGAATATTTTTCGAATGTTCGAATTCGAATGATTTATACACGAACTAGAAAAATCGAATATTCACGAAAGTGCATTTATTTGATTAGTCGAATAGTTCACTATCTCCATTGGAGTTGCGAAGTACGACAGATATATCAGAACTGCTTTATTTCGTTAACTTCGGTTAGATACGCTGATGCCCTTAAAAATCTCCATCTCGAAATTTCAGGTAGCCAGGTTGATTGATGCCAATAGTGTGGGGCGGACTAGGCCCATAGTAAAGCACAATTGATTCAGGCGATCAAAGGAGGGCCTAAGGTGAACCGATGCTGCCTCATTTTAACAATGAACGAGAAATTGATCCCGATTGGACAAACTTGTAGAAGTATAAGGAAAACATTTTCTGAGCAGCTCAATAAACAAGCAAAGCACTGCGTTGAGCAAGAGGTAAACGTCTGTACGAGTTTGCTCCATGGCAAAATTTATGCTACGCAGCCATGCTTTTTGTTAGCGATAACTATCGAAAAACGATGTTGACCGCGGCAAAAATTTGGACAACGAAAGGTGTTAAACAAGACTCTAACTTACTATAGGTTGTCCCCTAGGTCTTTTCATACCTGACTTTTCAGCGACTTAAATCAGTTCTTCTTGAACTCACAACAGAACGAGGGGTACCATCCGACAGATCAAAACAACTCTACAAGAAGTAGTCCAAAAGTTCGCACCAAGCTCAATCCGCAACAAGTTTTAAGCCAAAATAAAAAATTTCCGATTTCCCGAAAAAACGAAAATCATCATATCTTACTTCAAAACAGCTCCACAAATTTCCCATTTTCTCATACATATACTCCCCCATCGGATATATTTATATTTATATAATACGCTCATAGGCGTGCCACTTTGTTAGTAAACACCAACATAAGACGTCAATGAAGTTAGTAATACATCAAAGAGATTTAAGAAAAACACGAAAAATGAAAAGGCATTCGGTCTCGGTATGAAAAAAAAATGCGGCGATATCTTTGCATTTCTATACTTGCTGCATTTTTCTGATGACTAGCCCAGAGAAACTAATATGCTCAATTTTCAAATTTTGTCTGTATTCTGAGGAACAGTTGTTCAAGAGGAAAAAAACGTTGATGCAGTGAGTGAAAAACAACGAGATTCCTCAAGGAACCGTCCTCATACGACATGTTACAAGAAACGCTAACAAAAAATCATGAACTTTTTTTTGGAAACTTCGCAAAAGATCTTGAGAGATGATAGCCTTAGTCAAACCACATGTCAATCTTCTCTTTCCAGTTTGGAATGTTCAGCCATTTTGCGTGGCGACAAACAAATGCAAATTTCCCTCGTGTTTACTGCGAGCTTGATGATGTCTTTAGACAGAAAGAAATAAAAATAAATGTTTTTTACAAAGACAATTGACTGTCGCGACCGATCTAATAACCCTTTTTTGAGCAATAGTGAATACAGAATTTTTGCATGGTCAGACTACTAATAGAAAAACATGCTTCCAATCAAGCCAATGCAGCTTCAAAAACAGTCCTTAATATGAAAATTATGGGGACACTACCAACATGCCAACATCAATATTTTCTCCTTATGCCAAAGGTTTGAGTAATAAAGGTGCTCGATTTTCACAAAACCATAATATGTGCGGTGCAAATAAACTTCTTCTGAACATCAAATGGTAAAAATTGTCTCAATAAAAGTTTTATTTCAAGTAATCTCCGTTCTTTCCGTTAGATTACCGCTCCAATTATCGCACTTCCCAAGAAAACCACTATAATGTCTGGAAGGAGGCTGGTTAATTAAGTACAATTTGTATAATGCATTTTGTAGTATGTGTTTGAAGCTCTCAGGAGTAAACATGTGTTTGAAGCTCTCAGGAGTAAATGATAAGGTAGTATCTATCCTTTAGAAAGTTGTGTACTCAATACTGTAGGAACATAATGACAGATTGACGAGGTCTAAAGTGGGTACGTAAAGAGCTTCTGTAAAACCAATAAGATCTAGATTTCATTATTATTACGGAAGTTTCTAATTTCTAGCACTATCACGTGTGTTCAAATTCTCGTAGGTTTTTGAACCCAGAAGGAGCTGAAAATGCCATGGAACTATTGCACAGTGACGTGGACACGGATTTCTAGTAGCACTAAGAAACAAAAGAACCAGATTATTTGCAGTAAACAATAGCTGTTAATCCGTCTAACATAGATCACCCAGTAATTTAAATGTTTCCTAGTGGTGGTTCCCATGGTAATGCTTTGTATCTTGCCAATCTGTATGTTACTGAGGGACTCAAACATGCTGAGCGCGTAGATCATCAGTTTTTTGAAGAATGGCACATACCAGATGTTTGCTATGAGGTTCAGCTGTTTCATCGACATTTTGTTAGAGAAACTTTGTAAAAAAAGAACGTCTTGAGACAATGTGGAGGGTAGACTTGCGGTAGATAAACTTTTACTTTTTATGTTTTGCATTTTTTGCAGTTGTGAATTACACAAATAATTCGACACAAAGTTCTAAGCGGTTCGTGATTAGTATCTTTATGCTTAACCTTTACAGCTGCATATCTTTCACCAGAATCATTATAAAAAAGCGTTTATTAGGTTGTAAAGAAAGTTCCCGGGCACTTGCGAAAATTTTTTTCAAATCGCTGTAACTTCAAGTAGATTGATTCTTTTTTGAAGCTACAAACTTCATTGCAAAGACAATTTTGTCCACAACATATATCTGTCTTGCTGTCTTCTCAGCATCTCATTGCGGTCCACCAGCATGCGCAGAAGAGAAAAAGGTCGTCGCGAAAAGTGGCCTATTTGTGCAGGATTATCTCAGGCAGGATAACGGCTGAAGACCCCAGATGCTGTAGTTATATAGAAGTCTTCTGGGGCTGTTATGAGGACCATTCATGTCTTTGAGGAACCACCTGCAAAAAATTTTTTCCAGAAAGTTTGAAAAATCGACCAATTTTTGCCCCCAAAAATGCACCATTTTCGAGTAATTGACTTTGAAGTATTCTCGTTCTGCACAGGGCGGACCAAATCTTTGATTATTGCGAACATTGTTGGGGTAATGTCTTACACATCTTTTGGAGCTATCGCCCAGGAGTGGCGATCCCCGCAGAAGCGACGCCAGCTGCGGCAAGAGTTGCAGTCAGAGGCAAGTTCGACAGCTTGTAATTTCTGAGCGCAAATCGCAAAATTCGAGTGCAGCTGCGGATTAGAAGTTAAAAGGTTCCTCAATCAGATCACTCATGATTTGGACGAAATTATTTGAAGTGCACCAAAAAATGGCCACAGGAAGAAAAATTGTGAAATTTTTATAGTTGGAAAGATTTTTCTCCTTGATGTGCAGATCAAACACGTCTTGGCATCGATAAAAGTCAGAAGCCGTATCGAAAACTTTAGGCTTCCCTCTACTCAACAGTACAAAAACCTTGGTGTCAAAGTCCGACCCAGCGCCGAAAAAATGCGTTTGAAAATGAAATTTCCAAAAGTGCCCGGGAACTTTCTTTACAACCTAATACTATAAAGGAAGCGTCCAGCCAGATTCTCGACTTCCATTTTTGCCTCAAGCAGGCTTTTTCACGGCGCTGACCCGGTCTTGTATAATTTCTAAAGAACTTGTCCGGAAAACGGATGAAATGCTCGTAAAAAAAAGGATAGTATTTTGTTTCGCGAAACAGTGTACAATCCGCTCTCAAAAAACCATTCTCACACGCTCACCTTTTCAAGAAAAAATGCTTCTTTTTTTTACCAATCTACTGCTCGTAAGAGTGAGTTTTGCTAAGAGGATCTTAGAAAAATTCAATCAAGAAGAACTTCTGCCATCGTCACCGCTCGCATGTATCAGCACACTTGACGCGCGCTTACGTATTTCGACAGCTATTGCAGCAGCAGAGCACCCCCTAGCTATCGTCAAGCTCGAGAAGACTCTATGCAATAACTCTGTCCTGGGTCCGCCACAGTTTAAATTAGTGAGTTTATACTAAGAACACAGAGCTGAGCATATTTTGATACTGTTAACGTAACCTACCTTAAGCCTTAGGACTACGCTGAAAGGAAATAACACTTTGAGCAGCGTAATAATGAGTAGTAATTTTTCTTCTCCGCGTAAAGTGCGGAAACGCTTAATCAAGTTGTGCCCCACGTTCCATATGGGATGCACTTTTTACTGCAGGCGGATTCGCCTTTTGAAAGCGAAAATCTTTAATATAGGTTAGAGTACAGTTCAGTAAATGTCATTATGGTTAGTTGTTGTAATTTAGAAACACATTGCAATGTTGCTTTACTGAATTTGACAGATGATGAATGACAAATTTGACAAATGAAATGACTTTCGGTTGCTGCAGCGTTGATATTCTACCACTGTCCACGGCCGCCTGGTACTCCTGGTCCTCCCTGGCCTCCCTGGCCTCCTGGTCCAAATGGTCCTGGTCCTCTTGGGCCAGCTGGTCCCCATGGTCCTCCTGGTCCTCCTGGTCCTCCCTGGCCTCCTGGTCCGAATGGTCCTGATCCTCCTGGGCCAGCTGGTCCCCATGGTCCTCCTGGTCCTCCTGGTCCTCCCTGGCCTCCTGGTCCGAATGGTCCTGATCCTCCTGGGCCAGCTGGTCCCCATGGTCCTCCTGGTCCTCCTGGTCCTCCCTGGCCTCCTGGTCCGAATGGTCCTGATCCTCCTGAGCCAGCTGGTCCCCATGGTTCTCCCGGTCCCCCTGAACCTCCTGGTCCTCCTAATCCTCCCTGGCCTCCCTGGCCTCCTGGTCCGAATGGCCCTGGTCCTCCTGGACCAGCTGGTGCCCATGCGCGACCGCCTGGCCTTAGAGGTGAAGGTGGAGGTCCCATTGGTCCCCATGACCCTCCTGGTCCCCCTGGACCTCCTGGTACTCCTGGTCCTTCTGGGCCTGGTCCAAATTCTCCTGGGCCAGCTGGTCCATTTGGTCCTCCTATTCCCTTCATGAATTGAAGGAAAGCAAATATCAGAACGTTGTGCACCTGAAAGTATATGACAGTTATGATCCATAGGTCGTTTTATGAGTTCGTGGTGTTTTCATTATCGTCCTCATTTTGATTAAAAGCGGTCGATATGCGATGAGATGCGCAAACTACTGAGAAGTGCTAAGCTTGCTTTCTTAGTTATACTTATTGCATTCGACAAAAAATGATCTACTTCCCATCCTACTTCGATTTCCCAGTTTTCAAAAATAGAATTTTCAAAAAATAAGAAGAGCATTTACGACACCCCCGCATTTCTTCTTGACAAAAGAATTTTATTGTGTGGGCTTTTCAGCGATCAAGAAAGTTGGCGTTAGCAACTCAAAATGAGATTTAATTGTTGTAAAAAGCCAACGATTGAACAGTTTCTTGTGTAGGATTTTCAATGAAACAGGCAGGA
Organism: Cylicocyclus nassatus; assembly: GCA_958299035.1. Taxonomy (NCBI): domain Eukaryota; kingdom Metazoa; phylum Nematoda; class Chromadorea; order Rhabditida; family Strongylidae; genus Cylicocyclus; species Cylicocyclus nassatus. The sequence goes on from CATQJL010000305.1 coordinate 16,822,344, forward strand.
AAACCTGGACTAAATTGCTGGACAAGAACAAAACGGTTGAATACCCTGCGCAACTCAGCTGCACCGACTGAATGGGAGCATACTGCAAGAAAGGTCTAAAAGGCAGTTTCAACGGTTTTTCTGTGCGACAAGATATGGCTCTGTACGGCAAACATCATCAAAGTTGTCCTGCAAAACTTGACTGGGAGTTATATTAGCATATGATGTGTTCCTGAATTCTCGCTCTACAAGATCATCTGTTCCGGACTACCGCAAATTTTATAGAAGGCGTTTGCTTCGACTTTGAAGACAATATCAGGCGGTGGTTTTACGGCTTCTTTGGAATCAAACTTGCTGTGATTCTGCAAAACTTATTTCAGAAAAAGGCAGCAGGGTGGCAGAATGTCGTGCGCAAGAATGAACATACATTGGTGATCAACTTTTGACACAATTCTGTCATTTCGGATCTATGAAAACTCCACGAGCTTGTAAATAACATGATATTATGTCGCTCACAATCACCTCGGGATCTTCCTTCATAAGACTTTCCAAAGCCTGAGAGAGTTGCTCAGGGGTTTGGTCTTCCTTTTTGAAAAGTTCAGAAACTTTTTTCTGTGCGTCTGCCAATTTACCGATGAGTTCAGAAACTTTCTGTTCTGCTTCTTCCTTCTTTTTAGCCATCTCAGCATTGTATTCGTCGACTTTGTCCTATAACTCCATTGCGAGATATTCGAAAGCGTTCTAAACTGTAGTTTACCTTAACTTTATATTTTTCAGCCCACTCGTCGATTTTTGCTTTCTGCTCAGCAAAGGTCAATTTGCGGTTCATCATAATATCGTGATATTCCCTCTGTCCCCGTTGGTTCACATATCTAAGATATGGAGTTTCGGGAGGTCCATAGGAACCGGGACCTAAACAATTGGGACAATAAGGGGCTCTTGAGAATCCTAACCCACCGCGTTCGCTTTGAGCGCAGACCACTGCTGTCGTCACGGCGAGAATAGTTATGATGTTATTCATCTGAAATGGTGCTGTTGATTTGGAAAAGACTTTGAATGTGCTATGAAATGTAGAAACTGATGTGCTCTGCCTTCTGACATTATATCCCGGATTTTGACCTCGATCTGTGCACGGAACGCCCTGAATGATTCATTCGAGCTATGTAAATACTTTTAAATCTCGAACTGTTCTACTAATAGATCGCAGGCTTATGTAGAAATTCAACCTGTTTGTAACTAAAGGAAGGTTAGCATTTCAAAGAATCAGAATGCCAATTCTGATCTATCAACAGCTTTGAAATTCACAGCTCAGCTTGATTTTATTTGTATAAATTTCGCATCAAATGCATGATGCTACCGCAGTCTTTGAATGCCACGTGCTGCCGTGATAATATAGTCCTCTTTTTTTAGACCCTTTACGCTTTCATAAACGTAAAATTTTGAATTCTCCATTTATTACAACTGTCGTATGAAAATCCCCATTTGAGGAAGGTGGCTCCGATTACATCATCTAAAAATAAGAAAATTTGTGAGGCATTTACTTCAAAGTCTACGACTGTTTAAAAAACACAATTTTTTAGAATGAAGCAGAATCTTTGCAACTTTGCTTTTTCATAAAAAGCCGTACTTTGACTTTTCAGAATTCCTCCATAATTTTAGCGTATACATTTCTATTTGCAAGCATAATTATTCTGTGAGTGCTTCAGAAGCGCACCTCTGTACAAATAATCAGCCATCTTTTTGTTCACGGCACCATTAGGGGTCATGTGATTTCAAAAAGTCATCAGCTTTTCAATCTGTTGTTTGTTCATAATCTGCAGAATTCTGAGATTGATGTATGTACTGCACTCTGAATCAGGTGTGGCAATCCTTGCAGAGTCTGAAAATTAGCGTTGAAACTCAGGCACAATTTGCATGACTCAGCAAATTAATTCAAGGCTTGCAGATAGAAAGAAGAAACGCGGTGCGTCTTTGGCAATAAGGTTTAAAGGTAGGAGATTTTACTTAACACCAGACCCGCTTACAACGAAGACAAATTTACGTCAACTTAAATACCACAAAAATGTTTTATAACCTGATGCTATGAAATCCTGGTTTAATAAGCTTAGATACTTATTGTTAGATACTTACAAGGGAAGGATACTAACTTAGATTCGCTTTTTGAAATGAGACACATATATTTGGAAGCAGATTGGAGCGTTGATTCCAAATTTGCTGTTCTTAGCTTTATTCTGAAGCGAGTTATGGTCTCTTTTCTACGCAAAGTTTGCGTGCTTCTCGACCTACTGATGCTACGGTGTCGACGTCTAGGTGGATTGCCATTGTATAATGGTCCATTTCAAGATCGAAAGAATTAGTCTTTTTTCAAGCACATTCTTAGCTACACGCCGTCTTACGACGTTCAGAAGTTTGTTAGTTTCTCATAACAGCATTATGGTATAATACCGAATAACAATAATAATTATTATTCTGTATAATACCAACATATTATCGTAATTACCTGTACCTGTTGTAGTGCAATCATACATTTTGAAATGAAAATGAAGTCAAAAATGAAAATTACATTTTGCTGGGAAGATATCCTTCGAAAGTTCCAGCTGCCCCAAATATTCAAAGAAAATTGATTAAAAACTTATACACTTCTTCGTTGAATTCTTCAAGAAAAAGCTGAAAGGAAAAGAATGATGACAGGAACTTTAAAGGCAGTGTCTCGGCAAAATGTCGCTCCCCAGTTAATCAGCTCATAGCCTTTTCGTTATGCTAAATCCATATCTGTGCTTTTCAACACATGAATATGGCTATAATGAGCTTTTTCCAAAACTCTTCATGCTGCGTTCACTCAAATTACGTACAGGTGGGAGGGGTCCGGAACGAAGGGGCGGGGGTTCGGAAGGCTTCTAGAGTGATTTTAGTCCTTCCAGATGTGCTTTTTCTCTCCAAAATTCACTGATAGCTTATTTGAGGGTCTACTACTGCGACGTTGTGAAATCTCAAAACCCATGTTTTTGCCGGGACGCTGCCTTCAAACAGTTGAGAGAGTCATAATGGAGTTTTCAATAATTGATACCTTGATTATGCTTTTTGTTGCGCACTTATATGCATGGAGATAAATCAATATGAAAAAAAATTACAAAATCGTGTGCATCTTATTACCTGTGGTAATTTTCGTAGCCCAGTATGAAGCGCTCTTACCGAAGAAATTACTGTTGCTAAGTAAATTTTGGTCATTATACTCCAAAGTTTAGGTAATACTTCTATGTTTTTTTGCGTGTGTCAGTTCTGACAGAGATTTCGTTTTAGAAGCTTTTGATAACAATTACGATACTATCATTTCCTTCTTGTCAATAAAGTACTTTATGGACCCTGGAGTCGACCTACCGTACTTTCAACCGTGCGCGGCAGCTGGCACTTCCGATCGATCAATTTCTACAGTACTCCACTGGCTACAGTACTGACAGCTGTAGAATGATATTCCTCGTCTTTCTTTTTCACCCCAAATTACAAAAGTGGGTAAGAGTGAAGACTCACAGGTCAGTGAGATCCTCTATTACTCCGCTGAGTCATCGTCGTTAAAAAAAGGCAATTAGAACCTAGTTCAGGGAGGGCAGCTTGCATTGCTTTAGAAATGCGCAAAAGTACTTTTCATTACTCAGAAGTAGAGCCGAACGAAGATGCCACTTAGGGATCAGCACAGTAGGCACCGAATCAGGCTGGATATTCGAGACAAAAGTAAAGGGAATATCGTTTTTATGGCCAAAAAGATACATAAATTGTGACCTTTTTTGGTCGACGTCTCGTTTTTTAAAGGTTTCTTACGTTTAGGGTTTAGGGTCAAAGGGGCATTCCGTACGAAATTATCAAAATCAAAGAGGCTTCGTTTTGAAGTATTTTTGGTGCCAACTCGTGCCGAGATATGCTTTCACTGAGAGATTTTTTTAAATTTCAAATCTCCTTTTCTGCACTTCAACAAGAGTTTTTGCCTTGAATGAGAAATTCTCTTGTTGAACATTTTCTTTCGAAATGTTAAACACTGTTGGACCATGGTCAGCTGTGATGAAGTTTACTGGTGTTATATCCTCGCTACGTTAGTCCATTCGGAATATTATGAGTTTTTGAGCATTTTTTCTCGCAAATATCTTGGACCCATATGTTTTATAACAAATCTACAAATCATGATAATCCTTTATATAATAGCAATCCAAATCCATTAAATTAGATGCTGGTGTCACAAAAAAGTGTCTTCAAATTCAAATGCTTCTTCATGTAACCGAAGGCATAGGTTACAATTCAAATTAAAACGCACATTTTTTTGTTGCTGAAAGAGAGATCCACTGTAGAGAGCAGTAACATGAGAATGTCATACATGACTGACTGCACACATGAAATATATACAAAAAACATTTGTTACATAAGCTCGTAGACCCAAAAGTGCTCATGATTATACCTGGCAGCCCCTTCATCTTTCATCTGAACATTTTAGAAAAAAAAACATGTGACTTAGCAGTTCTTGTTCTTCATACCAGTATTTGTTTGGTGGCATCCCGTCTGTAAAATTTAATGTCTTACTTTTTCATTATTCTGGCAGTACCCAGCAAAGAACGGCGTGAGGGGAACTTTGAAGAGCAAAATTTTATGGAGCTGGGAAATAACGAAGCAGTAATATTTAAGTAGAAAAAATTGGATCTTGTACAGTGCACCATGAGAAAACTGCTAGGAATCCAACTTTTGTTAACTCGAACGACTATAGGCTGCAGTAATGTTGTTTTGTGAAAAAACTCTGTTTGCGGAAATTAAGACTGCTTAAAAAATTCAGAAAAATATAGATAAATTCTAGCAATGACTACAATGCACAGGGTGTCCCGAAGTGTGCACTGCATCCTGACTGATCATTAAAATATTTTTTCTATGAAGTTTTGCCCTGCTTTTAAGATGCCATTCTTTATAGGGGGCTATAAATTAGGTTTATGGAATGGTTACTGTAGGATTACGGTAGGAAATTCCAGCATACAACACCATTGTGAGATGAGTTGTTCAAGAAATTTTTGGTAAAATCTGAAAAGCTGTTTAGCAGGCAACATATAAGTAGCAGTAGTTTATACACAGCTTATTGTGAGTTTTCAAAGCTTCTTAATGGTGTAAAAGCACCGAAGAAACAGTTCTGACGACATTCTTGGCTAAATCATAAAAAAAAGTGTAAAAAATCAGCTGCTCTGAGTCAAGAGTAAAAATGGCTTGTTTGGTTTAGTTTTTGAGGAATGTGACCTTTAGTAATGGCTCAAAAACTGTCGTCAAGTTTCCTAACGTAACCTATAATAATGAAGAGCGATCGATGATTCACTTCATACTGTAAATCTAAGTTCTATCTATAGTTCTATCTAAGTTCATTCTATTATATTTTATTATCTCATTCTAATATACGGTAACATGAAAATGAAGGAAATGGTAATAATAATAATAATAATAAAATTGTGCAATCTACACCTATATTTTGTTTTTTAAGTGTACAAAATTCCAAAATTCGTAGCACTCATTTTACATAATTATCTTCTGCGCTTATCTCTACAACGCTTTTGAATTAGCAGGTTTTGTTGCAAAAAGAATGACATGCAGATAAATTTCTTACGGTAACTATTAGCCCATCAGACACCCCAACCACTTGAAAAAAGGAAAAGGAAAGAAAAAGAAGTAAGGAATTCAAAATTTCAATAGATATGAAGAAATTCTAAGGAGATTTCACCCTTAATATAATTACCCCACTTTTTTGCCATTAATCGGGCACACCTCCATCTTCTTCTTCTTCTTCTTTATCTTCGCCATTGTCCCGCGGGTGCAGGGTCGGCGGTGGTGCATTTTTGCTTCCATTTGACTCGATCAGCTGCTTCTTGTGGTTTGAGCTTTGCAATGTGCAGGTCGTTTCGAATGGTGTCCAACCAGCGTTGCTTCGGACAACCACTTGGTCTCTTCCCCTGTGGATCTAGACGAAGTGCTATTTTTGCTACTGTATTATCTTCACTTCGTAAAACGTGACCATACCATCGTAATCTGGCACCTCGCATCTTATTCGCGATAGGTGCCACTCCGAAAATGTGTCGTACATCATCGTTCGTGACGCAGTTTCTTCTCGTTAGGCCAAGTACTCATCTTATCATTCGCGTCTCCATCGTGCTCAGGATCTGCTCGTGTTTTCTGGTTGCTGGCCAACATTCGGCTCCATACAGTGCGACTGGCCTCACCACAGTCCGATACACTTTCGACTTGAGATACAACGGAATCCGTCGGTCGCAGAGTACTCCTGTTACTTGCCACCATTTTAGCCACGCCGCGTTCGTCCTAGCACGAGCATCAGTGATCGTGTCGCAATCCGACGTCACTCGGGAGCCCCATTTGAAATATCGTGATTCTTCAGCGGCTGCCCATCGATGCTAATTGTGCCGTCGGTCTGCTCTCCGCATTCCAGGTACTCGGTCTTCGCTACATTCAGTCGTAGGCCATATTCCGCTAATCGTGTCTTCCATCTAACAGTCGCCTCTTCAATTGTCTTGATTCGCTTGCTGGCTCGACGTCGTCTGCGTAAAGGAGCGTCCACGGATGCGGCAGCTGAATGTCCTTGGTCACGGTGTCGATGCACAGTCCGATCTTTGGTGTACTCCGACTTGGATTGGGAATGGCATTGACGTCGTGTGGTATCCGATCAAATGCCTTTTCTAAATCCAGGAATGCGAAATGAATCGGAATCCGTTTCTCCAAATGCCTTTTCATTAGCAATCGTACTGCGTGGATGGCGTTGATGGTGCCAGATTCTTTTACAAAGCCGCACTGATTCGGGGTGACCTCCACTATACTTCGAATGCGTGCGTCGATGACTCGTTCAAAGATCTTCATCGTGTGGCATAGCAAGCGTATTGGTTGATATGTTGAACAGTCGCTGACGTCGCCGTTTTCCTTCCAGATAGGGACTGTAACACTCGTAGTCCGCATTCGCGGCAACTGTCCGTCGACGATAATGCGGTTAAAGAGCGATGTGGGATATGCCGCTCCACGCTGCCCCATCATCTTCCACACTTCAGCAGGTATGTCGTCGGGTCCCGGAGCTTTTCCGCCAGACATCTTCCTCAGTGCCTGCACAACTTCTGTCTCCTCGATCTGGGATACCGGTCCAAATGTGGGGGCTCCTTGCGGTACTAACGTGCGGGAACTCCTCATTAAATAGCCCTTTGTAGTATTCACTCCACCGCTTGAGTATTGCCCTCGGCTTCGTCGGGAGGTTGCCCTCTGCGTCCTTCATGTGCATGACGTGGTCGATGTCCTGCTTCGCTCGATGTCGTGCAGCGGCCAGTCGGTAGACCTTGTTAGCTCCAGCAGGTCCTTCCGGCTCGTCGAAAGTCTCTTGTAGTGTGCTTCCTTTGCTTCGGCTACCGCGTGCTTCGCCTTCGAGTTCTGTTCTCGATATCGACGGAGGTCCTCAGTTGAGTGTGAGCGCTGCCAGGCTTTGAAGGCTTCTTTCTTCTCCTTGATCACTTGCTGGACTGACTCAGACCATCACCAGGTCTGCTTGTCTACAAACCGGCGTCCTGGCTTGTTGGTTCCCAAGATTGTCTCGGCTCTCGATCGTATCTGCGAAGTAATCCGATTTCACTGCTCTTTAATCGACTCCTTATCATCCGTCAACACCCTTAAATCGTTGAAAGCATCTCTGACTTGCTGGCGATGTTCGGGAAGCTTCCACCATTTGATCCTCTTTGTGGTCGTCCTTCTGGCTCGTGAATGTAAGTGGATGTTCAGTCGAAGATCCAATACGAGCAATCGGTGTTGTGACGCAAATGCAGGTGTCGCCGTGGGTATAACCTTCGCGTTCATCACCATCGGCAAATGGCATCGGCGCAGCATCCAGTAGTCGATCTGAGTTGAGCGGTCTCCACTGGCGTACGTGATCAAATGTGACTCCCGCTTCTTGAAAAATGTATTCGCTATGGCCAAGTTGTGTGCTTCTGCGGCTTCCAGGATGCGTTCTCCATCTTCATTCCTCTGACCGTATCCGTTTCCACCATGGTATCTCTTGAATCCATCGTGTTCGTGGCCAACGTGCCCATTAAGATCGCCTCCTACGAAGATGTAGTCTGCTCCTTATCAGGATGTCGAAGTCCCTCCAAAACACGTCCTTTTCGGCTTCGGTACATGCGGATTGCGGGGCATAACACGAGACTATTCGAAGCGTGGCATCATCTGCTTCGATCTTCATCGCCATCAATCTATCTGAAATGCGCGTCACTTCGGTCACTAATTCGCGGTATCTACCGCTGACGATGATTGCGACTCCGTTCTGGCGGCTGCTATCTCCCGTGTAGTATAAGCGATATCCGTCGCCGATGTCCTTAGCCTGCCTCCCTTTCCATTTCGTTTCCTGTACACATGCGATGTCGATGTGTCGCTCCTTCAGCCTATCATATAGCTTCCGGCTGCGGCTCGTCAGCGTTCCCATATTAATCGTCGCTAGTCGGATTTCCTGGATTCGCTTCTTTGGCCTGCCTCGTCCGGGGGCAGGTAGCCCTAGCTCACTATTTGCGCCATGCGGGCATTGACGCGCGTCGCCTCCGGGAGACGCCCTAGCAGCTTGACGAAAATCCTTAATAGTCCGATGCATGTGACACGACTGATTCGTACAGTCCCCGGCGCGTCGCTCCGCCTGACGGGACAGTGCCCTCGTCGTTTGCCGGGGTTGATCCCCTTTGCCAGCCGGCACCGCGGGGAGGTGACGATGGGACTTTGCCGGCCCGGGCACACCTCCATCTGTTGATTTCAAAATCGTCATATATGGCAGAGAAGCCGAAATAGCAGTCATTTGTACCTTATCTCTTGCGAGCGCTCTCTATAGCTCATGCTGGCCCCACACGTCAAAACCCAAGAGAGCTTCAAGCCATAGATCATTGTGGCATCCTGTTTGAAACGCACACACACCACACGCATCATCCTTCGCTGTAGGCGCTTTTCCACGATGACAACACAGACTGTAACAGAGACGAATACAAATTCACAGTCACGAGCAAGAAAAGTTGGGTTTTGGAAACATTCAATTTATCAAAAATGAAAGAATAACAACAGCAGATTTTTTGATACGATGATAACTTCTAAAAATTCCGCAGAATTTGCAAAAAGTTAGCAACCTACAAAATCTTGGAAATTTTGAGCATTTCTGATGAACCACCAAAAAGAGGACAATCAGTGCATTTTTCTTTCAAACATCTAAATAGTCTTACTATTTTAGTTTCTCTAAATAAAGTAAAGAAACTTTTTTTGCACGATACAGTAGTTTTTGTAGTCAGTTTTCAGGCAAACCAAGCCACCTGGGTTTCTTTTGTGAAAAATGTGTGTGGGAAGCCTTAACTATTTGATAGCAAAAACAACAGCTCATTTGATTCATCTGCAGTTGAGAAATTCAACTTGCACTGTAACAGAGACTGTAATCTCCTGACTAGCTCTAGGAACCTGATTGGTTCCCCCTCATGCGCGTACCGAAATTTGCACGTTCACTGTTCCTATTGGCCCTAACCATCCTTTTGTTTTGAAGAACTTACAGATGAGAGTAGTCAACCCCATTTTTAACACTGTACAATGCGGCACAAATCAAGTTATTTTCCATCTCATATGTAACACAGATAATAAATAACCCCGTACTGGAGAACAGCAGTAGGAGTAGGTCTGGGCTATGGTTAAGTGTTCAAGTACTCAGAATCTCTTGGATAATCCTTTCAAGACACTAGTCTTGAACAAAGAAAGTAAACTACTTCTACTTTATTTTACATCTAGTCAACTCTGCGCAATGATTACCTAAAGATGATAGTATATAGTCAGAAAACCTATGAAGTTAATCCGGAAATTAACTGATGGACAGTCACCTACCTACTGAAATTAACACTGATTCTGTGATTAGCCCATCATAATAACTGAGTAGAAACGATCGGAAGTATTTTCTTGAACAATCGGTATTGTTTTGTACAGAATAATACTGTAATTCCGCTCTGACGGGATAGAATCAATTGAAAAGAATGTTTTGGTTGGCACAGGCCTCCCTCAAATGCTGACATCTTCAAGCGGTTTTTCGAAATGATTGCATCATCTTCCAAACTGAGCGACTTATCAATTGATGTTTTATCCTAAGCCTTTGCCACCAACTGAACTTGTTTAGCACAAAAATATTTGCGATTTTCGACTTCTGCCAAATCGATTCTGATCAAACTCAAGTGCCGTATCAGACTTCTGGCATATCACTCATACCTTCGATACATCGAGCCATGTACTCTGGTAACCTTCACTTTGAGCGTCATGATAGAACACATTTTAAGCTGGAGAAAGGACAGAAGTCACATGGGGCGAAGCCCGGATATTACGGCATAACTTATAGGAGTGAGTGTTGGTGAAGCAAGTATAGTAGTGATCATTTGAAAAAAGCTCAGAAAACGAAAAAATTGCGTTTTTGTGGTATTTTCGGCCGAAAAGAAAGTTTTATTCGAAAACTTCCTTAAAATTTAGGGCGACAACTAACTGACCTTGTTATAGACTACGACTGAGCGTTAGATTGTAAAACTGTTGGAGTTCAATAAAAACGAAAACTGAGCGAGCTAGTATGTGTTAAAAGAAGCATTACGACAAAGTGTGAATTTCATATTTGTGTTCAGCGTTTCCAATTATCCTAGTGTAAGGTTCTCAGCCTAATGCTTGCGGAGCAAGTAAGAACTTTCAGGATTTGTTTGGAGTGAATATCTTTTGGCGGCAGAGGTTTATCATGGATTTCTGCTTCAAACTTTGCAGTCATGATTTGCTCTGTCCAATAATACCTCTGTCACATTTCATTTCGACTTCTCTTTTCCAACCTTATATGTACTATATACGCACGCGTCGAAACGTTTCATGCGCAGAGGTCCAAAACTTTTTGAATCGCTGTGTTGACTACCGGCTCATAATTAGCGAAAGCACTGTTTGTTCGCTCTTGACTATATGATACTGTGTGCTACGATGGTGTTTTAGAATAGCATGCTTTCAAGCACGGTTTATTCGCAGCAATCCAATATAGTAAATGGGATGTGATATTCACAGTCAAAAAAGTTGCTCAAAGACACAAAATCCGGACACATATTTGAGATTGCTTATTTAAGCATTTGTCATAGTAGTCTACTAACATTGCATATTGTATCACTGCAAAACTTCATATACCAATTGCTAGCAGACGTACCACGACTAGATGTTTTGCTTAGAAACGATGGCGGCGGCCATGATGCTTTGGCCCACGATGGATTGGTCCCGGGCGATGACCTGGTCTCGGGCGATGGTGTGGTCCTGGTCTTCCTGGACGGTGGTGCATTCCGTGTCTCATGCCTTGCACTGTTAAAGAAATACGTCGTTAGCAAGTAGGAGCAAACTAAATTCGGAACCTACCAGATGTGCTGCAGATAAACATCAAGGCAAGCAGGGTTATCAAGAGGAACTTGAAAGATGCCATTTACGCGGGATCAGAAGCACTTCTACCTCTAGCGAACCAAACTTACTCTCTATTAGACTTATATACTACATCTTACCTTACTTAAAAATACTCGAAATTTAACCGATATCAATTCATAGAAAAAGAAAAACAAGTCCTAGGTTTGATGACGTATCGTAAGAAAAAGTGCGGGAACAAACGAAGATGTGTGATCACATACTGTCATACCAACAAGATGACGAAACAAGGGACGACGCTCAAGAAAAAAATGAACTCTTGCGGCGGTGTCTGCATTGCATTTAATCTCGTTTTTCAGCAAGAGTTAATGAAACTTTCAACAAAGTTTTCGGTAGGCAGGAAGACTCTATACAAACTCAACATTCACACTGTGCGAGTCGACGCTCTCGTTCTATTAAAGTAAATTTATTTGTAGCAAACGAAAATCCCCTAACCTACTGCAAACAAGAGCCAGCGAACCTATTCCACTTAGAAAGTGCAAATTAAGCTACATAGAAAGATGCTCGGTTTTATTATAAAACAACGTTGCTTTATGTACGTTGCTGTCAACGTTAATTGTACTCAAGATCAATCAACATAGATATGCCAAGCTGCAATGGTACCATTGTCAACAACTTTGAAAAAGCAATTTTTGGCTTCAACCACAGCAATGATTGGGCATCATCTACTTTATAGATAAGATAGAAGTAGTCTAATTAATATGCCTTCAAACTTTCTCAATAATTACTGCATCCATACATCTGGTCAGTTCTACAAAGCTTAATACAGTCATACTTATAGTTTTACTGCATATGAGGTTAGGTAGGTGCTGCAAGCATCTATTGCAGTTTGGACGGCTTGCTTCAAAAGCCTGCAGATGAATCGAACTGTAATTCAAATCTTTAAAAAAGGCACAAATTTCATAATGGATGGCTCAGAGCAAACAAAAGGTAATGCTTAACATAAGCACGGTGCAAATCGCTAGTGTATCGTGCGAATGTTGAAAGATTTTTCAAAATCAAGCATAGAAGCTCTGACACTCACCGCTTAGATTTAGTTCCTCTTTAATCTCAATATGGGCAATGCAGCAAGACATTGGTAAATTTTCATTGAGATCGCACTGACATGAGATATGGGCTCTACTTACAATTAGAAGGCCCGATTGGAAAGTTGTAACTCGTTTAAGTGGGAATTACGGTCGATTGTTCTACATTTCCGTAAAACGACTACACCAACAAGAGATTAGCTTCTCAACTCAAAAAAAATTTGCAGTTGTTTCCTCAAACTCAATGAAATTGGATCACACCTAAAGATTGGTACTAATCATAAGCTGCAGCTTACATGTATATTACCAAAACCAAAAAATCCTTAATTTTTCACTTTCTTCTTCATTCGGTAATGATTTGACAACAGAAAACAATGTGCGAAATTGCTTGAGTGTTGTCGCCAATTTCTGGTCATTTACTTTGTTATGTCGTCATTATGGCTCATCATCTGAGTATGTGGTCAAACAACACGCTGCGAAAAGGTTTTTCAGTTGGAAATTTTACTCAAACAAGACGCACTTTACTTTTTTGATAGAAGTTTGAACAATATTTGGCGAATTTAAGGTCTTTGTAAGCGATATTAAGCAAAGTATATAAGTCCTCCCTGCAAACAGGAGTGTAAAAAAGTTTGAAGTGTTTCCGATCCCGCGTAGATGGCGTCCCTCAAGTTTCTCTTCTTAACCCTACTTGCCTTCATGTTTATCTGCAGCACGTCTGGTAGGATCCGAATTCAGTTTGCTCCTGCTTGCTAGTGATGTATTTCTTTAAAGTGCAAGGCTTGAGACACGGAATGCACCACCGTCCAGGAAGACCAGGACCACACCATCGCCCGAGACCAGGTCATCGCCCGGGACCAATCCATCGTGGGCCAAAGCATCATGGCCGCCGCCATCGTTTCTAAGCAAAACATCAAGTCGTGGTGCATCCGCCAGCATTTTGGCTATGTGAAGTCTTCGTCGACGTAATGCAAAATACTAATAAAGTAGCATGACGAATGTGACTCGAAATTCGGCTGTTATCATGTAGTTATTCACGGTATAAAAGTTGCTGCTGAAATGTGTCAAGCTCCTCTCTCTCTCTGTCAAACTGGCACAGATCAAACCGGTGCACCTAGTACTTTGCGTTAAGCGGACTCCTGTAGAATAGAACTTGCAACACTACTAACAGGCTTATTTTGCGCGAGCATCTGCTACAAAAATGCGTCTGGACACATTATTGTAGCAGTTTATTGTATTAGGTCGCAACATAAGTTTTGTGACACCTTTCATTTTTCTAAACAACACTGTTAAACTTTAGCAAGGTCTAATAATTGGCACACATAAGTAGTAAACAAAGGACTATCTATTGGCGTCATCTTTACGGATATGGACTACTCTAAGAATAAAGACAACTTGCAACACTTGAATCTCCATTCTTCGTTATAAAAATTCACACAATCTTATTTTTGAAGCTCTCAGATCTTTTACGGGATTCTAAGGATATTAGTGCTAATATGAAGGCAGTTTGGAAGTCTAGGCTTAGGTGCGTGGCATCAGATACGCACTCTGAATTGATTTTCCTTTTGATTTCTAAGTTTTCGCGGGCCCACAACCGCGATATTTCAGAGAAAGGGGGCGTGACGTCAGCCACGCCCTCGAGAAAAATTTTTTTACAAGGCTTACTTACTTAGATACTTAGATGGCCCGTCCTCATGTGCGGGCCCCAGTACAGAAGTTTCCATTAATCCCTGTCTCTCGCTTAGGACAATCACAATCACGTCTTCTTGGTTGTCGTCGGTGACTGCGTTCACGACTTCCAGGGACGAAAATCGTATCCATCTGATTTCTCAGCTGGTCCATTCGTTCCACGAACACATCCGCCCATCTCGTCGGTGGTCTTCCTCGGGGACGTTTGGCTTCGCGAGGAATCCACTCAGATGTTCTTAATGTCCATCTTATGTGACCGGCCCATCGGTGTTTCGCTTTCGCAACGTATTCCGCTGGGTCACGAAGACGGGACATTCTTCTCATGTCCGTGCTGCGAAGTCCGACTAGATGTTGCTTGTGTCGGGTCATCTTCAGAAGACTGCGCTCGAGCGTTCTGTGGGTGGTCCTTAAAGCTTTCGACGTGGCTACGGCGTCGGCTCACGTCTCAGCTGCGTAGCAGAGCGCTGGGAGAACCTTTAAGTCGAACAGGTGGGCACAAAGCTCCGCATCCGTCAGTTGGTCCGTGGCTTCCTTCAGAGCCCCGAGGGCGGCCCAGGCTGCTCTTCTTCTCCTGTTAAGTTCTGCCCTCAAGTCGTTTCCCATGTTCATTGAACGTCCGAGATACACGTAAAAAAACGTCTCCATAATAGGGGTGCTTTCCAGTTACATTTCTGCATCTTCGCAAAGGGCGTTCTTCATGAACTGAGTCTTCTTTCGATTTATTCGCAGTCTGATCTTCTTCCCTACTTCGTTCAGTTACTTCAGCATCGTCTCTGCTTCAGTGATACTGCTCGAGAAGAGAACGATGTCGTCCGCAAAACAAAGGCTGGACAGGAATCCCCAACAACTCGTACGCTTCTCTCGTCCCAGTCCAGTGATTTCATCACCCACTGCAAGGCCGCGGTGAAGCTTCGGCAAAATAGTGTCGCCTTGTCGAACCCCCTTCCCAAGTGGAATGGTCAGGGGGCGATGGAATAGCTGCAACCTTGTCGCACAGTCCTTGTAGCAGTCGATAGTATCCTCACGTAAGCTGGGTCCGCTCCTTGATCGACTAGCGCAGACAGGATGGCATTGGTTTCGACGCTGTCAAAGGCTTTCTCGTAGTCGACGAAGATTAGGACGAGAGGCAGGTACTCCCGGCAGACTTCTATGACTCTCGAAACCGTCTGAATGTGGTCCACGCAGCTGAATCCTTTGCGAAATCCAGCTTGTTCTCGGGGTTGGGCTTCATCCAGTGTCCTAGATATGCGTGCGAGGCTAATTTTCGTGAAAAGCTTGTACAGCACACTCAGCAGGCATATTGGACGGTAATTTCGAAGATCCTCCCGTTCGCCCTTCTTGAAAAGAAGGACGGTTCTTGACGTTCTCCACTAGTCGGGAATCCTCTCCTTCTGAAGGTATGATGTCAGATGCGACGCGAGAACCTCGTGTAGACGTTGTCCTCCGGCTTGCAGAAATTCGACGGAAAGATGGTCTGATCCTGGAGCCGTGGATGTCTTCATGGTCTGAACCGCCGTGCGCACTTCAGTAGATAAAATTCGTGGTGGTACTTCTCCAAGGGGAACAACGGGCATCGCCACGGGTGTTGATGAGCGGAAGAGGTTGGTGTAGAACTTCTTCGCGATAGATTCATTCTTGTATCGGGAAGAAGTCGGAGTCCCTTCTTCGTTCAATAGTGCAGCCTTCAATTCGGTACGTGATATTCACAGAGGTCCCTTCGGCATTTCTTGAGACTCCGTCTTCCTTCGGCTGCTTCCAGTATTTTGGCTTGCCTGTACTTCCTGAGATCCTCCTGGAAAGCTGTTCTGCAACTGGTTGGCTATCAGTCGCTCGAGATGGATTGCATTCGGATCCCGCCTCAGAAATCTTCTTCTTTCGAGCAATTCCTTGGTGGTCTTCGAAATACGTTCCAAGTTCTTCTCAAAAATCACTGAAGCGCACTCTCTGCAATCGCAATTCTTTCAGAAGCTGGTCGTAGTCGTACGTTGGATCCTCCTCGATGGGCCAGTCACAACTTGATATGAGCTCTTCCAGCCTGTTACGTCATAAACGACTTCCTTCCTTCTCGCGGCACTGTGACAGACTGTCTTTTGCCGCCTTCGGCTGAGTCGTATTTTCGCTCGAAGGAGGCGGTGATCGGAGCCACTGCAGAAGGATGGAACTACTGAGACATCGAGCAAGCTCCACCTTCGGTTAGTGATAATGTGATCGATCTCCGTGTGAGTCGTTCTGTTGGGCGATTCCCATGTCCACCGGCGATGTTCTTTCTTCATGAAGATGGAATTTCCATGGAAAAGTCGTGCGGCGGAGAGAAGCCCACGAGACGGTTGCCGTTTTCGTTCCGGAGCACATATCCAAACTTCCCGATCCTAAATTCCTTTTCTAGTGGCATTCCAATTTTCGCATTGAAGTCGCCCACAACATACTTGTAGAAGGACTTTTCGTTGCGGACGACCTCCTCCACGTCTTCGTAGAAAGCATTTGGTTTTGAGTCGTCAGCTGCTGATGTTGGAGAGTAGCAGTTGATGATGCTGATGGTCTTCTGACGTGGAGGGCGTAGTCGTAGGATGGCTAGTCGAGTGATAGGATCTCGTGCGAATCGACAAGATGGACGATAGATGAGTGGACGATAAAGCCAACCTCCCACGTTTCGTGATGGGACCTTCTCACCACGAATGATGAGCCTCCCATCATTCATCTGTCGCACGTCCTTCTTCCTGGACTTCGTTTCCTGCAGAGCGATGATGTGGTACTTGATGTGCTCTGCAGCGTCGAGAAAAGCGTGGAGGTCGGCGTTTGTGGAGACTGTCCTGGCGTTGTAGGTGCAGAGCATGAGGCAGCCTCCGTGACTTGTCGACGGGGAAGCGTGTCATTTCTGTCCAATCCAAAAGGCGCCCTGAGGACCTTGATATCAGTCTTGCTACTACCCGGCGCCGTAGGTGGGATTCGATGGGCAGGGTTTCTTTCTATTCTCCTGACTGGTAAAACTCTTGATTTCCACGGGGCGATCGCTGAGCCCGGGCGTGGAGCGGGGAGAACCTCCTAGCGTCGTGAAGACCAGACGGCTGGGTCTGGCCTGGCCGCTCTTAGCTAGGCATCCGGCCGAAAAAGGAAACTCGAACTCCTTCACAGCTTGGGAGGACCTGCCAGAGTATACACTCGGCTGTGCATCGCAGTTTGCCACCCAGTGTCACCCACATGCACGATGAGGCGGCCGACCATTGTGGGGGCATTGGTACTACCAACTCAGATTATCGATATCAAAATGAAGGAGAGGGCCTTGACTATGTCAGTAAATTAAAGGCAGCGTCCGGCCAAAATCTCGCTGCCAAGGTTTTGACGTTTTCTGGGCTAAACCGTGCTGTAGAAACCGAAAAGCAACTTAAAAACTTATGAATCCTTCAAAAACTGCCTTTTTTGAACCTTCCAACCTTTTAGGCTGGACGAGTGCCTGAGTGGCAGAGTGGCAGAGACGCAGAGTGTCGTCTTGTCATCTGGAATGTCGTTGTGCGCGCGTTATTGATGCAAGTGCCTTATTTGCATTTCTCATTTCGAAATACACGACCTGATAGTTTCGAGAATAGTACTGTTATCTTTTAGATCTCCTAATGTTGTTTCCTTTGCAATATTCATCGTCTTCGTGTTTGTTCCGCTTTTGGATGTTGCGCGATTCTATGTCACGTTATTGTGTTACGATTTTTCTCTCCTTTTTCTAGATAGTCGTTTTTCAGGCTGGATCGGTTGTTTACCCTGCTGTCAGCGCAATGAAGTTGTCAGAGAAGAAATGACTAAGTCGAGGTGTGTTTTTTCGGCCGTGTGTTTTTCTTCACTTACCTTTTTCGCGCCATGCATCATCATTTTCTCAGGTTATTTGATCAGTGCCGAAACGATGCGCTCGTGTGCTCTCAATTCCTACATGATTCAAATGCTGCAGCTGAATCACCGTCACAGCAGAATTTGAATTTTCTATGTATTCGTTGCTCCATCAAAGTTGTTTATAGACGAGTGGTGAGTGAAATTTTTTTTAGATTGCTTTTACATTTGAGAAGTAGAAAGTACATCATACAAACATCATTTACATTGACATAGATCTAACAAAGAACATGTATATACTTACTTATATATGTATATATATACTTGCACTATCTACACTTATATACTTATAGGGAAACCAACTACTGGAGACCAAATCGTGATCAAAACCTGCATCAATATGCCAGTGTACCCTACCAGAGCACCGGAAAGAAGCCAATCGACTATGGAATGGTTAGTGTTGTTGCCAGGACGGTGAGTGTGCGCTTCACATCTGCTTTATCAACTTATTTCCATTTCTTCTCGTTTGTTTTTCAATTCCTATTCTTTGCTTTTTTGTGAAAGGAGATTGCGGCGGCATCTCTAAGTGTTTTTCCATTGTGCGCATCGTATTCAAGCTCCATCTGTTTTCCCCAGCATATTGAAAACATGCGGTTCTTTACGTAATACCTGCTTTTGTAATGCTAATAATGCGCCTTGTTTTGCCGATATGAATCAGTGTGATATCCCACTTGTACTTTTGGGCACCGCACGTTTTTTGACTGGAGAACTGGGAGAAAGTAAAAGTTGTAGATCGGATGAGGCACATATTTTTCTGGTGGAGTTGCTGTCAAGTCTCCATGGCTTCTTCCGATGTTGGCTGGGCTGGCTGTAAGCTCGTGTCAAGGCCGGATGGCCCAGCTCTTTGACATCTGAACTCGGTGAGGATTTCGTTTCTCCACCTATGGGGTACTGGTGTCTTTATAGTCATGGTCGACGGTTTATCACTGAATTTCCGGGTTACAGTGCAAGTCCGCGCTACACCCCTTTCTCCGCGTATTTCGGCCATACGCAATTCGTTCATGTGCAGCGTTGACATCTGCACATAAGTTGGATACGTACCTATTGGCCTGAAAGTTCAAAAGGAAATGATCTTATTTGTTAGGGTGCCTGAACATGCTAAGGCAGAAACTTACAAGTTTAGTTCTTTAGGACAGTACAACCTGTCCAGTGAGTTTTTGGACTCACACCAACTGGTCCCTCCATAGGGACTTGTGTGGGACAAGTCATCCTGGAATTCCCGTTGCAGAATTATAGATTTTAATTGGTTATGCGCCGGGCTTCCAATTGGTATCACCGGTTTGTCTCTACCGTCTTCCTCCAGTGCTTCGTGAGCACAGCTAGTGAGCGGCCCCGTATCTGCATCCTAAATTATGTCCTTCCCTGTGCTGCTGTTTTATAGTTGACCGCACGGAATCGTCCGGAATGAGCACCTGCGTGCGTGTCTCTTGCGGGCTAACATTGGCATTTGCGCGCATGTATCATCATAGCGCTCGTACTCGGCAGCCGTTGCAGGCACGCTCGCGTGCGTTCAGCCTACAGCGATCCGGGCGATTTCGTGCAGGCACTTTACCTGATTCCATGAGTGACAGTCGGCCACGTGATAAAGACAGGTATTGAATACAAAATTTTGAACTAATGCCTATTCCAAAAAAATAGGAGAACAAAGTCGGTGAAATAGCAAGATAAGGCTAACGGGAGTCAAAACAATGATTGTAATGTGCTTGTGCAATTTGTATGTGGCTTGTATAAAAATCAAACATCCAACAATTTCTATATGAACAATAAACTGATTTATCAATTCTACGACGTCCATTACAAGACGATGGGAACAAAAAACATGACAAGGGGGTATGATAAAAATTTACTTACACTACTTGTCGCATCTTTTTGTATGATTCCGAATCAGGCTTCAGTGCAGTGGTCAAACGTGTATGTTGAGTAGAGTCATATCTTCGTAAGCTGAAATGGAACAGTAAATTTTTGTGAGAAAGAGGATGAGAGGGAAGAGGAACGAAACTGATGAAGTCGGCGCTTTGAAAAGAGTGCGGAATGCTATGTAAGAACTTTCGGACTAATGAGCAGCAGGTGATCTGACAAGTGCTAACACAAACAATGCTCCTCATTGAAGAATCAGGTTTATATATTTACAAATATTAAGAAATGGAAGATGCATACATCATGCACATTTCATATCACAGCACGTATCAACCTAACACTGGAGATATCTATAAAAAACGATATAAAACACTTTCTTTCTGTCTCATTTGAACAAATCTTACCTTTGAGGTGCATTAGTCCCTGAACTAATCTTGAAGAGAGCTCGCTTTTGTTCATGTTCAACAATAAATACATTTCTTCGGCGTTCATCGCCATCCTCAAATTCGGATTCAGTCCTAGTTGAACCACTGTCCGACAGATCACAACCTTGCTCTTGCCAACCCCACCATCTGAAAAGAAAAGGATTACATACAAAAAAGGCCGCAACACATGCAAATTCAAAGCACGGGGAATGAGAACGGAAATGACGCCAGAACAGTTCTGCCCTAGAAACGACAAGTGACGCGCGCTTTCTAGCGGACAACGAGACTCGTCCGAACAAGGTGTTAGGGGAGCGAAAGGAGGAAGGGGAGCGGCGCTTGGCCTGCCCCCCTGGCTTGCAGAATTCGCATTTTCGGCGCGGAGTGGCTGTTTTGGATCACATGGAGGGCCCCCTATCCACCTGCGCCAAAATCTGAGGTAGGTCAGTTTTGCCCGTACGCTGCCTTTAAGAGACTAGGTCAATAGCAACTTTAGTTTTGATAAGCATCTTGAAGCAGTTGCTGCCAGAGGTAATGCGGCTCTTGAAACTGATTCAGAGCATTATCAACCAGTGACACATGCCTTCTCACTAGGGCTTATGAAACTTATATCACTCAGACACTTGGAGCGTGCAGCGCGCGTGCAGTCACACGGAGGCGCAACACCCACTCCGCGGCTAGCGGGACACTGGATGCCGCGCCGCTGCTGCTGCTCAGCGGATGGCTGCCATTTTCCAGTTTTTTGCGCTGTATACCACAGGTCTTGATAATCAACTCCACACTTTATACGCCAAAAATATGAATTCGCATTTGAATCCAAAGATTTAGATTGAACCCATTCGCAATGCTATCGAGGGTTAACGCTTGGAAGAAAAAAACATCTTCTGTTCCAGCGACTACTCAGACACAAGATGTGATACCTGATCTTTCGCATGATGAGGCAGCCTGACCACTGCGTCGTAAACTACGCGGGAATCCCTTGCGCTTACAGCATGCGATAATTGCAGGCGCGCGGGCCGCACGGGTAGAGTATAAAGGCACGCAGGCGGCGTGCTAAAAAATTAGGCGCGGGGTGGCGAGATTGAACACAAACGTTGCGCGCGGGTCGCGGAGTTGGCCATTAATACGCGCGCCGCAAGCACCAAATGTCTAGGATGGCACGCGTTTGGCGTACTGCCGGACACGCCCACAAATAAGGCACGCGCTTTGCCGCATAGACCATAAACGCGCGTGCACTGCACGCTCCAACTGTCTGAGCAGGCTGTTGCTGGAATATGGTGCTGTAGTCTTCAACCCTACAAAAGCCAGTTCAGTTCGAGTGCCTGGGAAGGTACAGAATAATTTTACAAGGAAATTGCTTATACAGACTAAAGGTTTCCGCTCAGGCTCCCGCCAGAGTGCCGAAGTTATGCCAGCGCTACGCCAGCATTTCGATCGATACACGTGTATTTCGTTGGGGCGGGGCTAGCTGACGTCCCCAACGAAATACACGTGTATCGATCGAAATGCTGGCGTAACGCTGGCATAACTTCGGCACTCTGGCGGGAGCCTCAGACAGTTGGAGCGGGCAGCGCGCGCACAGTCACACGGTGGCGCAACACCCAGTGCGCGGGTGGCGGGACATTGGATGCCGCGCCGCTGGTGCTGGCCCGCGGATGGCTTCAGTTTTTCATTGCGCTGTATACCACAGGTCTTGATAATGAATTCCACTCTTCATACGCCAAAAATATGAATTCGTATTTGAATCCGAGAATTCAGATCCAGCATCCATTTGCAGAGCTACCGAGGGCTAACGCTTGGAAGCAAAAAACAACTTCCACTTCTGGGACTATTCATGAACTACGACGTAATATCTAATCCTGAATGATGAGGTAGCTGACCACTGCGTCGTACACCGCGCGGGTATCCCTAGTGCTTACAGCATGTGATAATTGCAGGCGCGCGGGCCGCACGGGTAGTGTATGTATAAAGGCACGCGTGCGGCGTGCTACAAAATTAGGCGCGCGGGTGGCGAGATCGAACATGAACGTAGCGCGCGGGTCGCGGTGTTGGCCATTAATACGCGCGCCGCACGCACCAAATGTTTAGGATGGCACGCGTTTGGCGTAGTGCCGGACACGCCCACAAATAAGGCACGCGCTTTGCCGCATTGACCATAAACGCGCGTGCGCCGCACGCTCCAACTATCTGAGCGGTATGAACAATTTCCCAAAGGGACGCTCAGAAACAAGGGACCCGGGTTATACAGTTTAGCCATGAGAAGGAGGATATTTGATCTTATCAAAGCCCACAAGATTATTTTCAAAGATTGTCATCTCGACCCGTTCTCCTTTTTTGAAACTAGGAGCTTTAAAAGTAAGGGAGGTTCATGAAAGATAGTCATACCTAGAGCAATGAGAAATGTGAGGAGGAGATTCCTGGGAACAGAATTAATAGTGATCTGGATTGATGAGAAGAAAAATGCTTCATGTGAAGCTTTCGAAGTTTAAGATGCTTTTAAAGGACTATTTGTTTTCACATTGAACATCTGTCATTTACATTGTTTTTTGTATTGTGTTTACTAACAAGTTTTCTGTTTTGTAATACTTGTATGTTGATGATTAATGCATAGAGCATCCTATGTATAGGCCGTCCGCGCTGCGCGCGGAGAGCAACGCTGTTGCGTCCAGTGAAGATAGTTGAGCGCAGAGAAAAACAGGCGGCGAGAGTGCACGGGGAAAGAGGAGTGACGCGCAATACACACCTTGCGCACTCTCCGCGCCCTGCGCGGACGGCCTATAATTGAAATGAAATGAAACATTTGCAACAAATTAATTCTTCGCCATTGCGATGAGCAATGATCATATGACAGGTCAATGAGATCGATTGATAAGGACAGGAGTACTTGTAGTACTACTCGTCATCCTCCCGTGAGTTGACCAATGAATTTGAAAACAAATTTCCGTTTCATTTTCCATAAAGCTGCAGAGGAGATGTTTTCCTGCATATCAGCAGCATACTTCATATCTCGCCCTTTCTTGCCCATATTTGGAGTATTATGAGTATCTAAGCTTGAGCTTGTTCTTATCGCGCGCAAACAGAACAGATTTGGCAGTCGTTGCAATTTTCAACTACAGTATTCTGGCGCCATGTACAGGGTATTCGTGGCGGGAGTTTTGCGTGTCAGCCAGTTCGGAGACTTTGTCTCCAGTCGTATTGCAACGGATCAAACTTGCTGATAAGGGCTTTTGTGCTTTATGGATCACAAAAGGAGCAAGTACAAGGATAGTGAAAGTTGGGTCTGGTATACGCACACTAAGACACTAACCTAAAGCGATGAAATGTAAAGTTGGACGATATTCCAGAGATTGAGAAGATTACTCGTTTTCCGAGCCATTGCTTTTTTACCTAGGTAGGAGCAAAGAGGTTTTGGACATGCTATCACTGATCAGACTTCCTAAAGCACGAGGTCACCTCTGTGACGAGCGTCAATCGCATGCAAGATGGTTCAAAATTGTACTTGTACCTAATCAGGTGGGATGATTACAGAACTAATTAGAACTCGAGAGACTATTTTATAAGAGCTTATGTAACAACCCAACGATAGCCATCCTTTCTCAGCAAACACAATTTTAATGGCTTGTCAACCAAACTAGTAGTGGCTTGAGTCATTGTTGAGGATGTAGCGATAGGTTTAACATCATGGATCGCTGAGTAATCGATTATTAGCCCGCTTGGCTCTACGCTACTATCAAATGCTCGGAAATATTACACCGAAACAAGTTTGCTACTGATTCTGGACTGGTATTCTGCAGAACTCTTTTACAGCATAGGCCATAAATCCCTATTGATGTAGCATAGTGTTCTCACTTATACATTGTAGTTCTCGTTAGACATAAAGAGAAGGTCGTTCACATCGCGATAGATAATTTTATCGTCAAAACTCTCATTCCCCTTGCTGATGTTACCGGAAACCAGCAAACTTCTTAATGAAGGAGCTTACATCTATTGCATGTG
The DNA here is from genome assembly GCA_958299035.1 of Cylicocyclus nassatus. NCBI lineage: Eukaryota > Metazoa > Nematoda > Chromadorea > Rhabditida > Strongylidae > Cylicocyclus > Cylicocyclus nassatus. Next base: position 16,846,672 of record CATQJL010000305.1, read on the forward strand.
ACAAGATTCGATGAGTTTTGACAAATTCTTGCATAGCTATCTAAGTATCCGAACTTTGGTGAACATATGCGTGACAGAAATCAGCAAGAGATGCCCATTGTATCGTACATCCCCAGAATTGTTCCCCTGGATACTATCAACGTAACTGCCCTTCTTTCGTTCTAAAATGTAAAGTTCGAATAGGCGCTCAAATTTGCTGGAGTCATCATGTTAAAACGATTGAAAGGCAGCCACGATGGTATATATACCCACGGGACAATTTTGAGGGATGCACCAGTTATTGTCTGCAACTCACTTCAGATTTTATGAAGTCAAACACAATGCTAAACAAAACAACTCACCAGCTTTGACCTGCTAGTATCTATAGTATTGACCATGAACATGCAGATTTTTGACCACTAGTCAAACATCAAAGCAAATACATGCATCAAGATTCAGTGGCGGCTTCGATCTGCCGCTACAACTTTACTTCCTGATTCCACAACTTTTTGCGAGCATGTCTGGGCCGAGTGATTTGGGCTGATGTCACACAGAGAGGATATGCCTCCCCCTGCGCTACTCTTATTAAACTACTGCGGCGGAAACTCCTTCAGCCCGGTAGGAATAGCTGATGGCGGATGGCGCCATGCAAAACTTCATTTTCGAAGGACCGAGACACTAAAGGTCCTGACGCGAATACCCTGTAAATGGCGGTCCTCTACTGTAGTTGAAAGTTGCAACGACTGCCAAATCTGTTCTGTCGCGCGCAACGGCTAATCCGCTATTTTGGAATCTTTGGAACGGCGCCAAGTTTACATTCAAAAGCGATTTAGTAGCGTAATTGAATATTCCTAGAAGCTCCCGTACAGTCTGAAATGTCGGAACTTCCTCGCTTTTGTGCCGCTGCGGGCATCAAAGACCCAAGACTGCTTTTTATCGGTGGGGGAAACATGGCTGAAGCGCTGGTGAACGGAAGCATTACTTCAGGTAATCTACCATTGCCTGGCTGTTCATGAACTGACTGGCTCACTATTTGATGACAATTTAGGTTTTGCAGCTCGGAACGAGATCGCTATTAGCTGCCGCTCAAACGCTACGCTGGACAAATGGAAGGTGCCGACTTCATTGTTATTTCTTTTGCATTGTCACTTACTACTCTTTTAAACATCTATTTATCTATTATAATCAAGTGACTTTTGAATTCTCGATCGACACAAGAAAACGTGGAATAATCGATTCAGTAGTCTTAGTGGTTCATAATGCTATCCAGCTAATTAGTAAATGAAATTAGTTCTTTTTCCAGAATCAAGGATTTGAAGATGTTTACACTTCCACTGCTGAAATGATTAGAACATTTCCGCATGGTGAGCATTCTAATCTCATAATTTATAGTCACTGTAATCTTCAAGGGTAATTATCTGCTTGGTATGAGAGAGACAGCGAGTTCACTGCTGGTGTACTGTAAGGAAAAAAATGCTGACACATGATTGTCATCGAGCTCGCACGTGCACCCCCACTCTTGTTTTCGTTTCGCATCTTTGTAAACATCTTAAAGTTACCCAGTGTTTTAGGAATCATTGTCTTGGCAGTCAAACCTCAGGGTCGTCATGAAGTAATCGACTCGTTGACATCGGAAAATGTTGAACTAAAACGATGTCCATTAGTCATCTCGATCTTGGCCGGTGTAGATGAGAGGCTTTTGAAAAAAGAGGTACGCTCCTTACGATTTTATTTTCCTTGTCTTCTCTAATATAGATATTGTAACATTCCCTTTTTTAGACTATTACGTGTTTTGGAGACAAAAAATTTTGCGCTTCCTTTCTTCTTCCTTTGGAAGAGTATATTTTCTTTTGTCGATTTGTTCACTGTATATTTTGCAAAGATATCAGTTTCTTTCTCCAAATCTTTGTTCAATTCTATATCTTTTAGCTCGGCGCAGTTGGATACGAAGGTCCAGTTATACGGTTATTTCCGAACACTGCTGTCGCGATAGGCAATGGTGCGTCAATTTTATGCGCTGATTCGGATGTCAGTGAAGAAATGGTTAGTTATGAAAAGTAAAACTAAAGGCACTTTGTACGACCTTCTATTGCAGATCACATTGGTGAAAAGTTTTGCTTCCAAAGTTGGTCTCTGTTTACGAGTTGATTCAAAGAATTTCAATGCATATGGAGCCATATCCGCTTCCGCCCCTGCATGGGTACTGTTTGTATCATTTTTCTAGTTACAGGTTCACCATGGCCTGCAAGATTGCAGAGCTTTTCCAAATAAGTTGCATTTTAGCGTAGAGAATTGAGTTTGCTCTTGATATAATAAGGATCAGCATATTTTGTAGGTATACATGTTCATCGAATCTCTAGCTGATGGTGGAGTATTCGCTGGATGTTCACGAGAAACTGCGATGAAACTAGCTGCACAAACCGTTATGGTAAGTTTATAGTTCTTGAGTGTTGTTATAAATTTGCTTGAAAGATCTTCTCGATGTTCACTGTCACCCACCATCGATTCAAAAACCTTCTTTTTTCTATGAAATTTCTTGCAAGTCTCGAATTAACGAAAGCATTATTGCGAGCGGCGTTCTGAGCCAGCAGTTCATTTTTTGCGAAGAATCTTTATATTTGTACTATAAAAGTCGAGCAATTGAACGGACTCCATGGCCCTGGCCAAACTTCGCTCAAAAGCGCCCAGAAGCTCCCAAATTTCTCCGGCCTCTCCTCAATTTCTCTCATCTCTCCTCACACGAAGAAGTGAAGAGAGGTCAGAGAAATTTGGGCGCTTTTAAGCGAAGTCCGGCCAGGGCCCAAAACTTCGACTGCGATTTACTTATATTCTTGATTGTGTTTGACACGCAAATGCAGCGCATTATCTGCAAGTAGCGATTTAGGGAGCTGCTGAGATGGTTCTCGAGAGTAACGAACATCCTGCTGCTCTGAAAGACAAAGTCTGTTCGCCAGGCGGAACAACGATAGCCGGCCTCAGAGAACTGGAAAAATCAGGTCAAATTCATTTTAGTAGTTAGTTTTAAGTTCGCAATCAACTCATGAGTATAGATTACTGTGTATATATTAACTTTCGTCAGATCCACTTCCAGTTGTAACTTTTGCCCAGATCAGCCAATCCAGAGTTCTATTTATCAATGCATGATACATAAAGTTTTAGGTTTTCGATCCGCTGTCATTGAAGCCGTGAGAGCAGCAACTGATCGTGCTAATAATATGCACTGAGCATCATATCGAAGCGATCTCAACTACAAGATATCTCAAGTACTAACAAAAGGGTATGGATTTGGCTTACGTCTGTCCGAATTAGTCTCTCCCATGATATTTTTCCATACTAAAATTGTACTCAGCTCTGGTTTTTTTTTCCATTTTTATCAACGTTGCTGGTCATCACTATGCACTCCTGATGAGAAAGTTTTATACCTGTGACAAATATAAATCTACAAACTGTTCAGAATTGTTGAAGAGATCTGAAGAAACAGATATGAATCACAATCATTACCCGTTTGACGTTTTAAAAAAGATAAAGGCTACTTTTTCTCATTGGAACCTACATATCAACAACATCATTCGATTACGTATTGCTGTTGAGGTAGTTTATGAACAGCGAAGCAATCTTTGACTTACTATCGATAGGGTTTGCTTTAGACATGTTAATAAATTGTCGTCTTATCCTTGTCAATTCCGCTAATGTGCGTTGTTTTTTAACCATCACCTGTAATTTTTTATAAGTTGATATCACTGCGATTAGTTTGTCCCCTCCTCTAAAAGTACCTTATTTTCGCTAGGTTGATGGCATGTCACGACAATGTAATGTCCAATAGGTGTATTTCGTTGCCCTTCCATAATTGCAGAAACAACTTCTTGAGTAACCTTGTCAAGCTCTTGTAGAAAGTTGATTGGTGCTAATGGTACTACTTGGGTGCTTTTATTCTCAACCAGCGCCGTGCCCTATAAATTTTTTTCGTATGAAGAAGCAGACTTGAGTAGAAATAGTGAGGAATATAAAAAAGTTAAGAATACAGAAAAAACAAGTAAGACAATGAATGGTACCTCGCACAACCACTTGTAGATATCTTCGAGAGGTAGATCAACAAATTTGGGAGATGAATATTCCAAATCTAGATGCATATCTTCTGAGGCTACCTCACAGTGGTTCCTAAAAAAGTGGAGAAGAGTGATATGCAAGAATGCAAGAATGATAGTTGTAAATTGAGAGAAGACCAAAGCAATAGTGTTAAAACTCAAGTAACATGGCTCTGTTAACTCAGTGGCTTCAATCTATTGTCAGTCCGGGAATAGGTTTCAGTTTATGGTCAAAAGTCACAATAAAATCACCAAGAACACTCACTTCTCGCTTTTCCCAACTTTCACCTCAAATAGGGGAGAATCCCAGCGATTTCTCGGATCAGGCTTCTCATATCGTGCTATTAGTTCGCTGATAACCACATCCTTGTACCTTAAACATGATATGTTCACCGAAGGAAGTTTAGAGAAGAATACAACCTCAAATGTTCTTCTTTCTCGCTATTTAGCCATTTACAAGTATCTTCGGCGGCATGACAATAAAGTACCGCATAAGTGGTTTTGCAGAGCTTTGCTATGAGAAATAATTCGTAGCGATATCCTGAAGTCTAGAGAGTAGTGAAGAAAAAATTTTGGAAACGTGGCGCACCTTTTATATAGTTCAAAGCGTCACATATAACGATTGTGTTCTGACTTAAAGATTTCTGGAGTGAAGATCGTACGAAGGAACGCATTTCTTTTTCCTATAATGAAGAAGCGATACGACGAGTTAGATTCGAGGACCAGTTGTTTTAGATACATACGTCTTTTTCACGTGAGTGCCGATGTGTATAGGATGTCCGCGCTGCGCACGGAGAGCAACGCTATTGCGTACATTGAGGGCAGTTCATGATTGGAAGAAGCGCAGAGAAAAACAGGAGGCGAGAGTGCACCAGAAAAGAGGAGTGACGCGCAATACACACCTTGCGCACTCTCCGCGCCCTGCGCGGACGGCCTATAGAAAATAGGTACTGCACTGCAAAAGGTGAGCTTCAGTAATGGGATAGAACTTAGCAAGAAAAAAAATGTGCCACTTTATCTGAGACCATTGCCATTACTTTGAATTCAGTTGATCTTCTGATATTTCTTATACCGCAATGAAGCGGATGCGTAGACTAACATTCTTTTCAGACCTCCGACGAATACGAGTTGTTCGAAACGTTGGGTGCATAAAGTTCCACCATACCAACCTGTGCGGCATAACAAATATTAGAACATCAATTTACATTCAAAAATGCCCAGCTTTCAAAACGAAAACACATGGACTTCTTATAAATTCACACTTATCTAGAAGATTGCAATTAACCATATTTGATCTACCCACTGCCTATCTCAAGCCCCGGCCAGACTTCGCTTAAAAGCGCCCAAATTCCTCTAATGTCTTTTCACTTTTTCGTGTGAGAGATGAGAGAATCAGAGAAACTTGGGCGCTTCTGGGCACTTTTGAGCGTTTTTGGGCGCTTTTGAACGAAGTCTGGCCGAGGCCTATGGTAGACGATTAAAAGGCACGTTAGTCAAAATTCTGACGCCCCTGTGTGGCCAATATTTCCCTCCATAGATTCTGAATTCATGCAAGAACATGCATGCTGAGAATAAATTGGCCTATGAAAAAGGCTTAAAAACGTCGCAGAGTCGCAGTGACACCCTGTCCCTGCCGATAACTCGCCCATATAAGCTCGTGCCAAGCTGCCTCCAGCGCAAGCCAGAAAGTCGCTGTCCTTAGCTGTTACTTCCCGAAGCCGAAAGTTTATGGATTTTGTTGATTTGGTTCTGTAAAAAAATACAATGTCAGAAAAACTCACTTTTGTGGCATTGTTGTAGTCGTTTCTATCTAGGCTAGGGTAATCATCATCGCATACAATGATCACCTCCTTTTTCTGACCATTGAAGTAATCATGTATTCGTTTGACAATTGTTGATTTCCCGCATGCTGGATACCCTGTCACCAGCAACAAAGGCATCTCTGCAAATAGTGAGATGACTCTTGCATATTTCAAGTGTGTATAATATTCGCTTCAAATATTTTTTCGAGAAGTCGAGAAACGACTTCTTGCGACCTAAACCAAAATACTATGTGGGATTTGGTTCATAAACTTTTTGAAAATTGCGCGGAGTGAAAGCTCAGATAATTAGGAAATGCTCCATATAGCATAGCAAGGATGAACATAAAGGAATGGAAAAGAAATTGGGAGTTTAAAAAAATGAAGCAAATGTGGGCCAGCGACAAAAATTCGCGGTGGAGCGTCACATTCCGTCCGGGTCGCTAAATCTTTCCCGATCCGGACCACTCCGTCTTTTCTTCTTTCCATCCCTGGATGGCTGAAACCGTCACATTGAAAGATGCTTTGGGGAATGTAGAAGTAGGTACTTTCAGCTTTAATTGCACTTCATAATAGTAGGGTCTTTTAGCTGCTGGAAGACCTAATTCTCCCCGATGATCAACCATCGATTGAGGCTCGCCCTCTTCCGTTACTTTGCAGGTTTGTTTTCATTGCTGTGTACTTCCTGAGTTGTATCTTCTCAGTGGTATTTCAGGACCAATTTTGACACCAACTTTGAGGACAGGAATGCTTATGTGACGGGAGTTTCTAAGTACATCGAAGAGGCAACACGCCATGCCCTTTTCGTGAGTTTTTCTGCTAATCTGAGGACATTTATTTGCTTTTGTTTGCCTCAATAATTTTATATTTTGTATCTAACATTTTCTTCTTTATTCTTAATTCTGCTTTAAGAATGATGCCATCTCTCGGTTTTGCGTAGAAGTATCTTTAACCTTTATCTTTCTATCTTTGAAATTTTCTTTAACTCAGTGTTTTTAGTTTGAGGTGTATTTGTTTCTAATCTGCTGCTGTCTGTCTTGTTTATTTATTCCCATCCCTTTTTTGCATGGGTGTCTGGCTGTTAATAGTAGAACAAAATGTTTACAGAATGATCTCCTGAGCGAAGGCCTACAACATGCTGCAAACCTCTATACTTGGAGATGCTGTTCTCGAGCTGTCCCTACGGTATGTGCCTCTGTTTTCCATTTTGGATATCTCTCAACTTATGTTTTCGTAGGTTAAATCAAACGATCAGCCTAATCGTGTTGAAATCAACATGAAAGTGGTGGAAGTGCTTAGGCCCGAAGTTGACAAACTTCAGCAGTTCATGATGTTTACGGTTAGTCCTTTCCAGTCTTCATTCTTTTTTCCAGTCTAAACTATGTAAATTCAAAAATTATTGTGTGGAACACTTCTTAATTCTTTATTTGTATTTCAAGAATGATGCCATCTCCCGATTTTGCGAAGAAGTTCGTCGTCTCTGTCACATTGAGAAGCGAAAGGTAACCTCATACTGTACTCCTCTACGTCTCATACCCGTCTACATAGACTTTTAGGACTTTGTCTCTGAAGCTTACCTTTTGACTTTGGGGCGGTTCTTGAACATGTTCGCGGTTTTGGATGAGTTGAAGAACATGAAGGCATCTATTAAGAACGACTTCTCTACTTTTCGAAGGTATCACTTACCTGATGTAATCGCTTGCTGTAATGCAGTGTTTTTCAAGCAGCTAACCTTTAAGTCATATTCAGGTCTGCTCAGTTTCTGCAAGTCATGTCAGACACCCAGACCATCCACGATATGCAGAATTTGAGCATGTTTCTAGCAACTCAGAACAAAATCAAGGACGATCTAAAGGCAAGGATGATAAAGGTAAGTTGTCTGCTGTGTTCTTTTTTTTTCAAAATTCAAATGATGTTCTCCTCGCAGATCGAAGCATACGAGGAGCTACTCGCTGACGTTATCAACATCTGTGCTCATATGTTCGAAAGCCATTTGTATCTTTCACCATCAGAACGTCATATGTTCGTCAAAGTAAGCATAAGGAAGTTTATTCTGTAGACCTTAACTTCTAACTAAAAAACTTCAGGTTATTGCATTTTCATTGTTCCTTATGGACGGAGATGCTGCGAATGTGGCAAAAATGGATCAGAAAAAACGCTTGAGCATAAGCCGTCTGGATAAGATTTTCAAGGTACGTATTCACCTTCTGAGTACTCCAGTATAAACTCTTCCCTAAATGTTTTATGCCATGATTTTTTATGCAGAGCTTTCATGTGCCATTTATATGGTCTTTTAGTCTCTGGAAGTTGTTCCTCTTTATGGCGATATGCAAATACAACCGTTTTCGTTTGTGAGAAGGTGTCAGTTTTACGAAGCTAATAAATGGCCGCTGAGTGACAAAGAAGGTGAGGATTTGAATAAGTTCGTTTTACAATTGATTGATTTTGTTTTGCAGGCGATAAATGCCATGTGAACATAGTTGAGAAAATGAAGATCACGCGCGCAGATCATGAATCCTACGTCACGCAACTGGCAAAGCTCAATAATAACGTAGGTAGACTTTCCATCTTGATCGGCATTCATAATAAGTTGCTCTTTCATATCTGTCCTCTAATTGTAGGTTGCGATCAGCGACCGTGTTTCATTAAATTCGGATGCAGAGAATCGCGAAATGACTTCTCTGGCTCTTAGCGGTTTGCAGTTGCTTTGTCAGTGGACTGCGGATGTGGTAGAAACCATCAGCTGGAAGCTGCTCCATCCAACCAACAGCCGAGATAACAAAGATTGTCCTGAGACTGCTGAAGAGTATGAGCGAGCCACTAGGTATATCGTATCATAATAGCTCATTCTATGTCGCATTTTGCTTATTTGAATTGAATTTAGGTACAATTATTCACCGGCTGAGAAGACAGCTCTTATTCAAACAATCTCGATGATAAAGGGCCTGCAGTCTTTATTGGGCCGGATAGAATCGTCTCTATCAAATGCGATAAGGTAGCAGCTATATCCCCTAGAATGTTTCTGTTTTCCCTGGAATCGCGCTAATGAATCCTTTTAGGCGGCATGTATACACTGAACTGCAAACATTTGTACAACATGCGTTTAATGAGCCTATACAGAAGGCTGTCAAGGGCAAAAAAGATCTTCTGGCCAGGTATGCAGCAGTATCAGCCAAAGTCTCTTATATTAATAGTTGTTTCGAAGACGGTATTGAGATTTTTGTCCGTATTCTAGCATTTTGCAATCGGTTCGAGATACTTGTATCGATACATATTCTATGGAGTCGCGTCCTTCTGTGGAAAAGGTGAAAAAGCGACAAGGAAAGGATTCTACAACAAGTTCAAGCAGTGACTTACGCATCACTAGACGTGCCTCCCCTCCTGCTCCAAGCAGCACACAGGTGTGTAAAATCGAAATGGTTTGCAAAGGTTATAGTGTAGGCTGAACCCTTTCACGTACTTTTCGCCTTATTCTCTTTTTTTTTTGATAGAATCTGATCATCTCTGAAGTGTAGACTGTTTGCTACGTAGCTAAATAAATAATGTAAGTTCAGCTCTATATGGCAAGAACGCAGCTGGAGTCACTAATATCCGAACGAGCCAGCGGTGGTAAGAAAGTGTTGCGCAAGGAGCTTGATGCAAAGACTATCGAAAGAATCTCGATCTTTTTGAGGTTATTTGTTAGTTCATATTTGCTCTGCTCTTTGACCTCGTTCATTCTTCTAGGAAGTCAACCCACTGGCCAGCTCTTTTCCGTCTTTCGGATTCGCTTTCAGAAGCTGCCGAGTTGAGCCAACTTTGGTTCCGCGAATTTTATCTGGAAATGACCATGGGTCAGCGAATTCAGGTATGAAATCAATCCTGTGATCACTGTAGAATGCGTGTGTACCCGTAAGAAATGCACGCTAATCTATAGTTCTTCAACATGATGCGTTATGTTCAGTTTCCAATCGAAATGTCGATACCGTGGATTTTGACTGATCATATATTGACGAATCCTGATTCATCATTGATCGAAGGGGCTCTTTACCAACTGGATTTGTACAATGATGCTGCCAACTACAGTCTTTTCAACTTCAGAAAACGATTTCTTTTCGATGAGGTACATGCAAATTGCATTGTTATTCTTTAGCTTTGATTTTGTGGTGCCTTTAGGTAGAAGCTGAGGTGAACCTATGTTTTGATCAATTCATTTATAAGCTGTCTGACATGGTTTTCACGCATTTCAAACAGCTGGCATCATGGTACGTGCTTGTGCATAGTCATGCTTGCAGTACCAGCTTATGTCTTATTTTAGTATGATGTTGGATAAGCGGTTCAAACTTGATTGTCAGAGAGCTGGCGTAACCATCAGAACTCCACCGGCAGGTCGTTTTGATGGTGTTTTGAGACAAAGACATGTGCAGGTACATTTTTGAACATCAACTTCATTTATTGCAACTTTCTGTTTTCTTACCCTTTTCTTGAGTGTATGAATTTAGTTACTTGGACGCTCGATCGATTTGAATCGTCTCATCTCTCAGCGAATCAATATCGCCCTACTGAAAGCGCTCGATACAGCAATCTGGATGTTCGAAAGTGCTGAACTCTCGAGCATCGTGGTCAGTCCATTTTACAACTTGTCGCTTTTTTCAGTGACTTCCATAGAGCTGCCCTTGCGTATGCTGATTCTAGGAACTCGATTTCCTTATTGAGACGAATCGTCTTTGCCACTCGCTTTTGAGAGAAAGGCTCTTTTCTGTGGCTGATTTCAATGATCTACTACTTGAGGTGAGTATAGTTCTGTTAGACGGCAATTTAATCGTTCATTGAACTCGTTGTTTTACGTATGAATTTCTTTTTCCAAATTTTAGGCAAACCATAATGTATCAGCACCGCATGGTCGTGTCACTTTGCATGTGTTCTGGGAGTTAAACTATGATTTCATTCCTAACTTTGTGTATAACGGATCGACCCATCGCTTTGTGCGAGCAAAGGTATGTGAATTGTATGGCTCGTCTGTGGCTTATTTGGATACCGTTTTAGGAGGTGTTTCGCAAAACTCCCGCTCGAGAAAGGAAGCCACAAGTGTCATTTGTGTATTTGTGGGGCTCTAAGTCTCTGAATGCTGCTTTTGCTAACATATTCTACTCATATGCGCGTTTTATTGGCATTCCTCACTTAAAGGCAATTGCTCGTTTATTACAATATCAAGGTATGCTTTCACCATGCACCACTATCAGTCCATGGGGGATATACCATTCATTCTCAGGGATTGCGGTTATTTTTGAAGAACTACTGAAGATGGCACGTTTGCTGATTTCGGACAAACTCAAGCGCCATTTGAGATCGATATACTCCGTCATGCCCAAGGTGTGCAAACTGCCAAGGAGTGATTACGGTAGTCCCGGTATGCGCCATCTCGTATTTTGTCTTCACAAGACTTTTGTTGTAATATCGGCTATATACTGAATTAAGGCTTCATAGAGTTGCCGCACTTGCTATAGTTCGTTTATGAAATCGTGACGGCTGATTTGACAGCGGTCTTCGCGCCTACAGGAGCATAAAACGCTTATACAAAAAGGCATCTTCTCAAAGCTCAACGGAGTCACTTCCAATGTGTAATGCTATCATATATGAGCAGAAAAACCATTTAAGTGGTGATCAAAACCAAGAAAATGCGATTACCGGAAGACGCGTGTATGCTGCGCGCGGTCGCATCGTCACGATTTTTCAAATGCCCTATAGCTATTTTTGGAGGCGCTATAAATACTTTGTAGCGAAAATTCATATTTAGGCGTTTTTCAATACTACTTTCACCATCTGGAAGGAGTAGGAAAATACCAAGAATTGAGAGGCGAATTTTGTCAGGTACGCTTCCCAGAAAACTCTACTGTCGAATCTCAGATTAAACTCACGAAATCATGAATCAGCGATTTCTCTACACCAAGTACATTTTATATATTGTTTTGTAAATTTTTTAGGATCTTCGTGAATTGGGGAATATCATTTTGTTCTGCCAACAGCTTGAAATTGGCATGGCGCAGGAGGAAGTACAAGATCTCCTCGCTGCCGCTGCATTCACGAATGTCATACCAAAACCACCAGCGAAAAGTGAGTTACTACTTCTTAAAAGTTCTCCATGTCTTAAAAGTTTACATCAACAGGCTCTTCCATTCTTCTTTTTTTCTCCTTTTTTTCATAGAGCTGAGCGATTACTTTCAGGTGTTGCCGAGCAAGAGAAACAGCTGGCGAAGCTTGAAGAAAAGTATTCCAGGATCCAGCTCACAAATGTTGTAGAGAAATTTGGTGATGACAAGGTATCCTATCACTCCTCCATGGTTTATGCGTTTTTTTACGAAAGTTTTTCAGCAAATAGCCATATCTCGTGAGGCAGAACTGATGACTAAAGAACGACTTTGCTGTGGACTAAACATTTTTGACATGTTCCTCAGAAGAATTCGTCAGATGATGGGAGATGATCCGGTATAAATCTTGCCTGTAGTTCCCCTTCATTTTTCACGGAGAAGTGAACCATTTTCAGATCTGGACAGGAGGCTATCCACCTAATGGTGTGATGTGGGTCGATGAATGTGTTGAATTTCATCGTGTATGGTCTGCTCTACAGTTTTTCATATGTCAACCTCGGGTTACTGATGATGAGCGTTTGGTTGAGTAAGTTTATCTTTTAGCTTTGTAAATTCTATCAGGTGAAAGAGGAAACTGAAGTGAACGTTTCGCTCGAGCTCATATGCTTGCTATTGTTGATTTTTCCCTAATTAGCAGCTTTGAAATGTCAAAATCTGATTAACCAAACAACTCAACTTTTTATAAACATCTATTCTGGCGTGCTTGTCTGAAACAAATTCGCCTGAAAGTTCTCTTACGATTAGATCTATCCTTCAATGTATTAAAGGGAAAATTTTTTAGGGAGCTGTTTGGCGACTCATTACAGTGGGCAGGAATGTCCATCATTTGTTTGTTGGGACAGCAGCGACGATTTGAAGTCTTGGACTTTTGCTACCATCTTCATAGAATTCAAAAACTTGATGGAAAGGATGAGACCATCAATAATATCGTAAGTATTCTTTCCTGCGCAACTATTTTTTCATAAGAAGACTCCTTTACAGCGTTTGTCTCGAATGGTGGAACGAATAAGACGTTTTCAACTACTTAATACACAAATCATCACCATTTTGACCAACTACCTGGTCCCTAGTGAAGAGTATGAAGAGGAAAACGTGAGGGAGTTTATGCCACCCACACATCCATCTCTTACCGGGCAATATCCGGTCGAGTCGTGAGACAGGATGACTGCTGACGATGGAATCTCATAAAAAATTGTCCTTGTGAGGACTACTACCGATCGGGAAAAGAAAGTTTTGACCATTGCCGAGTATTTATGCAACAATTGACGGTTACCTTAGCTTAGAAACAAGCTGCCTATGCTTTACACTGCATTTAATAAATCATTCCTGTCTTCATCTTTTGTTCAAGCAAAAAAGGTAATTTGTAAGAACAGTAAAGATATCCAGTTTTGATTACGTTGTTATCGCCAGGGTTCGTTGAGCTATCTTGCAAAAGCGCCCAAGTTCTCGCGTTCCAAAGATTTTACTCAAGCCTTAAAAGCATGGTATCAGTCAGGAACGTTTGCTACTTAACATCTATTTTGAATCACTTACACCGATTTCTTAAACCGTTTATGTCATTTTTGAAGAATCTTAGATTATAAAAAATCTGAGAAATCTGATCTTTCTGCTTGAATCAAGCTTGAATGTCTTGCACAAACTTTTCAATGACAATCAATTCTATTGCGAAAACTTCAGGAGTTTTCAATTTTTGCTGCATTTTTTCATGTATGCTATGTTTTTTTATGAATCAAAGTCTCCCAAAAAATAATCATGCAATAATCCAATCCGGAGATTAGAAAAGTGAAAAAGCAATAGCTTATAGCTCAAATCGCACGATCTGTCCGAGTGACTTTCCTGAAAGTCTAGAAAGAAATCCAAAGAAACAGCGAATATAGATAGAGGTGGTGGATGATTTTTGGGATTCTGTAGGCAATCCGAAGATTCTTGCACTAGAGAGAAAAAGTTCGAATCCTTTTCAGTCGTTATTATATGAATCAAAATCGTTAAAAAAGCGGAAAAAAAACTTTTGAAATGACCTAGTATGATATCTACTTCGAATCAATGCATAGGGTGTGAACGCTTAGCTATTCTTTTGTCAGAATGTTCTTTGCTATGTGGTGCAAAAAAATCCAAGACTGGTGGGGATGAGTTTGCAGTTTTTTGAAACCTTCAATCAAGTTTAGCCGCATGTAAAGAACTCTACGTAGGTTATCTATCTATTATTATATTTTTTTCCTGGCACTAGTGGACCAGTAATCAAAGGTGCTAGATTGCATTCGCGCGTTGGGACCGCCACGCGGTTTCCCGCTATTTGCACATTTTTGAATTGGGCTTGCGTTTCTTTATATAATATATATATATATTAAATAGATTCTATAATGTTCAAATGTTGCGTTAGCTATAGAAGGGAATCTCCCTGCCTAACTTTTTCTCCGTCTTGTAAGCTTTGAATACAATTTTACGAGTGAATTTTCCTGTCCGAATATACGGGAAATATTTTATGAAATCAACCGATATCTAAGTACATACATATATTGCGAACAGGCTACTGGCTATGAATGAAGAAGCTATCTTAGTACGATTAATCGAAATCGCTACTTTCGCAACGTATGAACGGCTAGATGAGATCGCACGGCTATAGACTAGAACATATAAAATGGACTAGAGAACACGCGTCATGGAATGTCTCTCTGATGAAAGCCGAGTCTTGGAATGACGACCAGTCGAATCCAGACCACAGGCCATTGTGAGAATAAATGCGGAAAGCCTAGCAGTTACGAAATGTAAATACAAATGAATAAGTGATACATCTGAGGGGCCGAATCTGTGGATTCCGCCAAAGCACGCGAACTCACAAAAACGTGAGAAGTATAAGTGTGAGATTCGGTTGCATGATAACACTGAGAGAGATCAAATAAAGCATAATAATGGTTAGAATAATGATAAAAGAATCACTGCAATAAATAAAATAATAATAAAAATTAGGTCGCGATAATTGAGCTGTGCTCTCAATATCACTTCTTATGGCACAAGAATTCCGGCTTAGTCAAATTCAAATTCAAGAACTCTACATGAGTCGCAATAACGGGGATACAGCGCCCACTTTCATACAAATCGAAAAGTTAAGGCAAGGAATAAGAGAAATTAGTGAAAAGTACAACAAAACGCTACATTATGCCACCACACAACTATACAAGCGCTTAGGCAGCGTTCAGCGTTGCCAGTGCCAGCATCGATCCAGCGCGGTGCCAATGTCGCCCCATCGCCGTTCCGCAAGCACGGCGCTGGCACGGGTAACTCTGAATGCAGCTTCAAAGCTGCTCGAATATGGGTGTAGGCGGCAATGGAGAAAGCACCTGGTAAAATTCGCTCTGCGAATTCTCAGTTTGTGCTTCACCCATCGAAGGAGTGCAGCCACGGCTCACTTGCTGTTCGTCCAGAGCGTGACTACTTCCACTACTAACGGTGCTAATGTCATCGTCGGTCCGCTGGTCATGGCCTCGTCTCCTGGCATTCATGAAGAAGTTCGCCACAGTGGTTGGATCCAGGCCGAGTTGCTGACTTATTGTTAGTTGCATCTCACGCGATGGCCTCTTCGTTTCTTTGAATATTGCCTGAAAATGTGTGAAGTAACAGATTTAACAACAATTTTTTTCTTGTGAAAAGGAAGGAAGGATGAGACTCAAAGAAGTTTTAAATGAAAGGAATAAATGAATGTAATAATGAATGTATGAGGTGAATATCAAAGCTACCATGGAATACAATGGTTTTTTATGAACTAGTGAACCAGGAATCTAAAGGTGCTGTTTGGAAGGGCGTTCGCTTTGGGACCCCGTCACGGTTTCCCGCTATTGCAGAATTTGGAATTGGGTTAACGATTCTTCATATATTTAATTCTTTATACAGGGTGTCCCAAAAAAATGTATCGAACGTTTGATCGTTAATATCTCTCTTCTAAAGAAGTCTTTTCCCTTGTCTAAGGTACCAATCTGTAGAGCTGGCTTCAACTTAGATTTGCATTATAGAACGAATCACTCATCCCTCTTCATTACTGTAGGATTACGGTAGAAACTTCAAAGAGGGTTTTGAGCAGTGAAAGGCCATATTTTGCCCCAGAAAGGAAACAAAACAGCCTGAAAACTTTTACACTAGGCTAATCAGAGTTACTGATTATAACTGTAAAGTTCCAACTTATTATGATGCTTTATTGAAGAATTATACAGGGTAAGAGGTAGCGGCCATTTTTTCAATGCTCCTGAAAAGTGCGGTTACACCCTTTAGAAAGCTTCGTAATCTTGAGAATAGTTGAGTATTGAACTTAGCGTCCATAAAAACCCCAACACACAAGTTTTTACATTTTTTTGAAAAATTTTGAAACGGCAGCTTTCTCCATATTGACACCATATGTTTCAAGTTTCTACCGTAATCCTACAGTAATGAAGAGGGATGGGTGATTATGCAAATCTAAGTTGAAGCCAGCTCTACAAAACGGTACTTAAAGCAAAGCAAAGGACTTCTTGGGAAGAGAGATATTAACGATCAAACGTTCGATACATTTTTTTGGGACACCCTGTATATTAGATTTTATGGGTCCTTCTTAGAAGGTGCTGATTTTGTTAAACTTGAGAAACTCTTTGGCATTCTTTAAAGATAAGGAAAAATACTACATTATTAATCAAATATCAAAAATTTGTGCTCCAATCAAGAATAATGTAACGTCCAATCTGTTTAATTAATGTCAATTTTTTTGAAAATAGAAAACTCGCATCACGAAATATCACTTTGTTTGCTTTAAGTATCTTAAATTGTGAATAACTTGATATGATCTGTGGAATTATATCTCAAAACAAATTTCACGTGATTCAAACAGCTTGTTATGGTCCCAAGTTCACAACCCTTATTCGCATCCATGTGAATTTAATCAGACGGTGGAATACAATACATGAGAACCAATCAAAATAAGAATACCTCCTTTCTTTCCTGCTGAAGAATACACAAAAGTTAGATGATCAAGAACACCACTTAGCGGTTCTGTTGCTAGCAAATTCTTGATTCTTCGTAGATGCTATCCATAATAAGAAAAAATACATGATAACCATCCTTGTCATTTTCTGAGCTATGGAAGTCTTCTCTTTTCCACACATTATAATGTAGGCGAAGCTTGCAGAGAAGCTTCATTAGCCGAGAGTAAGGAAAAACTAAAGCGAAGAATTTTTTCTGGTGTTGCACTTTTCAATAGGGAGAAAGGTAGGTGGAAGAGGGGGGGGGGGGGTGGAGGAAGATAAAAAACAATATTTTCGTCACACACTTCTTCCTTCGATAGGTGGGAACACTGCAAATCAAAGCATTACTCTTAAGTACCATCATATCTTGAGGGATTGTGAAAATAATAGTCCTGACTTATTAAGACATCACTTTCTTATTTGCTTTTTTGTATGGTGATTCGACAGAGTTTCTTATTTTTCAAAACTACCAGAAACAAAAAGTAGCACAAAAATCACTCTTTATTGCCAATAGTGTTTTTGGCCTAATAGATGAGGTTTTCTACAAAAAACCCGAGCGTATGCCCCCCCCCCCCCCTCTCTCTCTCAAGTTTGTTTGAAGTGAGCTGCGTGAATAGAAGATTTATTTATGTGCTCTAGCAACTGAATGACAAAATCTTCACAGCCGAAACATCTTAAAAAACATCCTTAAAAACGGCAATTAAAAATTTTAAAAACAGTAAAAGTTTGGAAAAAAAACCCCAGCTATTAGAAATGGTGAAGGCAAAAAAAAAGTCCTGTGCATGACAATGGATCAGATAACTACAGAGTGCAGAAACGCAATTTGAGTGACAGCACTGCGAGCGATAGAAAGAGAAGATTGGATAGAAGCCGTGCCAGATGGGTACGATAGGGATTTAGGAACGATTGTCGTAAAAATTCGCTTCCAGAAAGCATGATTAGCTTGCGTTTTAGTGAACGTTTAGACAGGAAGCATGGAAAGCAGATTGGAAAAGTTCAAAAACCTTCTCCTGTTTATAAAGATTTCATGGGAAAGTTTGCCATAATAGTAGTCTAAATCCTATAGTGCTAAGGAAAAAAATCAATAAAATGAAAAGTGCGTTTAGGTCCCAAAAGTCTAGCGGTAATGACATGTGGATCTTATCAAACCAACAACGAGCAGCCAGTAGTGGAGCGAGGGTAAGGGCGGGGATCGCGAAATATTTACATTCTTAAAAGTCTTGTTACCTGTTTATGCTTGAAGACAATCAAAATAATTTCTGTATTTTTTTTGCAATTTCAGTTTAGACCCGTAAAAATTTTTCTTCTGGGCTACGGGTTATGGGCTCGCAACAATTTAAGCATCCCAGATAATTCTTCGAAGTGCTTGGCTAATGCCACGCACCCTTATTCAAAAGCTTTTTGTCTCCCCCCTCCCCCCTCCCCTCCCCCCCCCCCCCCCCCTCCGATAATGGGACAGCCATTGAGACTCATTGAGAGCAGCATATCATGAAATTTTTAAACTGTTACAGTAATAATTAATATAAATTCTTGTTCTGCTGAGTCAATCACTGAGATTCCATCCCATGTGACTCTTTATGATTTGGAAAGGTAACTTTTCCTTTCCTCAGTGACATTATATATAAAAGAGGTGTAAACTATCTCCCGTAATTGGGACAGATGATATCGAAACTGTAAACTTTGGTAACAAATTCATATTCATGTAAAAACAAAACTGACTAGCAGAAGGCAGAATAATCTCATGAGCTTTTGCTAAACTACAATGAATTTATTTAGATACATATAACAGGAGTATTAAAATTTGAGAGATTCAACTAGAGATATATCATTTCTGTATAGCAAGTTGATAAAGGTGAAAACACAAAAAAATCAAATGCTGCAGTACATACATGAAAGCTCAATTACGAATCTTGCGCCGCTCATGAATATTCAACTACGTGCATTTGTAAGCAGCCACGAGAAGGAGCTGGAGGAGTGTAGACGAGTGCAAATGCGCTGAGAGACATTAGAATAATATTATTCTTGTTTTACTGACTAGGGAACATTTACGCATTGATCCTAAAAATACTGAAGGTAGTTCCAAACCTAAAGGTGTCACTGTCAAATTTTATAAACGCAATTTGGCCCATTAACGAATATGATCCACCGGTGGCCCATGAATGAAAAATGTGCAACACTGCGTTGACTTGCAGCCCAGATAGGCAAAACTAGGCTTTGCCGTCATTGCTAATTTGTTTTTCTCCATCATCCACACACATTTGTGAATATTTTAATTTTTTTCAAATAATATTGTTAATAAGGTTTAAGAGGTAATAAAGTTCGAATGGTAGTTTTTTTGTAAAGCATGGGAAATCAACTTTATCTGCAGACTTTCTGCTCCCGAATTTGTAGAGCAAAGTGGTGGTTTCCTTTCAACTTTTCTTTCCACCGAATACAGCTTTTGGAAAAAAACTGAAAATTTCGCGCCTCTATTTCACAGCGGCCGTGTCATTTGTAATTTAATGTGTGCATTGCACAACACGCGCGTTACTCCATGGTTGCGGGCTTAAAGGTTGCCAATTCCAAAGATTCTTTCTTTGTTTTCCTGTTTTTGAACTTGATTCAGGGTGGGCGGGAGTACGTAGTACATATTTGAGCAATATGTTTGTCTAGAGCGAGCTTCACTATCAAACTACTAGTGAAAATACGTGAATTGCTGCACATAGTGCGCAGTCTCAGAAGCCCTCATGAATAACGCAACTATACATGCCAGAGAGCCGTTCATGCGTCTCACTGACAAGTTCTTACACGTAATCCAATTCATTTTGGATGACCTATCACTTGGGATCAGAAAAGGACACGTTTGAACTTGTTTAGACAAAATGCGCAAAGCCTTTACGAGTCTGTCATTCTTGTAATGGGCGATATATCTACTTTTGGAATAAAGCGTGCTCCAATGCTAATTAGCTGCTCACCTGCAATGTCCTCCTTTGAATATCCGTGAACACTAAACGAGGCTTTTTAGGCGGTTGTGGTTGATTGTGTTGCACTTGTTGTTCTTCCTTTCGTTTGCAGGCTGAAGAAAAGCAAACTTTTCGGGAATGATCTTTAACTCATTTCATTACAACGTTCTACACTTTGGTCCATTTTCGGGATTCGCTATCCTAGGCAGCAGCTAGCAATGCGTTTAGCGTCAATTGCCCATGCGTAATTGGCTTCGCGCTTTCGCGCCATCGCGCCGTTTGCCATGCTAGAGCCATCCCACCTTGTTTTCGCGAACACACAAGCTCGTTTGTCTATAAACGGCGCACATCAGAATTTCTGACGCGAGCGCGGTTTTTCCTGATTGGAAAAATTGCGCCTTTGCTGCTAGGGACAGGGACGCGCATGGAAGGCGAGCGTACGTGCAAAATGTAAGTATCTGAAAACGCAGCCCATTCTTGCGCGACGTCACCATATATATCGTGTGGGGACCTATATCGGTCAACCAGACCCAATGATTTCGCCGTCAAAATGACGGAATCATGGCGTCCATTTTAGACGCAAACTTTGATATTGTGCCTTATGCACCATAAACGATGAAATACTGAGAGAAAATCTGAGAAGTTTTTTGATTTTCTAACTTTGCTTAAAAAAACTGAGTAGATCCAAAGCAACGCAATTTTTTCAATTTTGCTATGGAAGGTAAAAAACCCCCACTCAAGAGCGTCAGGCATAAAAAAAAGGAAATTGTGCACGCTAAAAAAACTTTTTCAGAAACGTACTAAAGGCCTTGCGTGGCTACTAATGAGAACGGAAAGGGACGTATTTCAATGATTTTCCTGTACCAAAGGATCAAACCTAACAGTGAATACAGTTTTTTCTCTCGACTTTGGTTAATATACTAGGTTGGCACGAAAGTTCGTTCGCACCATTTTCAAAAACTCATAACTCTTTGAATTCTTAACGAACTTGTACGATCTAAATTTTGCTTAAGAGAGGAACTTGTGCTCTTTGCATATATACCTGAATTGTTCGTTAATGTATACAAATGAAGGAGATAGAAGCTCAAAAAAATCACTCAAAATTTGAATTTTTCGTGTAGGTTCATAAAAAATCGGAAACTTGCAACAAACGTCGGAGCAGTCAGTATTATAGATTCTTTCACAAGTTCTTTCCAACAGTGAAGTTTGCGCCGATTGAGCGCGTCTCTATAAAAAGTTACGATTTTTAAAAGCAGTGTCTCACCAAAATTTAGTTGCCGAAATTTTTGCATTTTGCAAGCCTATCGGACCCTCTCTAGCACTGTATGGGCTTAAAATCGCACGAAGTTCCCAAAAACCCCGTTTTCTGGAGGCTCCGCGGAGGCAACGTGGACGAGTTGTACCTTCCAACTTCAGCCTCAGCCACAGTGGCAGCAACAGAGGGGAGGTGGATGTCAAGTGGAGAGACATGTTCAAACGCGTAAGGGGGGAGACCGAAGGAGTCGTCCGCGCGTACCAACTGCCTCTCCGCGTACCACTTTGAGCAAATTTTTCTCAGCGTAGAGGGGGTCAAATTGAGTGGGACTTGTTGCAATGGCCTATCTAGAAGTCCCTATAATAGAATATGTAAAGATCCCCGCGACCTCAACTTTGGTGAGACACTGCCTTTAAGCAAGCAATACAAAAAGGCAATTTTGATTTTGGCATTTTTCAGGGAAATCATAACTTTTCGCAGAGACGTTCAATCAGCGCAAACTTTGCACTGTTAAAAAGAGCTGGTGAAAGAACCTACAATACCAACTGCTCCGATTTTTGTTGCAAGTCTCCGATTTTTTATGACCCTACACGAAAATTCAAATTTTGAGTGATTTTGGTTTTGAGTTTCTATCTCCTACATTTGTATACATTAACGAACAATTCAGGTATAGATGCAAAGAGCATAAGTTCCTCTCTTGAGTAAAATTTGATCGTACAAATTCGTTAAGAATTTGAAGAGTTATGAATTTTTGAAAATGGTGCGAACGAACTTTTATGTCAACCTAATAATTTCAAGTTATTTAGTTGAATTCACTCCACGAAAGTGTGAGAAGGTAGAAAAAAAACCAGCGGGAAATGTAGAGCAATCAATAATTGGAAAAATTTGCCCCATAACTCTCAACAACTGATGAAATCCACGGAACTTTCGCACTCTTCTTAAAGGCGTAGTACCTGCCTATTTTATCATTTCTTTAGATCAGTGAGGATATAAAAGGGAGACATGCTGATTTCCAAGTGGCAGCAGTAAGATAGATAACTAATTGAAGGCGCAAAAAGATCGTAAAACCAAAATAAAGAAAATCTATCTCCAACACAGAAACCACATGGCAGCATCAAATCAGAGGGATTCTTTCGCAGTGATAGAAAGCAAATAAAACTGCTGGAATGTATAAGTTTCTCAAGTTTCTTTACGTTTCCATCACTTTTGATTTTGCGGGTTCAAAGCTAAACGGATTGATCTACCATTTCGAGCAGCAAAATATATCTCTATATTTCTTAGTAATTTTTTTCAATTTTTCTAGAACTTTTCACATTATAGATTGGGCAGAAGGCTACGTTTGCAAACCTATCATCATATGTGCTTAGATGAGTTTCGATGACCAAAGAGGACAGATACGATGGTTTTCACTTTTTTTAGTCGAAACAGTAGGAATTGAGAAGTAAGCATCGATGAATATATAAGCTTTTTTTAGTTTCTACTTTTTCATTAATAAAGAAAAATGTGCACAACTCAACCATTGACAAATAATGATTAATCAGATTAAATTCACCGCCAATGAACACAAATGGCTTTTTGGTTTCCGAACTATGACCATTCATGCAAGAAAAGATAATTTGCTGCAAAATTCTTATAATCCTTCTTTGAAGGATAACATTAGCACGCATTCCATCCCCAGATTCCACAGTATTAATAATTTT
This sequence comes from Cylicocyclus nassatus, assembly GCA_958299035.1. NCBI lineage: Eukaryota > Metazoa > Nematoda > Chromadorea > Rhabditida > Strongylidae > Cylicocyclus > Cylicocyclus nassatus. The sequence continues at coordinate 16,869,545 of CATQJL010000305.1, forward strand.
GCTTGAGATATGAAAGAGAGACGAGACAACACCGGGACATCACGCAAGAGAACGAAAGTGCAAACCATCATGGGTACGATTAGAAAAAAACTGAGATGAAGTATAAATATCAATCCTGCTCGCTTAGTTTTCTTTTTAGCCCCTTTTTCTATGCTTGAGGATCTTTTCTCGCACTTGAGGAAGATCGAAATTGGCTGTCTTACAAGTGTTTAGAACTTAGAGAAAAACATCGATGCAGCCGTCAATCACCTAATCTAATTTTCTCTTTAGAAAAGGCTCTACGTTTCATTAGAATGTGGCTTTTCATAAAGTTGAGGGCTAAAAAACTTTGCTGCCCCTAATTAACGGGGAAGGATATAAAACCCTGATTGAAGCTTGCTTGAGCTCTATGAGAGTCCTTGGTAGGCTTGCATACATGATATTAATGAGCTTTGTTGAAGGGTGGGGGGGGGGGGGGGGAGGAGGGAGGGAGAGGAGGGGAAAGCGGGGTGGTGCTCCAGAGAGGGGGGAGAGGTAATCGAAAACACCGGCTGACTCAAAAAAATATGCAATAAATGTTTGAAAACTCCGCATATTTAGAATATTTGCAGAACAGGCTTTAATACCAACTTAAAGTGCACAATAAATCGCCGATTGTTCTTCATTACTGTAGGATTACGGTAGAAACCTCCGCCTCAGAGTCTTCGCAATACAGACTTCGTTTCGAAAAATCAAAATCGTCTAAATGCTTTAGATGTCCAGCGCACTGATTGGTAAGAAAATTAGTGCCGAATAAAAAAGTACAATGTACCAATAAGAACCATCTCACATTAAATATCTTTATGATTAGATCTTTGCACAGTTTGAATGGAAATAGAGCTATCGTACATACCTCTGAAGGGATTACAGTAACGCAAAAAGTTGGAACTAGCAGTATTAATGAACCAGTAATAAGAATTTTTAGCTTTTTCGGATTTTTTCAAGCATGCCCTTGATTCTCATTGGCTCAAAACCTCCTCGTGACCTTACCGTAATCCTACAGTAACCATTTTACCATTACGTGCAACTATGACATAAATGTTCTACAATATGCACAATTCATTAACCGGAATAAGTGGGACTAAACTAATTTCGCTACAGAATTTAGACTTTTTGGAAATCATCTAAATTGTCAGCTGATCTGCAATGACGGCATGTGCTGGAAGTTCTCTCCGTAATCCTACAGTGAAGAGCCACAGATGATTTGTTTTGTATTGTAAATTTGGCTGAAATTGGCTTACAGTATGCTACTTAAAGTTACGCGAGAGCTGATGTTACAAAAGAATCATTAAAGGTCAAACATTCGTTACATTTTTGAAACACCCTCCGAATTTTGCCCTCTCCATCTTTCCGGATTGAGGCTTTGCCCGTGATTCTGTTGATTTCGTAACGAGAGATGAATGCCATTACATCATCTAGAATTGTGTCAACCTCTCACATATGGACCGGCTGGAAAGAATCCCAAACGCATGTATGTTGGTACAGGACCGGGGGGTCGTATTTCATGAGATACGATGCCCATGCCCCGAGGTGAGCGCATGTGTGCATCAACGCAATATACGCTGATGAATTTTGCATAAAAACAAATGAATTGCGAAAAAAAGGGAAATTGGGGGCTCTTTGGTGGCAGAAAAGCCGCGAAATGGGAGTGGGAAGGAACTTACTGTAGGTGGCAACTTCGCGACAAGCGGCAACGTCGCGACGAGTCCGGATTGTGAGAACTTTGTATGGGTATGAAAATGGGAATAACTGCCATAATGGCTTGTCATCTAATTTGTGTTTGTTACCAAAATAAGCCAGCCGCTAATGTATCGATTCTAGAGGGCTGTGTGTCGCTACTCGACTTCGATTTTCCCCTTTACTCTTATAGCTTCGTCGTTTTCCGAGCAGGTCCGTTTTATATTGCTGTCATTATTCTTAAATTTTCTTGCATAAACCCCGAAATTTCCCGCCAAAATTTGCTCAAAACTGCCCCCCACATCGCTCGCTCCCCCCATGTGTAAGACCCCCCTTATTCGGTTGCCCCGCACACAAGAGTGTGTGTAGCTTCAGTCAGAGCTAACAGCAGCCAGCCAGGCAGCAAGCACAAGCCTCCGAGAGCGCCCCGAGGGCCCGCTTGCCTCATTTGGCCCCGGTGTCTGCGTGTCAGGACCCTCGCGCCCCGCCGCGCTCTCTACGCGCCGCCCGCCTCAAGCACATCGATTTCCGATTGGCCGCGCCGGCCGGCTTACTGTAACGCGAGAAAGATGAGAAAACGCCGCCCTTACGCGGCACTCTCGCGCTTAGCGCAATCCCCCCCCCCCCCCCCGCCGTGCTTCCATTTCCAGCTCTGGCGAGAGACATGAGAGAGTGTATGAGTCAGTACAAGCAGAAGCAGCTTCGTATCGTCTCGAATGCGCTCGGCTCATCAACGAGAGAACATAAAAATCCACGATGCGGGGTTTTTCACCCAGACGTCGTGTTGGTGGAAATGCCGGGCGGCAAAAATAATGTGGCTGCCGCGTAGGTTCGGTTCTCGGGCTCAGTATTCATCGCGGGGTGACGGGACCATTACTAATATGCGGAATATAATGAGGCACTTCCTAACCACGCCGTTTATGTTGCACGCTCGCAAACCATAATGCAAATAAGTATGTAACTGAATTCTACATACTGATCCTTTCAAATAAGTAAAGAATGAAACGGGAAAGAATTAGCTGCTTTTGTTATTCTTGGAGAGAGACTGGTGCGATTTTCTGGAAATTTCATGTAGAATAAGCACTGCCAGATGAAACAGAATTTTTTTGTTTCTCCTAAAAGCAGCCACTTGAGATCAACCGCAAATTTTTAATTAGAATTCCAAATCGTGTTTCTGAGAGCCAAGTTTAGACAGCGCTGTTACCGGATCAAAAGAAAATTTTTTGAAAAAAAAACCTGTTAAAATGGCATATTGAAGAAGTCATAACTCGCGCTAAGAGTGAAAAAACTTAAACTTTTGAGAAAAATTACAAAATTGCTATGTCTTTTATTCAAAAAATGCCAAGTATTCATAACAGACAAGACGATTTTTTGAGAAAATAAACTTTGCTACATTGAAATGGGAATTTTTCTACAAGTCAAACTGCTTCAAGACGTGAAACGGGGATTTTTAAATAGTAAGCGCTACTAAATTAGATGAAAGGGGAAACTCTTACAGAAGTAAATTTGTCTTGGACGTCGATTGACTTCGTAATAATTTTAAAAAGCGTGCAATTTTCCATTCTTATGAATTATTAGCTAAAATGGCATTCAAAACTTTTGCACAACATCCCTTTCATAATTGAGAAAAAAAGGCAAAAATTTTCGCCATTTCAAACTCCAAAGATTCTGCTGATTTGCGCTTTTCTTTCCAGTTTTTCGTCTTTGGGCAAAATAATGGTAAAAAATTCTATCCTCGAATAATCTGAGGTCTCTGAATATTTTACTACCAAATTTATTGGGTTGTTTCAAAAGTTCTACCCGTTTTCGAGCTTTGATTTTGATTCATCATAACTCTTTTCAGAAATAATCTTTGCAATTGCTATAAACTGTATTACAATCTGCAAATTAATGACTACTTTAAGCACTCTTTAAGATTATTGCAGTAACAGTGGAGAAGATTTTATAGGCGAAAATCGAGGAACATCCCATTGTAGAAACCTTCACTTTGCAAAAGCATAACTTGATTTGGAATATAGCTGAGTTGCATAAGCACTGCTCAGAGTGTAGCCTATAGTCGACTGAGCAGTACCGCTAACTTTGGATTTGATCAAACTCCTTCATAAAAATTTTGTGCTGAAAAATCCGAAAGGATCCACTTATTTTGCCCTTTCTGAGGCGGCAAAAAATGCAATTTTCTGACATTTTCGATTTGTTCGCCGTTGACAAACCAGGAAATCTTTTCGTTCTTCTAGTAGTAGTTGTTCTAGCTCTAATCTTACTATATAGAGTAAAAGTTCCGCGATTGCAATATGTTTATGATTTTTATGCGACTTGAAGGGACCATAAAAACAGGTTATGTTTGAGCTAAAAATTTGTAGGTTCAAAATTTTTCTAAAATCACATCTCGATGAGCGTTTCGTAGCACAAGTCTCCAGCAAACACTATATATATTTACAAAGGAATTTCTTCTTTTGGCTGTAGATTAGACGGCGATAAAGCAAAGACGAAAATTTTCACATTTGTTTCGCTGTCTTTTCAATGTAGCAACCACACAGCGAACAAAGATCTATGAAAAAGAAAATATGCCTGAAAAACTAGAAGAAAAGAGCTTTTGAACGATGTAAATATTGTTTATGAAAAATGGTTTTTTCCTCCAAAATCGGCAGTTCAAAAAAAGGCATCGAAAACGGGTAGAACTTTTGCAACAACCCAATACTTCCCTGTCCAAAGCCTTAATCGTCAAACCATGTGATGGAAAGTGTATTCACACTGATGTAGTGCGCATTTTACTGCAAACGAGCTTTGTCAGCTAGGTCCTAAGCCTCAGCCGTTCAGTTGAGGGATTATGGGCATTACGATGAGGGGAACGGGGGAAGGGGGGGGGGACCATGACGAAATGCGGCGCTTTTCAAAGCACAAAGGGAAGCTTTGTTTGTTGCTGAGAAAATTCTAGAAAGAAAAGGAAAAAAGAAGGAAGCTGGGGAGGAAATAAACTGAAGCCCCAGATGTCATTAATCAATGTACTTTTTCTGAAAATAGAAAGAAAAAAAGAAAATATTGATTTTTTAAAGGCTTGCTAATTTTATTTCTATTCTGCATTTACAAATTCCCACGGCTTGGAATTTGATAGGAGAAAGTGAACGAATGTAAAATTAATCAGATTGATTTTTTGGCTCCTTGAACCCTTACAGGTGGTCCCGGGTTCCTCCACCCCCCCCCTCTCCCTAGTTGGCCTATATTTTTCACGGAACACATGCGCCCGGCTTGCATCGCCTCAATGACCTCCGTCGTCCGTACATGGCACACACCATCTGTCACTCAGACACACCGAGGTACAGCTGGTTCGTCATTAACATTACTTATCTATCGATCCTCACGATGGATCGAGTTCCTGACGAGATGACTGAGTGGTTCAGAGAACGCATATCCTTTTACGGGGAGCTGGACGCGGGGGGGGGGGTGCTCTCGTACTTTTGTCCGCTCTCGCTCAGCGACGACTTTCGCATGAATAGAAACGAAATGCGCATGAGTTGCTTTGTAAGAACAATGAGCGCAATGTGCATGAACCCCTTTGGGAAAGAGAAAGAGAGAGATAGACTTGTTGGACAAGCAAGAATGAGCACGAAAATGAAAAACTTCTATAGAAGACAATATTTCTGTTTCCAAGTTTGATGTCCTTAGGGACAGCTGGGCGCAGAGATTAGGTAGCGTTGCGCCAATGATGACAAATTCGACGTAAACAACGGGGGACAATAGGAGGGGGGGTGAAAAGCAGAGATTTAGAAGCCAAACAGACCTGCCATCCTCAAATCTGACATTCTTTTGAATTCTGGCTCTTGTAACCACTTTGCCATCCGTCGAAAGGTTTCTCGACCGCTCTTCAGTTTCGACCATGGCTTCGGATTGCGTAAGAGGTCTGACAACGTTCCTTGCGATCTAAAATTGCATATAGCTAAGTAAATTCGGAAATAATGTTTAAAAAAGTGAAAAACAAGGGTTTTTGCATTGTCGACAACATTTGCGCGCAAACAATAACACTTTATTAGCATCTCACACGCATTTCACAAGCAAACTTGCCGCATTTTGCAAGCAGGGCGTAATTTCGCGCAAATGTTGTATTCACCGCAGTGGCGCAAAATTCAACGTCATTTTTACTACAACCTTCATATTCTAATCCAGTTCTGGGAACCGCGAATTCTTTTCTCCCACCGAATTCCCCCCCCCCGTCTTTCTCGAAAATCATCACCGAAAGCGATGATCAACGCACAGAAAATCGACTTTGCTTCTCGTCGCCGACGCAATCAGCGTTCACTAACTGAGACACACAAGGCTGCATAATTATGTTACGGCCGAGATGCGACCGCAAGACAAGACAGACGGGGAGGAGGGGGGGGGGCTTAGCATGGCCAGAAGGCGACCAGAAGATTGCTAGTTGAACGATTGACGTGAAAGATCTTACCTGCAGAGTATTTTCTGTGCAAAAATTGCTTGCGGTATTGAGTATCGTTTCAGTTCGGCTGATATTCGTTGAGCGAGATCCTGAAACAGTAGAAAATTAGTACTATTTTCCAGAAAAATCTTCGCTTAGAAATTTTCTGAGATATGTGTTTTGTTGAAAATGTTGCCTTGTTACCATGAGTTTCAAAAATTAGATTTTTACAAATTCACAAGATAAGGCACTTTTCAAAGAAGTGCGTGAGAAGTTGGAACAAACGAATTGACAAAATCACTTAGCGGGAAGGAAGGAGAGAATATGAACTTTGAAATGGCACAGGAAATAAATCAATAAGTATTTTTTGCTTGTGGCTGTCAACTAGGGCTTTAGCAAATTTCCAAGTTATAGTATTTATTTTGAAAGACTGTTATTCGATCAGGGAAAACGCTGAGAAACAGGGACAAATTTACAGATGATGATTTTATAAAAAGGGAATTTTTAAGAGCTGATGAAAATTGGCTGGAACAGGGAAATGCTTTTCTTTTTACTAAACCTCGGAGGAGAATGACCCCAAATTTTTTCGAACAATTCTATAAATTTCTGAGAGACTGACATAAAAAGTGAGTTGCGCAACTTCATAACGGGTTCCTAAGGTAATGAAGTCAAGATTACTCTACTGTGAAAGATAATTTTTTTCTCGAAAAAGAGATCAAAATTTTTTCGGGGACTGTCATGTGAAAATTGGATTTATGAGCTTGGAGGAAGTGAAATCGATATTTCACTGCAAAAATTATGTGATTCATTTCAGAAACATTTCCAAAAAATAGATTTACTCAATATCATAACTCCTCATGTGGACTTCTTGAAATAATTTTGATAGTGAAGAAATACAATCAATAATTCTTATTGCTTCCCAAAAATGGATATAATACCTTAGTATTCAATTCCTCTCCATCGTCGTCTTCTTCACCATTCATACTATCGTGACCATTCGCTATCGGTGAACCGTTCTTTGGCAAGCATGTCGACTTAATTACATCACATCACGCAATGAACATTGAAAAATTCAATATTAGTATAGCACTCTTACTTCTTCATCAACGTCGCAGTCACCGTTGCTATAGCCGTTGAAAAAACAGTCCTTTTCGATTTTTGGGGATCTGAAAGGGGATTTTTGGCTTAAAGGGGTGAAAAAAAAAGATATCTATGCGTACCTTATTTCCATTCCACTATAGGAAGGGACAAAGTTAGCTGAAGAAAAAGTAGTTTCAACCGGTTGTGAAGCATGATTTTGTGAATAATCAGAAGGTGTACTACATGGTGGTTGACCTAAAAATTGTAAAAATATGGCAAAATCACAAATTTCTGGAGTAACTCGAGTACTTACCAGGAGGTGAATCGTTTGAATCCTCTTCATTTTTCAAATCATACTCGTACTTTATGTTTACATTATAATTATAACTGGATTGACTAGAAGGAGGAAAGAAATAGCTGAAAATCAAATTTGTTCAAACATAAATAATATTTAATATTTTTTGATCTACTGACCTATTTTGTCGCTCTCTGACGGGCGAAGAAGATCGGCTAAATTTTCCTCCATTTGATGTTACGGTAGAGATCGGCGGTAGAGGTTGTAGGGTAGTGAGAGTTGCGTAATTCCTAAAAAATAGGAAAATTTTTCAGTGCGTAAAAAAATTTCTTTGAATCCCAGACATCCCGTCCTCCTTCTCCTCCCCCTCATCCGCTACTCTACTCTCCCAAAAATCTCAAGAAGGGTGCAATTATAGGGCGTCTATGTAATCAGGTGGCTCGACAACTGTTAGGGTGTGGAAGTCAATTAGAGAAGTGCACTTCACTCTACTAGGACCTCCGTGTGCTTCAGAACTGCGAGAACTGGTCCCGTAGAACATTCCGCATCAATTCCCAACCACATAAATATGCACAATGATTGCGTGTGCAAGCTCTTTTGATTCAGCGCTTGCCGTTCTTTCACTACAGCACAGATTGCGGGCAGCTTGCGCCAAAGCCCCCCCCCCCCCCCTCCCCCGGCCCGTCTCGGACAAATAGCGGATTCTCAGCGGGTTGTCCAGGGGGACACGGGGGTTGTCGAGACAGCAATTTACGTGAAAATAGCGCTAACAAGGAGTAGTGTAGGTAATAAGCGTACGTGTTAGGTTTTCTTTCATTTTCTTTTGAGGCAAAGGAAAAGAGAAGAAAAAGAAAATAAAATGGAGGGGATGACCGAAAGAAGAAGGAGTAAAAGCAGAAATTACTCCAAAATTCCAGAAATTTTTCCTCTCTATGGCGTTCGGAACACAGATGTTTATAAGTTTGTAAAATAGAAAATAACAGGTCTGTAAAATGGACACTTAAGCGTGAGTGGACGTCAGGATAAAGAAGTATTAAAAAATCTAAACTTTTATAATGTTTAGTGATGCGATTCTTCAGACATAACTGAAATACAAAAATAGCTGTGAGAGACATGGACCTAAAAGACTGCGTCGATTGTGTAATCTCCATTTTTCAAATTGAACTCAAAGAACGCCCATTATTTCATGGGCATCTGGTTTCCACTAAGATTACGGTACAAAACTGTAGAACCTAATCTTACGAAAGGTTGAGGCACTATGTGAAGATATTTCGCAAATTGAAAAAGTGAAAAATCCAGATGACCGGATCTCAAGATCTGTTTAACTGATAAAATTTAGAATTCAGATGTTGCAGAGAAGGCATATAAAATGTGATTATAGGGTGAGTTCTTTGAAGCTAAGGCTGTCATAGAATCATGTCAATCAACAAGTTCAAAGGTCAAAAGTCAAAAAATGCACAAAAAATCTAGAAGTACTTACCCAAATAAAGCACCAGCATGTGGGCTTGACCTAGCGAAATCATGTAGAAAAATATCTTCACGAGATAATGAGCCGAGGGGTGATGAGAGGGCCGCGCTAAGCAGCGGGTCAGCAGCCAAACCACCGCTTTCCAGACCCTCCATCGGGCAGACTCTCGGGGGGAGTGAGCGGACGCGCGCGCTGCGTTCGCCAGCCGAGTCGCCGCGGCCGCCGACTCGCCCCCCGGCCGCCGCAGCGCCACGCCCCTACTTCGCCGCCGTCGTCAGAAGCCGGCTAAGCTCCGGAGGAGCCGGGCCATTGTGCTGCCGGGGCCCCGGCGCGCGCACAGAAGTGGTAGGCACAGCTGACTGTGCCATTGCTATGGAGATAGCTACCGAAGACAATTTCAATGATTCTTACCGAAGAAAATTCTGATCAAAAATTTTACTCGAGAGAAACTTGAGCAATCCTTTAGATTTTATTTTTTTACACACTCATGATGCGTCAAAGGAACACGGTTAGAGACAAAGGCATCGTAACAAACAAGGGCAATGCACGATTCCCTCAAAAGCAAAGTGTTCTTAGCTAGAAAAAAAATTCCAAGGATCACTCAAAGTGTACAAATTACGTGCAAGCATAGATACAGGGCAGCAAACCAGGGTGTTTTAATATTGATTTTGTAAGCCGTTGAGGAGATAGGCAATAACCATCTTGATAAAGCATGTTGTCTAGAATTCATAAACCTGCAAATGAAAAAAATTAATAAATATAACATAAAGGGAAAAAGTGGAATATACTTTTTTATGGCTACCGAAGAGATTAATTCTTAAACCTTGATTTTAAAAGAAATATCATTCGAAGAGATTTCTGCAATTTTTGCGAGAAAATCTATGTTCTGAATATAATGTAATCTTTGTAATAAAATTAGAAGAAGTAAGAAGGTAAAATGATGAAGTCTCAAATTGGCGAGGTTAGGATATAATTTTAATTAATTCCTCAATTACATCTACTGCGCAGTTAGCGAGGAAATCATAATAAAATTGTGATTTTCTAAAAACTGACTATTTTTGATTTCAGCTTTGATTCTGAAGGGTTTATGAAACTCTTGAAGGTTTGGAAGAAGTAAAGAGAACGAAGAATGATGACTGAAACCTCAAACGCTTGAAATTATGATACTTAATTTTCAAAAATCATTACCCTGACTACCTGTACTTGTTGTAGCCTAGTCATACACTTTGAAATGATAGTGAAGTCAAGAAATAAAAACTACATTTTGCTGAGGAGATATCCTTCAAAAGTTTCAGTTGCTCCTTTTATCAAAAAAAAACCAATTTCAAAAAACTTGTGAACTTAGCTTGAAGTTTTGAAGAAAAAAAGAAAGGGAACGATTGATGACAGGAACTTTAAACGGTTACAGAGTCATAATAAAGTTTTCAATAATTGACACCTTAACTATGCTTTTTGCAGCGCACTTATATACATGGAGATAAATAAATATAAAAAAAAGTTAAAATCATGTGCATCTTATTCCTGTGGTTCGTAGCCCAGTGTGAAGCGCTCTTACTAAAGAAATTACTGTTGCGAAGTCTTTTTTCTCGATAAAGTACTTTTGGGCCCTGGAGTCGGCATACCGTACTTTGACCTTGCGCGACACGCTGGCACGTCTATGAATCGATTTCATTTCTACAGTACTCCACAGGCTACAGTATGTCAACTCTCACGAATATAGAAAGACATTCCTCGATTTTCTTTTACACTCCGGATGACAAAAGTGAATAAGAGTGAAGACTCACAAGTCAGAGAAATCCTTTATCACCCAGCTGAGTCATCGCCATAGAAAAAAGGCAATTAGAACCCAATTTAGGGAGGGCAGCGTGTATTGCTTTGGAAATACGCAAAAGTACTTTTACTCACAATTAAATGGAGCCCAATGAAGACCCTCACTCAGAGATCAGCACAATTGGCAAAGAACCAGGCTGGGTCTCGTTTTTGAGACAAAAAGCAAAGGTGATATCGTTTTTGTGGCCGAAAAGACACATAAGTTGCGACGTTTCTTTAGTCGAAGTTTCGTTTTTTGAGGGTTTTCCTTACGTTTAGGGTTCAAGATCAAAAGGGATTTTGTTCTGAAGTTCCTCTGGTGCCAGCTCGTGCCGAGCCCTGCTCTTATTGAGAAATTTTTAAACAGAAAACTCGCCTTTTCTGCACTTCAACTAGAGTTTTTGCCTTGATTGCGAAATTCTTTTGTTGACCGTTTTTCTTTGGTTAAACGCTGTTGAGCCAGGTCAGCAGTGATGAAATTTACTGATGTTATAACCTCGCTACGTCAGTCCAAGCAAAAGTAATAAAAATTTTGAGCATTTTTTCCGAAATATTTTGAACCCATATGTTTAAAACAAATCTACAAATCATGATTGTAATAAAATCCTTTATAGCATTTCAAGTCCACTATGGATGTTGATATCACAAAAAAGTCGTCTTGAAAATCATGCTTCTTCACGTCCGAAGGCATGGCTTACGATTCAGATTCAAACCTTATAATTAGCGAAAATATTTTTTGTTGCTGAAAGAGAGGATTCATTGTAGAGAGCTTGAGCATGAGAATGTAGACTGACTGCACACATGAACTATAAAAAACAGCTGTTACACAGGTTGACATAGACCCCAAAAGCACTCGTAAACATACCTCGCAGCCCCTTTTTCTTCATCTGAAAATTTTAGAAAAAAATAAACATGTGACTTAACAGTTCCTGTTCTTCACACCAGTATTTTTTTGGTGGCAAGTAATTTGACACCATCTGTAAAATATAATTCCTTACTTTTCTTATCCTGTCAGTACACCAGCGAAGAATGGGTTGAGGAAACTTTGTGCAGTACAATTTCGTGGAGCTGGGAAATGAAGAAAGCAGTAATGTTTGAGTTTGAAAAACTGAATTTTTGAACAGTGCACAACGAGAAAACTGCTAAGAATCCAACTTTTGTTAACTCGAATGACTATAAGCTGCAATGTTGTTTTGTGAGAAAACTCTGTCCGTGGAAATTGAAACTGCTTAAAAATCAAAAAAATCTGAAAAAAATATGGACAAATTAGCAATGACTACAGTGCACGGTTGTCTCAAAGAATGCACTGCATCCTAATTGATCATCAATATATTTTTCTATAAATTCTTCCCCTGCTTTTAAGATGCTACTCTCTAGAGAAGGCTATAAATTAGATTTATGGAATGCTTACTATAGGATTACGGTAGGAACCAGCGTACAACGCCACTGTAAGATGAGTCGTTCGAAGAAATTTTCAAAAAAATCTGAAAAGCTTTTTAGCAGGAAACTATGTAGTAGTAAGTATTTAGTATGCAGCTTATTATGAATTTTCAAAGCTTCTTAATGGTGTAAGAGCGCGAAGAAAAAGTTCTCACGATATTTTTGGCTAAATCATCAAAAATAACTACAAAATCAGCAGCTCTAAGTTAAAAGTAAAAATGGCTAGTTTGGTTTAGTTTCTGAAACGAAATGTGCCTTAATGACTCAAAAACTGTCGTCAAGTTTCCTACCGTAACCTACAATAATGAAGCGCGTTGGTATGGATTCGCTTCGTAATGTAAATCTAAGTTGAGCGAGCTCTACAGGATGGAGAGCTCGCTTCAATTTAGATGGTACCTAAAGAATGGCGAAAGACTTCACAGCAACAGGAGTTAACTCAAACAGCATGCAATTTTTTGAGATACACTTATAAGGAAACGTGAATTTTTCTAGACGCTGCTTTTCTATTTAAAGTGGAAAAAATTTTTCAGGGTGGATTTTATTTTAAACGGTAACATAAACATGAAGGAATAAACTGTAGTAAAAAAAAGATTGTGCAGTGTATACGTATATTGTGTTCTACGACTACAACGTTATTAAATCAGAATAATCTGACCGCATAACAAAACACTCGTATTCGTCTCAAAATTTGTAGCATCCTTTTACATAATTATCTTTTGCAATTTAACTTACCGCTTTCGAATTTGGCAGATTTTTTTTGCCGAAAGAATAACATGTAGATAAATTTTTTACACGGCACCTATTGGCCTATGAAACGCCTCAATCACTCAAAGAAGGAAAATGAGAGAAAAGGAAACAAGGAACTTTGTAAAAAGTAAGTATAGTTCATAAGAATAAAACAAAAAATGAATAAATCATAAGGAAATCTTGCTCTTATTAGGGTTTTTTACACTTTTTATCCTAAACATCAGCATTTTTCTCGAGAACTGGGGCACTTACGAAGGATACAAATACATGATCGTACTTTTATGCGTATAAGCTATATGATCATAGAGGCGGAGTTTGCCATTTTGCCTCATCATTTTTTTGTCTATTTCTAGCCATGGGAGAAATACGAAAAGTTGAATGTGTACATGTGTTAAGCATATGCTAGGTTAAATGGGTTTAAGATTTGGGGTGGAGATAAGATTCTCAACGGAAAAGTTCGTTTTTGACTGCCATCACATTTGAGCTCAAAACTTCAAGTAGAATACGATTTGAGCAGACCCTTGATAGCCATCTTGTAGAGCTTGCTTTGCCCTGTCGAATGAATACCCAGCCACATCAAGAGAAGGAAAGATACAAAGAAAACGACGGTTGTAGTAAAAACGGTAAAAAATTTTGAGACACCCTAATAATATATTTTCCCAAATTTTTTCCCATCGATAGGGCACACCTTCATTCGCTGATTTCAAAATCATCATATATGGCAGAAAGCCAAAATAGCAGTCATTTGTACCTTATCTCTTGCGAGCGCTCTCTATAGCTCATGCCGGCCCCACACGTCAAAACCCAAGGGAGCTTCAAGCCATTCATCATTGTGACATCCTGTTTGAAACGCACACACACACACGCATCATCCTTCGCTGTAGGCCTTTTCCACGATGACAACAGAGACAATGACAACCGAGTACAAATTCACAGTCTTGGACAAAAGAGTTGGATTTTGGAAATATTCAATGTATTCAAAATGGAAGAATAACGGCAGTAGATTCTTTGATAAGTTGATAACTCCTAAAGGTTCCTAAAATTTGCAGAAAGTCATCAGTTAACAAAATCTTGGAAATTTCGAACATTTCCGATGAACGACCAAAAAGAGTACAATCAGTGTTTTTTTCTTTCGAACATCTAAGCACTTCCTACTATTTTACTGTACTGTTTTCAGTTTTGGCGCGCTTTCATCATAAATGAAATAAAATAAGTGTCATCTATTCTATGACTAAGAGACGCGTGACCGCATTGCGGACATTTTCCTAACATGTTCGAGTTTGTTCTTCCCTGTTTCCAAAGAGTGAATAAACGTGGACGAGATAAATAACAAGTATAAACCTGCTAAATACACGATTAAGCTTGTTTAGAAAATGTGAGCATTGCGGTCTCGCGTCTCCTAGTCGTAGAATGAATGATATACAAACTGCGGGAATAAAGATCTTCCATTACCTTATTTTCAGTCAATGCTTTCTGCTGCAAGCTAAAGAAATTTTTTCTGCGCGATGCAGCAGTTTTTGAAGTCAGTGTTCAGGCAAAAGCCACCAGATTTCTTGTGGTAAAAAGTGTAGGAAGCCTTAACTATCTGATAGCGAAAGCAACAGCTCATTTTATTCATTTGCAATTGAGAAATTCAACTTTAACTGTAACCCAGACCGTAACCTCCTCACTAGCTCTAGGAACCTGATTGGCCCTCATTGGTACCGAAATTTGCACGTTCACTGTCCCTATTGGTTCTAATCATCCTCTTGCTTTGAAGAGATGACAGATGAGGCTTAACCCCCTATTTTTGACACTGTACAATGCGGCATAAATTTCAAGTTATTTTTCCACCCCATACAGGAGAGCAGCAATAGTAGTATGGTCTGGGCTATAGCTAAATGTCCAAATTCTCAGATTTTCTTGGATGATCCCTTCAAGACACTCCTTATCTTGGAAAAATCGAGTAGCCTTTACCTTACTCACAATTGACTCTAGGTGCGCAATGGTTACATGGTGGTGCTAGTAGTCAGAAAATCTATCACGGCAATCCGGAAATGAAATGGTGGACGGTCACATACGTGTCGAGATTATCACAGATTCTGTGATTAGTCCATCATAATAACTGAGTAGAAACGATTGAAAGTATTTTCTTGGATAATCGGTATCGTTTTGTGCAGAATAAACTGGAATTCTATTCCGCTTTGACGGGGTAGAATCAAATGAAAATGAAGTTTTAGTTGATATAGGCTTCCCTTAAATGCTGACATCATTAAGCAGCTTTTCGAAAAGATTGCATCATCTTCTAATCTGAGCGACTTATCAATTGAAATTTTATCCTAAGTCTTTGCCACCAACTGAACTTGTTTAGCAGAAAAATATTTGCAATTTTGGACTTCTGCCACATTGATTCTGATCAAACTCAAGTGCCGTATCAGATTTTTGGCATCTCACTTCTTAATGACAATTCAGTTGAGATTTTAGCGTTATCAGGTGAAAGATGTTCTGCTTCATGAATGAATGCGATAATTTTGTTAAATTTCTATCACTGCAAATGTTTGGCGGAATTGATACTTACAATCATACTTCATACATAGAGCCATATACTCTGATAACCTTCACCTTGAGAGTCATGATAGACAACCTCAAGCTGGAAGAAAGGATAAAAGTCATCTGGGGCGAAGCCCAGATATTACGGCATAACTTATGGGAGTGAGTGTGATTATTTGAAAAAAAGCTCAGAAAGCGAAAAAGTTGCGTTTTTGTAGTCTTTTCTGCTGAGAAGGAGGTATTTACTCAAAAATTTCCCTAAAATTTAGGAAGACAATTTTCAACTAACCTTGTTATAGAGACTACGATTAAGTGTTAGATTATAAAAGCTGTTGGAGTTCAATAAAAACGAAAACTGAGCCAGCTAGTAGTTTTGAAAGAAGCATTACGACAAATTGTGAATTTCGTATTTGTGTTCAGCGATTCCGATTATTATCCTGATGTAACCGCACACCGCATACACCTAGTGTATGCGGTGCAAGTAAGAAAATTTCTAGGATTGTTTGGAGTGAAGAGCTTTTGGTAGCACTGCTTTACCATAGGCTTCGGCTTCAAATTTTGCAATACACTTATGGCAATGTTCAAAGGTTATCAGGTAACGTTTTCTTCGCTCTATCCAAAAATACCTCTGTCACAATTCATTTCGACTTCTCTTTTCCAACCTTATAAGTACTATATACGCACGCGTCGAAACGTTTCATTCACAGAGTTCCAAAAAATTTTGAAACGCTGTGTTGACTACCGGCTCATAATTAGCGAAAGCACTGTTTGTTCGCTCTTGACTATATGATACTGTGTGCTACGATCGGTGTTTCGAATAGTATGGCTTTCAAGCACGGTTTATTCACAGCAATCCAATACAGTGAACGGGATGTGATATTCACAGTCAAAAAAGTTGCTCAAAGACACAAAATCCGGACACAAATTTGAGATTGCTTATTTAAGCATTTGTCATTGTAGTCTAATAACATTGCACATTGTATCACTGCAAAATTTCATATACCGAATTGCTAGCAGACGTACCACGACTAGATGTTTTGCTTAGAAACGATGGCGGCGGCCATGATGCTTTGGCCCACGATGGATTGGTCCCGGGCGATGACCTGGTCTCGGGCGATGGTGTGGTCCTGGTCTTCCTGGACGGTGGTGCATTCCGTGTCTCATGCCTTGCACTGTTAAAGAAATACATCGTTAGCAAGTAGGAGCAAACTGAATTCGGAACCTACCAGATGTGCTGCAGATAAACATCAAGGCAAGCAGGGTTATCAAAAGGAACTTGAAAGATGCCATTTACGCGGGATCAGAAGCACTTCTACCTCTAGCGAACCAAACTTACTCTCTACAGACTTATATACTACAACTTACTTACTTAAAAATACTCGAAATTTAGCCGATATCAGTTCAGCGAGCCAGAAAAACAAGTCTTACTTTTGATGACGTATCGTAAGAAAAAGTGCGAGAACAAACGAAGATGTGTGATCACATACTGTCATACCAACAAGATGACGAAACAAAGGACGACGCTCAAGAAAAAAATGAACTCTTGCGGCGGTGTCTGCATTGCATTTAATCTCGTTTTTCGGCAAGAGTTAATGAAACTTTCACAAAGTTTTCGGTAGGCAGGAAGACTCTATACAAACTCAGCATTCACACTGTTTGAGTCGACGCTCTCGTTCTATTAGAGTAAATTTATTTGTAGCAAACGAAAATCCCCTAACCTACTGCAAACAAGAGCCAGCGAACCTAATCCACTTAAAAAGTGCAAATTAAGCTACATAGAAAGATGCTCGGTTTTATTATAAAACAACGTTGCTTTATGTACGTTGCTGTCAAAACGTTAATTGTACTCAAGATCAATCAACATAGATATGCCGAGCTGCAATAATACTATTGTCAATAAGTTCGAAAAAGCGTTTTTGGCTTCAACCACAGCAATGTTTGAGCATCATCTACTTTATAAATAAAATCGAAGTTGTCTAATTAATATGCCTTCAAACTTTCTCAAAAATTACTGCATCCATACATCTGGTCAGTTCTACACTCAATACAGTCATAGTTTTACTGCATATGAGGTTAGGTAGGTGCTGCAAGCATCTATTGCAGTTTGGACGGCTTGCTTCAAAAGCCTGCAGATGAATTGAACTGTAATTCAAATCTTTAAAAAAGGCACAAATTTCATAGTGGATGGATCAGAGCAAACAAAAGGTAATGCTTAACATAAGCACGGTGCAAATTGCTAGTGTATCGTGCGAATGTTGAAAGATTCTTCAAGATCAAGCATAGAAGCTTTGACACTCACCGCTTAGATTTAGTTCCTCTTTAATCTTAATATGGGCAATGCAACAAGACATTGGTAAATTTTCATCGAGATCGCACTGACATGAGATATGGACTCTACTTACAATTAGAAGGCCCGATTGACACTGGAGGGTTGTAACTCGATTAAGTGGGAATTACGGTCGATTGTTCTACATTTTCGTAAAACGACTACACCATAAAGAGATTAGCTTCTCAACTCAAAAAAATTTACAGTCGTTTCCTTAAACTCAATGAAATCGGATCACACCTAAAGACTGGTACTAATCATAAGCTGCAGCTTACATGTATACTACCAAAACCAAAAAATCTTCAATTTTTCACTTTCTTCTTCATTCGGTAATGATTTGACAACAGAAAACAATGTGCGAAATTACTTGAGTGTTGTCGCCAATTTCTGGTCATTTACTTTGTTATGTCGTCATGATGGCTCATCATCTGAGTATGTGGTCAAACAACACGCTGCGAAAAGGTTTTTCTATTGGAAATCTCAACACGCACTTTACTTTTTTGATAGATGTTTGAACAATATTTGGCGAATTTAAGGTCTTTGTGAGCGATATTAAGCAAAGTATAAAAGTCCTCCCTGCAAACAGGAGTGTAAAAGAGTTTGAAGTGTTTCCGATCCCGCGTAGATGGCGTCCCTCAAGTTTCTCTTCTTAACCCTACTTGCCTTCATGTTTATCTGCAGCACGTCTGGTAGGATCCGAATTCAGTTTGCTCTGCTTGCTAGTGATGTATTTGTTTAACAGTGCAAGGCTTGAGACACGGAATGCACCACCGTCCAGGAAGACCAGGACCACACCATCGCCCGAGACCAGGTCATCGCCCGGGACCAATCCATCGTGGGCCAAAGCATCATGGCCGCCGCCATCGTTTCTAAGCAAAACATTAAGTCGTGGTGCATCCGCCAGCTATGTGAAGTCTTCGTCGACGTTATGCAAAATACTAATAAAGTAGCATGACGAATGTGACTCGAAATTCGGCCGTTATCATGTAATTATTCACGGTATAAAAGTTGCTGCTGAAATGTGTCAAGCTTCTCTCTCTCTGTCAAACTGCCACAGATCAAACCGGTGCACCTAGTACTTTGCGTTAAGCGGACTCCTGTAGAATAAAACTTGTAACACTACTAATAGGCTTATTTTGCGCAAGCATCTGTTACAAAAATGCGTCTGGAAGCATCATTGTAGCAGTTTATTGCATTAGGTCGTAACATAAGTTTTGTGACACCTTTCATTTTTCTACACAACACTGTTAAACTTTAGCAAGGTCTAATAATTGGCACACATAAGTAGTGAACAAAGGACTATCTATTGGCGTCATCTTTACGGATATGGACTACTTTAAAAATAAAGGCAACTTGCAACACTTGAATCTCCATTCTTCGTTATAAAAATTCACACAATCTTATTTTTAAAGCTCTCAGATCTTTTATGGGATTCTAGGGATATTAGTACTAATATGAAGGCAGTTTGGAAGTCTAGGCTTGTCAATAATGCAAGTTGGACAATTGCGAAAAAATTCAGAAAACTTTTTGAAAATCAAAAATTCAATTTTTCCCATGTGACACATATCAGTGACGTACCCAGGATTTCTGTTCGAGGGGGGGGGGGGAAAGGAGGAGATGCGACAAAAATCTTTTTTTGATGAGGTGCGTGGCATCAGATACGCACTCTGAAAAAATTTCGGTTTGGTTTCCAAGTTTTTACGGGCCCACAACCGCGAAATTTCAGAGAAAAGTGGAGTGACGTCAGCCACGCCCTTAAGAAAATTTTTTTACAAGGCTTACTTACTTAGATACTTATTGTTAGATGGCCCGTCCTCACGTAACGTGCGGGCCCCAGTACAAAAGTTTTTATTGATCCCTGTCTCTCGCTTCGGACATCCACAGCCTTCTTGGTTGTCGTCGGTGACTGCGTCCACGACTTCCAGGGACGAAAATCGTATCCATCTGATTTCTCAGCTGGCCGATCTGTTCCACGAACACGTCCGCCCATCTCGTCCGTGGTCTTCCTTGAGGACGTTTGGCTTCGCGAGGAATCCACTCAAATGTTCTTAGTGTCCATCTGTCGTCTGTTCTTCTCATGATGTGACCGGCCCATCGATGTTTCGCCTTCGCAACGTATTCCGCTGGGGTCACAAAGACGGGACATTCTTCTTAAACCCATACTGCGAAGTCCAACAAGGTGTTGTTTGTGTCGGCTCATCTTCAGAAGACTGCGCTCAAGCGCTCTGTGGGTGGTCCGTAAAGCTTTCGACGTCGCTACAGTGTCGGCCCAAGTCTCAGCTGCGTAACAGAGCGCCGGGAGGACGGTTGAGTCGAACAGGTGGGCACGAAGCTCCGGGTTCGTCAGTTGGTCAGTGACTTCCTTAAGAAGCCCGAAGGCGGCCCAGGCTGCTCTTCTTTTCCTGAAGTTCTTCCCTCAAGTCGTTCTCCATGTTCATCGAACGTCCGAGGTACACGTAAGAAAACGTCTCCATGATAGGGGTGCCTTCCATTTCCATTTCTGCATCTTCAGAGAAAGCGTTCTTCATGAACTGGGTATGCTTTCGATTTATTCGCAATCCGACCTTCCCTACTTCGTTCAGTTCCTTCAGCATCGTCTCTGCTTCAATGATATTGCTCGAAAAGAGAATGATGTCGTCCGCAAAACGAAGATTGGACAGGAATCTTCCATCAACTCTATGCCTCTCTCGTCCCAGTCCAGTGATTTTATCACTCACTGCAAGGCCGCGGTGAACAGCTTCGGCGAAATCGTGTTGCTTGCCGAACCCCATCCCAATTGGAAAGGCCGAAATGAAGTAGCCGCGTCGTTGTGTACAGTGCTTATGGCAGCCGGCTAACGTCCTCACTAAGCTGGATCCACCCCTTGATCGAATAGCGCTAACAGGATGGCGTTGCTTTCGATGCTGTCGAAGGCGTTCTCGTAGCCGACGAAGATTAGAACGAGAGATATTCGGTGTTCCCGGTTCTATGACCCTCGACACCGTTTAGTTGTGGTCCATGCAGCTGAATCCTTTACGAAATCCAGCTTGTTCTTGGGGTTGGGCTTCATCCAGTGTCCTATATATGCAAGCGAGGATAGTCTTCGTGAAAAGCTTGTACAGCACGCTCAGCAGGCATATTGGACGGCAGTTCCGAAGATCTTCCCGTTCGCCCTCCTTGAAGACAAGGACGGTTCTTGGTGTTCTCCACTGACCGGGAATCCTTTCCTTCTGATGGTAAGATGTCAGGTGCGACACAAGAATCTCGTGTAGACGTTGTCCTCCGGCTCGCAGACACTCGACGGAAAGATAGTCTAATCCTGAAGCCATGGACATCTCCATGGTCTGAATCGCCGTGCGCACTTCAGCAGGTAGAATTCGTGGTTGTACATCTCCAGTGAGAAAACAGGCATCGGCACGCACGGGTTGATGAGCGGAATGGATTGGTGTAGACGTTCATCGCCATCAATTCCATCTTGTATCGGGAAGAAATCGGAGTCCCGTCTTCGTTTAATAGTGCAGAATAGCGATACCTTCGTCTTCCTTCGGCTGGTTCCAGTATCTTGGCTTGCATGTACTTCTGAGATCCTCCCGCACTGCTGTTCTGCAACTGGCGTTGGCTATTAGTCGCTCGAGATGGGGTTGCATTCGGATCTGCCTCAGAAATTTCTTCTTTCGAGCAATCACTTGGTGGTCTTCGAAACACGATCCAAGTCCTTCTCAGAAGCCACTGAGGCGCACTCTCCGCAGACTCGCTGTCCTTTCGGAAGCCGGTCGTGTCATAACGTTGGGTCCTCCTCGATGGGCCAGTCACAACTTGATAGTCTTGATATGAGCTCTTTCGGCCTGTTACCATCATAAACGACTTCTTTCCTTCCTGCGGAGTGTGACAAATTTTTTCCCAGCTTTCGACTGAATCGTATCTTTGTTCGAAGGAGGCGGTGATCGGAGCCTTTGCAGAAGGACGGAACTACGAGACATCGAGCAAGCTCCACCTTCGGTTGGTGAGAATGTGGTCGATCTCGGCGTGATTCTTCCGTTGGGCGATTCCCATGTCCATCGGCATTGTTCTTTCTTCATGAAGATGGAGTTTCCATGGAAGAATTGTGCGGCGGAGAAAAGCCCAATCAGACGTTTGCCATTTTCGTTTTGGAGCCCATATACAAACTTCCCTATCCTATAATCGTCTTCTAGTGGCATCCCGATCGTCGCGTTGAAGTCGCCCACAACATACTTGTTGAAGGACTTTTCCTTTTCTGCGCACTACCTGCTCCACGTCTTCGTAGAAAGTATCTAATTCTGAATCGTCAGCTGCCGATGTTGGTGAGTGGCAGTTGATGATGCTGATGGTCTTCTGACGTGCAGGTCGTAATCGTAGGATGGCTAGTTGAGGTGATAGGATCTCATGCGAATCGACAAGATGGACGATAGATGGGTGGACGAGGAAACCGACGCCTCCAACGTTTCGTGATGGAACCTTCTCACCATGTATGATGAGTGTCCCATCACTCATGTGCCACACGTCTTTTTTCTTGGACTTCGTTTCCTGCAAAGCGATAATGTGGTATTTGATGTGCTCGCGTCGAGAAGAGCGTGGAGGTCGGCGTTTGTGGCGACTGTCCTGACGTTGTAGGTGCAGAGCATAAGGCAGCCATGGTGTCTAGTTCGGGCAGACTTGTCACTTTCTCCAATCCAAAAGGCGCCCTGAGTACCCTGTCATCGTTCTTGCTACCACCCGGCGCCGTAGGCGGGATCCGATGAACAGAGTTTATTTTATCTCTTCTTGCTGAAGGAGTAATCAAGGTTTTCCCCAACAAGAGCACACTTACTAGGCCAAATCTTGATTTCCACGGGACGATCGCTGACCCCGGGCTTGGAGCGGAGAGAACCGCCTAGCGAATCAGAAAACCACACAGCGGTGGATCTGGCCGGCTCTTGGCTAGGCATCCGTCCGAAACCGAAAACGTCGAACTCCTTCATAGCTTGGGAGGCCCTGCCAGAGTATATATTCGGCTGTGCATCGCAGTTCGGTACCCAGTGTCACCCCCACGCACGATGAGGCGGCCGACCATTACAAGGCTAAATTGGATTTTTAAAAGTTTTGAAGACTATTTCAATAATTTACAAATATAAACGAGTCACTTGAACATTTTTATAACCCATGTGGGTAACTTTCAAAAATGTCGCGATCCATTCTCGGGGGAGAGGCGCCAACCCCCCCCCCCCCCTTGTACGCCAATGACACGTATTTGCTGAAAAGTTACCACCACCCACTCAATTTGGAGCGTAAAAAAAATTTCGAGAAAGCTATAAACGTTTTTCCTTTGAGTGTAACGAAGCTTATGTAACTATCTGATACCCGTCTGTTGACTGATTGATAGTCTGGAGAGGGCGAAAAGGCGAAAAAAGGCTTTAACGCAGGGGGATAAATAATAAGAGCGGAATTTCCTCAGTGAATGAGCCCCTCAAAGAGGTCTTTTGAAAAGCACATAAACCAAGATCACGGAGAAGATCTTGAAATGGAATTTACATTATTAACATGCGTTAGGCCTCGAACATAGGCCACGCGATTTTATCGTCGCGATTCAATCGCTGCGATTTCCACTCATTTTCATTTTACATTCAAAAATTTCGTGCTGGAAAAGTGTCCTCTCCCCCGAGAATGGATCGCGACATTCTTGAAAGTTACCCACATGGGTTATAAAAATGTTCAAGTGACTCGTTTATATTTGTAAATTATTGAAATAGTCTTCAAAACTTTTAAAAATCCAATTTAGCCCTGTAATGGTCGGCCGCCTCATCGTGCGTGGGGGTGAAACTGGGTACCGAACTGCGATGCACAGCCGAATATATACTCTGGCAGGGCCTCCCAAGCTATGAAGGAGTTCGACGTTTTCGGTTTCGGACGGATGCCTAGCCAAGAGCCGGCCAGATCCACCGCTGTGTGGTTTTCTGATTCGCTAGGCGGTTCTCTCCGCTCCAAGCCCGGGGTCAGCGATCGTCCCGTGGAAATCAAGATTTGGCCTAGTAAGTGTGCTCTTGTTGGGGAAAACCTTGATTACTCCTTCAGCAAGAAGAGATAAAATAAACTCTGTTCATCGGATCCCGCCTACGGCGCCGGGTGGTAGCAAGAACGATGACAGGGTACTCAGGGCGCCTTTTGGATTGGAGAAAGTGACAAGTCTGCCCGAACTAGACACCATGGCTGCCTTATGCTCTGCACCTACAACGTCAGGACAGTCGCCACAAACGCCGACCTCCACGCTCTTCTCGACGCGAGCACATCAAATACCACATTATCGCTTTGCAGGAAACGAAGTCCAAGAAAAAAGACGTGTGGCACATGAGTGATGGGACACTCATCATACATGGTGAGAAGGTTCCATCACGAAACGTTGGAGGCGTCGGTTTCCTCGTCCACCCATCTATCGTCCATCTTGTCGATTCGCATGAGATCCTATCACCTCAACTAGCCATCCTACGATTACGACCTGCACGTCAGAAGACCATCAGCATCATCAACTGCCACTCACCAACATCGGCAGCTGACGATTCAGAATTAGATACTTTCTACGAAGACGTGGAGCAGGTAGTGCGCAGAAAAGGAAAAGTCCTTCAACAAGTATGTTGTGGGCGACTTCAACGCGACGATCGGGATGCCACCTAGAAGACGATCATAGGATAGGGAAGTTTGTATATGGGCTCCAAAACGAAAATGGCAAACGTCTGATTGGGCTTTTCTCCGCCGCACAATTCTTCCATGGAAACTCCATCTTCATGAAGAAAGAACAATGCCGATGGACATGGGAATCGCCCAACGGAAGAATCACGCCGAGATCGACCACATTCTCACCAACCGAAGGTGGAGCTTGCTCGGTGTCTCGTAGTTCCGTCCTTCTGCAAAGGCTCCGATCACCGCCTCCTTCGAACAAAGATACGATTCAGTCGAAAGCTGGGAAAAAATTTGTCACACTCCGCAGGAAGGAAAGAAGTCGTTTATGATGGTAACAGGCCGAAAGAGCTCATATCAAGACTATCAAGTTGTGACTGGCCCATCGAGGAGGACCCAACGTTATGACACGACCGGCTTCCGAAAGGACAGCGAGCCTGCGGAGAGTGCGCCTCAGTGGCTTCTGAGAAGGACTTGGATCGTGTTTCGAAGACCACCAAGTGATTGCTCGAAAGAAGAAATTTCTGAGGCAGGATCCGAATGCAACCCCATCTCGAGCGACTAATAGCCAACGCCAGTTGCAGAACAGCAGTGCGGGAGGATCTCAGAAGTACATGCAAGCCAAGATACTGGAACCAGCCGAAGGAAGACGAAGGTATCGCTATTCTGCACTATTAAACGAAGACGGGACTCCGATTTCTTCCCGATACAAGATGGAATCGATGGCGAAGAACGTCTACACCAATCCATTTCGCTCATCAACCCGTGCGTGCCGATGCCTGTTTTCTCACTGGAGATGTACAACCACGAATTCTACCTGCTGAAGTGCGCAGGGCGATTCAGACCATGGAGATGTCCATGGCTTCAGGATTAGACTATCTTTCCGTCGAGTGTCTGCGAGCCGGAGGACAACGTCTACACGAGATTCTTGTGTCGCACCTGACATCTTACCTTCAGAAGGAAAGGATTCCCGGTCAGTGGAGAACACCAAGAACCGTCCTTGTCTTCAAGGAGGGCGAACGGGAAGATCTTCGGAACTGCCGTCCAATATGCCTGCTGAGCGTGCTGTACAAGCTTTTCACGAAGACTATCCTCCTTGGCATATATAGGACACTGAATGAAGCCCAACCCCAAGAACAAGCTGGATTTCGTAAAGGATTCAGCTGCATGGACCACAACTAAACGGTGTCGAGGGTCATAGAAATTTGCCGGGAACACCGAATATCTCTCGTTCTAATCTTCGTCGGCTACGAGAACGCCTTCGACAGCATCGAAAGCAACGCCATCCTGTTAGCGCTATTCGATCAAGGGGTGGATCCAGCTTAGTGAGGACGTTAGCCGGCTGCCATAAGCACTGTACACAACGACGCGGCTACTTCATTTCGGCCTTTCCAATTGGGATGGGGTTCGGCAAGCAACACGATTTCGCCGAAGCTGTTCACCGCGGCCTTGCAGTGAGTGATAAAATCACTGGACTGGGACGAGAGAGGCATAGAGTTGATGGAAGATTCCTGTCCAATCTTCGTTTTGCGGACGACATCATTCTCTTTTCGAGCAATATCATTGAAGCAGAGACGATGCTGAAGGAACTGAACGAAGTAGGGAAGGTCGGATTGCGAATAAATCGAAAGCATACCCAGTTCATGAAGAACGCTTTCTCTGAAGATGCAGAAATGGAAATGGAAGGCACCCCTATCATGGAGACGTTTTCTTACGTGTACCTCGGACGTTCGATGAACATGGAGAACGACTTGAGGGAAGAACTTCAGGAAAAGAAGAGCAGCCTGGGCCGCCTTCGGGCTTCTTAAGGAAGTCACTGACCAACTGACGAACCCGGAGCTTCGTGCCCACCTGTTCGACTCAACCGTCCTCCCGGCGCTCTGTTACGCAGCTGAGACTTGGGCCGACACTGTAGCGACGTCGAAAGCTTTACGGACCACCCACAGAGCGCTTGAGCGCAGTCTTCTGAAGATGAGCCGACACAAACAACACCTTGTTGGACTTCGCAGTATGGGTTTAAGAAGAATGTCCCGTCTTTGTGACCCCAGCGGAATACGTTGCGAAGGCGAAACATCGATGGGCCGGTCACATCATGAGAAGAACAGACGACAGATGGACACTAAGAACATTTGAGTGGATTCCTCGCGAAGCCAAACGTCCTCAAGGAAGACCACGGACGAGATGGGCGGACGTGTTCGTGGAACAGATCGGCCAGCTGAGAAATCAGATGGATACGATTTTCGTCCCTGGAAGTCGTGGACGCAGTCACCGACGACAACCAAGAAGGCTGTGGATGTCCGAAGCGAGAGACAGGGATCAATAAAAACTTTTGTACTGGGGCCGGCACGTTACGTGAGGACGGGCCATCTAACAATAAGTATCTAAGTAAGTAAGCCTTGTAAAAAAATTTTCTTAAGGGCGTGGCTGACGTCACTCCACTTTTCTCTGAAATTTCGCGGTTGTGGGCCCGAAACTTGGAAACCAAACCGAAATTTTTTCAGAGTGCGTATCTGATGCCACGCACCTCATCAAAAAAAGATTTTTGTCGCATCTCCTCCTTTCCCCCCCCCCCTCGAACAGAAATCCTGGGTACGTCACTGATATGTGTCACATGGGAAAAATTGAATTTTTGATTTTCAAAAAGTTTTCTGAATTTTTTCGCAATTGTCCAACTTGCATTATTGACAAGCCTAGACTTCCAAACTGCCTTCATATTAGTACTAATATCCCTAGAATCCCATAAAAGATCTGAGAGCTTTAAAAATAAGATTGTGTGAATTTTTATAACGAAGAATGGAGATTCAAGTGTTGCAAGTTGCCTTTATTTTTAAAGTAGTCCATATCCGTAAAGATGACGCCAATAGATAGTCCTTTGTTCACTACTTATGTGTGCCAATTATTAGACCTTGCTAAAGTTTAACAGTGTTGTGTAGAAAAATGAAAGGTGTCACAAAACTTATGTTACGACCTAATGCAATAAACTGCTACAATGATGCTTCCAGACGCATTTTTGTAACAGATGCTTGCGCAAAATAAGCCTATTAGTAGTGTTACAAGTTTTATTCTACAGGAGTCCGCTTAACGCAAAGTACTAGGTGCACCGGTTTGATCTGTGGCAGTTTGACAGAGAGAGAGAAGCTTGACACATTTCAGCAGCAACTTTTATACCGTGAATAATTACATGATAACGGCCGAATTTCGAGTCACATTCGTCATGCTACTTTATTAGTATTTTGCATAACGTCGACGAAGACTTCACATAGCTGGCGGATGCACCACGACTTAATGTTTTGCTTAGAAACGATGGCGGCGGCCATGATGCTTTGGCCCACGATGGATTGGTCCCGGGCGATGACCTGGTCTCGGGCGATGGTGTGGTCCTGGTCTTCCTGGACGGTGGTGCATTCCGTGTCTCAAGCCTTGCACTGTTAAACAAATACATCACTAGCAAGCAGAGCAAACTGAATTCGGATCCTACCAGACGTGCTGCAGATAAACATGAAGGCAAGTAGGGTTAAGAAGAGAAACTTGAGGGACGCCATCTACGCGGGATCGGAAACACTTCAAACTCTTTTACACTCCTGTTTGCAGGGAGGACTTTTATACTTTGCTTAATATCGCTCACAAAGACCTTAAATTCGCCAAATATTGTTCAAACATCTATCAAAAAAGTAAAGTGCGTGTTGAGATTTCCAATAGAAAAACCTTTTCGCAGCGTGTTGTTTGACCACATACTCAGATGATGAGCCATCATGACGACATAACAAAGTAAATGACCAGAAATTGGCGACAACACTCAAGTAATTTCGCACATTGTTTTCTGTTGTCAAATCATTACCGAATGAAGAAGAAAGTGAAAAATTGAAGATTTTTTGGTTTTGGTAATATACATGTAAGCTGCAGCTTATGATTAGTACCAGTCTTTAGGTGTGATCCGATTTCATTGAGTTTAAGGAAACGACTGTAAATTTTTTTGAGTTGAGAAGCTAATCTCTTTATGGTGTAGTCGTTTTACGAAAATGTAGAACAATCGACCGTAATTCCCACTTAATCGAGTTACAACCCTCCAGTGTCAATCGGGCCTTCTAATTGTAAGTAGAGTCCATATCTCATGTCAGTGCGATCTCGATGAAAATTTACCAATGTCTTGTTGCATTGCCCATATTAAGATTAAAGAGGAACTAAATCTAAGCGGTGAGTGTCAAAGCTTCTATGCTTGATCTTGAAGAATCTTTCAACATTCGCACGATACACTAGCAATTTGCACCGTGCTTATGTTAAGCATTACCTTTTGTTTGCTCTGATCCATCCACTATGAAATTTGTGCCTTTTTTAAAGATTTGAATTACAGTTCAATTCATCTGCAGGCTTTTGAAGCAAGCCGTCCAAACTGCAATAGATGCTTGCAGCACCTACCTAACCTCATATGCAGTAAAACTATGACTGTATTGAGTGTAGAACTGACCAGATGTATGGATGCAGTAATTTTTGAGAAAGTTTGAAGGCATATTAATTAGACAACTTCGATTTTATCTATAAAGTAGATGATGCTATCTATAAAGTAGATGATGCTCAAACATTGCTGTGGTTGAAGCCAAAAACGCTTTTTCGAACTTATTGACAATAGTATTATTGCAGCTCGGCATATCTATGTTGATTGATCTTGAGTACAATTAACGTTTTGACAGCAACGTACATAAAGCAACGTTGTTTTATAATAAAACCGAGCATCTTTCTATGTAGCTTAATTTGCACTTTTTAAGTGGATTAGGTTCGCTGGCTCTTGTTTGCAGTAGGTTAGGGGATTTTCGTTTGCTACAAATAAATTTACTCTAATAGAACGAGAGCGTCGACTCAAACAGTGTGAATGCTGAGTTTGTATAGAGTCTTCCTGCCTACCGAAAACTTTGTGAAAGTTTCATTAACTCTTGCCGAAAAACGAGATTAAATGCAATGCAGACACCGCCGCAAGAGTTCATTTTTTTCTTGAGCGTCGTCCTTTGTTTCGTCATCTTGTTGGTATGACAGTATGTGATCACACATCTTCGTTTGTTCTCGCACTTTTTCTTACGATACGTCATCAAAAGTAAGACTTGTTTTTCTGGCTCGCTGAACTGATATCGGCTAAATTTCGAGTATTTTTAAGTAAGTAAGTTGTAGTATATAAGTCTGTAGAGAGTAAGTTTGGTTCGCTAGAGGTAGAAGTGCTTCTGATCCCGCGTAAATGGCATCTTTCAAGTTCCTTTTGATAACCCTGCTTGCCTTGATGTTTATCTGCAGCACATCTGGTAGGTTCCGAATTCAGTTTGCTCCTACTTGCTAACGATGTATTTCTTTAACAGTGCAAGGCATGAGACACGGAATGCACCACCGTCCAGGAAGACCAGGACCACACCATCGCCCGAGACCAGGTCATCGCCCGGGACCAATCCATCGTGGGCCAAAGCATCATGGCCGCCGCCATCGTTTCTAAGCAAAACATCTAGTCGTGGTACGTCTGCTAGCAATTCGGTATATGAAAATTTGCAGTGATACAATATGCAGTGTTAGTAGACTACTATGACAAATGCTCAAATAAGCAATCTCAAATTTGTGTCCGGATTTTGTGTCTTTGAGCGACTTTTTTGACTGTGAATATCACATCCCTTCACTGTATTGGATTGCTGTGAATAAACCGTGCTTGAAAGCCATACTATTCGAAACACCGATCGTAGCACACAGTATCATATAGTCAAGAGCGAACAAACAGTGCTTTCGCTAATTATGAGCCGGTAGTCAACACAGCGTTTCAAAAAGTTTTGGACCTCTGTGAATGAAACGCTTCGACGCGTGCGTATGTAGTACTTATAAGGTTGGAAAAGAGAAGTCGAAATGAATTGTGACAGAGGTATTTTTGGATAAAGCGAAGAAAACGTTACCTGATAACCTTTGAACATTGCCATAAGTGTATCGCGTACTTCATGCACGCAAATTCTGTCGCCACGCGATCTGGCAATATGCCAGATGTGTTCAGCTCTAGCACTGGCAAACTAAAAAATATATAGCAGTATAACATCCGCAGACTGTTGAAAGCCTTATCTTCTGTACCGAAATGTGAGTAAGATAAGTTATAGACGGTTGAAGCATTGCCAATCAAGTGGCTACTGTAATCGCGTAGCTTAGAAAAATTCCAAACTTATTGCAACGTTCTATTAGGTTTCTAAAAGCTTCTTCTAATTTCGCTAATTGTTTTGCATCGTCTTCTCTTCTTTGATTTCCTATAAACAACGTTCTCTTTTTATGGGGGCAGATATTCAAACATTTACTTTTGACATCCTGTCACTAGACTACCGAAGGTACGCTATGCTATGAAGGTATCTAATTTTGAATAACTGCAGTAAAATAGCGCCAATGAAGAACACCATTTTTCTGTTAAGTTCCAGAAATCTATATCAGTAAATCAAAGTTCTATCTACAGCATTGTGAGCAGTGTTGATTTATTAGATTAATGCAAGTTCCTGTCGCACAACTTTTGAACGATCACAACTTCTTGCACAGTCAACGGATTTGCACAAACTTGATCGTGTTAGATAGAGTAAATCGTTTTCTTTGTATTATGATCTTTGATTTTTCTAGTAGAAAGCAGCTTCTGAGATAAAAGCAAGAGAATAAATTTACTTTAGGTTCGACCATTTGAGTTTAGGCTGCTAAAAATCTAAAACTTGCGGAAAATCGAAACAAGCAATAAAATAAGTTTTTTAATACACCCTTCGCAACTGCGCAGTGTTCGTGTTAAATTGGCTTTGAAAAGTTACGATTTGCGGGTGAGCAATACAAAACAGCAGTTCTGATTTTTCCATGTTTTTTTTCCGAAAATCATAACTGTTCACCGTGATGCTTAATTGGTATGTCTTTGCATCGTTGGAACGGACAAATCGAAATACCTACACTGCTATTTGTTACAAATTTTTAGCAAGCCAGAGTTTTGCAGTCTAATCTAACCAAAAAGCATAACTCTGCTTACTCTGAAGCAAACTACTCTCTACAGAAATGCTTATTTGATACAAACCTTGCACGAGATGAACCAGTTACATGTACAGCAAAGTCCTAAATTCTCGTATGTATCCTGATTTTTTTCTTCAATTCTCAATCTCCTAGACTCTCAAATCCGTTACTTTCTACTTTCCAAAATTTTTTGGGTTTGCCAAAATTGGAAAAAAAATTTAATCGGCTGAAGATCGGATTTTTGGAAGAAAAACCCTACGGATCTCCAACCTGGTCATTATACAATAGGCACATAGTAGTACTCAAATCTGCCTTTACTGGATTTTTTCCGCGTTAGAAAGTGAGAAAAATAACGTAGAAAATAGCAAACTCCGCCCCCAGCCCCTGCCATATATTCTTATACTATCTATAAAGCGCTAGCACCCCCATGTGAGTCAGCATGTATGTCTGTTCCGCGATTGTTTACCACTAATGGCAACGCGCCCGGCAGCCAAAATGAGTCGCGCTGATGACGTCATACAATGCTGCCTCCAGAGTTTTCGGCTATGCTCTTCATCGATGTTTACGAGTTGGCACCAAAAGCAGCGAAATTAACACCACTTGAACTGTCACGACTGAATTGATTGAACTCTTCCACCGACTGTAATAGTTTCATTTCGAAAGTCATCAAGGGTTGGTCCAATCGTTTGTACATTATCTCACCGCCATTACGTTCTTTTTTTTTTTGGCATCTCGCTTCTCTTTTTCTATTATGGAGCGTTTGAATTGAAGTGCAGCATAAGTTTTTCGAAAAAAGTCAGGTATTTTAGTAAAATACTGTAGTCTTCCATGGTTCATTTCTCGAGTGCTTAGTATGTTTCCTCACCGTAAAACAGTTGCACCAAACCTTCAATCATTCTGTTCTCCTAAATTTTCTGCTAACATATCTCAGCAAGAAGTTCTCAATGAAGCGCGTAGTGAACGTTGTTATCCCAGATAAACTGCACTAAATCTGTTTTTGAAGGTTTCTCGCAAAGTTTATTTTGGACATTCTCTGTCTTTTTTCCTGGATGAGCATTTTTTTGAAATGCCTTCACCACGCAGTTCTTTAGACGGCTTCTTCTCAATCTACATCCAAAGATGTTTGTCAAAGTTGACGAACTTCGAAGCTCTGACTCCATTGAGTTGAAATCTCAATACTGTGTGAACCTTTTAGATAATTGCCAACAATTGTATGAAGCATCTTTCTTCATCTATCTTTCCAGACAAATACAGCGTAATCATGCAAATTATCTTGAAACTCGATAAAAGCTGGATGCAAAAGCCTACTTCAGCTAGAAAACAGTAAACTCTAAGGAAATCACTTACAAATTCCCGAGTTTTGCTTCAAACATCAAAAATTCGTGGAGTAATCAAAAGAACGTCAATGCGATCGTAATTGATTTTATTAGGATTAGTACCGTATGAATCTGTCGTTGGTATCTCAGCTACGAATAAGAGACAAGGCGGCATGCAAGTTGGTTTTACTAATCTAAAGCTTTACTAAACTACAGCACAGCTTTGCCAAGTTATTGCACAACTTCAAAATTGTATAAGGAACGAAATCTGCCTAGGTGAGCAGCTAGAAGTATAAACACCTTTTAGTAGGTCCCTTCTAAAATTTGAACTTGCTTAATAAGATAACCTGAAAATTGAGTGGATTTTGGAGCCTACGGATGAATTGCGAGGATTCTGGACAGCTGGGGAACCTCATAAAACGCGAACGAGTTTTGACAGTAAATTCCTTGAAGTAGAATAGGAATTGTGACTCTCTCAAAAAGAATACTTTTGAAGAGATAGAGTGTTCAAATTTGAAAAGCTTTAGATTTGGTGGTTCCGATGTCAGCTATATATTTTCAAGAATATCGATTCGATCCAATTTCGGAAAGAGATAAAAATAGTCCGATTAAAACTTTTGGGTGGAGGTTCTAAGGCAGTTTGCAGGGTCACTCAATGTGGGAAACAGGGTCCCGGGTGGGAAGAGTGCACATGGCTGGGATTGCTTTGTCGGATTTGGGACGCGCTTCAGTCACAAAATCGGTAATTCAGGAAACTTGATTAAGAAGTTACTGGGTGAAAAGGAGTGGAGGAGGAGGGGGGAGAATCCTCGAAAGACTAAGATAGCAAAACGCAAGATTTCACAAGATTCGAGTATCTGTAAATTAAGTATCTGTAAATTCGTGTCTTTGCGAGCAAAGAAAGTGGCGGTGCGGTTAGAAAAGAAGCTGGGAGGGAAGCATTCATGATCCTTTTGCTAATTTTGATAAAAAAAATTTCCGGAAGTTTCGAAAGCAGGAAAGATCAGTGACTTTGACAACTTCTGGGCCCTTACTGTTCAAATCCGTGCCATAGTTTCGGAGAGGAAAAGATTTGCTCCAATTTTTAAAGGTTCTAAAGATAAGTTTCAGTCACATTCTCACTTCACACACACAGCCAGTCCAAAGCGCCGCGAAGCGGCGCTTTGGACTGGTTCTTATATATAAAGCTGAATGTTGTTTGTATGTCTCTCTGTATGTATGTCTGTCTGTTTGTACGTATGTTCCGAATAGAAAATTCGGTACTTTTCCGTTATTTGGACCCATTTTTAAAGCTTCTCATATTATATGTTTTTAGTCTAAGAATAATTTTTCATAGATTCTATGATGCTACCTCCTTGCCACGTGTCACGAAAAATTGACATGTTTTGGTTCATTCTGACATGTTTTTTTTTTCGAAATCATTTCAGGTGAGATAAAAGAGAATTTCTGATCATTTTGAAGCTTTTCAACTGTTTTACATAAGAGCAAAACAATCATGAACTTATTTTAAAACATCTTGCTTGCTTTCAGCAATGATCAAAAATGTCTTTCTCTTTAAACGCTTTTGACCATGCGAATTTAGCAGGAAAAGGCTATAAATGATAGCTTAAAGTACTTTGCTGCTGCTTATTTCGCCTCTTGAATGACGGAATCCTAGCGAATTTCTCTATTCTGAGCAAGCTAGACTCTTCACCGATAGTAGTATATCGTCATTATTATGACAATGTTTATTTTGAAAATGCTTGATCGAAATAACGTCAAAATTAAGTAAAAAACAGATTGAAGCTACATCGCTAGGTAGGGTAACACAAACTCTTGGTAAAACCTGTCAAACATGTAGATGACATGTCAAATTTTTTTGGCACGTGGCAGAAGGTTGACACTGTTTCCAGTGAGGCTGGGATAAGATATGATGCAAGGATAGAAGCAATATTTTTTTCTTTGAAAAAATGGGTCCGGATAACCTAAAAGTACCGAAAATTCCATTTCTAACCGATCCGGACCAAACTTTGCACACATACACTTCGGGGCCGGGCGGGTGTCATAGGCCACTTTTCGTCATCGATCGATATCGATTTCCATCGATTTTTTTGCAAAGTTTACGTACTGGGCTGGGAGTTGGCAGAGGGGGGTAAATGAGCATGGGGATTCCGAATACAATATTAGCTTCTAGAATTATCGATTACTTTTGTCGATTTTATCGATTTTTTTGTAAATTTTGAGCTGCGGGGCTGGGAACACAGGAGGGTAATCGAGCATGCTGATTACGAATACACTATTAGTATCGATTTATCGATTCTGTAAAGTTTGACCTGCGGGGTTGGGAGTTTACACAGGGGGGGGGGGTAATTGAGCATGCTGATTACGAGTACAATATTAGTTTGGCGTATTCGGCTATCCGGGCCCCAAAATTTTTTTGTCGTAGAGCTTGCTCAAACTTCGTGTTTAAGGGCTATCTTACATGCTGATTACAGAAATCACACTTTCTCCGCAGAACGTCTCCCCATGTGGTTACGGTAGGTGTACGGTAGGAAGTCCAAATCATGAATTCGGCTGGAGTTCGGTCCAGAGAACTTATTCGACATGCTGATTACGAATTTCATACTGTCTCTGCATATTGGGACCTTTTCATAGAGTTATTGTGATTATACGGTATGGGGTTGAAAACATAGATTTGCTTTAAACTTCGTCTTGGGTGGTCATTTAGCGTGCTGAACATGAATATCATGCTGATTTCGCAGGATAGTGCATTTTCTTGGGTTACAGTGGGCGTAGATGGGTCGATGTTTCAGATTTGCTCAAGACCTTACCTGTAGCGGTTCACAAATATACTGCTTATGAATACGGTTCTTGCTCGCTGTCATAACGCATTATTGTGAAGTTACTGTGAGTTGCAGGGTTTGAGTGGACATTTCTTCGCTTTCGGGCCAATTTAGATCCCAGATACTCACGAAATGGAGAAACGGTTGTTTTGCATGGCGGTCTCCACCGCCATCCTGATAACCTGTCCCAACGTGTAACGCACGCGGCAAATCTCCCTCCCCCTGTTTTTGCTTAGGCAAAAGCCGCCGAAGGCATATCGCGCACGGCAATGGTCCTATAAGGAAAACATTACGGTCGTGGGAAACTTTTATACCACACGTCATCAGCGGCTCGAATAACCCCCATATGCCGAGTTTGAGCAAGACCCACCACAAAAACATTTTGGGGCCCGGATAGCCGAATAGCGCCATCAGTTTTTAGAATTATCCGTTGCTTTTATCGATTTTATTGATTTTTTGCAAAGTTTGAGCTACGGAGATGGAGATTAGTGAGGAAGGTATGTGAGCATACTGATTACTCATATAGCGGGAATAGGGAATTGCATGTAGAAGTGGGTACAGGTAGAGGTGTACAGGGATAGAAATTGAACCTTTATCGTTTTTGACAGGGCCGGGCGGAGCCGGGTAGGCCAGCTAGTGTTACTGTGTAATCAAGCTACGCGATTAAAGTAGCCACTTGATTGGCAATGCTTCAACCGTCTATAACTTATCTTACTCGCATTTCAGTACAGAAGGCTTTCATCAGTCTGCGGATGTTATACTGCTATACATTTTTTAGTTTGCCAGTGCTAGAGCTGAACACATTTGACATAGATCGCGGGCGACAGATTTTGCGTGTATGAAGTGCGGGGGGGGGGAAGCTAAACTTTCTGCAAGATACAATTTTCTGAGAAAGACTTTATACTCTGCGAAAACCATTCCAGCTCAAAAACGGATGTTTTATAATTACGAAGCAGGCTCGCAAGCGACGATCTACCACAGCTGTCGCTGAAACATGGGATGAAGACACTCGGACTAGAGTACATATGATAGGAAGATTTAGTTACCAGAAACAATCGTAAATCTTCAAGGCACCATCCACCCTAGATTAGGGGTCTTGAGCTTTTGACATCGTACGATAGTAGCGCCCCTTATCGAGCCAATGCCCAATTCCGGCTCAGAATATCGTTTCCAAAGTAAATTGCTTCGAAATAACGGAGGCGCTAGGACCAGTCGGCACCGCCCCTCCAGTAATGCCCGCCCACCGCCCAACCAATTACCGTTCACTCCAAAAGTCTCTGTGGGTTCTCCGGACCGGGGATTGTCGATGTTTTCGCGAATCAGATCATAATCGGAATCGGGGACATGTGAAGTCCCCAAACGACAAAAACATGGAAATCGAGAACTTGGATAGAAGATGCCTTTAAGCTCCGAAAAAAAAATAACTGCTTATAATGGAAGTGATATAGAGAGGAAGAAGCAGAAACGCGAAATAGGTAGTTTTTCTAGTGCTGCCAATCATTACTCAACAACAAAGGGCTTAGACCATCTGTCCGTTTGTCTGTCTGTGTGTATCTTTCTGTCACGAATCATAGAGCAAGAGGTTGCAGCAAACATCTCGAGCCAGAATTCTGCACGACGAACGTCATATAGCATGTAGTTCCATTCTCCGAAAGCGCGGATTCGCTGCGTGGAACCTACGCAAGCTGAACATCATACGGGTCCACGCGAGTTTTGGCGCGCAAAACAAGAGCCGCATTTAGACTTTTCACAAGGTCAAGAATATATTTGACATGTACATCTATAAGCCATTGACTTTAGCCCAAAGAAGTGACCAAAGGTCTATTACTTTACGAAAAGGCGCCAAAAAGAATTGGCTGCGTAAATGTTCAAATTGCCAAGGTTTTACCCGATCATTTGTAAAGATTTTTGCAAGTAGATGTAGCTCAGGATGATCATTATCATTAAGGCGATTACCGAATCATCAAAAGTCCAAAAACGATTTGAATTTGCATTTCTTCTTCTGGAGAAAGTTCCACCCACGCGAAATTACCGATCTCACATGGAAAAGCTTTAGAAATGATGTTTACAGATCATTCGTGATAGCCTGCATAACACGGTGGGTTCCAACCTCACTATTACGGAAATGAGTGAGGCATACAGATAGTGGGATCAGCGCGAACCTCTGCGAAGCAGAGTTGACGCACTGGTAAAATATAAAAATCATTTATTAAGAAATTGGAAGTGTTGTACATGCAAACTATGCCAAGGACGTTATGATTCAAATTGGTTTTTCATGATTATTTCAGTAAAATCAGCGTAATAAACGAACTAAGCGTAAATAGCAATGTTGGGATCTTCGACGAGTTACACAACGAGTTCTTGCAACAGCATTGTGTGACTTCGTTTGTTTTCGTACAGCTATCGGAGTTCTGAAATAAAACAAAGTTTAGCTCAGTCTGGTGAGAATTAGTAATGATGACAGAAGTGGACGATTATCGTTGTGGTATGCTAAGCTTAAGGCGTAGATTTAAGTCAAAAACCGGGAAGATCATGCAGAACACTCCGCATAAATTGAACATTCAAGTTCTGGCTTTCGTTGATCATTTTCGACACCTCTTCTAAGATTCGCTTATTTTTTGTTTGAGCAGACTGTAAAGCATAAAAATGGTTGGTAAATGTACCTGCACCTCCATCTTTGTGATCAGACGTCCTTTTTGAAGCCAAATACATAATTTGCGCAATTTCAAAAATTCTGCTCAACTTTGACAACTGCCATGCTCGGAATTGTGATTCCAAGGAATCGCTAAATTTTCGACATTAGCGCAGTTCAAAAGTTTTTTATAAGTGGTAAAACGCCAAAAATTGATGGCCGTCTTCCCAGCTCGGTCAGCATATCAAAGCTCTGATTGCAATTTCTGGCAAAAATTACTCTGATGTACTTTTAAGTCATCCATAGAGCCTTTAACATCATAACATTAAAGCTGAGATAACCAATACAGTCTCAGTTTAACCACGTCTGCTTCATACAGGGTGTCCCAAAGGTATGTATACACTGTTTGACCGTTAATTTTTTTCGCAAAAAGTCTTTTGCCTACGTTCAGGTACCTTGTTACAGAGCTGACTTCAACTTAGATTTACAGTATGGAGCGAGTCACGGATCGCTTTTCACTACTGTAAGATTACGGTAAACATTCAGCTTATAGCGTCATTGCGGATAGCGAACTGTTTCAAAAACGGTTTGCAAAAAATCTGAAAATTGATATGCTAAAGTTTTCAAGCTGCTGATTTCATTATTGAACTTTTTACAAGTTTGCAAAGCCTTTAAAACGGTGTAATCACGATTTCATGGAGTCTTGTAATAACAGCTATAGCGGTCTATCTGGCATACTTATGAAGGAAGCATTGCAGTAAAGTGCAAACACCACACTTAGTTTTAGCGCTTAAGTTGACGTAGTATAGAAGTTTTCTGGGTTGTTCACTTTGTTTTCTGAGGTGAAACAGGGTTTTTGATGGCTCACAACCCTTCTTGAATTTTCTACCGTAATCCTACAGTTATGAAGAGCGACCGGTGATTTGATCCTACGGTAAATCTAAGGTGAAGCCAGCTCTACAAAATGGTGCTTAGAGATAGGCAAAAGACTTCTTGGATAAAAAGAGGTATCAACGATCAAACAGTGTATACATTCTTTTGGGACACCCTGTATAGTTTTCATAGTATTTGTATGAGACTTTCAGAGCACCTTTAACAACCTTCGTGTAGGTACGAACCTTTGAAACCTGTAGCAGCTTCTTTTCCCCTCAGGTAACTTTTTCAGGTGAAAAATTTCAAAACACATCGTTGCACCAAATATTGCAAGATTTTCAAAACATAGTTTTAAAGCTAATGTACTACTGTCACAAATAAATGAGTCACTAATCCTCCAGAATACAAAATTTATGAAATTTTGGGTGCAACAGTGCAGAGCGTCTCCTGAAATTGAAGAATAGGCGACTCTTTCTGCACATCTCGCGTTTACTGCGGAGAAATAGTACTTGTCAGGAAGAGGAGAAAAAGCTTCATCAAACGTTAAAATACTTCCCCATTCAATTTTACGAGGTTTGATTAGGCCTAAGATGTAATTTGGTCAGTTTAAAGACAGACTTTAGAAATCATAAAAGACAAGTCGAAGGGCTACAGAAAATCGCAAGGATTTACAAAAATTTCGCCCTAGTCGCTAATCATTAGGGACCCGTCATTTTTCGCTGAGAAAAGCCCAAAAGCGCCAAAAAAAAGCCGGAACGCCTTTTTCGCGCACACGAGCGCCAAGGCATGTGTGTTGATTTCGCAACCGAGTCTTTTTGGTTCATTTTCTGTCGTCTGCACCTCAAAATAATGTCAGAAATCTACAGAAAGTTCGTTTCAGAGTCCCGCCTCTTTCTGGCACTTTCGGGCTTTTTCGGGCTTTATTGGGGTTTTTCGGGTTTTTAAGCGCTTTTGAGCTTTTCTCGGCGAAGTATGACGAATCCCTAAGGCATCTCTGAAGGCCTCTAAAAATTGCAAATTAACGACATCTAGACGTTGAAATCAAGGGGCTGTTCATTCCAGCAGTCTCAGCCCTCTTTGAGGCTTCGATTATGAACAAAGCTGTTGGAAAGGGAAAGAAATTCCGTATTGGACACTGCATGAAGCATTGCTTTATTTTCCGTATCGGATTTGCGGGTGGGGAAGGGGTCAAGACTAACAAAACTACTGCACCAGACTAATATTAGGTTGTGTCAAAAGTAAACTCCTTTTCCAAAAAATCAAGCTGTTCTTGTTTTCTCAGCAAACCTAGGGTATCATTCGATAAAGCGAAGCAAGCTCTACAAAATCGCAGCCAAAAATCAGCCGAAGTCCTAATCCAGGTAAATTTGCAGCCGAAAATCAAAATTCCTCAACTACCCTGAAAATCGGATTTCTTTCCAGAAAATACCTACAAGTCTGAAACTTGTTCATTATACAGTAGACACACAGTGGTATCCAAAAATGTATTTGATAAAATTTTCCTTTGCTCAAAACTGAGAATTTGAAGTGGCCCGAAAATGCATAAATGTCATTTTTCGGTTTTTCAAGCGTTTAAATTGGTATTTCTCATTTACTAAATTGCATACGGAGGTAAAATTTCAATCTAGGTACAATTACATATGTGGGAGGAGGGCTGGGGGCGCGGTTTGCCGTTTTTGACTTCCTTTTTTCTCGCTTTCTATGCATGAAAAAATCCAGTAAAGGCACATTTGAGTACTATCAGCTATCTAAGGCGTAATGACCGAGTTGGAGGTCCGTAGGATTCTTCTTCGCAAAAATCCAATGTCAAGTAGTAGAATTTTTTACGATTCTGGCTTCAAACTTTACCTGGCTTACGTCTTAAAAAGGTTACTTTTTAGAAAATTTGAGAAGATTTAAGACTAACGACAAACCGATGTGCAAATTGCGCCGCAACCATACTGAGCTGCTTTTGCGTTTGATGTCTGCATGGAAATCCTGCAACATTCAACGTTTTCAGTATTTAGATTGAGGAAGAAACCCTTACTTGTAGCACATTTCACTATCACATTCTATAACAGATGTGGGCTTGCTGTCTCCTGTTGTGGTGTCTGCAAAATGATGATGTAAGGGAAGTACGGCAAAGTTTGAACTTACCTGAATAACACCTGATTGCAAGAGCAGAAAGTGGAAGAACGAAAAGAATAAGCCAGCCTTGCATGGCAAAAGTCATACGCATACTATGCTCTTCTATTTGCACAAAATCCGCGGTCATATTCATGTCTCACGATCACGATTGAAGCTACATTAGTCATCCACGTGCCATCAAAGATCATGGACAAGATTGTCACAACGAAGAGCCCCGAAAAAATGCATAAGATTTGTCGCAATCCAAAAATCGCATACTCATTTTTTAAGACTTTATAACTTCGAACGTCAAAAATTTATAGCGATGCCAACGGATTAAAATGTCTCATTTTGTGACACACTCAAATTTTCACACCGTGTAGGTCGTGAAGTAGGGTACAAGCGCAGTTGCGTTTTCGCAAAAATTCTGACGTCGCAGTGAGAGTTACGGTAGGTCTCGGTATAAGGGAAGGAATTTTAGATTATTACAAATTTGGCTTAATTGCGTAGATGGGTTGCATGACATGCATCACAAAAACGATATTGGTTTTGTATGGTAGAGGCTTTTTGTAAGTTATCACTAGGTTTGGGTAGGGGACCCTGCGCTAAACAAGAAAAAGAGGTGTCAATTTGATATTGAATATGATATTCGTATTCGGTAGGGCAAATAACCGCACCATACAAATTTTGGCGAACTAAGACTTCGATTTCTTAGTGATTGGGCTTATCTTCAAGCTGCTTTGTACAGCGGCTCGTTCATCTTTGTGAAGGCGCCAATTCTTAAGTCGTTGAATTTCATTTACTGCTTACTGCG
Organism: Cylicocyclus nassatus; assembly: GCA_958299035.1. Lineage (NCBI taxonomy): Eukaryota > Metazoa > Nematoda > Chromadorea > Rhabditida > Strongylidae > Cylicocyclus > Cylicocyclus nassatus. The sequence goes on from CATQJL010000305.1 coordinate 16,911,540, forward strand.
CTAGATGAGTCAACCTCTAGCAACAATCTGTACACACTTTCTGATTCTTATGCGTGATTAGGGCTAAGAACGGCTTTATTTTCAATTGAAACTCAAGAGTCGATAAATTTTTGGATTTTCCTCTATTTTGTCATTAGAAAGCGAGCGGTTTGAGCCAGCTTTTAGCTCACACGGCAGTCATACAACGTCTAAATTTGAGCGCGTCAATAAAAATGAAAAGTCGGGGTCAGTTGCAAAACTTAGTTAACAGCCTAACACATAAGATTCACTGCATTTGCTCTCAAAACGCTAGAGTTTCTAAGCTAAATTAAATGCAGAAGGGTTTCGGGCTTACCTAGACAGCAGCGCGATTCACTATTCGCCAGACATCTTCAGATCCAACATCCAATAACGGACAATAAGTGCATGTGGTTGATTTTGTAAATTGACGTTGTACAGTTGTGACAGTGGAATGTGAAAAATTTCGCCAAATTCGCCGATGTCGCCGATGTCGCAGAATTCGCCGATGTCGCCGATGTCGCCGAATTCGCCGACGTCGCCGATGTCGCCGACTACGCGTCTTTTCGTCATAACTCCCTTCGCTCTCAATGGATTTCAAATTTGAAGGCAGATTTGGATTCAGCTCGCCGAGACGAATCTTTTCGTATATTGAACTGCTGTAATCGGCTCGGTCACGGTAAGTGCATGGTAGGAATCCGTTGCATCCTGTGGTGGTGTTTTCTAGAGTGTGTATTTCGGCGCATAATGTAGGCAAAGTCAAGAAAAAGAGCGTTTGATGAAAGAGTTTCTGCTGAGTGTTTCCAGCAGAAAACCATATCCTTTTTTGTAGTGGAAACAAGAGAAAGGAGTACATGAACTTAGTAAATATACATGAACCACTTACCGTCAAACAAACATAACTATACAGTAACACTATAATTAGCAAAACAACTATAATCTCTGTAATCAGCATGTCTTGTTGCTTATGTGAGCAAAGTGACACGCCTTATGACTATGATATTCTGCTTCCAGCAAAACTTCACTTTTTTCTGCAGACGCCTCTTTGCAACGCTGTGGGCCAGCCCCTTTCACACTTAAAAGATTCCGGTAAGGCGAATCGGAAAGAGTTGTTTCCGTAGATGATCCAACGGTGAAAAATAGACGGACATGCTTTATAAAGCGCGAAAAGAGATGATGAATTTTGCAAAAATCACGCGCTTTTAAATTCTACTCGCCGTAACTTTCTCCGGAATAAGTATATTCTGAATCCGAAAGCGGTGCTGTACTCAGTTCATCAAGGCGAATTTTTGGTATACAGCATGTCCTTGATATCTCGATTTCAGTATTTTTGAACTTTTCTGCGGACGTCTTTTCGCGAAGATGTAAAGCAGCGAGCATTGTCCCGAGTGGATTCCAGCAGGGACCTTTTGATAGTACTTTTTCTGCAGATTATGATGCGCTGAACAGTAGCCGCAATTTTCTTTTCAAAGGAAATAGATGAACTGGTGAATTGTGGAAAAATCTTGTCGTCCCAAATTCTACTCGCCATAGCCATAGAATATGATGCTCTTTTGCTAAGCAGATGTGATTATCGTAATCAGCAGGTCGGATAACCTCTATGAGCAAGCTTTCCGAGATGTTCGGGTTATTTCATTTTTTCTCGTTTTACGCTCTGGAAGTTCGCCGATGGATTTTGGTCAAAATGTTGATGCTCTTGAATTGTAAGGAAACTTCGCTTATAGAGGTTTTCGAACACGCTCTTTACGAAAATCGTGGTCTCTGAGGATTACAGTGTCTTTTTGGAGAGATACGGTGAGGTAACTGTAAGTGCACCACGAAAGTGCGTAACTTTGCCCGCACTCCTCGCGTTCTCTCAGAAACCTTGCTTGCTTGCTTTTCCAAGTCAAAGTGATTAGGAACTGAGCTGTCGAATGGTGCATGAATCGGGCTCCAATCTATAAAATTCGCCGAGTTACAAGCCTACGAAAACACGTCCTCATGAAATTCGCACAAAATGTAAAGATCGCGTACTTTGTTGAAATTCCACCGTGAGTGGTTGTATAAAACGCGGGCGGCGTGAACATAACATTTGCAATTAGTCATGCAACCACTCACGATGGAATTTCAACAAAGTACGCGATCTTTACATTTTGTGCAAATTTCATGAGGACGTGTTTTCGTGGGGGCGGGCGTTAGGTATCCAACCGAGGTGCGAGGGTTAGGTACCCAACCATTAGTGGTACACACTAGACCACGCCCCTTGGCTGCTTTAACAGCGGGTACCTAACGATACACCAAATTCTAGCTGCTAGAAAGGCTCACCAAACTCGCTAAAGCGCTGGCGCTTGCGACCCACACAAAATGGATAGTTCGAGAAAATCAAAAAAATGCGCGAATGAAAGCGTAAGTTTACAACGCTTTTTCTATTGCTTTTTTTAATCAATTTTAGAACCATAGAAATGCGGTGATGAAAGCTAAAAACAGGGTAAGGCTTTTATGAGCAGTTCACATAGATTTGCAAAAAGCTGTGATAATCTGATCTAACCGTTAAGTCAGCGGGAATTTCAAAAAAGTAAACTTTGAAGAATTAGTTTTATGATATCACTGAAGCAGAGCGCACTTTCGCACTTTCTTTCGGACGCTCCTGGCAAATAAGTTGCACGACATATTCCTTTGTTTCAAAAAAACTGCTTCAAATATATTTTGACAATGAGAAAGGAACCGATTGAAAGAAGAGCTTCGACGAGAACTTGTCATCAGGAATCGGAACTTCAAGGCGGACTATGTGGCACATTGATATGGGAAGGGCACTAGCTCTGTACCAGTCAACGAAAATTGTAAATTACCGAGCTATGCCAATTTCGCATGAGTGTCGCCAAGAGAGTGCAACAGGACAAAGCAGCAACTCTACTGAGAACAATTATTGGGAAAATTTTTTGCTTTTTGGGGAGTCACAAAAAAATGCATAACTTTGGTTGGATAAACTGAGCATATTTTGGCTGCTAAAAAAGAGAAGGAATATGAAACAATTGCACTATGAAGGCCTCCAAAAAAGCATTACAGAGAATGTAGGCATGATGAAATACATATAGGGCTTATCAAACTGAGTGTCGTTTGCGCCAGCATCTCCATCTTCGCGCTGGGCTCTGCGTCTCTTCTGCGGTACATGTTCCCTAATCACTTCCAATCGATTGAGGCTCCGCCTTTCCCACGCTCGCCGTGGGAAAGTGCTAGAGAGCTGCCCCGCGGAAGAGACGCAGAGTCCAGCGCGAAGATGGAGATGCTGATGCAAACGACACTCAATTAAGCCCTATAGCTCAATGAGATTTTCAAGTACTCTGCGTTGATACCACTGCTTAAATGTGTGCTTATCAATGCCTCATAAATCTGTTGGTCTTAACTATGACCGAAATAATAACCTCAATAATCTACGTTGACATAGTTCACAATTCCTGTGGCAATATTAACGCAAGTGTTACGACCCTTAACTTCACACCTCAAAACGGGCCTGATGACAATATGTGAAAGGAATATTCCGTGTGATATTTGCTAGGGGTGCATCCGAAAGTGCGCTTTTTTTTCACTAAAATCATAAAATTTTGATTTGTTGGTATTCTACAAGGTTTACTTTCATAAAATTCCCTCTGACATTATCGGTTCAGATTATCACAATTTTTTATGCAAAACTATGTGAACTGCTTATAAAAGCCTTACCTTGCTCTTAGCTTTCATCACCGAATTTCTGTGGTTCTAAAATTGATTTTAAAAAAGCAATAGAAAAAGCGTTGTAAAGTTGCGCTTTCATTCGCGCATTTTTTTGATTTCCTCGAACTATCTTTTTCATTTGGGTCGCAAGCCCCATCGCTTCAGCGAGCTAGGTGGGCTATTCTAGCAGCTAGGATTTGGTGTATCGTTAGGTACCCGCTGTTAAAGCAGCCAAGGGGCGTGGCTTACTGTATACCACTAATGGCTGGGTACATAACGCCCGCACCTCGGCTGGGTACCTAACGCCACGCACCCGTTTTCGTAGGCTTGTAACTCGGCGAATTTTATAGATTGGAGCCCGATTCATGCACCATTCGACAGCTCAGTTCCTAATCACTTTGACTTGGAAAAGCAAGCAAGCAAGGTTTCTGAGAGATACGCGAGGAGTGCGGGCAAAGTTACGCACTTTCGTGGTGCACTTACAGTTACCTCACCGTATCTCTCCAAAAAGACACTGTAATCTTCAGAGACCACGATTTTCGTAAAGAGCGTGTTCGAAAACCTCTATAAGCGAAGTTTCCTTACAATTCAAAGTACTCTGCGTTGATACCACTGCTTTCGGCGAACTTCCAGAGCGTAAAACGAGAAAAAATGAAATAACCCGAACATCTCGGAAAGCTTGCTCATAGAGGTTATCCGACCTGCTGATTACGATAATCACATCTGCTTAGCAAAAGAGCATCATATTCTATGGCTATGGCGAGTAGAATTTGGGACGACAAAGATTTTTCCACAATTCACCAGTTCATCTATTTCCTTTGAAAAGAAAATTGCGGCTACTGTTCAGCGCATCATAATCTGCAGAAAAAGTACTATCAAAAGGTCCCTGCTGGAATCCACTCGGGACAATGCTCGCTGCTTTACATCTTCGCGAAAAGACGTCCGCAGAAAAGTTCAAAAATACTGAAATCGAGATATCAAGGACATGCTGTATACCAAAAATTCGCCTTGATGAACTGAGTACAGCACCGCTTTCTGATTCAGAATATACTTATTCCGGAGAAAGTTACGGCGAGTAGAATTTAAAAGCGCGTGATTTTTGCAAAATTCATCATCTCTTTTCGCGCTTTATAAAGCATGTCCGTCTATTTTTCACCGTTGGATCATCTACGGAAACAACTCTTTCCGATTCGCCTTACCGGAATCTTTTGAGTGTGAAAGGGGCTGGCCCACAGCGTTGCAAAGAGGCGTCTGCAGAAAAAAGTGAAGTTTTGCTGGAAGCAGAATATCATAGTCATAAGGCGTGTCACTTTGCTCACATAAGCAACAAGACATGCTGATTACAGAGATTATAGTTGTTTTGCTAATTATAGTGTTACTGTATAGTTATGTTTGTTTGACGGTAAGTGGTTCATGTATATTTACTAAGTTCATGTACTCCTTTCTCTTGTTTCCACTACAAAAAAGGATATGGTTTTCTGCTGGAAACACTCAGCAGAAACTCTTTCATCAAACGCTCTTTTTCTTAACTTTGCCTACATTATGCGCCGAAATACACACTCTAGAAAACACCACCACAGGATGCAACGGATTCCTACCATGCACTTACCGTGACCGAGCCGATTACAGCAGTTCAATATACGAAAAGATTCGTCTCGGCGAGCTGAATCCAAATCTTCCTTCAAATTTGAAATCCATTGAGAGCGAAGGGAGTTATGACGAAAAGACGCAAAGTCGGCGACATCGGCGACGTCGGCGAATTCGGCGACATCGGCGACACCGGCGACACCGGCGAACTTGGCGAATTCGGCGAATTCGGCGAATTCGCCGAAATTTTTCACATTCCACTGTCGCAACTGTAATGCTGTGGATTCCGCGTATCCGAAATGAGCTTACGATAAATATAAATGATTGTAGTATGGCGTTGGCTAGTGATGTGAGGTGCCGTTATGACCAAGTTACCTAACGATTTCGTCCTAGTCCAACCAAACACTTTAATCTCTGAAGATGGTGATTTGGTACCTGAGTAATACGGGAGGACAGAAACACAGGAATGGTAACGGCTGCCTCTTGTTTATTGAAAAGGTCCGCAGGCGTTTAACTTGGCGATGATGGTTTCGGCTAAGTCAATGTTATGGCTGTATGCGTAACAGATTAATGATGTGTAAGTTTTTATAATGAAGTTGCAACTCTTGTTTCTAGAGCCTATAGAAATCTTAAAGTTGCTATTTCTTCAGAACCAGTCATGCTTCAATCTTAGCACAGTCTTTTATGACTTCCACCTTTCAGTGTCATAGAGTAAGTTTGTTCTTTTTGAAATATTACTTTCATGATGTTGTTGCCTCGTTTCAATCGTTGTTTGTATTTGGAGCCCTCACCAAGGGTGAGAACGGGCCGTCTAACCTAAGTAGTTTGAGTATAGTGTGAGTAGGTAAGTAAAAGCTTGTTTGTGTTTGAAAAACTAGTAAAGTTTTACCAAACCGAAGGTGTTGCAATTGAAAATCCCGCATGGCAAAATGGTTGTCGTGGTATTAGACGTCTTTTTGTTTCATTAACTCAACTGTCTTTGTCTTATAGACGTGTCAAGAAAGTTCTAGAAATTTTCTTAAACTCTTATACCCGTGTTGAAATCTGCAAGCAGACTCTGAAAAAAAACTTCTGTTTTTCTCTCTTGCCCTTTCGTGAAATAGTCATCGCATATAGCTTCAGCTGCTAAAAATAGAGAGTACGAACTGGGTGAACACCTAAGGGAGCACAAACACACGCCTCCGTTGTGTTGATCTTTTATTCACGCTATTTTCGCTAGCCAGATGTTTGTCTAAATTTGGCACATCGCCCCCGCATGGTTATTTTTGACATTTCGTGCACTCCCCTAACTATAAACGATGCCTGCCAATCTACTGGCAATCGTTCTGATCTATGATCCGCTAGACGTAAACTGCGAAAACTGAATGTGCTCGTTGAAAGCCATTAGTATCCTTGCTGTTTCTCGTAACTTCAGTAGTTAGAGCAGTTTGCACCTTATTATAGGTGCAGTTGGTTTGTTTTTCAATTCTAAGGAGGAACTCCAAAATTTGAAGATTTACATGCCACTCACCAAGTTGTCGCAAGAGATGGCCAACTTTCCTTTCATTTTATCCGCTTGCTTCTGTTTTCTCTCGTTCGCTTACAGCTAAAATTCTTTCCTCCTTTATAATAATAATATTTTTCGTCATGCACATGCATCTCCCACGAATCTCATGCACTTCTTAGTTATTTTTGGAAAATTTTGAGCTACATAATCAATACTCTACATATCCAACGCCCAAGTAAGCTCAAAGCTTGTGTTGCGTGAGAATGAGTTTCGAAAAATGGGTTCTTCTTTCATACGAAAACTTACACAGCCTTAGGCGAAAATTTAAGAAATCGGAGCAAAAAGCAATAAAAACACAGCCCAAGCATTGACTTATCGCAATGGAAAAATAATACGAAAGAAAAATTAAGAATTATAGTTTCTTATGTGCAAACTACTGCATCTGCACACATATATGTTTATGCAAAAAAAGCACAAAGTAAAGTTCATTTTTTCAATCTTTTTTCAACGTCCCTTCTTGGTTTTTTTCGGAAGACAAAAGTAAGAACAACTTTCACACTTTCACTTCTACTTCTATCTACGTAATTCCAAACTGATCTAGGCCGACCAATTGAAGGGGACATATAGAGCGAAAAAAAAACTCCCTTCCCCCCCCCCCCCCCTCTTCGACTTTTCATCTTCCGCATCCCTTTTCTAAAATATTGCTGTTGTTTTTGGAGAATTGCTATTTGGCTGGGTAACCGATTTGATATCGGAAATCTTTTCATAGGCAGATTTCCGCATTAACTCATTGAAGCAAACCGTTTCTAGGCAACGATAAATATATAATAGGAATCTACTTCTATAAACGTTCACAGGAAATTTTTCCGGTTAGCGGTTAAAAGGACATTCCTAAAGTTTCCAAAATAAATTGGGGAAGTGCACCTACAAATCTCCAAAAAGTGATTTTAATACTGTTTCTGTCATACCATTGGCAAAATTATAGCAACTGCCGTAGAACTTATGTATGTGCAAAAAAGCAACAAAAGCGAAGTATTTGAAGGATCTTTAAATGAACAATGGATTGTTTAGTGATCGATTATAGTGTCACCTTGCCGAAAGCCTTGTTAAGTTTTGTTCTTCCAAAAATGGAAATCTAGGTTTGTTTATTGTTCAGGGAATTTATGAGGCGTAAATACTTCTGGCGGAATGTACAGTAGACAGCGATCACCTAAATTCATAGATTCCGTATTGGAAAAATATGGCATGTGCTCTAATATTGAGCATCTATTAGAATTTCAATCGTCGCAAAATTATTGCTGCCCCAAAAAATGTAAAACGTTTCGAAATATGCAAATGTTCCTGAAGCACATCATTTACTTTCTGTAGTATAGAGGAAAAGTTGTATATAATCGTAAATATTTTCTTCCAAAGCATCAGAACAGTTGAAACGATTAAAACGTGAGGGGATTACTAGCATATACTTTGCTCGAAAAGTAAATAAGAGCTGTGCATGGTACCAAGTAGCAAAGTCAAGGTGATAGATTTTTGAAGAGTTCTCCACCAAAATTTTTTTTCCTTCTTGGGGTACTTGGTCCTATGAAAAGATGTATTAATGTGACTTTTCCTGCAAACCCTAGTCAAACTGATGAAACCGCATGAAGTTTCGCGAGTCACCTGCAGATCATTACCGGATAGATGGCACACAGAAGCAACGGACTACTCCAGAGAAAGTCTCTGCAGTTCTTTGTTATTACAAAATTCCAAGAAAAGTCAATCTTACTCTGAAATCATTGGCACACTTTAATATGATGTTTCTCCTTTCGCTTCTCCAGGCGCAAAGTTCGTGAACTCGAAACATATTATTTACTGCACATAAAACACTAAAGCGAGACATTGAGAGCCTGTAAAAGCTTTCAGAATCATACTGTTAAGTTCTTAAACACACTGTACACAGAAGACCCGGACATTTGAAAATCTTCCCACATCGGGGAAATCAAACTTTGCTTGGGCGCAGCGATCTATCACACTATTCCACCTTACACGTCTTCGATATTTCAAAATAATAATTTAGCAGTGCTTCCCGCATAAAGGTAAAGTCTCACCGAGCTTCTTCCTCGCCCTTTTTTATGGTTGGGAAATGCCCTAGTTCAAGACTTGGCTGTATAGGCTTTGCTGAGGATTTCTGGAACAAAAGGTGGACTCTGAAAATGAAGGAGATGGAAAAAGAAGCGTACGAGGAACATTTCTTCCATGCATAGAGCAAAGCAGAATAAGTTATACGACAAGTTCGAAGCTCTGGGGCGGTATTTATCAACCTCCTGTATGGGAAGGGTTTCCTCTACCGGTAAGCCCGTACGGGCGCGGGCACTAGCGCCCGCGATATATGAAGCGAAACTGGTGACTGGGCTCCTGTCTATTGAAGAATATGGTCCGATTTGGCAGAATAAGTTTGGCCATGTCGGGCACGGCAGTCGGGCAGTAGTTCCCCATCTCGACGAGCTGGATGGCGCTGCCCGTTTGAGCCACGTTTCCCAGACTTTCATAAATCGCGGAAAGGCCGCTCTCGCCTGTGCGGGCTCTCGTTAACAATGGCCCGCACAGCGATTGGGAGATTGATGAATACCGCCCCTGATCACGAGGGGGACAGGCTAGATACAAGAACGTAGACAATGATATGACATAGAGGATTTTGGTAAAGCACAAAAACTACACCTTGCTTGAATGATGTGTGGTTTTTTCTCAGCCTTTCCGTTCACATATCATTGCTTATCCGTACTTTCCTTTACCCCGCTTCTCGTTGTGACGAGAATAGCTTCGATTTTCGAGCAGGGTAAAGAATGAACGCTATTCTGCTTAGTGTAGCTGGGGAGATGTGTTTCCTGCTCATGCCCATCATCTCTTTATTTAGTTCAGACCCCCCATGTGTTCTAGGAAGCTGCTGCGCAGTTTCCACAGTGATCTGTATTGGAAGGCGTAGGGACACAGCTTGTAGAAAACAGAAATTGGAATGAAAAAATAACGAGGATAGAATGGAGCGCAAAGACACGTCTTCCATAATGGAGCAGATAGCGTTCATTTCTCAACCCTGCTTCCCTTCTCATTACTAGGAGAAGAGGGATGAGAAACGATAAGCAAGACATGGAAAAATAAAGAGGTTGAAAAAGCTCAAAAACGAAACTTAATAGAAAACTAGAAAAAAGTCCCATTTCTGCAATTTCAGAATTGCTCATACTCCCTCATACATTGCAGATGGCTAAGGAAATACGTAGCGGCTTCCTGGAACAAATGGAATAGGCTTGAGTAAAACAAAGCGAAGAGAAAATGGGCGAGCCCAAGAACACATTTCACATAAGCAGAGCAGAAAAACGCTCATTCTTCAACCTCGCTTCGAGTTCGAAGTCTGATCAAGGAAGCAGGGTTAAGGAATAAGGTCAGAGTGAGAGAAATCCGGAAGAACCGTTGAAAACGGTCAGGCTCCAACTCCCGCCGTTCAAAACGCGCGCGGGGCGGCTGCAGCGCATGCAGCACAGTTCCGGAACAGTTCCAGCACAGTGCGGGAACTGTGCGGGAACATGGGAATCAGTATGAACCCAGCCTCACCGTAGCCTCATATACCACTTGGCATCGCTCCCAGCCGGATTGGTCCTGAAGCGGCTACAAAAGGCGCGACAGGTAGACGCGGAATACAGGGAACCTGTTCCAAGGAGCTGCTCTGCATCGCAGTGCACAATTAGCCTGTATCACTGCGATGTGGCGATAACATATTCTACTTCAAGTACTTTCCGAAAGTTCAAGGTTTTCTTAACGATTATATGAAGGTGGGAAAAGTTGTGGTTTTTCCGATTTTCTGGTGGAGGAGTTGTTCTGTGTCAAGTTACTAGACTGTTGAATTGCTTCACCAGTTTTGCTAGGTCTCGGAGTGGTCTTTGTGAAGATGTCTGTAGCGCCCTCGCCCAACCGCCCCTCCCCCTCCTTTCAGCTCCCCTGAAAAAAAAATACTTGCTCGAGAACCGCTGTTGTGTACGATTACTGGGTCACTCTTCCATCACTGAAGCTTATGATAAGCAGTTTACGTTCGTCCACCAATCACTATGGCTTTTTCCAGATTGCCTATGCTTGGTTCGCTCTCCGCCCCTCACTATTACTCTTTTTGAATTTTTTGTTTTTTGCATGCTGTTTATTGATATTAATCTGAAAAGTAGACACAAGTACAAGTCGTAAACTCATTACGCTAGTATGTTCCAACCATTGATGACTACATAAATCTGCCTAGCCCTGGCCGTTTTTATCATTTACACTGCATGGATTCGTCACTGAAACTCGTTAGAAGAGACAATTATATCAGAGGCGGAAGCGGAAACGATGATTTGTGACTGGCACTATAACGGTGGGGGGGGGGGGGGGGAGACATCATGGAATTGCATTGTTCGCGACATTGGTACAACGATGATTTTCAGTAACAGCAATGAACATTCATTTCATGTAATGTAGATAATTGACTTTGAAAACATCCACGTGAGTGGCATCCGACCCGCGCGCATTCCGCCTCCCACTCGCTTAATTCTGCTGCTTGCAATTGAGCGGCAAATTGCTTGGTTGCTGTTTGATCTTCTAATGACTTGCAATTTCTGGGAGGAAAAGCTAATCTACTGTAAATCGAAAAACCCATTTATTTATGCACATTTTTTCATGCAAAATTTTTTTTCCACACTATAGCACAGCTACCACATCTTGAGAAAAAGGATTTGACAAGTTTTTCCTTCGCGACATATTTTTAGACGTTCCTATAAATTGATTGTGTAAGGTGTGCTATATTAGTCGGATCGAAAGGTTTTTGTCCAAATTTTTTTTAACAAAAATTATCTATTAAGTCATTCCGAAAGTAATTTCGCTTTTTTCAAACGGGCGCCACATTTGATAGAACAAAGTTCTAAGAGATCTTGGAGGCATTTGATGCAGAATTTCATTCTCTTTCTAACAATTATGAAAGTATTGCAAAACAGTCAATGAGCTTCAGAAAATAACCAAAATTTGCGACACATACTTTTTGAGATGTTCAAGTTTCACGATTTTTTAAAACTTTGATATCAATCCTCAGAAGGAGTTCAAGTAAAGATTCGGTAGAGTAAACCTTACAGAATATAGCACTATTTTTGTCTCTTTCTCATAACTCGCCGTAATTTTTTAAAAGATTTTCTAACAAAAGCATCGGATTTTGGCAGGCCCACTTCGGCCACAATCGCATCAAACATCGTAATTATTCGGAATTTGAGACTAGCATTAATTTTACAAAGCAAGTGAGGGTTTACGGTTTCGAAATATCAAATTTCGTGTTTTTCGGGTACAGCCTTGGGCTCGCTAAAATAATGAGTTATGATGATTTATCCCCGGAAACTAAACGAATCGAAAACGAAAAACACCTGCTAACAAGAGGAGAAAATGCTGCATCGAATAATGCGCGAGCTGCTCTTCTTTTGATGATCAACGGGGATTTAACTGCCCAAGTATGGAAATCGGTAGCATCAGTTAAAATTCTGTTAAAAATATATGACAAGATATGAAAAGGGGAAAAAAGCAGTTCTGTATTCTATAAGGTTTACTCTATCGAATCGTTACTTGAACTCCTTCTGAAGATTGATATGAAAGTTTTAAAAAATCGTGAAACTTGACCATCTCAAAAAGCACGGGTCGCGGATTTTGATTATTTTCTGAAAGCTCATTAAATATTCTGCAACAATTTTATAACCATTAGAAAGAGAATGGAATTCTGCATCGAATGCCTCCAAGATCTCTCAGAAACCTTTGTTCCGTCAAATGTGGTGCCCATTTGAAAAAAGCGAAATTACTTTCGGAATGACCTAATATTTGCTTCTATATGTAGTTTACCAGTGATACGTTTTTACTGAACAAGTTATTTCTGATTCCAAAAATTCCAAATATCTCAAAAAAGACACTGTTTACTTCCGCAAGCCACGCCATCTTCAAAAAATTCTCCACTAAAATTGTTTTGATTATTTGTTATGATGTCCTCGAGAACTTTCTCATTTTCAAAACATCTTGATCCATCATCTTTGGAATTTTAATCTTTCTTCAACTGCTATTTTTAACACGCCCACGCAACAAAGCTAATGATTCGACAACATATAAATGTTACGGATGAAACCGAAAAATCTTCAAGAATTTTTTGCATCGTCATTGGCATTTTTCCAGACAAAAGTCAACAAAACAGCCCCTTTTCGGATCATATTTCATTTGTTTAATTTTCCAAAAGCAGGCAAAATGGATTTTTCCCGCTTTTCTGTCCGAAAATGTACAAAATTCTTTGAAAATTCGAAAAAATGGAATTGGTATTGACTAGCTGACTCAGGCGACTTTTCTTCAAATATTGCAGCCTTTGTTGGGTTTTCATCAAGTTGTAACTAGATATATTAATCACGTAAAATTGAGATAGAATTTTCAAAAAATCTCTTGCGTTTTTCTTTTTTTGCTGAAAAATGTCGAAATACCGGGAGAATGGAAATTAATTGGGCGATATTCAAGCGAAAATATTTTTTTGAAAATCACACAAAGTGCCTGCGTTAGAAGACACCCGATTATACTTCCTATAACCACTCGGAAATAAATTTGCATTTTTCAACGTACTCCTCAACTTTTTCTATTTTTAATACTACTCCTCGAAAATGACGCATTTTCATCTACTTTTTGGGACAATTCTCACATTCATAATTTTCTAATCTCTCATAATTATTACTTCTCTACCTGTCCTACAGACCTCTTAGCACTAATGGTTATTCATCTTTACCCGACGAACTCGATGGACCCTGTAATTTCCTCTCAAAGAACAGGTGGTGTTTGACACTTTGTAGTGTTTGTTAAATTACAAGGAACGTAAATTTCACGCCCATATTCATTTTGATTAGAGGTTAGGCAGGCATAACAGTCCTTAAGCCAGTGCATCTCATCAAAAACCTCTTTTTTGTCTTGAGGTCTTCGTATTTTCACGCCTACTTGGATTTTTTAGTTCAATATGTTTGGTGGTAAAGCTAACATTACGTCTTTAAAAGTCACTTTTTTGGGCTTACGCTTTCGTCAGTCATTGCAGACTATCTTAGCGGAAATTTGATTCCTAGCTGGTTTTCATTTTGCTGACACCGATGCATTCTTTAGATTCCACTGATGGCTAACAGTCTTAAACGATAGTTTCATTTGGTTTTTGATGTAATTGATGTTGTTGGAATGTTAGTGTTCCTATGAACTTAAAAGGCTTAATTCCTTTCATTCTTTTGCGATGAGCTATTTATAAAGGAAATAAAAAATTTTTGAGGTGTAAGTTTCAAGTTTCCTTAAGGTGCAAGATTTTGAAAGATCAGTGAGCCGAAGTTCCAAAGGTTAGCTAAAGTCTGTCAAAAAATGAGATTTAAACTCAAAGTTTAAGAAAGATTAGTTAAGGTCACAAATAGTAATTACTATATATTGTTTGATTTGATTTGACAAATGTAAAGAAATCTTAGAAGTTAAAACTATAAAGAATTACTGAGTCCAACACCGAAATTAAATACAAAATTTTACACCAAACACACATTTTTTCTTGATTACTGACTCCCGTATGGAATAGAAGAATGAGCTAAAGGTCCACTTTGCCTAGAAAGTAGATTTCCCATTCAAGATTATCTTGCTCTTTTTATTCAATGACCAAGTCTTGATCAAAATGTTTAGAAAACTTTTTGAAAATTATTTGCAGTATTCATATTCCTTAATTTATCTATATCTACCAGACTACTCAGATTTTCATAAAGTTTTGTAGTTTGTTTCAGATTGCTAGAGCCAAATTCACTAAACGAAAAACGACTGCTTCCGCAAACACTGACGCATTTCCGCACTAGAGCGCATTAGGAATCGTGCTTTTTCTGGAATTTTCGTCAAGTCATTTTAGAAGAAAATTTTGCGCAATCTGGTATGGGAATCTACCTGGGATAGCATCAAAGCTCTAGGAATTTCTCAACATTCTATTATAAACTCAAAGGTAGTTTGGCTACCGCCTATAGCTTCAAAAAATATTTTTAAAAATTCTTGTAATTCTTTACCGATTGAGAATTTGATGCGCTTTCCATATCTTTAAACTTTTCCCAATATTTTCTTACTTTCTTCTATTAGGTTGATGCATAATTCCTGCACCAAAGTAGGTACAGACCGCAATAATCCGAAATAATCTATATCTCAAATAGGATTCGATATATCATTAGATAGAGCAAACCTAGCTCTACAAGAAGTGCTTAAAGTTTTGCAACAGCTTTGATCCAAGCAAAGTTGAAGCCAAAAATGAGAAAGATCCAAGCGCTCCAGAAAACTAGGAAAAATTGAAAATTCGTTCAGAAAAATCCTTCAACATTCCTAACATGCTCATGCAGTCTCACTTCGTATAAGACATTTCTCTATGCAGTTGCTGTATTTTTCTCTCAGCTAGAATTGAAAAAACGAAGTTTTTCATGTTTTTTCCAAAACAATGCTGAGATGTTCTAGCACTGACAATTGTATACTATAGGACCTTAGGAGCAAGACTGTGAATTTTCAGCTTTTTACAGCAGCTGGTTCACGAGAAATATCGAATTTTTGGCAACTAGGCAAGAAAAATTCGAATAAGGAGAGCTAGGTTCGTCATTTCTCTTAAACTAGCAGTTCTAGAAAGCTGAAAATGTAAAGTTTCACTGCTAACGGTATGTACTATACAACTGTTAGTGCTAGACCATCTCAGCACTAATTTGGCAAAAACATGAAAAACTTTGTTTTTTTCTAGCTGAGAAGAAAATACAGCAACCGCATAGATAAATGTCTTACGTGGAATGTTCATGCGTGAGCAAGAAAGAAATTTTTAGGAGCTTTTTGAACTAAGTTATTTGTTTTGATTGGTCTTAAGGTTTTCGAACGCATGGTTTTTTTTTTAGTTTTCGGCTCAAAACTTCGCGTGGATCAAAGCTGGTGCAGATATTTGGGCAAAAACTTGTAGAGCTAGTTTTGCTGTATCTAATAATATATCGAATCCTATTTGGGATATAGTATTATTCCAGGTTATTGCGGTCTGTCCCTATTTTGGTGCGGGAATTATGCATCAACTTAATAATTTTCTAGCATAAATTTTTCACAAGGTCTTATAAAGGTGAGAACACCAAAGAACATTGGAGTTTCGATCTAATTTTTCGATCGTAAACCTTCGAACCTTCTAGACTCGAAAACAAATTATGCACCATTGCTAGCTCAAGCATTAAAAGATCTCACTTTTGAACCCTCTTTTTCCCTCACTCCCCCCCCCCCTCCCCTTCCCTCCCTCAAGAAAAGGAATAAAACTTCATGCTCAGACATGTCATCGGACTGAAATACATAGTCGACCTCGACCTCCACAAAGGGGGGTTTGAAATATGCGACCACAAATCTCATTCCCAGAAGTTCAATTCGGGTTCCCACACTCGTCAAATGGACCAACCGCTGCGAGTTGCAGAGAATTGATGAGTTCCAAAGACCACCTTAAGGCTCCCTTGCATTCACACATATCAAGTTACAAATTTCAATTTACAATTTTTCACCTTGCAAAATATTTGAACTTTAAACCATCCTTTGAGATATGTAATGCTGCTTTTCATGTGTCTCTCAGGGCTGTCAAAAACTATTATAAATCATACTTCTGATTACAAATTTAAAACGACAAACGTCCATTAATTCAATCAGATGTGCCATTTTGAAAAAAAAGATGCATTCAGAGGAATATTCCAATTCAAATTAATCAAGGTACGTGTATAAATAATCTTTTGCAGGTAATTTATGAATTTTGGGCCTATTTTGTTATTTTCAAAGCTTTGCGTAGAGTGCTTGTGGTTAATTTTTAAAGCAAATTCGATTCTTGAAATCGTTCTACATATATGTTAAGCGTTTTCAAATTTCTAACAAATTTTGCAAGAAAAAAATGAAAAATAAATAAATTAGGATTCTAGAGCCAAACGTAATCATGATGTCTCGTACCCTTGAAACTTGCACTATATTGTTTTTTTTACCCAAAATGAATGAAAGGTCCGTAGGTTTTGCGATTTATATGTATGTCGCTCATGTTCTTCAATTTTATTTCTTCATGGCCATGAAAACTGCAAGAAATTTAATGAGGCTCTCACTACAGTAATCCGAGTTTAAAACTCACTTTAATTCGTACAAATATGCACAAATTTGAATTTTGCAAAATTTTCAAACTTTTAACCCCTTGTCAAAGAAGCCAGATAGGCAGGAAACTCTTAAGGCCTCGGGCATACTTCATGCGAGCGCGATCTGGCAAGTTGCCAGATTTCTCCGAATCCAACATTGCGATTAGTGCATAGACAGTACAACTCTCGTAAACTGATATAACGCCCTGCTTTCTTACTTTCAGAATCCGTCCATGATAAGTTTGAAATATTTGGAATATAGCCAAATCGCGTCGCGACTGAAATCGCGTAAGTATGCTCGAGGCTTAAAGTGAAATAGGTGTACTGACTCAGAAAAATTTTCACTTTTGACTCCATCAAGTACAGAGTAAAATCTTTGTTTTTACTCTGAAATACTAAATTTAAACTGTGATTATTGCAGCCAGTAACCAAGTTATTATCTATTTTATCCTTTTCCGTTTTTTTTTCTCACGGATTTTGATTTCCATGTTTTGATTTCTCTGATTTTGTAGATTCCGTTTATGGCTGGCTCAATCTGATTGATTCAAGAAAAAAATTTTTCATTCACTTTTTTCCCTATGTTCAGCATACATATCACTTCTCCCCATTATTTCCTTTTGTGTTCCCCATGCATTGAAATAAATATAGGCGCAGCAGCGACCATTGAAAAATGGGCGTTATAGTACGGCGAATGCCCAGAGCCTTCGGCTTCGCTACATTCATCCATAATTCCATTTATTCTGCGGCTAAGCATAGCTGCACACACAGATTAATGCATGGAGCGTTGTTCAGAGAGCTATATGCATTGCATATTCAGCAAAACAACGGGGGAGGGGACTGAAATGGGGCTCATATGCCTGTCGCATTGTTGATGGAAGCTGTCAGCTGATCTCTGGGTAAAAATGATGGTTTGTCTATGAGCCGCTGTCTGCGGGTGCATAACAACACTCGGAGCTGTTCAGACTTCAATGTTCGAGTGTTTTCTGAGTTCTCGGGTGTTTTTCCGTTTTGTTCCTTCCTACAATCATATCCGCAGGTTTTCACTCCTCTTCCCTCTCAACAGAACATTTAAACCAAAAATTTGGATTTTGAATTTGAAAGTCGCCTTTCGCGATTTTTGCATTTTCCTGTGAAAAATTCAAGAGAATGAGAAGCATCTTTCTAGCACATTGACATGTTCTATACAATATAACAAGAATATTGTCATCACCGAAAAAAATTCGAACGATTTTACATGTGTACTCTTTGATTCAACTGGCTTGGCGGTTATAAGGTGGGGCTTCGTAACCTAATTAAGACTAGGTATTGATCAGAGAGCACGCGCGCGGCAGAGACGCAGACTGAGTCGCGGGCGCGAGCGGCCTTAATTATGTCACGAAGCCGCGCCTTCCGGTCGCCAAGCCTGTAGAATCAAAGGTTATATGAGACTTTAATGAATGTTATAAAATTCAATTTTGTCAGCAGAGAATAAACTTTAACTTGGCTTCCTAAACCATCTAAATCTGGGTGCCATGATTATGGGTCAATCTTCCGCGATTGCAGAGCTCCTACTTGTTTGCCTTATCCGCAATTACCGGATACGATACTATTTGCCTGGTGCAATTGCACACAAAAAAATTTCGCCTTGGAGCGCTCATTTTTTACCGTGCTAATCAGAATTACCTACCTTCCCCTACTCTCGTATTAGTTTTTCTTAAAAATAGCCATTTCGAACTAGATTTTCATACACCACTAGCAGTGCCTTGTTGGCAAGTAGGATATTTCAAATATACAAAGATCAGTGTATTTTGAACTTTGCTTAAAGGCACCGTCAACCCTAAGTTAGGGGTCCTGAGCTTTTGGCAGCTTACGATGGTAGGACTTCCTACCAAGCCAATACCCAAGTCGCTGCGCAAACTGTCGCTTCGAAGACAATCCCTTCGAATTAGTCTAAGAGACATGAGGATCCCAAGTCGGCACCGCCCCCTCTAGTAATGCCCGCCCATCCTGCGCGCCCATCGAATCATCGTTTCGGGGAAGCGGCCTCCGAGTTCTTCGGAACGGAGACTCGCAGATTTTACTTCAATCAGAGAATCAGGGACATGAAAAGGCTCTAGAACGACCAAAACTCGGGAGTCGAGAATCTGGGTGGAAGGCGCCTTTGATCACAATTTGTTGTACCCGATTGGATCCCATGCAGCTATTTTTATTGATCCCAAATGTTGACACGAGTGGAAATAATCGCGCGGTACTTTGCCATAGTTTCCGTAAATGATTTATCAATCGAGCCAAAATCATCTGCATATTTGATCGCAAGGCGGTTCTGCCCAATGCACTATCCCTACTATCTATTCTATGCCCAGGAGACGCGATACCGCATTGCACACATTGTCTAAACATGCCTAGTCGTGTACTTAGCAGGTTTATACTTGTTATTTATCTCGTTCAGGTTTATTCACTCTTTGGAAACAGGGAAGGACAAATTCAAACTTGTTAAGACAATGTCCACAATGCGGTCTCGCGTCTCCTACTCATGGAATAGATGATACTCAAACAAAGCGATATCTTGGCATTTTTATAACCAAATGTGCACGTGATGTCAGAAAAATTGCTATGCTATAGTTTCGATGTTACTAGTTATGTTATGTTGTTATGTATCTCGTAACTGGCTACTATGGTTAAACTGTGAAAGTCCACTTTCTTACGCACCCGTTTTGAGGAAAAGAAAGATTCTTGGATTGAAAAGAAAATGAAGACTTTATCATAGGGTATTATCTCGCCAGAATCTTTCTTTTCTTCTGGTGTCAGTAAGTGTCTACAATCTTTTTGGCATGTTTGTTCATGACATTACATAACAATGGCACATTTTTTCCTCTCATAAATCCTCAGCGGATGTCTCTCGTTGTTGTATAGCTCATCCTAAAGTTCGAAGATTTTGTTCAAAATGGCAGACCTCAAACAAATGTGTTGATACTTCCTCGAATGTGTAATGAGAGGGAATTTTCTCTCTGCAGCGTAGTAACAAGATTCTCATAATTTTACAAACAAATGCACTTTTGCAGATTGAGCCATTGTATAGTTTATTTTTGGCTTATGTTAATGGCGTGTTCGTTGGTTACAATCTTGCGAAAAGCTTTGATAATTCGTAATATTACTACAATACGCCAAGAAATTGGGGAGATTAGAAATTTATGGCCCAAACCCTGTTTCGATATATTTCTACGAATTTTGGTAATGATAAAATCTATAAAATCGAATATCAATCGAACACAAGAGAGAGAACCTTATCACAAAAGCTATAATTAGAACTTTTCGCCGTTATTTGACAAAGCTTGTGTGGTTGCACCAGTTTTAGCAAATCTGGTGGAATAAAACAGTTGAACGTAGAATAAGTTTTGCATTCGAAGACGAAGTACCTCAAATGTTCATTGGAAGTAGAGTTTTTGCCCTCAAAAATTCGTGAATGATTTACAGAAGTTTAAAAATGTTTCAATGACTGATGAAGAATTTAGCATCTTAATTTGTCCACTCTTGTTGCAGAAAATGTAAGGGATTCACATCTCCACGACAGTGCAAATTACATTTCATATTCAAAAAATTGTGTATTTAAAAAGCTTTCAAAGGACCCAAAAAATACGTAAAGGGCCGTGCATACTTCACGCGATTTCAGTCGCGCTCGATTTGGCAATCCGCCAAAGGTCTTTAGATCCAACGCTAGCAAATTGCACATGCATAGTGTGTATAGCTTAAATGGATTGACGGAATGCCCTATCTTCTGTACATTTGAAATATGTTTATAATGACCTATGGACAGTGGAACATTGCCAAATCGCGTTGCGACTGAAATCGCGTGAAGTATGCCCGGCCCTTAAGATTGTTATTTTTTTGCCTGGAGATAAACGCTTCAGTTTGTCCCATAATGAAAGCATGGAAAAGATCTATGAGTATTACTCACTTTCTAAAGAAGGATTACGAACTGATGACACCAACAAGGGACTATCTCAAACATTTGTTGAATTTTCGTCTTTTTTTCTTTTTTAGGGTGCACCTTGTGTGTGAATAAACAAATAAATAAATAAGGTTGTAGAAAAAAGCTGTGAATTTCATGTTGAACTGAAGATTCATGTGAAACAATGCCGCAACTTTGATGCTTCACCTTTATGCACTAAAAAATAGATAGATCCAGGCATTCAACAAAAATATTATTTTGTACTCGAGGAGATAAATAATCGTTGCTTTTCTTCATGATGATCCAGAATATAAATCGCCTCGCCCTTTGTTCGAGTTCACGTTTTTCTTTCTGTGCAATGTGTCTGCACTAAGCAGACGAACTCACAAATCTTCTCTCGAACAACGCCTGATGTGAAGTTGCGTTCTTTGAACATTTACGAGTTATCGAATGCCGAGCGAACGGAATCCAATCAAAATTCTTCGAATAAGTACTTTCGTTGTTTTCGAATGACCGAGTAAGAGCTGGCGATCGTATTAACCCGAAGCTAATGCATTGCGGCGCTGAGAATCAGAGATCACGTTGACGTTTGGTCACGAGTTTGGCTTCAGAGCGAGCGATGGGAGATTCAGAGAAAAAAACTAGGAAGGTCGGGAAAGAAAACAAACAAATAACTCCTGTCACTGCGTAATCCTGACTAAAAGCGAGTTTCATCACTGAAAGGTTGTATTTTTTGGCAAAAAATTGATTTATATAATTTCTCCATATGTTGGTTATTTTTGAATATTCTAGGTTCTTTTTATTTAGAAAATATGCAGAACTCTCGCATTCCTATCTTGCTGACTATATTTTTGAAAAGAAGTTCGGGTGCATTAGTGCTGTACTGCGGTAAGGTAAATTTCAGATATGGATTTATAGTAATCTCACCTTCATTTGTTCTCGATGTTCAGTCCTTGTAAAATATAATTTTGGAATATGTACTCCCCCCCTAGCTGTCTCTCCGCGTTTATATCACCATGTGATCGAGAAGCGAGAATTGATATGCCCGCGCCGGAAGTGACACGAATAGCTGCAATGATCCGCTGACACTTTTTCTTATATAGGATTTTTTTTGGCGATAGTGCAGGGGTCAAAAAAGTTCGTTCTTTTCAATATGGCTTCTTCATAGTCCACTTAAAGGATATTGTAATTGACAAAGATTTTGTATTACTTGTTCCCCTCCAATCTTCAAAGTGGGCGGGGCAGGAATGCGTCAGATCTAATTTTCGCGAAGAACTTTGCGTGCCTTCAACTCCACCAAACAGAAGGTTTTGGACGGAGGGGTATCGTGTTATGGTAAGATGTCGTAGGAGTAAACATGGCTTAAGTTAAATACTATCAGTTTTGTTTTTTGCCTCCCCTCCCCTCTCCCCCTCCTCCTCTTCCAGCTCCCCGAAGCCCTTCTAGTGTTGATTAGAGCACATTTTAGCGGGTAAAACTGCCTGAGATGCAACCAGGCGATGCAGCCCCATTTATCGAGCTGTGTATATACGCCCCACATAGTTGGAGCCGCCAGGGCTCAGCCCCAGCACCACCCACAGTCTTTCATTCATTCAGCGGCTGAGAAGCCAAACCCGGCGACGGCGGCGGCGGTGCACCGCCCACGTCGTCAACGGCGCCCGGCGCTCGACACAGCCAGCCAGCCAACCAGCCATACACACACGCACACATGCGCTCACGTATTGACATTCTCGTCCGCTTCGCTTCCGGAACCCCTTTAGCGCGTTGCTTTTTGCCATCGTCGATGCTGCTGCGGACGGGACGAGAACTCGTTTTGGGAATGCACATCATCAGAACTATCCAAACATCGTCACCGCGCCACTGCGCGCACGAACACTCTGACGTTCTCCGCGCTCTCTTCGTCGTTTTCGGTGTTATTCGTGTTCTTTCGTTCGGATTCCAGCGCGAATCTGTGCGCCGCGAATGTGAATGGAATTGAAATGTAATTGAAAGTGACAGTTTTTATATACACAGCACATAATCTGTCTCTCAATCGTGACCATTCAAGAATTTCTAACGTTCTATTCTTCCGGGTATCTTTGTACCAGGGAGGTTTTCCCATTTTGTGCGGCTCCCAGATCTCAACTTCCTTACTTATACTTTCTTCTCTTTACGGGACCCTCGAACCCTCATAGTACTTATATTATCCGTGTTATGACCATTGGAGCCAATCTCAATCTAAAAACATTTTTGAAAACAGCTTTCCCAATTTTCATGATGCTCCTGAATGCCTACATATTCACTTTCGTGGTCAGAGCTAGCTCTATGTAGGTGTAAGATTTCAATATTCTTTACGGGACCCTCAAATCCCTAAAATACCTGTACCTATGCTGTCAAGAATAACTACATCAAAGAAAATTGTTGAGTTCGAACTTTCCTATATTTTGTGAAGCTCCAAAAGCTTACAGTCCACATTTGTCGTCATAATTAGAGCAACTTCCTTACACGCCTACAAGTTTTCTCATTCTTTGCGGGACTCTCAAACCCCTACAGTACCACATGTATGGTTATCATGAATGGAGCAAATCTGATCAAGCGAAATTGTTTCTTGAATAAGCTTCTATATTTTTTATGGGCTTCCAAATGCCTTCACTTCTGTATTATCATTTTTATTATAGAGCAAATCTCACATGGGCAGGTGTTTTTGTATCTCTTTGTGAGAGATTTGATTTTAACCGTAATCATTCTTGTCATTGGAGCAATTTTTGCATAAATGATCTTGCCCATTTTTTTGCTCCCAAATCCCTACCGTATCCGCACTTCTGTGTCATCACGATTAGAGCGCATTTACTTATCATGTGATTAGAGCTCATTCCGCTTATTCCATCTGCCCACCCAATTTTTCCGTAGAACATCCGCTAAACGCCATATGACTCATAAAAATCGGATTATTTTGCCATTTTCACTAGAATTCGCTCATTTATTCACATCTGCTGTTCCCCGTGTGGTTTTTTTGTCCGTCTACTCCTCGCTGTCAACAAAACCAACTTCGTAAATAATCATAAATTCTCGTGTGGGTGTATGGGGCTTAGTTTGTTAGTTCCGACCATCTGCGTAGTCTAAATTTGGCATCTAATATCTGACACGAATGTGATCTTTGTTTATTTACAACATTCTGTCTATAACTTTGTTTTCTAAGAAATGTCACCAAGATTAATGTCCTTCCATTGCCTTACCCAATCGGAAAAGGGCAATGTGGGAGGGAGGAGGGGGGGGGGGTCTGAAGTTGGGCAAGCTTGCTGAATTCCTCCAAACTCTCTCATTAGGCAGATATGGCAGCCCCTAGGGAACACTTCAGCTTTTTCATAGTCTTGCAGAGACAGAGCAATTCAAAATTGGCTGGGTACCACTGGGAGATTGACAGGGGGGGAGAGAGAAGGAGAGTGGACCTAAGATCAAAAAAGGTCGAAAATTCTGGAACCCTTTTTTATCAATCTGTTTTTAATTGTCTACATTTTGTCATTTCAGCAATCTGGCAAGAAAAATGATGTCTTTTTTCAAAGTTTTGAGATTTTTTTCCAATTTGCCTCATAGTTTTGAGAAAAAATAAGAAAAGCCTTAAAAAATTTATGAAGAGCTTGTGCCTCTTCCGCTCTTCGACCCCCCTCCCCCCGGAATTATTGCTGCTATCTATCGGAAAAAACATAAAATCTTTTGAGAAACAATAACCCACTGACAATGTGGTGTCAACCAGTCCCGATCTCAAAAAAATCTCACCTTCCCCCCTCCCCCCTCCTTTCCTCCTTCATATATAACATGAAATTTAATGTTCATTCTATAACCAAAAAATGTAAAAACTACTTTCTCGACTCTATCAAGCAATTCTATCTCTCCCCCTCCCCCTCTCAGCCTCTAATATAAAAATCAAAAAATGTAATTCATTGCTTATTCTGTAAAAATCCAAAATAATGTAACTCAATGCTCATTTAGTTTGCTGATCGAATCAATCAGATTGAAGCGTCAAATCGTTATCTTCTATCAATTTAACAAATTTTATGATTTTTTTGCTCTCGATCTCTAGAAGGGTTTTACTTGCCGTGCTCACGTGCTATTTCGCTTTGTCTGCTCATTTGGGACCTCTTCAATAAGTTATTGAATGCTCTTTGCTGAAAATAATTACCTATTGCAATTTTATTATGATTAGAAGATATGAAGACTTTCTTTGGATATGAGGAGGTGGGGAGAGGAAAGGGGAGGGAGGCAAATGGATCAAAAACGGTGGAGCCTGGCATTTTGAATTTCTAGTTGATTTGTCCATGTAACACCATTATGAGGGGCTACAAGAACTCGCTGTACCCTACTCCCCTCCCCCCCCCCCCCCCGGCCTCCCGCTCAACCCATGACCAGCTTTAGCATTTCTTTGAATCCTTTTTTTTGCTCTCACCTTGTTCTCGATCTGAAATCACTATGGCATTTCGTGACGAGACCAGGTTCACTTTCTTTGCTCTATATTCTTGCTCAAATCTCACTGCCAGTTCATAGTTGATCTAAAACCTCACCCCTTAGCTCAACTAAACCAAAACAATCATTCACTAGGAACAGTTGTCCAAGAGCCATTAGAGTGTTCTTAATGTCTCGACAACTGTCCGATGTGTGGATTGCTTTATCAATATGACACCGAAGGGCGAGAATGAACTGCTCCACACCCATCTTTCGATTTATCAACACACCAATACGTCAAACAGTTCATTGATAGCAATCACAAACTGACACAATCGATAATCGATAATGGCATTGATAGCACTGACAGCGGAAATCATTTATCATTCGGCGCAAGGGGCTAATTTTTGCATCAGCCTTGCAAGCGCGTTTGAAAACGAGCCAGTATGATTGATTCTCGATCATTATTCCTTATTTTCATCACCCTCATAGTTTAGCACCCTTTCCAGAACATCAAAAATAGAAAGTATTTTGACAACGTCATTCTTTAGAAAAATCTCTTTGTACTTATGCTTTTTGGTGTATAGCTCGTCATTACAAAACGTTCACGTTTTTTTAAAGTGCTGTTGGCCTTAATTGTGACTTTTGGAATTTTTATCTAAAAATGTAGCTGTATAGAAGGGTCTGAAAAGGGCATTGTGAAAAATAATTGAAAAAAAAATTTTTCTGTGGAAACTTAAAAGTCTTTCCTGTTCAAATTAGCTTTACCCTTGATACAATCCCAAGCTCAGTTATTGAATTTTGGCATAGATTTGTGAGTTGTGACTGTCTTCTTTAGCCAGGACTTTTTCTTCAAACTCACCATTTTTCAACAAAACTTCAACAAGTATAGATGAACAGCCTCAAGCGACCCAGGATAATTATTTGGGTCTCAGATTCCACTTTCACATTTTATTTTTTCCAAATTGGTAGCAGATGTGCGATAATCAAAAAAGCTACAAGGCCGTCACAATCGTTATTGAATCGAACTCTCTACTAAATTGATTTCTCTGCGACTTTGTGAATATAACTGTTTATTTTGTATTTATTTATTTATTTCAATATTTCCTTGGAACGTGAGCAAACAGTGTAAGGTAATTTCAATAGGACCCGAGGGGCTTGAAAGTCATAGGATTTTGATTTCTAATATTTCGAAAATGTTAATAATCTAACTTGTTCCTATTGACTCAGATTTTTATCGAGGAGGACATATTAGACAAAAAGTTCTGATCAACGTTTCAAACGAGACTTGTTCTTATGCTCAACATATCTGACACCAATGACTTCCAACTTAGGTAGGAATCTTGTGTGGTAAGTTTCGGTCATGTCATATAACTTCTTTGTCTTTGTTCATCAATCATGTGTTCTCCTTTATTATGCACTTGTCATATCTTGAAATACATCAAGGTCTTAGATCTTATCGGACACTAAGAAGGAATGCATTCTGTTTTGTAAAAGTACTTTTCACGTGACCTGAATCCTTCATTTAAGCCTTTCAGCTCGTGTTTTATAAGATTACGATCAAGATTCTAGAGATTGCGAACAATCTTCAGCCGTATTTTATTTGAATCGTTCTGTGTAGTTCTACCATTTCCAATAATCAGCAAAAAAGACCAGAAAATTACCATCAAAAACTTCTACAAGAAGGCCATTCATTGTGAGAGATGCCCTACGGTTGCACATAAGTGATCAAATGGGAACTGTAAACCTGTTTTATGTGTTTTCTCCTTGGACTCAAAAATATTTTTGCCTTCTGGAAATAGTAGCCAAAAACTTGTAGAAAAGAGGTCACAAGAGATTGCCCTGAAAGTGCGATTTCGAACAGTAGTGCAATTGCACACAAATGATCGATTTTTTTCCTCGAATTAATTTTACTCTGGAAGTAGCGCGCGCATTCTGTATGATTTCAAGCTGTGTTCACGACTAACAAGGGAAGTGTCAGAAGTCGCAGTGGACTTTTGAAATGAAATAGGTACCATCTGAAGCAGCTTGAAACGGTTTTCCAAAACAGTCTTCCCTAGCTGCAGAACGAGTGTGGTTCGGGAGTTATGGGCATTTCAACCACCAAATTTCACACTGTTTAGAGGTACGCTATGATCATGAAAATCATTCAAATGCTTGTTAAGCACTACAGCATAACATTAAGGCAGGAGGAGAATCACAATAAGCAATGATAAACTGTTTCATCCAGATTTATGCCCAAAATGCATGAGCTTGATATTTTGGCAGCATCCTGCGTTGTGAATTTTCTGCAAATCAAATTCAATAACTCCCGTCCCAGATTCGTTCTGCAGCTAATGGGGACTGTTTTGGAATCAGCGTTTCAAGCTGCTTTAGATGATAACTATCTCATGTCAAAAGGCCACTGCGACTTCTGGCACTTCCCTTGTAAGCAAAAAGCTCAAAAATTGTAACTAAGTATCACGCACAGTATCAACCTGAATGTTCAAGCATTATTGGCGTGATTAAAGTCTCTAGAAACTCTGTTTATCATTGAAAACAAATATCAGACACTTTTGAATTTTTACAGATTTTTATTTCTACTATAGTCACTCTGAACTATATCCTTTTTTATTGTGGCGGAAACAAGACGCATAAGACTCATAAATCTTGACTCAAAGTCCATGTTCTTTGATGCCTCTTTGCCCTTCACTTTCAAAGTTCCTCCGTCAAAATAAAAAAGACAGTTTTATTTTGGGTCACAAACTATAAAACTCACCTCGTTCACACCCAAGTATTTACTATCTCGTCATTTCTGACTTAGCTCTCATCATAAGGATAAGCAAACTCGTATGACGCATATACTATTCGGTTTCTCAAGTTTTTGTTTTTTAAATCAGCAAGGGTTTCTCAAAATCACGTCAGATTCTCACGACTTTATTCTTTTGTAGTGATCATGAGCATAAATCACATCATTTGTGTGAATGACTACATTATTCACGTCTTGTTCTCGTACCCATACAAAGTGATTCCATAATGCATTTTCTATATGCTTGCATCAGCAAAAATTCTAGACTATTCAGCTGATTCTCCAATTTCTACTTCATTCCGTACCTTCTACCTTCTATCTCTGCAAATTCTGTCGACAAACTATACCCTTGCCAACGAATTGCCGAATTTGTATTGTCACAAATTTGAATCCTTTGATTTTCGTAGTAATCAGCGTACTATTAGGTTGGAAAGAAAAGAATGTCGTTATAACAAAGCAATAGGACAGATCCAAAAACTATATGAGGAATACCATTCGATAGAGCAAAGAAAGCTCTACAAGATGACTTCTGCATATGACCAGAAATCTTGATTTACCCATGTTTGAAACCAAAACTCAAGAGCAAATTATGAAGCCAAAAATTGAATTTTCGCCCTAAAATTCCTACGATCCTCTCACTTGCCCCTGTTAGTAACTGACACATGCAATTCAACACTTACACTTGCTATAGTTTTCTCATGCTTAGAAATCAAGAAAAAGTTGGAAAATGGAAAGTAACAAACTCCGCCTTTGATAGTCCTGAGCTCCTCCCGTAATGGCCGTTGTTTACTACAAGCCTCCAAGATGCCTTAGGGCCGCATGCACTAACATCACCGCGGGGAGGGGATCGCAGCTTAAAAGAAAGCTTTATATTTCGAAACTCCAGATACCTGGATTTCACGTTGTGTACTTATCCGTAAGTATTCCTACTACCCTTCACTATGAACATGTTGGAGAGGAGCGAGAAGCTGTACAAACCGCATTTTCCAGCTTTTGTATGATCCCTGATGATCCCCGGCGCTTTTCTTTGAAGTCATTTTTCTTTCTCCAAAGTTAACGAAAAACCTCCAAAGTTCTGCAGATTATCCAACCTGACAGTGCTAAGCATGTTCGTGACAAAGAACAAATGATGTTTTGAAGTCATGAAATTTTCGATGATCCACAGGTTGAAATTTGAGGTTTGCCAAAAAATTCAACTTTTCAAAAACTCATTTGTTCTCATCAGCAACATGCTTAGCACTGTTGTGATAGATGTTCAGTACAGCTTTGGAAAGTTTTCGTTAACTTCGGAGAAAGAAAAATGACTTTAAAGAAAAGCGCCGAGGATCGTCAGGGATCATACAAAAGCTGGAAAATGCGGTTCGTACAGCTTCTCGCTCCTCTTCAACATGTTCATAGTAAAGGGTAGTAGGAATACTTACGGATAGGTACACAATGTGAAATCCAGGTATCTGGAGTTTCGAAATATAAAGCTTTCTTTTAAGCTGCGATCCCCTCCCCAGCGGGGAGGTTAGTGCATGCGGCCCTTAGTTCTTGAATAATACCAATTTTAGCGGAAAAAAAACCGAAAAAGCGACATTCTTTTCTATCCGACCTACTATTTCGGTCAATTTGTCCAAAACTTTGAGACATAGAATTCTTATAAAACTATCCATATTGTTCAAAACAGTCCTACATTATAAAAATTTTAGTACCATACGCTGATCAAAATGGATTTTGAATTTCACAGATTAGAAAACTTGATAAAAACAAAGACAAGATAGAAAATATACAATAAAACTTGAATTAGCAAAATGGTATGATTTTGAGATAAGACCAGTTTCTCTTTTTTAGAGCTTTGGGAAATTAAAGGCCTTTCAGTTGATGATGGAATGCTGGTTGGTCACAAAATCTCATTTTCACTTGATAACCTCAGAACTCTGAGAAGCTAGAGAGACGTTTCAGTCAATGATAAGATGCTGATCCTTCACAGACTCTCATTTTGAATTTATAGATTGATAAGTATCGGGCAAATCACAATGAAATTCATTATGTTGATAGAAGCTGATTTTACACTCTTCGTGTATTAGTGGCTGCGCTAACGGTGTTTTTAAAATGTGTAGTTATTTTTTTTTCAGAAAGTTAATGATGTTGCTGAAATCTGAAAAATTTACTTTTACTCACCCACAATCATTAACTCTAAATTTAGCTGTCTCTATTTCCTGTCAAAAGTGTAAATGTTAACGACCAGGTTTATAATTATTTCCGATAAATTTTCACCCTCACTGTGAGTAAAAACAATAAATTCTGACATCACCTTTCCGCAGAGAATATCACTATTTCTGTTCCTTGTACAAATGTAAATTAACACTTGAACTTGATAATCATTCAGTTTGTGCCTAGCACGAAATGCATGTCATTTTCATGCGTGAAATTGTTCTTGTTTTATCTGCAAATGGTGTCATAGTCTAAGTGTAGGTGTGGCAAAAAACATGTACTTTGTAACCGATATCAGTGCTATGCATTTTAAAAATGTGAACATAATGATTTCATACAACTAAAAGTACATATTTGCATTCCATGATGTTCTCAAAGTCTACGGTATTTCCTCCTCAGTTCCACTGACTCATTGTTTATGTGAAAGAACCTTTGCAGGGATTATAGAAATAAAACCCTTTGAGGGATAAGAAGAACTTTAGATCTAAAGAATCATTAGCTAAGGCATACGAAAGAACAAAAGAAATTATCATTGTTATCATTCTTACCTTCAAACTTCAGGCAGTGTCTTTGTTGGAAAGATTAATCACTTTTTTTTTTAATTTTGTTTTGTCGGATAGGCCTAATCCTCTGTCCTTTTTCTTCTGAGGACATTCGAGGATATAGAGGTTGCTCAATTTTGAGGAAAAAGTTGTTAGTGCTTCGCTTTGGGCAGTGCTCCCGGAACCGCTAAATTTTCCACATATGGCTGACATGTTGATCATATAATTCCTTATATGCTCCGCATGATAGGCATTTTTTATAGGTTACGGTAGGTACGGTAATAAATGAAGGGGTATTTTACATAGGGTTTGCGATATCGTACACTTGTTGGAGCAAAGTCTTGCTGTGGGATTGCGGTGGGATCCTAACCATACACTCACCATAACCCTACCAAAAGACTTTATCAAAATGACTTTGACAGTTACCGTCGAGTCGTCGATGCACGGATGGCCGTAGGCGTGCTGCCCGGCCAAATGTTGTGCCAGTACAAATCGCTGTTTCACATGTCGCGCTCTGTAACATTTCAGCCGCGTCGCGCGTGTGCCGCAGTCTACGGTCAGTCCGTGCGGTCGACGACTCGACGATACTATGATCACCCAAACTCCTGCAATCATATTAATCAATCCCTTTCCGCCGAGTAAAGTAGCACTACCAAAAAAGTAATTTCTATGCCTTGGCACCCTCCCCCCCCCCCCTCCCCCTCCTTCCTGAAAAAGGACCCCACCATGCAAAACGAATCGATACCAAATTCGGAACAATGAAACCAGTGAATCTAGTCCAGAAATATGATAACCTAATGCGTGCAACTGCACACAATGTACATGTACTGAATTCTATTGTCCTTCCACATGTATTCATTCTATGACTAGGAGACGCGAGACCGCCTTGCACACATTGTCAAAACAAGCCTAGTCGTCGTGTACTTATCAGGTTAATACTTGTTATTTATCTCGTCCAGGTTTATTCACTCTTTAGAAACAGGCAAGAACAAACTCAAACTTGTTAGGACAATGCCCGCAATGCGGTCTCGCGTCTCCTAATCATATAGTGGATGATATATACTGGATCACACGAATCTCCATTATCTGAAACCTCTTTCCGTACATACAAAGTTAATAGTAGTACTTTCTTATCACAAAAACTAACTTTCAAATGGAGAGACAAAACATCATATTATTATTCACCCTGGAAAAGAATGGAATTAGATTGAGTTTCTTAGCAGGTGGGCGTGAGACCATTCATAGCCAACGACAAATTTAGCCACCAAAGCTGAAGTCATAAGAATATGCCCCAACTTTTTCGAAGCAGCTTCTCGCGCCTACGCGTCTCCAACAAGCTTTCTGAATCTAACGTATTAGTCAGGCTTGCGCGCCCCCTCATGGGCTGTTCTAAACTCTTCATTTCATAACCACGATGTAGTCTGTTTCCAATCGAAGTCAGATAACGTTGGTATGGTTATCAGCAGCGCTGGGTGCTCGCAAACCATTGTCACCTTAGCAGCGTAAGATTGAGAAGAGGCGGTAGAGTGCAGACATGGTCCTGTCACGATAGCCAAGTATGCGTAGACTGACAAACCTTTGCCGCTCATATCACACGATTGTGACAGATTGTATGTTCGTGGTTTGTGTTCGCCCAAAGGCGTACGCTAGAGCTTTGCGGAAAATTCTTAATCAGTTCTTGAAATTACATCTACTGTATGAATAATGAGTTTAGATGGTCTGTGCAAACAATTTGTTTATACTTGTAAATAACCAATGTAATCTTCAAAAATTTTTGAAAATTCAATCCAGTCCTATAAAATTTTTCCGGAGGCTTTTCCCCCTCCCTCCCGAGCAAATTCTGGGCACGTCATCACTGTACCATACCACTGATGGCAAATTACTTGTTTATCCGTGTTCGTTCCGTATCCGTTTTAACTGTTTATGCAAAATCTGCTGATTACATCAGACAACAAACACTTCCACTTTTTGGCAAAGAAAGTTTTACATTTTTGTCTATCTCCAAATATTTGTAGCTATATTCCGCAGCCACTTTCTGATTGCGCACAGAATGCTTTCAAATCTTACTCTTTATGCCATCTTCCCCGCACGAACGTTGTCGGCACTGCAAAAACACCATGTTCCGTCAAATGAGTTGGCACTATGTTAACCACTATGTCAAGTGCTACTTCAAGCCTTGTTTCTTGATGAGGCTTATATCTCAACTGATATATACTATATTTCTTGCTTGGGGGATATAAGAACGCTACGCTACTCATGCCTAACAAGCCTAAACTTGTCCTCTCTACTATTTCAGACTGAAGAAAGTTTGAAAAACAAGTTTCAACTTGTTCAGCACAAGCATTCGTAGCTTTCATGTGCTTGAAAGATATATAAGATGACGGCACCAATGGAAAATCTCGTGAACGATGAAGATTTGCGATCGCAAGCCGTAAATCATGCAGGTCTGCACGATGCAGACACTGCAGCCTGTTCGACGGTCGTTTACAGTGTGCGTCCGCACTGCATAAACAATCATTCGCCGGAAGCCATGCTTGTTTTTTGATCATTTAAGCTGCTGTCTTTGCTGTTTGTGATGATGTTTGTGTCTCTCGATGTATAAGTGGGTGTATGTTGCGTTTGCCGTGGGTGGTCTTGGTTTGTTTAGGAAATAGTTCAGGGACCACTAATCTGGGGTAGCTATTTTAAGCGATGAAGCCTCGCAGATACCATTTTCTCCCGAGCGTTATTTTTCTTTTCAAAAGTTGTTTGTGGCTTCTGAAGGTTTGGTTCACTTTTGAACAATTCGCTGGGATTTCGGGCTGATTATTTCGCTTTCTGGAAGAGTTGCAAATCATCGTAGATGATACTTTCGTGTGTTTTTTCCCATGTGAAGTCCTTAGTTGTGCAGAGGCTTTTTGGAGGAATTATATGCGTCATAGAAAAACTGCTGCTTGTTCGTATCGAAGCATTTTCGCATACTTTCAGTCTTCAAAGACAGAATGTAGTTCTTTACTTGCTGTAAATTTTTGTAATCATCGACCATCGTGTACACTTGCTGTCAAATCTTAGCTCAGCTGGTGCAGTTGCACATTTTGGTCTTTGGATATTAGCCAGTTTGGTCAGGTTATTCGAGCACCACCACCAGACATATTTACCTTCGTCCAATCCAAACAAACATCTGCACTTGTCGATCGGATTTCAATGCGAGCATGTGAGAATTTGAATTGCACTGCGAATGCACCACGTAAATTGAATTTTCGCGGAAGATATACGTAATTGTTATGCGTATCACGGGATCAGTTCCATAAACATTTCTGGGCAGATGTGTTCCTTTTTCACTTTTTTTACTACCTTTCTTTCCATTTCTCTTCGTCAACGCTTTGTATAAGATTTGACGTCTATTCCACGTAACGTTACTCAACAGGTTAAAATTACAGGTTTTTTTATATCATTGCTTAGAAGCTGAGTATCGCATTCGTCTCGTGACCATTCGCTCACAATGGTATAATAGATTAAGATGGATTTTCCTCCTCAAAATCAAGCCAAGCGAGTCTTTAGCATTCTTATTTTGCTGATTCCTGATTTTGAAGATTTATAGCTACTACCAGTGACTTGTTGGCGACTGTAAATCGAAATGAAAAAAAAAAAGAATTTTTCACTATATTTTTGTCATTTTTCGTTGTAAAATTGTAAGATGCTTCGCAACATTCGCCTTCTTTCATGTGTGCCTTTGTCTAGATAAATAAACTAAAAAATCCACCCCTTTTACACGTAATAGTAATAAAAGAACATCAATCATCCTTATTCGCTCCTGTCCTCGACAGAATTATCGCCTTGATCAGCTCTATCCGCTCGTTTCGTAATGCAAGCGGGGCAATTCTTCTTGCCCCCCGACAGCCCGCGTGGGTGGGGGCGGTCGCTTCCGGCGCTCTTTAGCTCCTCGTCCCCGTCCGTCACGTTACAAAGCGCGACCGATGGAATGAGCTAGACACCACGAATTTTTGATATTCTCACGCTTTTTTCCGCTCATAGTCAATATTTGGCTTTCCTAAGTTTAACCTCATCGCTTTAGCTGTTTCTATTCGGCCAGTCGGAATTTTTTTCTGTTAGCTTATCGATTAGTCTCTTTTCTTCGCATTTTTCCGAACTAATTTTGCATTTCAAGCTAATATTCTGCGATTTACTTCACTCATCACATATAATCCAGCATTTGCTGGCTTTCCTGGCCACCCTCTAACAGCTGTTCTGTGATCTCAAATCAATTTTTGTGGAACCACTGTGTTGTTTTCAACTTGTTTGATTCTTGGTATAAATTCTCCAAGGTGGTCTCATTCTTCTCTTTTTGCTTATCTGATTTTCACTTCAAATCATTGAAGTTATTATGCTTGACAACATTCTCCCTACCATTTTAAATGTTCTTCTTCAAAATG
Organism: Cylicocyclus nassatus; assembly: GCA_958299035.1. NCBI lineage: Eukaryota > Metazoa > Nematoda > Chromadorea > Rhabditida > Strongylidae > Cylicocyclus > Cylicocyclus nassatus. The sequence continues at coordinate 16,946,748 of CATQJL010000305.1, forward strand.
TTGCAATTTTATCCATTTTATTGATGACGTTGCTTCATATTCTATCATGTTCTGATATAGCATCTTCTACTGACAGCAAAACATATTTTCGAATGGTTTCGAATTGAAATAACGATTTTTATAGTTTTGTGTTTTGTCTCACTTCTTAAGCCTTGTGCAATCGCCTACTGTCAGAAGAGACATTCCTTCTTTTCGGTCTTGTGAAACAATCTTCTAGCATTTTTTACTCGTCACTCGTTTTTTTACGCTCGAATCGCATCCTAAAACCAAATTTTTCAGAATTGTTATGGTAAGCACCCCGGTCCCTTCTACATCATCCTATCGAGAGGAAGGAATCACTGGCAAAGAATTGGACCATTATGTCAAGACGGAGCCTCGCTCGATATGCATTTTAGATTGCCGAATAGGTGGATCTGCCATCAAAAATGCATGCAGGTAATTTTTGCACCAACTGTTAAAGTAGTTTTTTTTTCCATTTTGTATGCATGGGAAAAGCTTCAAATTGTTTAGAGTACGGCTTCCGAATGTTTTATTTCGTCGTTTGGTTAACTGCTCTTTGTCGTTGTCCACTATATCACCTCGCCTTAACGATCCGGATGTGAAAGTGGTCATTATTCCGGATCACGGCGCTGACAGCACAACATCTGATGCTTTGGCAAATGCTTTGCGAAAAGCAGACCTTCAGTATCAGGTCCTTGCTGGTGAGAAATAAAAATTTTTATTACGTGATTCATATTTTCACGATCTCTTTCAGATCCTGTTGAGGAAGTTCTCTCAGCTTTCCCATCATTACGCGTCGATGATGAACGGCAACCCTCCCGAACATCTGGCGACGTAGTGTGCCTAAATCTCAAGTGCGTAATAATTTTTGCAGTGTCTAAACAAGGTTTTGTTTTTGAGTCCCATTGTTATTGTGCAAAAGTTATCTAGAAAACATCATGTTTGTCAAAACGTCATTTTTCTAATCTTTATTTTCCTGAAATTTTTCTTGAAATTCATTCCCTGTGGGACATTCATGTTGCTCAACTATGTTTTTCACTATGCTCCCTCATTTTAGTGCCCTTCGTATCGAACCTGGTGTTCCACCATCTACAGACAAGCGCCAAGTCTTCCCTGTCCAAATTCTGCCCTACCTTTTCCTTGGCAACTACGAAACTGCCAGCGACGCTCAAGCCTTAAAGCGGTGAGTATTTCCCCTTTTCATCGAGTTCATTGTTACACAGCCACCTTACAGCTCAACTAATTTTTTTTGATTTCACCATAAACCAAATTTGCCAGCTTTCACGTTATTATGTCAGACAAAACTATTTTTTCTTTATTGCTTGGAGGCTTTTTGCTTTTTTATCACTTTTCAATCTTTTATCACTTTTCGAGTCCTTTTTTGCGACGTGTAACGTTGGACTTTTGTTACGTTATGATGTCATAGAATTTTTTTTGTGCTGATTCTTTTGATGATGGAACTTCCTGTTTAGCTTAACAAGCTTCCAACGCAACAGAGCGTTGTTTTATTTTTGTCTTTTTTTTCACTATTCAACCCCATTGATTCAAATAGACACACCAACGTTGTCATGTGCCAAAAAAATTTCGTTGCGTCAATTATGCATCACATTACATTGTGCCACCACGTATTTTACGCCAACGCGAATGAATTCAATTCGATCGTAGTAAGGCTGCTTTGCTTTACTTTTTTTGCTCTTGAAGAACAAAGCATGGATTTGGAATGAGTTGGTGCGGAGCTCATTTAATGAAATGAAATTGCTCTGTTTTTGGTTGATTTGTATGCGCGTGTTCATTGCTTTGTGAACTTTTAATCGAACCCAAGCAAGGCTTTTTTGAGTGCATGAAGATTAGTTGTCCTTTTTTGATAGCGCAGGATTATCATGGATTTCTTTTGTTGTGGATAAAATTTATGTCTGAGCCATGCTTTTACTATAACGAAAGTGCTATTTCTGGGAATTGTCTCGTAAATATCGTTTGCACTATGATATAGGCGGCTAAAGTGCTGGCTAAATTTAGAAAAAGTTCTCAAGCGGGGGCCGCGCGTCGTTGTTGTTGTTCCTATATGCATGAATGTGCTAGAATAATGTTAGACCTATCTTTAGCTCACATCAAGCTTGTCTATAGTGTTTGCACGTGATTTGCATAAGCGTGGGAAGGTGCTGCGTTTGATTCATATTTGTGAAAGCGATTTGTAATCTCTTGGATTAGCTGTATCACGAGATGTAAGTTAGTGGAACGAAATTCTGAACTCTTTTTTCTCTGTAATCATGACAGTTTTATTTTGAGGGATAAGTTAAGCATTTTATTCGATGATTTCCTATTTTATTGACTCATAGCTCTTTCAGGATTGGTGCGCACTATATCATCAACGTCACCTCGAACCTCCCAAACACATTCGAGGATAACCCATCATTCCACTATTTGAAAATTCCTGTCGACGACAATAGCTCACATAATCTCACGCAGTTTTTCCCAGGCATGTCAAACTTTTGTTCCTTCTTCTTTTGTATTTCATTGAACGTTTTCCTTATAGAAGCCATTGCCTTTGTGGAGGCTGCAGCGCGTGCTGGCGATGCTTGTCTTGTCCATTGTTTAGCAGGGATTTCTCGTAGTGTCACTGTCTGCCTTGCATATTTGATGGCGAAAAATAAGTAAGTTTATGGTTCTCCTTTGCGTGTTTCTATGTTTATGTTTATGTTTTAGGTGGAGCTTAGAAGATGCTTACGATTTGGTGTTGCGTAGGAATGCAAGTATAGCTCCGAACTTCCACTTTATGGGACAACTGACGGAGTATGAGCGCCATCTTGGAGTACGAGGCGCAAACGTAGGAGTGAGTTGTACTACTTGTGCGTTCTTTCATCTTGTCACGACAATTTCTCTAATGTTACATTGAGCTTTATGAGCTTTTTCCCGTTTGTGCACGATCTTCTACTCGTTATCTCCACATCTACTTTTTTTGAATCAAGCATCTCGGTAGTTGTTAATGAAATGATATTCATTCTGAAAGCTGCAAATCACATACTGTTTTTTACTGATGTTTTCCTACCTTAAAAATGTGCAGCTATCACCTTTCCTTTACGGCATTAGTCTAACAAACATCCCGACAATGAGAATTTACCCCTTGACACAACTTTTCTCTGTTTGTTTCTTTGAATATTTGAAATCAATTCTTGGAACACCCTAAAATGTTTTCATTTCAGAAATACCCAACGATGGCTCCACTTTCACCATCATGTTCAGCTCAAGCGGCTGTTACGGCTGCGTTACTCACTCCACCTCCAACTAGTTGTTCAACGTCTCCTCAGAGTTCTGCGCATTCAGCAAAGAGTTTCGATTAGTCCGTTTTCCTTTCTTCTGATATAGAAAGCTTGTATGAATGTTTTATTTGGTACAAAGTTTTACTTGATAATCCATTCACTTCCTAAATTGTTCGTATGCTTCTAGCACCATTATAGGAGGTGATGTCTCCCCCTCCCCTTCATATTATTAGAGATAGGCACGATATTGTCGACAAAGTTTCTCAGCTGAACAGATACCTCAAGACCAAAATCGTTACAAATTTATATGTCGTTGTTTATCGCAATGTTGCGACAGTATTCTTTCATTTTGTTGTGCCTGCAGTTGTTCGTGTTTCTGTGCATATACATAGTCGGATTAGAATTTGATCCTCATAGTATGCCCTAGTGAGCCCTTCTTTCAATTTTGAATTTCCATTTGTACTATTTTTGACTGACAGAATATCATAATGCCATGACAATGACCTCTTTTAATATTTTGTATGACAATGTATTACAATAAATTACGCAAAACGATTCTTCTTGCATGTATCTCTTGGAATGCTGCAGTGTGATTGTAGAATGCCCATAGACATAGTTTACCCTGTGATTCAACTGGCTTGGCGGTTGGAAGACGGGGCTTAGTGACCTAATTAAGGCTGGCTAATAATCAGAGAGCACGCGCGCGATAGAGACGCAGATTGCATCGCGGGCGTGAGTGGCTTTAATTGGGTCACAAAGCCCCGCCTTCCAGTCGCCAAGCCAGTTGAATCAAAGGTTACATAGACGTCTTAAACGGCAGCGCTTTATTACATCAAAAAAACGCCGGGTTTTGACATGCTGGTCAAGAATGGGGATTTCGCGCGGTAATGCTTTCCTGCAAGGTTGCGGTAGGTATATGGTATGGGGTGATGATTGCAATATGCTGTAAATTGAAATGTAACTTTGTACACATTTGACATACAGATAACAAATAACATATCTGTGGGGTTTTATTTCATTTAGTTACCGCAACTACTACTAACAATAAGAGAACTCTTAAGCCGCATATAGTCTTGATCAGTAATAATCCTATTGTAGAAAAACAGAGAAATCTCAGTCAATCCAGTGCGTATGCCTACCGTAATCTTACAAAAAGGATGAGTAAGAGACAAGTGAGAAGGGTTTTACTGTAAGTAGAAGGGAGCTTTAGTACAGGGCATCCCAAAATATGCTTTAGTAAGGGCATCCCAAAATGTGTCTGTTGATTGTTAATAACTCTCTTATTATGGAATCCCTAGAGAAGCCGTAAGTACTATTTTGTAAATCAGCTTGAACTAAAACGTACAGTAAGTGAATCTTTGGTTACTCTTCATTACTGTGGGATCACGCTAGTAACTTTGAAGATTTTGAGTCACGGAGGGTCATATTTTGCCTCAGGAAGGAAACAGACCCACCTGAAAACTCTCATAGTGGACTAATTAGAGTTGCTGATCTTGAATATAAATTTTGTATCTCATCATAGGATTTCCATAAAAGGTTATGATGTAAGCAGTCGGCAGTCGTAATTCTTCATAAGATATGTGATTATATCGTAAAAAAAAGCTTCACAATTTTGTAGTGTTGACTATTGACTCAGCGACCATGAAAGCTCTATCAAACAATTTTTCAGATTTTTTTCTGAAGATTATCTCAAATAGCGACTTTTCACTATAGCGCCATAAGCCAGAAGTTCCTACCTTAATCTTAAAGTAATAATGAAGAGCGGTCGGTGATTTGCTATGTAATGTGAATCTAAGTTGCAGCCAGATCACGGCACAAGAGCTATCAACATTTCAAAACAGTAGGCACATTTTTTGGGACACTACGTATAATAGCATTAGCATACATTTTTACTTCCTCATCCATTGACAACAACGGATACAGATCTTTTTTATCTCAGGACACAGAATAATGGAACATAATTTAAGGCTAAAAACAACAATAGCTATGTCGCTGAGCTATATACAACCAGGAAATTTATCCATCCATAAAGCTTATTTGAAGTGTGATGAGTTTATCCGATATATTACAATCAGCTCATTCAAACCGTGTTATCTATCTGCATTTAAACAATTGTTCTGTGGATTGGGAATCGGTTCAAAAAATATCTAGCACAAAAGTTGTAATAATACCGTTATTTTGCCTCAAGATTTCTCACTGCTTCAATTTTGCCTCCTTACTTTCAAGGTTGCTGCGTGAAGGTAAAATATCTCGCAACGTGGTGGACATCATTTTTGTTGTTGTTTATAAACCATTAAAAGCAGAATAATTCACCAAACTGCTTCTGATCCTACAAGTTTATTGTTTCTGATAGTCACTTCATTTTTGAAGATTCTTTCGGGTAATGTTCAAGAATGGATGGAAGGATCATATGAATATTGTCATTCTGACGGCGCCAGCAATATCGGTTCTCCTAGTGTTCTTGTGAAGATACGATAACTTAACTCCTCATTAATTTTTGGTTGTCGGTCATTGTAAAATACATGTATCTCACAGTGGCGGACCGAGGGGGGGGGGTGCGGGGGCAGAGCGCGAGAATGGGCTGCAAAATTTTTGAAATTTACTTACCTGGCCCACAAAAATGCGCAAATGACTTGTTTATTCTTGTAAACAATTAAAATAATTTTCGAAATTTTTAAAAATTTCAAATTAGCCCTATAAAATGCGCCCCTTTTCCAGATTTCAGGGTTTGGGGACCCCGCAAAAATTTTGAGAAGCACCCCTGAAATTTTTCCGCAGTGCTTCATTTGAAAACTCTTCAATTTTATTATTCAAGTCATTCCAATTTGTATATATGGTGTCGAAACCGCACATATTTGCAGCTGTAGGAATATCGTTGAATTGTGTTTTTTTTACTGTAATTGGGGCTTACGAGGCTTCATTCATAATGTTGTGTGCTTGATTAATCCGTTTGATAAGCAGTGGCGAAAGCAAAAAAACCTTGATAACCTCAATGCATTCAAGCACCTTTAATTAATGAAATGCTCCTCCAAAGTGCCATATTATTCAATCAGAATTCGATAGTATTGGAAGAAGAATGTGCTGTATTACTATATCGAAGAGAAAAAACAAGAAAAGGAAGCGATAAATTTAAAACTTCTGTAATTGATTGTTTCCACTCTAGCGAAGGATGGATAAACTCTTCTGTTCAATGCAATAATTGATGCTTACTATTTGGCGCAAAATTCTTGCATCATAAATTAGAAAGAAATCATTTTAAAGTGATTAAACAGACAATCAGTTTGCACAATATGCTCCTTGTTATTTAGACCAAAAGTACGAACTTATGGTGCATTTTAGAAAACGAATATGAAACAAAATCAACAAGTCGATTTGAAAAAAAAGTTTCATAACTATTTCTAGAAACATCCTCACTACCAACTTCTCTTAGTCGAAAAAGGCAGGTCATAAAAAAAACCAAAAATATTTTAAAATCTCAGTAGAAGTTTTAGCATTTTTAATCACAAATCGAAAATCACTTTCTGTGTGAGCTTATATAGCTGTCATATGACCTTATGAAATTTCATATCAAGCACATTCTTAAAGCGCAAGTTTTTCTCTCTACTATCTATTGAACAAAACAATTCATTCAGAATTTCAAAAATTTTGGTGCAAGATTTATGTATCAACCTAGTAGTTACAGTCTTCAAATCTTTGCTACCTCGTAGACTGTCCAATCTTTTCACAAACTGATAAATAACGTAAGATTAGAGTGCGTTTCCTTAGATTTTCTGATCTACTTTTGTATCTTGAGAACATCTCGAATTTAAGCCGCAAATGAGTCCCCCTACGCAGATGATTCGATAAAACTCTCTAGAGTAGACTTGAGCTGATGTGTCCTTATATATCTTGATGGTGCACTTCTTGTTTTTTCACACTGTTTATAAGATTTTGCAAGGGGAGTTGTATTGCGTGGGATCTCCCACAAAAGTCAAAGCCATGATTAGTCAAAGTTAATACCTCGGGGGGCTTTTGGACTGCAAAAAGCAAGAAAGTTCTTTGTGTGGCGGAGGAGGTGCTGCTTTATGTTTAGGCTCTAAAAAGATGCAGATTCAAAGTGCGTGGGTAAAACAAGGAAGCAGAAGCGGGGGGGGGGGAACTTCAGGTGGGAACTAGCAGAGGAAAAAGGAAGTCTTTGCTCGGATATGTAGCTCAATTTGCGTTAGTCGCCCCCACATCCTCGATTATTATAGCAATTTCAGTAAGCGGAAAGTGCAGATGAATGAATTTTTCATAAAGTGTTGGATCGAGGGCTTTAAATGAACCTCATCTGTGAATTAGTCATTGTTTTGAAATATAAATGATCAATTTAACAAGGGATTGCCCAGTATGTCGCTTTCAAAAAATAAATAATGTGCAATGTCTTTCAAGGATTTTATGAAAATCTATCTTGCCTTTTCTCTATATACTAGGGTTCGAAATCCAACAATGATAGAACAAAATTGGGAATAAATTATTCGATCATAAATTATATGTTTGTCCTCAGGGCTCGGCACGAGGTGGCTAGATGAAAATGGAAAAAACGAAGTCCCCCTTGACTTTTGGGAATTTTTACGAAGTCCCCTATGACCCTGAACCAAATTTCTTCTAAAAACCTGAAAAATTCCCGAAAATCCCCCAAAAAACGAAACGTCGACTAAAAAAAAAAGGTCGCCGTCGTCAATTTTCCGTATGTCTTCGCTCACAAAAACGAAACCCCCTTTGCTTTTCGTCCCAAAAACGATATCCAGCTTGCTTGTAAGCCACCTGTGCCGAGCCCTGTTTGTCCTCTCTATGTAAATGGACGTAAACTAAAGAAATTTAGTACAAAAACAAGATAGTCACAAAATATGACCAGAGTATGCATATCGTTGTCTTCTATGGATTTTGGATAAATTATGTAAAGATCCGAAACTGCTTATTTATTTTAATTCGGATATATGATGTCTGAACATTTAATGTGATGTGTTACGCTTCCAGCTCTTATCTGCATAAGAGTATGAATTATCGAATAAGAGACCTGAGGCCGATTTCGATCGCTACTTTATGTCAACAATAACTGTTCCTACAAATATGCTTATCATTGGGTTGATGCATGATTTTTGCCTCAGAAATTTTACAATTCCATTACTTTTCCAGCTTCAACAAAATCTTCTAATTTGATGCGTAGTTGAGAAGAGAAATCTTGCGCTGTTCGCGCATGTGGAGTCAAGATCTTTTGATGGCGTATGGCAAGATACAAGCTGTTCAAGAAAGAAATCAAATTTTTTGAATTTTGTCCCTAAAATTGCTGGATACTACATTCCGTATGCACATCAAAGAGCATACTTTGTAAATTGATTAGTTTGTTATACATTTTCAAGACGATTTTTTCAGCCTTGGTGCAGTTATGCACCAACTTAATACCATTTTTACAAATTCACTGCACAGCGATATCTGATTACTGGACTTTTGTGTGATTTGTTTTTTTGTCAAGGATAAGGTGAGAGGTATGAGCGATATAAAGTAGATTGGTGGTAAGCGAGGTTGCTTGGTAATTCTGCGTCTAATCCTGGTACCTCCTTAAACTTATTTCAATGGCGTCATGTGTTTGATCCCAGATTTGCTTGCTTATCAGCTTTATTCCAAAATTAAGAAAATGGTGAACTTCCGAGAGGAGTTAGAGTTGCTTGAGGTCAGCAAAAAACAATCTTCAATAATCGTGTGATTGGCTACTCTGTCTGAGTGATACACTTTTCAGCCTTTCAAGCACTTCTTAAAGGAAGTTTCAGTTGCTAGAGGTGTAGCCCTGCCCCTGCAGTGCAGAAATTTGGTTTTTTGAAGAAAACGATGAGGTAAGTTTCATATTGCATTCTGTAAATATCAGTAGAAATATCACAACTGTCAAAAAAGTGATGACCGAAGTCAGCGCAACCCGCAGTTAATTCAAAACCAGAAATTTCAGGACACTTTTTTATACTGCTTTTTTCCGTTTGATGAAAACAAGGGTGTGCCGTTCTCGAGCAGGCAGTTGATAAGATCAGCACGATTCGGTTGAAATTTCACGTACATTGTTCTTTTTATGCTAATCCGTCAAACTATGACAGTTTTTTCAAAATAGTGATAGGGGACATGATTGTTGCAAAAACTCGGCACTTCCAGCACAACAACTCTTGTTTTTGATTTTTTGTTCAAAAAAGCTTATTCAGCATTCCCGTATTGTTATGATTTTGCCGGACCATAATTCAGTATAAGATTCACAGATACAAAACTTATATCTTGATTGAATGGAGCACTTGTACACGCAGTGCTCATTGCGCGTCAGTCAATTTGGCCACCACAATTAGAATACTTTTGAAACGTTTGTTCAGAATTCTAGAAGAACTCGGATTAGAATTGATGTTGACTCCAAAGGCTTGCAAGTAAAATAAATCACCATAACAGACATCCATGACTTAAAAATGGAAATTTTTGTTTAATGTTCAATCACGGCAGATGATATGTATGCATTGCTTGCAAGAGGGTTTAATGCCGCTGAAAAATTGAAATTATTGAAAGTTCGTTTTTCCATATACACTCTCAGATATGGAAGTTTTGGCAATGCACGGAAAAAGTTTTGGAATATGAAAGTTTTGGCAATGCATTAGTAATGAAGCAACATTTCGACAAATAATCCATTTTTGCACGAAAACGTTTCCAGCCTAGGTATCAAAGTTAAGCTGTCTTTGTTGTGCAGAAGTAATGTGGTGTTTTATTGTTAGACACATACGTCTTGTATCTAGTCACACTACGACTGATGAGTGGATAAATTTTTTTTGGTGATACAAAAATTCTTCAGATTAAATGACGTCAACCTTTGAGAATACTACTTAAAAATTCTTGAAAATTTTCAAGGTTTCGAGCAATGTTTTGCCGAAAGACTGCAATGCCTTCTTGTGAATTCTTCTACAAGGTTATTGTTTGGAATATTGTTACTAAAAATGTTTGGAAAAAAGTGGTAAAAAAATGCTGTCAGGTAACGGCCAAATTGCCATTTTTCTTCCTATTTACATTAGTCATCTCAAAATTCAAAAGGTCGGACAAGATCCAATGTCACGATTTTCACAGAAATAATTCTCAAAACTCTTTTTGGTTCTATTTGTACAGCAGATCATGTCCAGCCATCATCGTCTGATCGATTGTTTCGATAAGACTTTCGTGGAGTCAGTTTGCACGAATTGTTTGTAACGTTCGTACCGTCTTGTTTTTCCAACCTTTTTTTCTTGTAGTACTACTTTGTTATCGTAGGCAAAGTCACGACACTGCTGTATTTCATCGTCGCTGTTGATAAACTGATTCAAAATCTACTTTCCATATGCCGATTCTTCAAATAAGTTATGAATGAAAGTCCACATTTGCCAAGTATTCAAAGATATTTTATTAGGCTGTCCCGAAAGTTCTGTCGTTTGGTTTTTGAAAAATTGTAACTTTCTGCTATCTCATGGATTCACTTCATTATATTTTTATTAGGAATAAGTCTTTTGCTTTCGAATGCTGTTTTGCTTAGCTTTTGCTACGCACTGACTGCGGAGATAAAAATAGAAAAAGGAGGTTATATTTCTGGTCATTTTAACTTGGGTCGCCAAAAGTCTTGAAAGACTGCAATAAAATATGAAATCGTCACGTAAGTTTTTTAACCTACTCTTTTCAAATGTGAAAAGTTTGTCTTGTTTGAACGTTTCTATGAGAAGTTATGAATAAGCACTTTACTACTGAAACGGCAAAATTGATTAATTTGTCACTTTTCTCGAAAATCATAACTTTTTACAGACACATCCAAACAGCACAGAATTTTCACAGTTGCAAAGACTAGATTATGAAACTTGTGTACTGGCGATTTCAGATTTTTCTGCAGCGTTTCCGATTTTTGGCAAATTTTTGAATTAAAATGACCAAAGCTTATGTGGTCTTATTTTTATATTTTTATATCTGCCGAGTGTGCTCAGACAATTATTGCGACCACCCGCGGAAGGGCCCGCGCCGACGTTTCATCCATGCCGCGGGTGGTAGAGTAAACGCACGCTAAGCAGCCGAGAGTTACCCGTGGATGCACCGGTAAGCGCTCGAAGGACGCCAGCGGATGTCCAGACAAGCTCCCGACTGATGCGCGATATGCATCCGCGGGTGGCCCGATACGCAGTTGCTAAACGTAGTACAATGTACATTTATTCCATTTTTTGCATCTGTTTCCATTTTCCTGGCCCTCGCACGTAGGTCAGGGTATGCGTCAAGTTTCCATTTTCCTCGCCCTCGCACGTAGGTCAAGGTATGCGTCAAGATTTGTCTCCCCTCATGAAGCCCCGGTTCCAACTTCAGGTGGTCTGGGGGAAGATATCTTACCAGACCGTTTTTGCTACTAGCCACATACCGAGGAACGACAAGCAACAGCATAAACGTTGAGGGTACCTCTATCAGCGCGGCGTATCTCACGCGAGTAACGTTTTTGCTTAGCATGTAAGAATTGCGGCGTCCGGCAAGGCCAGACTGATTCTGTTAAGCCGTTGCCTAGAAGGGCCGGGGCCTGCCCGAAAATGATGAGCTCGGCGCCCATTAAGGCCCGCGGCTGCTTTCGATAAGGTCCGTGGCCCGCCCGACTGTTTTTTCCCGGGCCGCGGGTGTCCCAGTAGAAGAATTAAAACCCGCGGCCTTTAACTAGCGAAAACATTGAGCCGCTGGTCGCCGAGCAAGTGAATTAAGGGCCGCGGATGGTCAGTATCAAAATTCAACGCCCGTGCTACAACTCGCCTTCCAGAAGAGCTTTGCAGGTGCAGAAAGCGGATTTAGAATCAGTGTTCCATGCTTCATGAGACAGTGAACATCTCACCTAGTAACTCCACTTCTATGGAGTAACCTTCCTTTGTAAGTAACCTTGGAGAATCAAAATCTTTGCGGCGCAAAAACTTTGCTGAAGGGCGTAGTACGAATACTTCAATCCATCAGGGAATGACTCACTGACGTTCTGTGCTCATAAAGGAAGGTCGAGTTCTCAAATACTCGAAAAAGTTATTCATGCGGTCTCTTTGGCGCCTTATCGGCTCACGATGGAGACTTTTTGCTGGTGTTTCGTGGTATGCCACAAAATGGTAAGAATTCTGTTAAAGGCAATGTCCGGGCAAGGTGGGGTTTTGGGATTCCAGTCCCATGTGAAAGCGGCCCACCTCAGACACAACATGGCGCAAGTGCCAGCTTAAAACGTTCGACCTAAAGCAAGAAAAACGATCGCAAAGTGGGAAAACTTACGCATTGGGGCAAGGTCCTCCGAGCTGTTTGAATTCCTGCTAGACGGCAGAGTACGCATGCTGCCACAGTTGAAGTCGTAGGGTCCCGCAGCGACTCTGCGTCTTAGCTTGGCGGGGACCGTCGAATTTCGAATTGTAAGGGCTTGGAAAATGCATGTTCCCGCCGTTTTCGCGCCTTCTAATGTGGATTTCGGATTCACCGTAATGGGCAACCCCCGGTACGTGGATTCTCTGAAAATCGAGTTTTTGCCCGGACACTGCCTTTAATGCAACCAATCTATAATAACAGCATGCTTGAAGCTACTCAGACAATCGAAGGGATACCTCCGGAGCATGAGAGGGTCCCGGGACGTCACCTGACGTCATAAGAAGGGAATGGGACCCCTTCCAGGACTCGCAAATCTCTGCTCCGGGTGCGCCAGATTTGGAGGAGCCCCGGAGCACCAAAATGAGTGAAATGGTAGGGCCTCGGAGTACGAAGTGGCAGACCCTCGCCATTTGCCCTCCGGAGGTATCCCTTCGACTGTCTGAGTATTGATTTTGAGCAAATCCGGATTAAATGGTCAGTTGTATGACTAATTTCTCACCAGATGACTCTACAATGCGATATTAGCAATGTAACAGGAGAAGTGTCTAGCGGTATAGATAGAAGCGTCACACTATTGCTGTGATTTGTGCGACTCCTGTGAAGCCCGTTATTGTGATTTTTACGAATCCTGGACTTCCTATGCGCCGCAATAACGCCGCGCTTTGTCGTTTGGTGATTCGTAGACGAGATTGATGGTTGTTAGAATCTGCAGTATACGTTTCCTTATACACAGATACCAGAATCAAATCCTCATTAAAAGATGTTTTGGAAGTGCCAACAAACATTTGAACGCATCGAGCATCTATACTACACAAGTTAGTTTGTTCTGCTAATGTCCTGGGTAGCTGCATACGCTCTGTGTGTCGCCTTGTGGATACAAAGCAGTGTATTGTTGGTGTATGCGAATTTTATTCCCAGATGGACATCAAATAGCACATAATAAGAGTTTAACATCCTAAAAGTTTTTGAATTCCGGAAGGAGATATATTTGATAGTTCATGAGTTGCTTGATTTTGCTGTTTTGGAATCAATTCAGAACAGCATGGAAGTCATAAACCCGTGAAAATGCAGTTAAGAACAAATTCATAAATATTTCAATACGCTTTCCAGCAAAACAGCAAACTCAGCAAATGGTAACCTTAGATAGATAGTAAGCCAAGGTATTGATCTGGTACTTCGTGAAAACTTGCATAACACTAAACGGAGTTTTGAGTTGGTGACGGCCGGAGAAGTCACGCCTCTTGAGTCTCCCCGCATCTATAAGGCTCGACAACGGTTTGCACCGTTGTTAGAACATGTCGAATTTGTTCTTTCATTCCCAGTACTTAGATGATGGAAATTGTATAGGTAAAACTTTAGAGTCATTGATCACACATATGCAAAGCATACGTGTGTCTTCTATCAGAGTGGATCATATGAAACCTGATGAGTTCTGCATTATCTACGTGTATACATTTCGTTTTCTCGACTTAAAGGCAGTGTCCAGGCATATCTGGGCATACCGGTTTTTGCCTGGAAACTGTTGAGGAGGTTATAGCTAAGGCGCTGCGCAAACCGCAGCGCAAATAATTCATTCACGGCTGAGAAATCCATTCACACTCCGCGGCTGCGCCGTGACCATAACACTTAGTATGGGTTCCAGCGCGAACGTAATGTTGAAGTGAGCGAAGTCGTTTTAGGGTTACGGTCACGGCGCAGGCGCAGGGTTTTCGGGGACGCATTTCTCAGCCGTGAATGAACAATTTGCGCTGCCCTCTGGGCAGTGCCTTAGTTAGGACCCTCTCATCAATTTCCAGGCCAAAAAGCCATTCGACCAGATTTGGACGCTGCCCCAATCAAGTGGAAATAATTCTGTTCCTTTGAAACAGTGATAAGCGGATGGTGATGTAAATATGTAATACTACTATTCACAGGATAAAAAGGAGAACCATTGTATGCTGCGAAGTTCGCGATTTATCTGATTTCGCTTAATGCGCAACACCAAATCACGAAGCGCGGCGTTATTGTGGTACATAGGAGGTCCAGGCACTTGGCCGCTCCCGATTGGTTTCGACCTTATGACTGGAAGACAAGCACACTGTTAGATAAAACAGCATTTATTCTTACAGCACAACAACAGGACTCTCAAGCTAACAACAGAAAAGAACAACTATAATTAGAGGTCCCCCGATTTGACCCTCTAGCGGGATCTTCGATCAGTCCTTGGGTTCTTCATGATCTAGTCACGTGAGGAGGTCTAGCTCTCTCCTGAGCGTTTTTCGCTCCCATTGGTTTCGACCTTATGACTAGAAGACAAGCACACTGAGAGATAGAATAGCGTTTATTCTTACAGCACAACAACAGGACTTTTAGGCCAAATAATAGAGAAGAACCACTATAATATGGCGTTGAAAGAGTTCCTCCGGTTCAACCCTCTAGCAGGATCCTCAATCAGTACTTGGGCTCTTCTTGGTCTGTGCACGTGAGGTCTGGCTCTTTCCTGAGCAGTTTTTTGCCTACCCACAGCCTCTGCTCACCCCTTCTAATTGATTTAGGGCCATACGATGCCCAAAAATCATTATAAGCACACTGTCAGCAACACACTGGCGAGAAACAGGACAGTTCACGAAAAAAAGGTGTTCGTTTACACTAATATAAGCAGCCCTCCCTCTTCTTTCCTCCAAAACTTAGAACATGACATTTTGAAGATTAAGTATGCGTTAAAAAGTGGCTCTTTTTTTTCAAAACCGGTACATTCAATTATCTCGATTAATCTTTTATCATCCTCATGACTACGCGGTGCAATAGCAATCCGACGGGCTCAACCTGTGTAAGAAGAGCATGATTGGTTTGCAAATTACCGTCATGTTGGGAACAAGTTTTGAACTCAGAAGCTATCAAAATTGGAGCTTGCTATCCATTCTAGAGGCAAGCTAATGGTGTCACTCATGAGATTACAAAAGATTTCGTCTCCTGGTCCGCAAAAACTTTGCTTCTATAGAAGGTTTGAGAATTCGGGCGGTGTGATGAACTTCCCGCTACTATAGTCGTTCTGATATACACCTCGCCTAAGCCGACCCTATGGTAATTCATGGATGAAAAAAATGAGTTGGAACTATTTTATTTATCGAAAATGACTTGTACCATTTCAGCTAGAGAAAATAGACACTCTAAACTGAGTAAAGAAAGAAATTACTCTTTTTCAAGATGAACTGGTTAAAATTGGCTCTTTCCTTATTGAAAAGAAGATTGTGCCAGAGAATGAGAAGTGCCATCCTACCGTTGGCCTCTTTAAGCACTCTGGCGGAGGCTCAGAATAGTGTGCACATGGCTCAATTCCATCGAGGACGTTTCTCCTCGGCTACAGGAGCGTCCGACGTCTTCTCACGTAACCTTCGATTCAACTGGCTTGGCTCCGTTAGGGCGGAGTTTTGTGATCTAATTGAGGCCGCTCGCGCCCGCGACGCACCTGCGTCTCTCTCGCGCGAGTGCTCTCTGATCATTACCTACCTAATTAGGTCACGAAGCCCCGCCTTTGCCGAAGCCAAGCCAGTTGAATCAAAGTAGCTTGTCTTGACCACGCTTGACGGAAGTGACAAAACGGAAAGTGACCGAGCTGGTTCCTCTTATATAGAAGGCCGAAAAGATGTGCGGGTGCGTCGAACGCTGGTTCCAAGATGAAGCAACTAACAATAAGATGTGAGTGGAAACACCAACTTAACCCATTCAACACATACAAATCGTGAAGAAGTGACATCAAAAGACAAATCAGAAATATAAAAAGGCGTTGCGGTCTAAAAAGATTTTTAAGACCTGGTTCATACCCCCTTTCCCGATCTTACCTCGATTAGGACTTTTCCCATCTTCATCCTTACGATCCTTTGGCAGCGCAGCCCCTGACTCCACATATAGTTGATGTGGTAATGCAGGCACGCACAAAGTGACCCTTGCAGCGGCGCGGTTCTATATGTCCTATTTTGAGATAGTTTGGAAAGAATAGCACATCTTCTGTTTGCGCTCAACCAATATCTGCTATTCAGCGGTCCGGAAAATGCGTGACAAATTGATGAAAGCACAATAGTTTCAAACTCGTTTTTCATAAAAGCATACCCCACATTTTCTCGTAATGTGAACTGCTCAACCTCTCAAGTATTTCTCTTGAAAAGATTTGATTGTAGGCTTCAAATAGCAGAGCACACAAAGCACAAGTTCAATATATCAAACGAAGTAAATTCAAAAAAAAAGACGAAGTCACCCAGAAAAGACGTTTTCATCCTTTTCATCTCATGTCAGTAAACAATGTGCTTATCACTAAACCGAATGTTCACCATCATCTTATCACTTATATGAGAAATCGCTACAAAAATCGTTTGAACCATTGATTTCCAAAGAAGGCTTAAATTTCGATAACATGTGCTCGTGCAACGTACTAATGCCATCGCGGTGAGTCATTCGCTGCCGCGCCCTCCTTCTCCTACATTCGATCACAGTGATTCCTTCCTTACTGGTATTGCCACCGAGCCGAACCATTGCTGACAAAGACTGACCTTGAAATTTCGAATCTAGTAATATTTAGCATTATACCTGGACGCTTTTAACACTCCTATCTATGTTAAGGAACTCTATTAAGTAGCACAGATCACTCTT
The DNA here is from genome assembly GCA_958299035.1 of Cylicocyclus nassatus. Lineage (NCBI taxonomy): Eukaryota > Metazoa > Nematoda > Chromadorea > Rhabditida > Strongylidae > Cylicocyclus > Cylicocyclus nassatus. The sequence goes on from CATQJL010000305.1 coordinate 16,963,994, forward strand.
CATACAAGCGGCTGTCAAATCCTTCATCTATCCGTCACATTCTTAATTACAAAGCTTACGTTTATCTTCTAATTCTAACTCGAAAATATCGCTTGCGAATGAATTAGTCATCCTCGTCTCCACGGTCTTTTTTTTTGTTCTCTCCGATACGGCAGTCTACCACCAATTGCCTACAATCACCTTTCTCAATCTCACCAAATCTCCTTCTTGAGTGAGGATACGAGCAGAATCACACACCTAGCCGCACTGTCAGCTATCTCATTTCACTTTTCTAATTCTAATTTTCGCTCTGTGGAATTCAAATCTTTGAATTTGTCCTAACTACAGTTGCTTTTCAGGTCAGAGGCGTAGGAAAACCTTATCCCATGCCAAACTGCCCGGCTTGTAATAAGCCAGTTTACTTTGGTAAGCGTGTACCATTGGAAATTTTTGAATTGTTTTCTACACGAATGAGTGCAATTCTGTTCACCTGAGTTATTATGCAGTCTGTCCTCGTCGTTCATTAGCCCATGATCTGGAGAGTGAGAGCAAATTTGCAGTGTTGATTAACCATGATGAACTTTGTAATGATCCGATCTAGGCGGATTTTCAGCGCTCAAAAGATTAATCGCGTGACCAAAGGCATAGAAAGCGCAAGGTGCAGGAATCGCTAATCACATCAGTATCATTGAATTATAGCGGTTGGCAGCGTTGTATGCTGTCAACCGCTATAATTCAATATGACCACAGCTTGAAAAATCCCAGTTGATCCAAAATTTTTCACACAAATGGCTTACGTGTTGTGAAAATTTGGATAGGCATTCCGTTTTCAATTTGCGTTTATTACCGCGCTAGGCGAAAAAGCGGGTAAAGGGTGTTTGCCCACCTTTTATCTACATCACACGCGCAGGTGATATGTGTTGACCTATGATATTATCACTAAAATACTTTTGGAAAATATTCAGAGAATCGATAAAGGAGAAGGGTTAGGGGAAGGTAGGAGGATTCAGGCTGAAAAAGGAGGAACTTTGCTCGCATCTATGTGGAGGAATAATGTTGCTCTGACTCAGTGCATCGCAATATTATCATCATATTCGCACCATATTTCAGCCGAACGAGTCACATCGCTTGGCAAAGACTGGCACAAACCATGCCTTCGATGTGCTAATGAGAACTGTAAGAAAGTGTTGAGTCCTGGCAGCCATGCTGAGGTTAGATTTCCGATTAGGTTGCGAAATCTGACTACAAATACTCTTTATTTTAGCATGAAGGCAAACCATACTGCAAGCAGTGCTATGGTGCCCTATTTGGACCAAAAGGTTTCGGACACGGTGGCACCGAGAGTCACACATTCCATGGCGGAGCCACCGGATAATCACCAAATTACTCTTTTTTGCATGTTTTCAATTTCGCAGTGATATGGTTACGTAACTGGTTTCTAAAGTTCATTTCTCGAATTTGATTGCAAGACTACTGTCAGATATCACAAACTCATTTTACAAATATTGGTCATTATAAATCATTTCTGCTATCGGTGCGCAGGCACTGTTTTCTCACTGTTTGCCATGCCAACGTGGGAGTTTGGGTACACAAACCGTTTCCAAATGAACGAGTCCACACCTTTGTAAGTCGGTGTTGCCCAATAGTCTGCTCTTTACAGGTCCAGGAGCTGAAAAAATTTGCAATTATACAGTGGGGGAAAAATGTGTAGAGAAACGAATGTCTGTAGTAAACACTTTTTCCTGACACCTTATATAGCATACAATCCTATGTTAGAAAGGACCAGTAGTTGTGAAAGAGGTGCCCGTTGACATTATTTGTTCCTATATCGCGAGAATGGCCGTTAGTTCGGTGCAAATAGTAGAATGTCGAAGTTCATTACGAATACTAGGGTGAGTCAAAAGTAATGAGAACTTCGTATCTCCTCTTAAACCTATTCTCAAATTAGGTAGAATGTGAACAGACAAATGCTCTAAACGGTATCCGATACGGCTTTTCTTCGTCTTTCCAGCAGTCATAATTTCCAACCAAATCACTTCGTAGTTGATGAAATATTTGCAGAAATTTTGAACCCAAAGCGTTTGCCGTCCAAATTCTGTGGTTTTTTCAGCGTGGCAAAAAATTCTAGATTATGATAATTTGAGACGGTAACCGCTCCAGTACTTTGCAAAATCAAGGTTTGATTATGAACTATTTTTGAAGCCCTCAATTTCGAAAGATTTTGTAAAGTTTGATGCATTTTTGTTTTGAGCGATTTTTTGAATTTTTTGGGCTTTTGAAAAAATGATTTTGAAAAGCTTCAAAATGCTGCTTTCGAAAGACCTAAGGGATGTTTTGCATTAAGCAGGATCTGCTCTCTCTTTATATAATCGAATTTGTTTGAAACCCTCAAACCAAAAGTTCTGAGGATTAGCTAAACTCACTCAAAGCAAAAATGACAAGTTCAAATGGGGAAATTTTTCCGACAACTAATAAGTCAACTGGGCCGTTGACCCAGCTGCTGAAAAGAGAAAGAAAAGTTACGTTCAATACATTTTACGGTACCCTTCTATCACTATTCTACACAATTTGCTAAAAGTTCGAAAGGGTGCGCGAAAAGTTCTCATTACTTTTGACTCAACCTAATATTCCAGCCAAAAGAGTGATTCGGTTTTATAAATCCGAAAGGACTCCATTTTTGAAGTCATCCGCACGAAATTTTGCACACATACACTTTGGGAGATGCGGGTGTCGAGGGTCATGTCACAGTATTAATAGGGCTGCGTGAAACCGGATGTGCCAGCTAATAGTTTGTAAATACTCTATCAAATTTTGAATTCTGTTTATGTGATCTCTTGACATATGAAAGCGAAAGTTGCCACGATGCCATCTGACACGATCTTATAGAAAGAAATGGAGCGCAGTCCAAAGAGACCTCAATAAGTGTGCTTGTCCAGCGTATGAACGCTTTAAGATGACTCATTATTGCACTGTTCACAGTCCGACTCTAACACGAAGTCTTCCTTCAATTTTGTTCATCGCCATCGCGGCTGGCATCGTTGACATTCCATACGCGAGTGCGTCGAAATTACCAGCGTTGCCCAGCTTATGTCACAGAGCTTTAAACTACTTTACTCCCTCGAAATACTTATTATTAAATGGCTCCAAAGAAGCTTTCATTCCTCCCCTCCCTCGTCTTACTTGGATCCCCACGATCTTCTTGCCGCTATAGTGGATGCTTCCACAAATACCAGACGTGGAGCTCGTACTCAGCTGGTCTTTCAGCTGGTACAAGCGTTTCAGGAATATGTCTGCCTATGTCGTTGGTGTCTTTCTCGGATGTTTTTCTTTTTAGGAATCCAATGCTTTCAATGCCCATCTGTCGTTTGTCTTCCTCATGATGCACCGGCCCATCAATGTCTTGATCCAACAACGCATTCCGCTAGGTAACGATCTCGGTATATACATCCTTTTCATATCCATACTGCGAAATCCGACGAGATGCTGCTTGAGTCGGTTGACCTATAGAAGACCGCACTCAAGCGCTCCATGGGTTATGCGTAAATTTTCGATAGTGTAGGCTCAAGTCTCAGCTTATGACAGAGTGCTGGATATCGAACAAATGGGGTCCAAAATCTAGGTCAGCCATTCCGCCAGTTTGTTAGCGACTCATTCGGTGTCCTGAAGGTTGTCCAAATTGCTCTTTTTCCCCTTTTAAATCTCTTAGCTCTTCAGGTTCATCGACCGTTCAAGGTACACGCAAGAAATTATGAGGCCTTCCGATTCCGTCGCATTTTGAAGAAGGGCGTTCTTCTTTCAGTTGCAGTCCGACCTCCTTTCGTATTGAGTTTTTTTTGGCGCGACGGTTTGAGAGGAACCTTCTATCAACTTGCATGTCTCTCTCAATTTAGTTTAGTGACCTTACCCATTGAGGTCGCTGTGAAAAGTTTTGTGAAGCCTTGTTGGACTCCCTTCCCAAATGGCTGGTTAGCTGGTGATTGAATAGCTGCATCATCGTTGTACAGTCTTGTAGCGGTCAACTAATGTGGTCACGTAAGCTGGTGAAGTCCTTGGTCGACTAGCGCTAATAGGATCGAATTGGTACGACGCTGCTCATGGCTTTTCGTAGCGACGAAGGTTGGAACGAGTGGTAAGCGGTACCCCCAACAAACTTCTATAACCCACAAAACCTTTGGATGTGGTCCCTGCAATTAACATCAATGAAATGCAGCTTTTTCTTGACGCTGGGCTTTATTCAGTGTTACTTTGCGAGAAAAGATAATTTCTCGTGAAAAGCTGCAATGAACTCAACAGGCATACTGAATTAGTTCCGAAGATCCCCTCGCTCGCTGATCCTGAAGAAACGATGTTTCTTGCGCCCTATTAGTCCTCCTTCCTTCCCTTTGCGGCGTAGGAATTTCATGTAGACGACGTCCTCCGTATTGCAGGCGTTTGACAAAGAAATGATTTGATCCTGGTGCTCATGTTCTATGTCGCAATGCCTTTTCCACAGGTAACCTTTGATTCAACTGGCTTGCGGCTGGAAGGAGGGGCTTTGTGACCTATTTAAGGCCGTTGCGCTCGCTATGCAGTCTGCGCCTCTCTCGCGAAAGTGCTATCTGATCACTATCTGGCCTTAGGGTTCTTCATACTAGGCCGCTTCATGCAGCGTGCCGTTGAGGTGGCAGTGAAAATATACGTTCACGGCAGCACAGCTTCGGCGGTTATGGATGTACACCTATATTTGCTGCACGTTCGTGTTCTTCGAGAGGTTCCTTCGCAGCGAGCGAGCTGAAATTTTCACTGCGACTGCTGCGGCGCACGTCGCGTCCTGCGGCGTAGTATGAAGGAAGCCTTGATTAGGTCCCGAAGCCCCGTCTTCCAACCGCTAAGGCAGTTGAACTAAAGGGTAGAATCGCGGTACTTTTCTAGTGGAAACGACGGGAGTAACATGATGGCTTTATGAGCGCAAGAATTTAGTTACAGTCGAGTAGATTTCCTGCTTAATATAGTGTCCCTGCAGACGCGACAACGCTGAGGCGTCAATAATTGCCTTGCGAGTTTCCGAGTGAATATTTTCTAGTGTTTTCTTATCTTATTCTTATTCTTTTTAGGTAAATCGTCACTGGTAAAGGAGAAGAGGGTAAGTTAGAGGATAAAGTCTGTTTTCTCAGCAGCTATTTCATCCTTAATCTCAGACATCAATGTAGAAGCTGATCGCATCAGTTTCATGCGTATTCTTGTCACTTCATGTCTCTTTCTTCTTGTGAAGTCAACTAGCGTTTGAAGAAACGTCTCACAAGAAGAAAGAGGGTTAAATTGGCAAAAGAAAAGGAAATGTTACAAAAAATAGGCGTAAAACTGACGCGAACTGCTTCTGCGTAGATATCTGTGAATATGAGATGATGAAACTTCTCAGAAAACAGAAACTACTATCTAACCTACCCTCTTCCTCTTTATCAGCCACGAAATACCTGAAAAGCAAAGGATAAGCAAAGAAAACAGTGGAAAACATTCGTTCGGAAACTCGCAAGGCAATTATTGACGCCCCAGCGTTGTCGCGTCTGCAGGAACACTATATTAAGCAGGAAATCTACTCGACTGTAGAAGCTTATTAATTCCATCTTTTGTCGGAAAGAGGTCAGAGAAGCTTATGAATTCCATCTTTAAAAGAGGTCAGGATTCTCTTTCGTCGATAGTGCTGCCAGCGGTGGTTTTTGCAGTGGTTCTTCGGCATTTCCTGAGACTTCGTCTTCTCTCGGCTTCTTTATCTTCGCTTATATTATATACGTGCATATTAGGCTTTAAAATGTTCGGTTTTTTCGCATAATTGAATATCGAATGTTTTCGAAAACAAAAAAAGTCGAATAATCAAATACCGAGTATTTTCGAAATCAAAAATTCCAAATAATTGAGTGTCATATTTTCGAAAAGAAAAGAGTTCGAATCATCGAATATATCCAAAAAAATCGAAAAACGGATACATCGCATCGACTATATCGAATATTCTAACAGGTTTTGATTCAGTTAGCACAGTGAAGGACTAGATGTAGTGGGAAACTTGAACAACAAACGATAATTGCTGATACAGCAATCAAAAATGTGGCACTGTCATGTAAAAATTCGACTGCACGAAAATGTCGAATAATCCAGTAATATTGAAAGTAGAGGTTTGAATGTTTAAACATTCTCGAAAATCAAAATTCTCAAATAACGAATAATCGATAAACTCGAAATTGACGAATCGAATAGGCTAATAAATATATTCGAAGTTTTGAAATTTCCGAAAAATCGGATCTCGTTAAATTTTTTTCGATTACTCTATTTGGTTACTCGAAAATTTATTCGATTCGGTCCAAAGTATAGTGCATATATACCCTCGCTCTACTTTTTCCTTCGCTAAAAATTGTGAAAACGAAATTTTTTATGTTTTTACCAAAGCGATGCTGGGCTTCTCTTTGCTTTCTATCCAGAAATAATACCAAGCGTGCCCATGGGCCATCTATGGTCCCACCCTGAAAGTTTGGTATCTCTCGATCAGTGTTGAACTGAGTTGGAGCTTCTTACACATCCCACGTCCACTTGTGATGCTGTAGGTCACAGTCAGCCAAATTCTAAATTTGAACCTAACGGAAATGATGCAGATCAATGATGAGCGAGAAAATGGTCAAAAATAGTATGCAGCTTTTTTGGAATTTTCAGAATTAAAATCCCTTGAGCTTGCGCGCAACAACTTGCACAGCAGTGAACGCACTGCACATTCTGTGTGCTTCAAAAATATAATTTCCTATGGATTGATGAGATTCTCCAAGTTTGAAAGACTAGGCAAGATAGAAAACGTTGCCTGAAGACTTTTAACAATACTGCAAATAAGAACCTTTAGTCTTTCCAGTAACCTGAGTTTAAGGCCCGTATGCACGTACATCCCCGCGGGGAGGGGATGCGCGTTTAACCATTGAAATGATCCCTGCTGGGGCTCCCCTCCTTTTCCCACGCGAACTATGCAGAAAGACAATACCGAAGAGGGGATCCCCTGGGAGTAGAGGAGGGGAGCCCCTTAGGCCCCGGGCAGACTTCACGCGATTTGATCGTCGCGACTGAGTCGCGACGAGACAACTGTTACAACATCATTCCATGCCGATCAACTTGCATTCGGTTGTGATACTTTTCCAGCCCGAAATTTTTGAATGTGAAATGAAAATGAATGGAAATCTTGGCGATTAGATCGCGACGATTAAGTCGCGTGAAGTCTGTCCGGGGCCTTATTATGCAGAAGGGGAGATCGAGCGGGGAATTCATTTTGCTTCCGCTTTTTTTGCTGTAACTATTCCTTTTTTCTTATATTTTGATAGGTACTCGCCTTCAATGTATCTCGGCGATATTTAGTCGTTGCGGAATGTCCTCTGCCGTGATTGCGGTCGGCGCACTGAAGAAATACTTCTTACATCCATTATATTCCATATGTTTTCATGGATGCTGCTCATTTTCGCTCATGCTGACCATTTCAGCGTAAAGGTGTTCAATAATAGAAGTCAAGGTGTATCTGCAGTGAATGAGTAGAAGACGTTATGCTGCCGAAAAAAAGAGGGGGGTGCTGCGGACATTCAAACCAGCATTTCTACACATAACTGCAGCTGCAAATCGTGCCAGCTCTCCATAAACGCCGTAGCTATCAGCTGCATATCGTCCATTACCCCCAGGGAAATGATCCCCAGCGATCATCCCTGCTATGCAGGAAGGGAATGATGGGAAGGGATCACTCCTCCGAGGATCTCTACTCAGAAACACGCGAGTCTGCCAATTTTCATTTTATTCAAAGCATACGTTAGTATAACAAGATAAAGACAATTTACCATATAATGTGATAGTTACAATATGTTGTAACAGCCTTAATGGATAAAACTATCATGTCAAATAAAAAATGCGCAACTCTCGTGAATGGCCACAAACTTCTACAGATATTCGAAACTGCGATATATGTCCGGATTTCTTTACAAGAAGCGAATATGGAAGAGAGATTCAAAACTGCAAGCTACAGGTCGATAAGAGAGGAACCCGGCTCCCGTAGAAAATCTTTCATCAATTTGAACAAAATGCTTTGTAATAAATAATTGATTGAAATCAGAATACGTTTCACCTACATATCGAACCCCTACTCCATTGTAGGGGATGTCGATCTCCTCCCCCGCGTTGTTGAGTTAAATTCGCGCATACGGGGTTCGAGTGGGGGAAAGGAAGGAATAACCTCCCCATTCGAACCCCGTATGCACTGGGGTTCGCTCGATCAATACCTCTGTAACCATTCACACCATCCCCGCTTAGGTGCAAGGGAGGGGATCGCTCCCCTCCCCTCTGTCATGGCGGGGTTCGGCGGATGGGATCGTTCCCCTGGGGATCCAACTCCCCTCCCCTCCCCAGCGGGGACGTACGTGCATACGGGCCTAAGAGCCATTATGATGACGCAGGAAATGTGCAAGATTAAATTGAGGTACAAAACTTGACGGATTCTTCATTTTATACGTTTGAACTTTGTTTCAGCGAAAAGGTAGAAAGCGATGGGTGGTTTTGCCGCTACAAATAAGCTTGTGAGGATATTAGGTATATTTCAGAAAACCATATCTTCCGTAAGAATAGACATATTCTGATTCCAGGAGCACCATTCGACTCAGCCTGGCGCAGCGCATGTTCTGATTCATAGAAGTGCCCGCCTGGACACAGTAGGAGGCCAGCCTCACGAATCGTTTCAGGTATTTGCTTACGGTAGATTACTTAGTATGCTTATGCATTGCAGTCTCTGAGCAACTTACCTTAAGCAAAAAAGAACGATTCATGGAGTATGACCTCCTACTATGTCCACGCGAGCAATTCTATAAATCAGAAAATGCGTCGCGCCGAGCTAACAATGAGTCGAACGGTGCCCTTGGATTAAGAATGCGTCGACGAAGCGAAATTGGCCACGCCACGGCGATGCCACCTGAATCGGGCGAATGTGCGTCGTTTTTTTCAAGAAACACGAGCGATATTGTAATTCATGCACTTTCTGCAATGTGCTGAAAAGCATAAAAAAACAGGTTCGAGGCAGTGCTCGAGCAAATTTCCGGACTTTGTTACATAGTCTGGTCATTCGGCTTCCCACACAAAATTAATAGATAAAAATGTCGAAATCGGAGCGTTTTACACCATATTTAGCAAACCTTGGGCGAAAGCAGACAAACTTTGCAGTTATACTGGCAATGTGCGGCAATGGCTAAATCAGTATTGCTTTTGTGCTTTTCATCCTCTTGACGTCGGCACGAGGCTCTTCAACAGAGACAGGCTTTGAACTATATTGAGCAGAATTTCTTCAGCTTCCTTATGCTATCTTCGTTCAACGATGAAGGTTGATTAGATAGTGGGCAGTGGGTGAGAGAGAAGCCATGAGCTAGTTGAAATCTCGATTTCTACAGTTTTCTTGATTTACCCTAACAAAATGACTGGATACAGTATTAGGAGACACACATCTGAATTAGCGCAGTGCAAGCAGACTATCTTTCCGCAAAACATTTGACAGCTCACTTATTTGAGTAAGAGCAACTTCGGTTTCTTTCTCTTCCATTTTTCAGCACTGAGTGCAAACGATGACTGTTAGAGATTTTGTCTTTTTGCTTATTTCTTCCTCAGTTCTTTACTTTCAGCATTTAATTTATGATAGGGCAACTTTTTCTGATGTATGCATTCCAAGAAAACGAGAGTCGAATCATCTAAACCCCATTCTCTCAAAACATTTTCCATTGACCAAGTGTTTGGCCAATTTGAATAGTGTCTTGTTAACTGGCAATCAAACCATCATTCTACTTCAGATATACACACATAAACAACGAGGCATCAACATGAAAAAGCTGGCGAAATCGCTAACAAATGGTCGGAAATATGATGACGATAAGTCAAGCCAAAATGATATCTTGGGTATCTGCTACTTGTGAGAAATGTACAAGAGGGGATTAGAAAACATACAATAGTGTTAAATGTGCTATCCTACGTACAAGGAATGAGCGGATAGTAAGACAACACACGCATTGAGTGTAGGTGATGGAAAATGCATGAGTAATGATGACTAAGTATATATAGACGTCCGCTTTCTGGCTTCATCATTCCTTCTGCAGCTGCAATCGTTTTTGTCTGTGGACCAAGGCGTTTTTGTCGAAAAGAATGTCGCATCTGGCATCGTGGATTCATTCCTTGGCATTCCGCAAATAGCTTTTTTATTTACCAAGCATTCAAAACATTGTTTGATTGCAATGCGATCCGCGAAACGAACGTCTCAGCTGGTATCAAGCAATGATACCACTGAGAAAGCTAACAGCTCTCAGACTTAGAGTTATATTACCGCAAGGCAAGCCGCAGAGGATAACTTGTAACCTTAATGGGAAGTGAGAATATGTTAAATCATAATTCGAAAGAAGTCGAAATGTGTCTACCCTTCATGAAAAGCATGTAAGATAGTACCACATTTGTCTAATCTACCGTTATACAAGGTTGAGGGAAAGTCTTTGAAAACGGTATTTTTTAAGTAATGATGAAGCTAGGAAAGCACTATATGAGATTAATAGGTATTGTTTACCTAACTGTCTGCTACACAAAACTGGCTTAACAATTCAAAAATTCTTCCTCTGACGCGTACAAAAATTTGTGGAAAAGCCGAACATACAAGGACATCAAAAATTGTTCAAGGACTTTCCCCCAACCCTATAAATGTTATGAGACATTCTCGAATACAGTTCGTAAGTTCATTCGGATGTTTGATAATAACTTTTGATTCAGCTGGATTGGCGGCTAAAAAGCGACGCCTTGTGACCTAATCAAGTCCGCTTGTGTCCGCGACGTAGCCTGCATCTCTCTCGCGCGCGTAATCTCTGATCATCCTCTAGCCTTAACTGAGTCATGAAGCTGCGCCTGCCAGCCGCCAGTCCATTTGAATCAGAGGATACTTGGGCAAAGCGAATCCCCATTTTTGAAAGTTTGTCCTCACATCTTGGAGGTTCTAAGACGAGTGTTGTATAAGGCTTATTGGACTTGAGAGTGCGAAAAGCTAATTCCATATTTACTTATTTGTTTATTTATTTATATAATTTCTTTATCTGCCGCGGGTTTCTGAGCACAGAGTTTGGAAGGTTTTTATGGGCAAAAAATTCAGTGGACTAGTGTAGGATCAGTAGTTGACTTTTCCTACCGTCCCGAAGTGGCAGGCTCATGTTTAAGTCAAGATTATTCCTTGCACGGAGTAACCCAAAAATCATTAGAGGCGTAGAAAAAAATGTTACGAAATTTTATCCAAGCTGCACATGCAAATCTTTGCTCATAAAAACCTTCTTAACTCCTCACCCGGAAGTCGTAGCAGATAAGATATTCGAATTTGGAATCAGCGTCTCATATCCTTCAAGTCAGTATCCATCTCATAAGAACAGCCCACTCCGATTAACCTTCCTTACCTTGCAAGTTCTCCTTGCTTGAGATAGGTTTTGCACATCTTCTGGAGCATCAAAAGCTCCACAAGATAGCTTTCAAACGCCTGTATAAGGTTTCTTCCACACGAAGTTCGAAGCCAAACGTTTGAATGCTCAAAACCAGAGTACCTTGTATTTCGGTATAGAAAAATGTGTAGACTTTTGACTTGCACAGGAATGTATTCTCCAGATAGGGCGTTCATATACAATGTTTATTTCTTTATTGTACAAGGCTAGAAGTCAAGAAAACGGTAATTTTTATGTTTTTGCCAGGGCAATGCTGGGTATGTAGTCGTATTTTTCCGTAGGTTTTATAGTATGAAACTTTCAAAGTATTATATCTAGCTTCTTTTATTTTTCGTGAGCAATGTTTTTAAGAAATATCAACTTTGGCACAAACAAAGCGGCATATTCATATTTTTGGTCTAGTTTCTCTCCACTGTATTTGGATTCGTAAGGAAGGAAACTATAACATTCAATTGCCCGATATGTCTGTTCCACCTCCGTTTCTTCTCGTGTTTTCAGAGTCTTCTTTACGAGCACTTCATAGGGCATGTCGTTATTACCTTGAAAATTGAGTTCAAAGAGGGATTGTGTGTAGAATGAGGCCACCAAATGCTAACAAGGGAATGGTGAGAAGTCGAAGCGGCCAGTCCATACAAGCTGCATCATTAGATGCAGCATAAAACGCTGACTCTAAATCTGTCTTCCTTATCTGCAGAGCGCTTTTGTGGACGAAATTATTAGGTTGGTGCAAAAGGAATGGCCGATTTGCGAATTCTCAATTTGACGTGCTATAACTTTCTAAAGAATCCACATTTCCGAATGCGGTAAAGACACTCAGAAGCAGCAAATTTTTCGCGATACAGCGCATACTTATTTATACTCAAACCATAAAAGGGAAGAGAAATACGGACTAAAAGACAAAGAAGGTTCTTCTGCTAGAACCTTCTTTTTGACAATTCATAACTTCCTTCAATGGTTTTTAGTATATATGATAAGTGGCCTATCTTGTAGCCACAAGCCAGTAGTACAAAATGCAATAAAAAGAATTCGGACAAAAAAGTTTGCGAAAAAGAGAAAAATTGAAATTTAAAATTTCTCAGTTTTTTCAACATTTTTTCGCTGTGCCTCAAAGTCCGGAATATAGAATTTTCTGATTTTTTACGTACTGAACAGCTGGATGTTTTTGCAAAAACTGTTAATAAGTGTCCTAGCCCTACGCTTACAGAATTGAGCAAAGCTTCGGCGACTGACTTCCTCAGAAGAAAATTATGGGTCATAAAATAACCGCAACAGCTACTCATGTTTGGGCGCCGATATCTCAGTCTGGATAACTTCAAAGAATGCAGTTAAGTACATATAATGTACAGAATTTCTATTACATACAAGAGCTAAATTTTCGAAGAAATCCCATTGATACGCGCTTAAATTCTGGCCGGAAAAGTGAATGCAATGAAATTCTGAATTTGGATGCGGTTATTTGAAGCTCAGTAACTTTACAAAAAATGATGATGAGAACCCGTTTTAAGCAACGTTAGTTAGAGCATGAAAACAGCATCGCGATGGTATATTACATCTATTGTAAAGAAGCAGAATTGATGGGGAAAAGTTGCCCTGAAAAAAGGCTTTGAAAATCGGCCATTTCTTTTGCACCAACCTAATACAAGCCTTTGAAGGCCATTATCTTGCTAAGAAACTGTGCGTGTTGAGTGCGAACTTGGCCGTACAAAGCCATTCTCGGCTCAGTGTTCAACCAAAACATACAAGTAGATCACTTTATATGACCCATATCTAGAGGTGAGCTGAAAGAGCAATAATGCGTTTAATTTCGCAATTTTTGTATACTTTTTTTCGCAGTAAAGCTGCTCATAACTTCGCCTACAAAGGCGCTCTGCGGAAATGGAAGACAGATTTGAAATCAACATTCTATGCTGCATAGAATGGTATTCAGCTTGTATGGGTTGACCACTTCGGCTTCTGACCATTCCCTTGTAAGTACCGATGTGTATGGATGAGAAAGACAAAGAAAAAACTCAATGCGCTAATTCTTTCCAGAAATCAGAGCCAAGAAGTTTTCACGTTCCAGTACCCAACATTCAGATGTACCACAGACCGCAAAGCTTATTTTTCTTTTGTCAAATCTTATATTAGAAGCAGTTATTGAGATAGATCATTTGGTCCTGAGTAGAAGTTCACCAGCACTGCTCTAGAAATAGAGGCAGGAGTACCATAATATCGCAAACTCATTTTGCCTCTCCGCAAACTCGTACGTTTTTATACATTTGACGCACTACTATGAAGCCCTACAAGTTTCATACCGAGGCAGGTGTAGACGTAAAACCTGATGTGTATTCTGCGAAAGTGCGTACTGTACGCAATCCGTATGAGCTGACTCGCGGTTGCGGAGCCAAATTATGGCATTAGTCAATCTCCCAGAACTGTGGGACGGAGACTCCACAGCCTCCACCTTTTGATTCATAGCTTGCATTCATTTTTCATCTTGTACAGCTTGCACCACAGACCATGCCCACTTGCTGGGCGTAACTTCGATCCCGCCCATCCAGCGAATCGTCCTTGACGAGTTTCAACTTGGTAAGCTCGAGGATTGTTCCTGACAGGATTAGAGGAGTAGGACACTCGCCCACGCTTCAAAGAGCTTCGAAAAAAGGGTTTGCAGGATTTCAAGCTTTTGGACTTCCCCTGGAGTCTGGGGTTCGAACCAGAAATGGCTAGAAGCTGAAAATCCAGGATCTATTTCAACAATGTCTTTCAAACCTACAAACTATCCCATCCCAGTCTCAAAGCGTGTAGCGAACTGCAGTGACAGTTTAAGTGAGCCAATAATAACAATTTATTCAGATTAAAACGAAACTGTATATACCTGGAAACCCAATGCAAAAATCACCCGTGACGGGGCATAATGTAGTATACGATTCGTGCAGACAAAAGAAAAAACATTCTTAAAATACAGCAGCATGCAATGACGAAAAAAAAGTGAATAACAAAAACATTACGGGGAGCAGATGAAGTGATTCCAGAGGTTACATAATGCATCCATATCGATGGGACCATCTAATTTCTATGATGTACATAGAGCAATTTTGTAGTAGAGTAACGGATAAACGGTATGAAAAAAACGACTAGTAGCACCAAGCAAAAAGAATGCAATGACTTCATGTTTTGTGAACGAACGTATTAGCACAGAAATATCACATTTTTGTAAAAAGAATGTAGAGAAAATGAACAGAAACGGAGTTTTTCGATGCAGTTTCGATGATTATTGCGTGAGCACAACTCCTCGATACGGACCTTGCATTTTCAGATACTGAAAATAGAATTTTGTAGAACATGTCAGGCATAAGAAGTGTAATGAATGTGTGAACTTTTGAAATGTAGGATTTTTGAAAAAAAAATGACATTAGTAAAAGGTACAAGTATATGAATGTGTTATCAGCATTTTCTGAAGTTTAGCGTATTTCACGGTCCAAACATGACTGAGAAACCTGAAGTTTTCAAACTATCGAGTTATTTATTTCCCAACTTCTCAAAATTCCCTTTATTTCTCGGCCACGTGGAACTTGAGCTGATATTTTCAAATTGCGTGGGAAAGTTAACTCCGATGCAGAAAATATTTTTCATTTATGCAAGGGCTGAAACAGAAAGTTATTACAGTCAAAACTTTTGAAATTTTTTTCTTTCTTCACAATTTAGCAGATTTACTTTCTCAGATTTTCCTTCTCGAACTCACACCGAAGTGAAAAAAAGGCTTTTGAATTCTAGTAAGATAAATGCGAAAAAGAAATAAGAAGTTAAACTTTTGAATACGTTTTTTATTTTGAATTGTATTTAAATAATCCAATTTCAAAGAGGAAAATATAGATTGAAAATTCACATATTGGCGCGAACGTGGACATTCAAAAATTCGAGTAGCACCATAATGAAATAAATAATAATAATAATTATTATTAGTAAATAGTAATAATAATAATAGTAAGTTAAAATAATGCTAATAAATAATAATAATAATAACAATAATAATAATAATAATAATAATAATAATAATAAATAATCAAGTAAGTAATAAATAAACATAATGATAAATAATAAATGGTAATTAATAAATAATGATAGATAATGAATAAATAAGTAAACAAATAATATATTTTGCAATTAAAAGTACTCCTCTATATAAGAAAGTGATACCTTTGTTGTTAATGATGTTAAGAAGGTGTTTTCTTCAAAGATTGAAGTGCAATTACGAAAATCCCATTTCAAAAAAGCTCAACATTTCCGGTTTCAGCTATAGTATATATATTTGATAAGAAGCCTTGCACATTGTTGGTTTGACGATTCTACCGCGATATTGTCTGCGTACGAGTTTTCGGTTCTGATTCCTTCCAGCCTAAGTTGTTTTCGTTAAAATTTATTTGAACACACCTGTATGACAAGGCTGGGTCCTCCAGCGGTAATTTCCGGTGGAATCTGACTTAGCGGGCAATTTTCAATTGACATGATTTCCAATGATGAACACAATGCAAGTTCAAAGGGTAGATTGTGCAGTGAAGGATTATCGTTGAGATACAGAGACTTCAAATTGTCCAGATGACCTGAAAGATAATCTGACAACTCCGAAAACCTCCCAGGGAAAAAGTAGGCTCACCAATCTCTTCAGGAATAGACGACAGCGAGTTCTCGCCAACTCGTAAATCTTGGAGACTTGCCAGATTTCCTATGGTTCGCGGTAGGCTGATGAGTTTATTCGACTGTATCCACAACTTCGTCAGTTGTAAAAGGAAACCTGAAGGAAGCTCAATGACGAACGAATTTACGGAAATTTGCAGAAATTACCAATTTCACTGGGGACAGTTTCAAGATCGTTTTCTTCCAGATCAAGTTCTCGCAATTTTTTGAGATTTCCAATCTGTGCTGGCATCTTCTTCAACTGATTATTTGACAAGACGAGAATCTCAAGATTTACCTAAAAGTAGCGCCCTAATTTCCATATAAATTGGAAAAACTATGAAATCTTACAAGTTTCTCAATATCTTCAGGCAAAACTTTTAGCTGATTTGTTGAGAGATTCAACTCCGTTATGGAGATCCAACTTCCCATATCTGAAACGATCCAGCTACAATTTATTGAAATTCGGAAAAAAAAGAAATTACCCAGCGGTAATGACAGCAACTCGTTTTCCTTCAAATTCAGCTTCGTGAGTCCCGTCGCACGTGAAAATATGCCAATAGGAATTTTATTGATTCGATTGTGCTCCATATTGATTGTCTATAGAAATCATAAATTAGTTTTTTGCCTTGATTGTAGAAATAAAATTATCGATTTATGTCAAACCACGACAAAGCCTTTAATTTTGCACAACTCGGAAATTTAACAATTTTTATAAAGATGAGCGGCTTTGTACCAATCTCATTTTAAACGGTGTTTTTTTTTTGTCTACAAAAACAATTAGATTCTTTACCCATATAGGTAAACTGTGGAAAGTTCCAGAAAGTACGAGCTTGATATATGCTATTCTAAATAAAGAATGTTGTTAAGTACCTACTGTTAGAAATGCTATTTCTGATTAGAATCAAGAAATGGGAAAAATTACTAACTAGTATAAATACACTAGGCTATTTAATACATCTTTAGAATTAGTTTAAAATACAAATTTGGTATTATATCAGCCATTCTAAGTGGCACATTCATATGCAAAGTCATAAAGGTTCCAAGTTCATTGATGTTCTACCGTATACCTACAAACTGACAGACTACGGTAGTGCGGGCTGTTGAAAGCCTCTGTACAAGGTATTTACATTTACATAGATGTACGTTCCAAAACTAGAACGATCTCAAAACAAAAGCATGCACAAAGGAGTAGAGGAAATCGCTAGTATGGGCCGGCTCCGAGGACAAGTGGTCCTTTAGGCATGCTGTTGAATGTTGTTTGAGGACCAGTTGTCCGCAGAACCGGCCCAAAGGGCGGAGTTCATTCCCCTGCTTATTAAGTAATTTTATGAACATACCACAGCAGCAACGAACTGCTGAGGACCTCCTTGTGGGAAACCAGCAAGTTCATTTCGAGACAGGTTGATGGTCCGTAGCTTTGGAAGACACGTCAACATTGCATCCTGTGAGAATGGAGTATAAACGCCTTTGTAATTAGTTTTAATTATAGTATATTTATTTTTTCCCATAAAAATACAAAATCCACACTTTATTTTGTATTTACGATCATCCCTGACTTGTTGCAGAGTATAGGGAGTCGATGGTAAAGTAGTGCTCTTGCGTCGTCGACAACAACTGCGCGTAAACAATGACAGCTTGCGCTTTGCGGCATTTCCCATGTAAGTTTCAAGCAAATCGAGGGCACTCACAAGCATGGCATTTGTTTCCGCGCAAATGTTGCCTTCACCGCAAATACATTATTTTTACCGTCGTTTTACTCGACGGAAGATTTTGTTGAAACCTACAGGTAGCTGTTGAAGATGATTTCCTTCGATTATGAATTCTTCCAACTGAACGCAGTTTTCTAACGATGATGGCAACGAATGTAATTTGTTGTACCTAAAATATTCTTTTGAAACAAGACAATGAAATATTTGAGTTTTCTTCGCACCTTATACCCAATCGAACAAGATTTTTCAATTGTCCCATCGATTCTGGCAAGTCGGTAAGATCGTTATGTTGTAAATCCAATTGCGTCAAACTTATACATTGCCCGATTTCTGGAAACGATATGTTCACAAGCAGTTTATATGCATACAACGGCATTTGGGACCTTAACAATAGGCACTTAGGGCCAAAAAGAGCCCATTAGACCCATTATTTCGTCCGTACATAGGAACATCCGTTGTGATACAAAATCTCATACAATTTTTTCAAACGTGTAAAAATTGGAAGGAGATGAGATATAAAGGAGAGAGAATCATCATTCTCTAATAAATTTGCTATTTTCGCAAAATTTGTATGATTTTCAGGAAATAAAATTTCTATTGTACGTGTAAAATAGCGATTACTGATCAAGGAAAAAATTCGATTGTTTTTTGAAACCCACCTTCAGGTACTTGCGATAAATGGTTGTAGCTAAGAAGGCACACGACTAATGAGTGAATTTTACCAATCGATGCAGGAAGACGGTGAATTTTATTTTCTCGAAGATCGATCATCTTCAGCCTAAAATAATCTCTGATTATGTGAGCTTGGATATCTATTTATATATGAGCTTAGATATCTACTTACAAATTCTGAAAAAATAAAGGGTCTAATAATCTTTTGTAAGCAAAATAGATCATTGCAAAAACTTTGAGAGACTAGGAAAAAGAGTGGTAGAGGAGTGGTAGATGATACTAAATAGTATGAATATTGAAAATGATGGACTTTGGAAATATTTGGATCCCAATAGATACTCGGTGTGACTTCACTTTAATTTCAGAATTTGCAAAACCGAGTTTTGAGATGAAAAGACCAAAATGAAAGCAGAAAATGACTTCCATAATTCATTTCTCTTTCTAAGGTAATGTTTGAGCAGTGACATCATCCTGCATTCTAATATATCACTTCGTTCTAATAGATGCCTGCAAAGACCAGAAAATTGACATCTTAGCTCTCTATTGCTAGTAAATTATTTCAAACAAAACATGGCTAAGATAGGTCCCTAGCATTTAAAAAGGAGTTTGAGAGTTCTATGACAAATCAAAAAACGATAGTCAGCTCACCTCGATAAATTTCCAATATCTTCATCGATGGATACAATCCTGTTATACCGTAACCACAGGGTTTCCAGTGACGTGATACGATATATCACAGCGGGAATCTAGAAGAATTCTTATTGAAGCGGGGAATGAAAAACGGAGAAAAACAAAAAAAAATTTAGTAAACCTACTTCTGTCAATTTATTGTGTCGAAGATCTAGGGTTTCTAGCTGGGTAAGCGAGGCGAGGGAGTCCGGTAAGGAGCAGAGAGCATTTTCGCTCAAACCCAATTTTCTTAAGGATACCTGGAGAAATAGAATTTTACCATTTTTATATTTTTTCCAAAATAACGAAGTAAGAATACTTACCAAATTACCCAGCTCATGTGGTAATTGTGTGAGCTTATTTTTATATAAAAATAGCTCTGTCAATTGTGTCAAATCCCTAATCGACGATGGTATTGATGTTATCTGGAAAGGTGCCAATTTTTTCACAGCTGAAATTGAAAGAGAAAAAATTAAGGACACTAACATCGTTTGAGCTGAGATCAAGGCGTAGATCATGATTGTCACGACATCTTTGAAATTCACGATGGAGATCCTGCAAAAGGAAAAAAATTAGGGGTAGTTCTGGAAATATTTTTCACCATCGATGAAATTTATATAGCTTTACAGCACAAACACAAACTGATAGCTTTCCTACATTTTTGCATTTACTTTTTAACCATTACTTTTTTTTAAAATTATTTTCCCAATTTGAGAATGAAAATCGTACAGGTTATTGTGTAATTTGAGATTGCGCGAATAAACCTAAAAATTGACAATTCTGAATACAACCTTAAGACATACATTTTTGCTTGTTTTCAAGAAAATTAATAATGGGATTACTTTTTTCATTTACTTCCGAATTTTGCAAAGAATATTTCACGTATAGCTTTTCACCCATTGCAGTAAGCTGCTATCGCCTTCTCTGGCTATTTCAGCTCTAGGGAATACAATGATGAATGTCGTCAAATGAGAATGCCAGAACATTCTTTCACAAAATGGAATTCGCAGAAAAACCAGGAAAATGATTGACAAGAGAGCTTTCATCAATTCAATTTGAGCAAGAGGAAGAATATAATAGGAAATATCAAGAAGAATCAGAATGCCTAAAAAATTCGATTACTCATTCATTAATTTAGCCAGCTCATACTATGCGCTCTGAAAAATGCTCCATAGCGGCAAAATTTCAAAAAAAAAGAATGAATATACTAGATCTCAGGAAAATGCATACATTTAGTTTATTTAAAGAAAAGAGCGTGCATAAAAACAAACATGAAATTTCTATCATGATCAAGGACCTTCTGGTGAAAAACCATATTGAAAAGTAAATTATAGCTAAAAGAGGACCAAAGGCAGCCTTCTTGGCTGCTATCTCGTGGTGATTTTTTTGGGGAAAGATAGATTGGAATATGCAAAAATTTTCTTCTTCAACCACCCCGACTTTAGAAATGTCCTTACAATTTTGTCTTTGCAAACAAGATGTTCATTGATGCATTTTATCAGACGAAGAAATGTTGCAAAATTAATTACACTTAATTCCGCAAGTACATCCGTTCTGTGATGAACTGCTTATCCTATGATGTTTGGTGTTTTCGCGACCGTGAACAAGCGATGTGAAAAAGCCGACAAATGGATGAAACGAGTTTTCGGCAAGTTACAAAGGTACTTTTCTTATAATAAAGTGCTCGAATGATAACATGAATAAAATATAACTTTTCTAAACATTTAATGTGCAAAAAAGCGAAGGCCGAAGTCAAACAACGCACATTTTATTTATCAATCATTGGAATTTATAGCTATTTCCACAAACCAAGGTTCTGTTCAAGAAATGAACTTTTGCACATTTGCACCCATCATTCAGCTGTCAAAGATAAGCAAAATGCAAAACCAGTACCAAAAGTGCACCACGATAGACGTTATAGGAAAATGTTTGTAGCCATTAATAAAGATAGGCCTAATATTCTTTTTACGCATTCCTCGCAACGATCGATGATCGAAAGGGTATCCTCAATTCAATTGTAACTATGTGAGTCTGCACACTATGCGCGGCAACCGACGACATCCTTTTAAGTAGCTCTGTGAAACCTTTTATAGAGGAGCATGTGGAAATGTGCACTATTACGTGATACATATCCCATTCAAATAAAAAAAGACATGGAAACAAGAAATACCAGGTTCTTCTCACAAGTCGTCAAGTAGCGCGCATGGTGTGCAGAACGCATATTCAGGTATGAATGAATCGACGATATATGCGAAAAAAACCTAACAAGACTTTTTATCTTTTCTCGAGTGATCACAAGAGTTATTAAGTCTGCTTTCTCTTCTTCTTTAACATAAAATGACACAAATTTGGGTACATCACATATTTTGAAGACCTGTAAAAAGTAACTTTGCTGAAATAAACGATTTTTCTACACTATCAGACTTCTTTCTTGAATTCATTTTTAGAGTCGGTTCAGACCTGAAAAAAGCAGAAAAAAAGCAAGCAACTTTTTGTAAACAAATAGAAAGATTAGCTGCGGAAATTCTCGACCTCTGCTAGTGTTTAACAATCTCTTTCGGGTAAGAAAAAATAGAAAAAAAGAAAGTTGACGTTACTGGTAATTTCTACGTAACAATATAGATTACATTAATGAAAATAATATCGAAAATAACCGTAAGAATGCAAAAAATTTGGATAATAAATCCCCCTTGTTTGACCCATCCCCTGGTGCAAACCACTTCTGCAATTTCCTCAGTGCAACAATTTCTGGCGTTAAAAGTCACCAAACGATTACGGAAATTGCGGAAAACGACGAGAAAGTGCACAAAAAACGCGGCGAAAAAAAGCGCCACGCTCTGACACATCCTGCCAAAGCAAATCAGAAAAGTAGTGCAATTACACAAAGCGACCATCATCCCATGGTGGATATACTTTTGATATAATTTCGAACGGAATTCTTCCGCTCAAAAATAGAAAATTGTAAATGACTACGTTCTGCTAATGTGTGCAATTACAGATTTTCAACATATTGGCGGTGGGCCAAGGCTCTTCTAAGTAAAAAAAAGTATGGTGTATTTCAGGTTTCAAATAACAATCACGCCTAAATAAAAAGGAGAAGCGAAGAAAGATACAAAAGAAAGCAATATGCAAGCCCTATGTGGCCAATCCCATCCTGGAAAGTGTGCAACTGCACACACTAGCAAACGAACCTTCTCGACTGGTATACTTCAACCATAACTTACCTTCTTCGGTTTTTCATTGAAAGTCGTCGAATTCGATGTTTTCTCGTTAAGTGAATGACGTGCTTTACTTCGGGCAAAATTACTTAGACGCCCAATCACTCCGGGACTTTTCGATCGGGCACCTTCTTTGGTGGGTCGAAATTCGAATTCTTTCGTGTCCATTCTTGCCTTGAGGCAAAGAGCCAGCGCGTCCGAGAGTCGCGCTGTACTCACACACTTTCCACTGACAAAAGCCAGGGTAGGAGATGTGTGGGAATAGTAGAGAGAGTAATTCGGGCAATCTCAAAGCATTCAGTGCGCCCACGGTCCACACGCGGTCACTTACGGCGCAGCGCGTTCAGCAGCTTGGTGCCAGATTGACTCGGTGAATTCGAGCCGATAAACCTAGTAAAAGCAGGGATCAATGGATCAATAAAGCAATACCAATCAATAGCGATCGATAAGAAGAACACACAAGGGCGATAACCTAGCGTGTTGATGATAGTACCCAGAAATGGCAACGGAAGCGAGCCACTCGCTCCATCAACCCGCGCACCCGCGCGCTCAATTTAGCAGAAGAGCGACGAAAAGACGGAAATAGTGTCTCGAATTTGCTTCTAGAAACGAGAGAAAATGACGAGAACCGGGCAGAAACAGAAAATCAGACGCGCTCCCCGTCGAAAAACGAGAGAGCGACCGGAAATGAGAAAAGAACGATTTGCGAGAGTTTCTTAAGAGAGAGCGCGATGTGTGTCTGCCTGAGACCTGATTTCGAACAACGGTGCAGGTAAAACTGAAGGTCAGCAAGCGATGAAGTTCATTTCAGCAGTAAAAGAAAGATTCAGGACGGGGGGGGGGGGGAGAGATAAAAAAGGTGGGTCTACGAGCATAGAAATGGTTTTGCCTCTCTTTGACCTTGTGCACTCCGCGAGTAGGGAAGGACAACATGTCGCCGTGGTTCATACGAGCGGACAATTGTTACAAGCCTATGATGTGAGATGTACATGGTTTGTCGCAAATATCCGCGCGTAACCCGTGCTTGGATGGAGGACTATACGTCGCCGAAAGTGGGAAGGTCCCGATTAGATAAGTAGATACTCAGCCCGTGCATGTATTGGAGTGTGTATTTGTTGCATATGTCCGGCGGGACCTCCCAATTTCGGCAACATAAAGTCCCCCTACTCTCCGCGCTTTAGAGAGTGTCCTCCACCCATTTTAAGCTACTTTAACCCTCTTGTCCGTTACCCAGGTCTTGCTTTTTTGTATCAAATGAAGCTATCTGAAAGAGCTAGGTTCTGTTGTTAGTTTACAATACCTAAAAACAAGAATTTACTTTAACAAAACTTTCTCAATTCGTTTAAAGCAGCGTAAGGCTTTGGGAGAAAAGAATTGACGGATTTTCTACCAATTCTCGAAACATAAAAAGCTGAAATGGAAGTCGCTTCAAAGAATAAAACTAAGTCTGTTGTTATAAATTCTTACTGCAGTTAAACCGATGAATTGGGAAGAGTTATGGAGGAAGTAGTTCCACAGGGAAAAGAAGAAGAATAATGGAGGAAGTTTCGCGGAAACAGGTACTTCAACTAACAAAACAGTGAAACACAAGTGGTTCATCATCTTGCTGATTCCTGAAGTGCGAATTTTTTTGGATAGAGAGTCATATTTCACACTCTGCACGTACTTGACTAAAATTTATCTAAACATATTAATTTTATTTAATGATAACAAAGAAAGTGCTTTTGCTTTCATCTTCGCGTTTTGCTAGCAGGAAATTTATATTTCCTGGCACTTTAAACAAAAGCGAGTGATTGCCATATATTGGCGAGAGCAGACAATTACGGAGAGAAGGAAGAGAGCGCAAAGGGTGCGCACTTTTGCGCGCGCGGCAGGTTTTTATGGGCGGGAAAGGCCCAAATATGCCCATCTATATATGGGCAAATTTCTCAACATAACAATTGAAATATTATGAAGAAAAAAGGAAGGAACGGAAATGAAAATGCGCAGAAATGTGAGCTTATACCATATAATCTCTATAAGCCAAAGAACTTTCCGTTTAGTCAAAAATGAATCATACAAGTAGTTTGAATCTCAAAAGCTATTGAGGTCATTGCACAAGACTACATTTCTACTACAAAATTATAACAACTATTATAATGCCGAATCCCTTTAGTAGACGCATGAAATGGCGCAAATTTAAAAAAGTTCTCCATCTTTTCTCGAGATACAAAACCAAGACCTTATCGTTGTTTGCTCAGAAATAAACCATAAGTTCGCCAAAACTTCTTCTTGTGAGTCAACAAAAGCGAACCATAGTCTATCAAAGAACGATCAAAGTTATTCTCAGAAAGGCTACGGTAATAACTTAGAAGATTTCGTAACAGCAAGTGATTACGTCAATGTAATTGTAGTTTATCAGTGCAGTCAGTTATTAAAAAAAGCATGTTGCTGAAGCAGAAGTGAAGATAAAGAACAAGAAGGAAGGAGAAGGATAGGGTGTTACTCGTTTTTTTTTGTAACCACGCAATTGTAAAAGTGAGATTTTGAAGTAGTAAAAAGAAGAAGAAAAAAAAAGAGCCTTGTTTAGGTTACAGCAAAGGTCTCAAGAGACTGGTATTAGAGGAGATGGACGAAACCAAGAACACGTCAGGTACAGAGTATATATTGAGCTTGAAACGGAAAAAACTCAAGGAGTTCTAATTTCAGAGCAGAATAATGCAATAAAAACCCCATAACATCCAGTGGCAGTCCCAAGATTTCTATCTTGGGGGGGGGGGGGGGGGGAGAGGAACGACAAAAAATTTTTGATTGAAGGCATAAACTTTGAAAAAGGAGCGTGGCACCCCAAAAATCATTTATAGTGCTGTTTTGAACTTTTCAAAGATTTTCAAAAGTTAATTCAGTTATCTACGAATGAGTCATCTACACACTTTCATAATTCAGGTAGGTGACTTCCAGTAATTTCGTGGGGGGGGGGGGTCCGTCACTGATAACACGATTTACAAAAAATTAAATACTTAGAGACAGATTATAGCGATAGAAAAATAAATTATAGCAATGGAATCTTGAAGATCAATAATTTTGCTATTTTTTACATTTCTACTATGTAGTCATTTGTTAATGAAAATCTCAAATAAATGAAGTTATCTATTTTATAACTTCTGTAATGTTCTGATAGCACTTTTTTTTCCCAGGAGAAGATAACATTGGATCAAATAAGTGAGAATTAAAATTATTAAGGATTCTAGTCCAATGTGGAAGTAAAGTAACACCCCAACAACAAAGATTGCGACAGGTGAGACCTATTCTAGGTACTTTGCTGGTGACTCATAGCAAAAGTAAAAGAAAGTATTATTAGCAGAACAATGCATTTACGACTGAGTCACCATGAGGAGGGTGGGAGGAGGGGGGGGGGGATGAAAAAATGCGGGGAAGTCTAAGCATGTGTCCTTACTATGAAACAAAGCGAGAAACACGTCGATTTTCAAAGCAAAAATATGCAAACAAATACCAGATATTTATTCTCTCGAACAAGTTGGAAAAACTGGAAAATCAAAAAAGATATTTCAAGCAACTCATATTATATATCAGCTTTTCCGATCTGCTCGGGAAAACATAAATCTAACAAATTTTTTTGCATATACCACAGATCAATAAGAGTGAAACTTACACCAAAAAAGGAGGCAAACAAAAATGTGAAACAAATTGCTAATTGTGTATTTTTCATAGTAAAATTGCTTAGATTGTCGCATTTGTAGATTATGTGTTTTTATACATCATCGACAGATAACTGAACATCAAAATTGATCGAAGATTTGAAAAAAAAATTAAAAATTAGCACTAAAAAAATTTAAAAAATTGCATACATCTTTGTAGAACGAAAAACTTGAAGAGATATAACAACTACCACAACCGATCAAAAACAAATGGAAAGCAAAACATGAGTTTCTGCCTGTTCGGAAGTGATTGACACCCCCTCCCCCCCCCTCCCCCTATTCCCCCATCCCCGCCAACTATTCGAGCCACACCCATCACATGTAAAAGATCGATTGCAAAGTCAGAGCTGTAAGAAGAATACACAGAGATGCGATTGTGTAATTGCGTCCAAAGTATTTATGTCAACAGAAGAAAATCAGACGCTATTCGGTGATTGCTTCCCCCCCCCCCCACCCCAGCCCTTACTAGCTACAGGCAGCCTGTAAATGCCCGATTGGACATTTTCATCGCCGAAAATGGTGAGATAAGAGCTGTCGACGAGCCGATGAGCATTTTGAAGAAGAGCGAGAAGAGAGCGGTTAGCTCTCATTCTCCCCGACGAATCTCCTACTTCAATAGCCGCTGAGGTTCTCTTCTTATCGATTCCGAACTTTGGCAGAAGCAGCAAGAGCAGCACAATGTGTAAAGAACGAATTTCTCTCTATCGCTTGCCGATCAGATGTGCGACGAAATGAAGCGTACAACGATCAGTTTGTCTGTGGTGCAGGAATACTTCTAGGGTTTTGATTGAGTAATTCACTCGGGCAAGTAATCATTGACCCAAAATTTGATAACAGCCCTCACTGGCTTAAAAAGGGTTTATGACGGCTGAAGTGCAGCGAATAAACTACGTTAAGTGAACTGAATGCATAAAAAAAGTGAAGATGTGCTTGAAGACTTCAAAACTTTGATTTGCATTTATTCACAAGTCAAGCTTAGGGAATTACTATGAAATCAAATGTGGTAAACATTCCGCGTGACTTCGCATTTCGGTGAAATTTGGTTATTGAAGTTTAATTACAAATTTCAAAACTAGAATTCGAAGGTAAAATTACAAGATTCCAAGATTCTAAAATTACATAGGTACAAATTTTGGTAGTTGAAGTAGAAATCAAATATAAATTAATCGAGAGGATCTATGTCCACATAATCAAATCAAGATTAGCAATTTTTCAGGATTTCGCATCCCCTTTTCAAATTTGCATACTTTTTGGCTTTTTCATGCCCTTTTTGAATTTCAGGGCCACAAGTTAGAAAAATTGAAGGTATCCTTGTGGAAAATATAAGAAGATGCTGCTGATGCCGCGCTACTTCAGTTTCAAAAATTTTTTGTTGGCTCTCTCCACCTTTTCTGCAATCAGAATGCAATTATTTATATGTTTATTCAAAAATTTAGGATGCATTGAGAAGAAAGGATCACAAAAGAGAATGAAGCCAAATTCCCGTGAAGGAGAAACATGAGGATATAATAAGCATCTCACATATCATGATTTTTGCATCTATGTTAATTTTACAATTTCTGACGCTCTCGTCGATTGAAATTCTTTCGGTATGACTGACAAACTCAGGCTGTTTTTCTTTTTTTGCCTTTTTTGACGAAAGAACAGATATACGATGTGCTAGAAAAGAATACCTACAAGTTGGTAGTAAAGTACAGCTAACAACTTAATTTTCTATCGTAATAATCATGTGCTTATCTAATATATAAAGAATCGGTAACTCAATTCAAAAATTTGCAAAAAGCGGGAAACCGCCTGGCGGTCGCGAAGCGAACGCTTTTCCAAACAGCACCTTTAGATTACTGGTTCACTAGTTGATATAAAAATGGTGCACCGAAAAGGAAAAGTACTAGCAAAATAAAGCAGATTCTCTTTTAGAGTAAAAAAAAAATGAAATAAGTACTAAAAAGTTCACACTCTTTTTCTATACGTTTTTTTAACCAGTATTTTCCGTAGTCTTGCATAATCGAACGGAAATCAAAATCTTTAGGCAGGCTGTTGAGGCGAAAAAAGGCATAAACAACACGAAAATCGAGCAATGAAAGCACTCGAACAAACACTCGTAGATTCTTCTTCTGATTGAATTTGCATCCTACGCAACCAAAAGCAGCGGCATGGCACGAATGGCGAAAAAAAATCACGCAAACAACTTTGCTGCAGAAAATTGAAAAGGGATTTCTCTTTCAAGAGGTTTGGCAATTTACCAAATATGTATAGAAGCTGGATTCCAGTATGTTTACACCACATATGCTTATCCCTGCATATAGCTTATCGTGCGAGCCTCATTTGGCTTAGTTCGTATATCAAATGACAAGGGATAACTCTATCTAGAGTAACGATGTGTTTGTGTAATATATGTTTACGAGATTGCTCTGTAAACGTGTGAGCGCAAAAAAGGGGATAGAACTTATAATGTTATTCTATTTCTCCCCCTTCGGACTTCTGACACAAATTATGATGGATAAATGCGTAGAAATTGTAACTGTAGTCCGTGGAGGTGGTGTCATTGATAACAGTAGGTCAACATGTAAGGGACGTCAAGCTTTACCTACTTCTGCGCCACGTCACCAAATCCTAACGGGACCTGTTTCGACCAATCACGGAAGAAAAATACGTGCAAAAAGCAAGCAACTCAAAGCTCCGCCCACACTCGCGCCGAGTCACGAAATCGTTTCAAGACCTTTATTGGTCAATACCTGTCTTGACAGGATCGCACGTGGAAAGCGACATGTACAGCAATGTACAATTAAGTCAATATGTGGGAAATGTGATAGCAACTCAAAGCCCCGCCCACTTCTGCACCACGTCGTCCAATCGTGTGAGGACTGTAACTGCCACGTTTTTTAGCGCCAAAATCGCTGAAGGAGCGTCTGTACTGAGGAATTTAAAATTGTCGAATTCCACACCACCCGTAAATACTGCAAATACAGTACACCATCAATGTATTGCACAATCTGAGTATCCATACACAGCAAGCGCGCATAGTTGCATGGGTTTCAAGTATAGTCAGGTCAATTTTCATAACTCAGTTGTGCACTGCACACAACATGTACTTGCGCGTAAAATCCAGACGTTCATGGCTTTAATACCCGCCAAAATTTTTGGATCTATTTTTCTGATTGTTGCTCCTCTTTTAAGCATCGCCTTAAGCAATGTAATGACTTTCGAAAGCTGCATGCAACTTCCCAAAATATCTTGGATCTGACGAGCAATATGCATTTTGTGTGCAATCGCACATTTTAGGCTAGAATTTGCTTCATTGCGTTTTAGTGGGCGCAAAAACAATTAATTCGTACATTTACTAAGCTTTATGATCTTAAAAAGCATAAAAAACACTTCAAAAGGCAATTAAGCTATGCGCGTCAATTCGAAGTGCAAGCGCATATGATGTGCATTTGCATACATTACCTCCCGGATTTTTCCATTGTAAACTGCGCGTGACTGAGTCTGACGCAAAATTGCCCAACCCTCAAACAGCATTAAGTTCCCGAAGTTAGCAAACTAAGTGATAAAATCCAGATGTGCATTGCGTCGTTTTTACACTATCCTCATTATTCCCCAACGCAAGCGCGTCACATTGTTGCTGAGACGAGAACATCTGGATGTTGGCAAATTTTATGACCATGCTTCACGTTCATAGAACAAATTAGATAGAAGGATGTTCCATGGAACTATAAATTGCAGTTCTATACTTTTTTCATTCAAAAATTTTGCTTATTTCTCGGTTTCTTTTTTCAGGAGACAAGAGACAATATCAACAAATATTCTAACCAAAATTCGTTGAAAGTCCAGAAAAACAACCTAATTCTAGAAAAAAACTATAAAACTGATGAATATGGCTAGACTGGGCGAGGGCACATGGTTTATAGTCGGAGCGCGCTCGAACGCCGGCGGCGGTGGAGCACTTATTTGCATAGGAGCGCATGAAATGCAGGGGCCAATAATTGCTCGCGCGATACCTTCGCGTGCACTGCTTTTATGGGCATCTGCCTTCGAAATTGGCCCGTATTCGCATATGTTATAGCGTACAAAAACATGCGGTCGAGTTATTTGTGAATTAATCTGTGTATTGCACAGCATGCGTGCTACTTGACGACCTGTAAGATTAGAACGTCATTTCCAGAAATTTCTCGTGGTTTTCTTGTCACTTTTGATTTAACTGACTATGTGTTAGTTGTAGTACACGTTTTTACAGTTTGTTACGCAAAAAAGAGTGTTATTAGGAGTTATTTGTAAGATGTCGTCATTTACCGCGCACACTGTGTAGACCACAAATCACGACATAAATGACTTGGATACGCATGTGCATATGGAAGGAGCCTGAGATTGAGAGAAACATTCAATTTACTTGTGCTGGGAGGCCATTATGGCGTGGCGTAGGGTTGATAGAGGTAGGGCAGAAAGTTTTAAGTTTTGCAAAAAAATAGAAATTCTTTGTACATTCATAACTTGACGCAACTGTTCAAAAGATTAATATTAAGATAAAATTTAGCGAATTTTCTCATTCTTGAATTGTGAGGACGTGAGACTTCAATTCCGTTTTTAACTCAAAACGTGAGACACGAGAACTTGTCGAGCTTATACATTCTCTTAGGCATTTGAATACATTTCCTCATGGGACTAAGTACATACTAAGCCTTCATCAAGAAAAGAATTGGCTGGAGGGAATTCCTCAAGAGAAAAAAAAACAGAGGATGAACTGAATGTATGGATTGGTATGAGGAAGTGAGAAAGGCGAGGAGACAGGAAGAGACGGAGGGGGGGGGGTAAGTAGACACAAAAATTTTTTAAAGTTACGCCTCTCTTCTCATTACAGAGCCTGTGTCAATCCTTTTTCCATCGGCGGACCCCACGCCAGCACTTCCGCGTACTCATTCAAATTGGCCTTATCGATTGGAGGTCAGCACGCAAAACCTCGCGTTGCGTGTGTGTAGTTCTACGCAAAAGGGAGTAGGCAATTGACACAGACTGCAGACATTATAGATAAGAATTGTAAAATCAAGACCAAACCATAGATAACAATTTTCATAAAAGGATGGTAGATAAGTTTATTAATACCCTATTTTCAGGTGTATAAGCGGCACCCTTTTCACTCTAAAGGCGCACACGTCAAAAGACTGCCTGTTACGATGGGGCGCCTTAAAGGCAGCGTCCAGGCAGATCTGGACCCATGGGGCTTTTACGTGTAAAGTACTTTTGGGACCCTAATTAAGGCACTGCCCAAGCGGCAGCTTAGGTAGTGCTCTAATGGCTGAGATATTCCCCTCGAAACTGGCCCCCGCGAACGTATTCGCATGGATTCATGGCAGTTTCGCGCCAGGATCCACGCTTTGCGCCATGAATGCATGCGAAACACGGTCGCGGGGTCCAGTTTCGAGGGGAATATCTCAGCCGTTACAGCACTACATGAGCTGCCGCTTGGGCAATGCCTTGGTTAGGGCCCCAAAAGTACTTTCCACGTAAAAGCCCCATAGGTCCAGATCAGCCTGGACGCTGCCTTTAAGTGAAATCAATGTGCGAGAAAGCGACCGCTTCGCGAGGCACATGCGAAGCGGCACGCCTGGGTCTGCTCGCGTTTAGAGCAAAAAGGGTACGGCTTATACACCTGAAAATAGAGTAACAGTGAGAAAAAGGAAATTTTTGAAAAAATAAAAAATGAGGAAAAAACCATCACTGCTTAAGAATAGTTCGAAAAATGCCAATCTAGCAATGAACTGAAGGTAGAAGTTTCAATTTTTTGTTGATTTCTTCACTCTAAATTGTTCGGAACCACCAATTTCCCAGTTTTTTCCCCATCGGGCAACTCGATATGCAGGAAATTTGAAAGTTAAACGAAAAACTACTTTGCCCTTTGCGCGAAAAGGAAAAAAAGGACAAAGGCAATGCATTTCCGAGTTGATTGCTCGTAAATGAATCGCTAGCCGAGGAGGTAGAGAGCCCCTCATCAAGCTTTCATGAAACGTCTTGGAGATAGCAAAGGGGATTTTTGGCAACTTGTCAAGATTATGTCAAAGATTTCGTCAAAATATTCACCCCCCCCCCTCCTTGAGATGAAGAAAGATCTATTACTCAAGTCTAGGAAGTAAGTCGAGAAAATCAAAGTTGAATGACGAAATTTGAAGGGGGACTGGTGGTTAGATGCGGCAAAGATGTCATAGACGAGAAAAACGAATGATTGATGATCGACTGACAGGCATAAATGGTGCAAAACAACACAAAACAAACAGATGAGCGCTATAAATTTAAAGTGAAAGAACAGATGTCAAGTGGAAGAGATGTGAACGGGTAAAAGGTCAGAAATGAGAAATCAGAATTCAGGATAGAAAGACAATTGCATAAACAAAGAAAAAATAAGTATTGATTGAGAGAAAACGCTAAGCAATGGATTTGGTCAATGATTTTTCTGTTTATACAGTAGATTTGTAACTCAATGTGTGGATTGCACAAGATGTGCTCTAATAGACGACTGCACGAGCTAAGTACTGGCGAGTTGCCAAAAAGATTTTCTTTTTTTGTTTTCTTCTGTTTTGATATTGAATGCAATGAAATTTTTTGGATTCCAAAGATTCTTTGAAATAGAGTCTTTTGAATATCTTTTCACAATATTTGGCCTCCTCAAAACGATTACTACTATATTCGCAAAACAGCCGTGATATGTCGCGCGCAGTATGTAATCGGTTCTAAAATTACCACATGATCTGACTGATTATACGTGATTGATAAAAAGATTCTGTCAGTTCGAAAGTATAGAAGCTCATTGATTTTTGGTATCCCCGCTCGAGAAAGTTTAGGACTTCCGGGGACCCCAAGGACCGGAAGAAGATACGCGAAAGGTCGCACCATGATGCCCTTCATCAATAACGATTTGGCATAAGAGTGCAAGAAAGAATCATTGATTCTTCTTAACAATCATTGATTCTCCTTATCTTGCTAAATTTAGAGAATTTCATCTTTTCGGTGGTTTGACTTGAAAATAATGATTGAAAGCCCAGAAATAAAAATAGGGGAAAGAAAGAAATCGGACTCAAAGTCAGACTCCATCTCTCAATCAATTAAATCAAGTGATGAACAGGCCTGGTTACAGATAAATGTCAGTTGTTCCAATAAAAAGTACAAAACAATCAGATTCGGATTTGTTGCTGGCACAGAGCCAATTTTGCATGAATAATTATCTAAAAGCATCAACAATGGCCTCTATTTGAGCAGAATTTTGACCTGCTTTAGAGAGTTCGAAAAAATATGCCATGAAATATTTGACTTTTGATTAGTTCATTTTCAAAGCACACCTCAGGAGGGCCGCTCACGAAGAGAAAAAACCACAAAAGGTAAGGACAACCCCCTCGTCGTTGCTGAGGCTTTCCGAAATGGATTAAAAAAACGAATAAAACCGAAGGAAAGTGATTGAGCTAAAGTACAAATATTATCAAATAAACATTTTATTTTTTATTTTTGAAACCTTTAATCTTCTAAATCATAATAAAAAACATAGTAATATCAATTCAACATTACTATGGAGCTTATTGAAACTAATTTTCCCCTCTATATTAGCAAGTCACAAAATTTCCGTTCCAAATATAAGCTGTTGATTAGCAGTTTCGAGGTAAATACGTAAAAATACGTAAAATTGATCCCTATCGGGCTATAGCTCAGCGATTTTGAGCTATATACGTAAAAATACGCAAAACTACAAAGTTGCGAGCCTTTACGCAAACAAAGTACATTCTTTTCGACTATTCAACATTGAAATGCGATTTCCTGGGAGTGAACAGAAAAATGATGCTTGGTAGAGCGAAAGCTTGTTTGCATAGCTGTCCGGCTAAAAGCTGCAGTGAAGCATGTCAGGGGAGAGGGAAATGAGAATTTTAGGAGAAGTCAGGGAGTTTTCTGGCGAGACTTCAGCAGAGTAAGGCATAGCCGTAGGTCATACTTATTGGTCTGACGATGAGAGCATTGCCCATAAATCGAATTTGGCAAAGACATAAGAATTCAACAGACTTTTGAACGGCAACTTCTTGGAAAATAATTTTATCAAAAGTGTTCGATAGAAATAAAAAAACATTTGAAAACAAAAAGAAAACAAAACAAAACATCTGCTGTTTCAAATTTTGAAGTTGCCCTCCCCTGCCACCCCCTTCAAACCATGTGGGCAATCCCAAGAAAACATATGGACAACCTGTATCATTATCCGGGAAAACTTAGAAAGGGAAAACAAAGACCGAAAATCTAGTGCGTCCCTACAATCCACGACGAAGATAATAAAAATGCCAGCTGTCGAGAAAACAATCTTTACTATGTGTCTGAAACAGAAAATTTTCTGCAAAAAAATTTTTTTCTTTAAGAAATTCTAGAAAACTAAAATTGCTTTTCCAAAGACGACGAATTCGAAACGCACAAGCGTACCCTGATCGGCAAAGCGGCAGCGACGCGTAGTTTTCTCCGCCGAGCGCGACAGCGAGCACGAACTCGGTTTTTTTACGTTTTCTGAAGTTTCAGCCGCCGATCTTTGTACACTTGTGTTTTCCCAATTCGCATTCGACATGGCTTTCCGGACTCGATCAGCAACAAGCACTATTGTCACAAAGTGGAGCAATCACAGCTTTGTAATGTTGGTGTCTAAAATTTTCGGGTACAGTCATGCACACATAGATTGATGGTCTTGTGATTTCGTTCGCGAACCTCCAAGAAGCTTCCTCCCAGTCTGAAATTTTTCCGAAATATTACGCAGTGGAGAAGCATCGTTACATCTATTGTTCAAGATAACATGTTACCTTTATTAATTTTTAAAAAGGACGCGCAGACTGAAAAAAGACACTGAATTGCGAAGTGCTTGCTCTATCCGCCGGTCAGCAAATTATGTTTGGGGTCTTAATAAGAATGAGAATTAGTTAAAGTTGTACATGATGAAAACGTCGGGTTCAGCCTCAGTGACTTCGAAGAGCGACCGAACCGAGAACATAATGCTAAAAAGAAAAAGGAGAAATATTTATGGTGGTTTGGTTCTTTGCAAATCCACCCCTACCGCGTCTCGCAATGTCCTTTAGCATCAAATAATTTTTTATCGTCACAGTGAGCAGCCTATGTAAGCAAAAAGTGGAAAAGAAAGTTGAAAACTACCTTCCACGTTAACTGTACCCCAAGCTAAAGCAGTTATGTAAATACAAAGGCGTGCCATGTCGAAGTAGCTAAATGGTATCAGAAGTAGTCCACTCTGAACAGAGACCTGATGCGAATATTTCGGTGAACTTCTGCGGAGGCCTTCAAGCACAACCGCCGCGATTCTTGTTTCACGGATAATGAGCGGCAATTCAGTAACTTCACACCCCAGTAGCTGATATGACTTCATCATAAAGATCCTTACAGTTTCAAGCCTCGAAGTACATATTTTGCACAAATTATATTTGTAGTAGTGCAGGACCACAATTGGTTTCTAACGAATTCCAGCTTTTGGTGAAGACTACATCCAAAAACCAATTCGAACTTTTCTGCTTTCTACACTTACAAACAGGTGAGACCAGAATTGGCAATAAGTTTGCAAAAAAGCCGTAACTTCATCAATAACGCTATCGATAGATATCCTTTTCGCTTCTTGGTAATGTTAACTGAGTCTATAAATTAAGGCTGAAAAGGATATCATCGGCTCCCAGATTCGTGTGGAGGTGGAGTCTTGCCAACTCACTGCGTGGCGGTTTTTGCTAGTGAGAGAGTACGAAAAGCAATGCTATGACGTGGAGGTTTAGTAAATTTACTTGTTTTATCAGGCAAGGCAAAGTCTGCAATACACCTCCACACGAATCAGCCGATCATACTTTATCGATGAACAATCAGCATGTATAACTCCTCTAAGCGTTTTACTTTTCTTTCCACCCTTGTCGTACACCTACTTGACTTTACTGATATCACTTTATTGTGGAACATCACCGGTACGCTAAACACAAATAATGCATGCAAAGAAGTTACAAAAAAGCAAGCGCTCCAGTTCTGCCTTTCATACATGCTCCAATAATCGTGCGCTTGAAAGTCGGGACGAACTCGAAGCAGAAAAGCGTACAAAGATCGGCGTCTAAAACTTCAACGTAAAAAAAACCAAGTTCGTGCTCGCTGTCGCGCTCGTCGGAGAAAACTGCGCGTCGCTGCCGCGTCGCCGATCAGGGTACGCTTGTGTGTTTCGAATTCGTCTCCAAAGACGGAACAACGCAGAAAAAACAGAAAAGTTTACGAAGCCCCAATTCATCCCCAAAATCCACGCAGTGAATCATAAACTCTTCAAGAAATCGAACTTTATAAGACTTCTGAAACAGCAATTTTCTTCCAAAAAAATTCTGTCAAGAAAATATTCAAAAGAACAAAATTTGCTAATTCAAAGGGCAGATAAGAATATTCTTGAAGTGCTGCGAGAAATCCCGATAAAAACATGGGAGTGCCCTGTAATATGACCTGGGAAAATCACGGAGAAAAAAAGCGAGAGAACTCTCATGAAAACCCGCTTTGGAACACGAACAAATTTCACCAGGTTTGAAACAGCAATTATTTTACAAAAATATTTTTTTGGCAATAAAATTTTTGGAAAACAAAATCTTCGTTTTAAAGGCATTATGGAACCATCATCGAGAAAACACGGGAACGATAAAAACGTGGGAGTACCCGCGACCATCCGGGGAATTCCATAAATAAGGAGAAGATCGGAATTTCCCGGAAAAGCTCGATGCAGCCCCAGAATTGCAGTGGAAATACGGAAATGATAAGTCATCAGACTTTATTGAACCTTTGAAACAGCAAACTCTTTGAGGTTTTTTTTGTATAGGAAGTGTTTGTAAAAAATCCTATTTCAAAGAGCTCCTGGGGAATCCCTACAAAAACATGGGACTGCTTGCAATATGACCCGGGTGATATGCCGCAAATAAAAGAATTGACGAAATCGCGGGGAAAACCCGAAACAGCCCCAAATGTCCGTTCGGAAAACCAGAAAACGACAATGATTCATTCGAGAGAAACAGAAAATGCAATGGCCGAGAGAATGCGATCGATAGGGCGGCTAGTGAGTGGAGACGGGGGTGCAAAGTCGACCCCGCCGGATCCAGGAGGTGTGACGGGGGCACAGCAGCACAGCCGGAATCGCCGCGCCATGCTTTGCTCGGCACCACCCGGTTGGAGAGGGCAGAAAATAGCGCTTTTCGTGCCTGGGGACATAAAGAGCTTATCGAATTTCGTTTCATCTTTTGGGAAGACATGTGGTGAGCGGGCGCGGGGGGGGGGGGAGGGGAATTTGAGAGACGTGGACAAGGAAGTACCGCTGGTTTTCATTTACAACGAATTGACTACTACTGCTGCAGTTACAGCCGTCGCCATCAATTATACGAGTGTTGTATTCAAAAATTTTTTTGAAAAAGAAACAGTGAGGGGGGGGGGGAGGGGAGGGACAAAACCTTTGCAAGCGATGAAAAACTTGGAGTGCCGTATTAAACAAAATAATGCACACCCCAATTCTAGAGGATGAAAGAAGTACTTTCGAAAGAAAAAATCATTGATAATTGATAAGAAGCTGCTGGTCATGTAGAAACCGGATTTTTTTTAAACCCCAATTTGTTAGAGGATACGGTAGTTTCAAAATAATAAAGAAGTTCATTTTTAATAAACTATAAACAAAATCATGCGTCAGCAAAGTATACTTTTTACATCCGTCATTATTCCATATCGGTGCACTTCAAAAGGCATGATTCACCTGCAAAAGTGAGAATTCGCATGCTATTCTTGTCGGTTGCAGATCATTTTCGGAGAGAGGGGGGAAGGGGAGGGAGGTAGGAAGAGCGTAAGGTCTCGGACAGAGTTCACACGATTTCATCGCCTCGCGATTCTTCGACAAGACAACTGCTACGAGTTCATTGCATGCCGACCAACTTACATTTCGGTTGTGATAGTTTTCCGACACGGCCAATCGTCACTAACTATCACAACCGAAATGCAGTCGATCATCGGCATACGATGGACTTGTAATAGTTGTCTTGTGAGAAAATCGCGAGGCGATGAAATCGCGTGAACTCTGTCCGATGGCTAAGGCGTTTGAAAATTCTTCAGGAAAGGAAGGGAAGGGGGCAGCGTGATCACCTCTGGAATTTCCTTTAAAAGCTCAATAAAATTCTTGCAAAGGGGGTAGTGGGGGGGGGTTTATACTCCCAAAAAACTATGAAAACGGCTAAGTTGATCGATTGAGTTTTTTTCTCCACAATGAAAATTTCAAATATTTTGAGCACAGTTTTTTCCACAGTGAATTTTTATGAAATTCCAAAGATTTTTTTTACCTACGAATTATATTTTATCCGCACTTTCAAGCTCATAGTATCAGAAGTTCTTCCCTTATTGTTAGTTTCCCTAGAGCTAGGCAACAAATTACCAGCGCAATTCCCAAGGTATTTTCGTGGTGGAGCTCTCAAATTACTTTACCCATGACTAAAATCTATCGCTTTTTATTATCCAAGAGTATAGAATATCAAAGAAGCTCTCAGTGTGGTGCTTGCGAACTCGAAGTAAACTACATAATGAACTTTGAAGATGGCTGCTTCGTCAATTTTTGCTGAGATAATGTAAATGTTTAGTCGCATCTACTAGTTTATTTATTCAAAAGTGCATTCGCCGAAGATGGATAACGAGGCAGAAGGAAAAACAAGAACTATCGTATATCGAAGATAAGATGTAAGTTTTTGCATGAGCTTTGATTTCTCAGATAAGTAAAGTGACTTAATAATGAGATTTTTTATAACTTTTTCACGGTTTATCATGATTTTGATTATATAGGAGAATAGATGAAGGGCTTTCCACTATTCTCACACACTAGGTGATCGAGCAAATGAATGCAAATTGGTGTCCGACCAAAACAAAGTTGAGTGAATTCACAGTCGAGAGAAGAGTCGAACGAAGCGTCTAATTCGATTTGTGTCTCATTGTTTCTGTCTCGCTCCTTCCAAGCGAAGTTCTTCTGATTATGAGTGGGTACGGTAATCAATAAAATTTAGATAAAAAAATCTTTGGAGCGGCCTAAGGCTATGATTTTCATGAAAAAACTGGGTTATCTAAAGTTCGGAATCATATTATAGCACTCACCACGATATTTTGGAAAAATTCAAATGAAAATGAATTTTTTTGGTCCACATTACAGGCCACTGGAGAGAACGGTTTTGCAACGGTTTTTCCGTCGCGACGTTTTGCGACAGAATTTTCAGGATGTCATAACTTGCCTTAGAGTAAGTTCTAGAATTTAATAAGTACATTATTGAAATACTGAAGATCTAGCGCTTTGGAATAGATTACAAAACCTGAGAAACTTGTGGTTTTTTCGTTCTCTTTTTTCGAAAAAAATTCTTCCAAGGACCCGCACCATTTAGTAGCGTGAAATAACAGAATTTTGATAAAATTATTCAGGAAAGGTCAAAAAAATTATAGAGAAAAAGTAAATCTAAGAAGTTCAAGAGGCAAACCAAGAATGCAATTATAGAGATAAAAAACCTTGAGGTCAAAAAGTTTCCATTTTTTTTCACTCTTAGTCAAAACGACTCATCACAGCTGTTCTAAGGGTTATTTCCTCATTTTGTTTGCTCCAGCTAGATTACATATTTACAAGAGAAAGTATCAGATTATTTGACGTAGGTTTGTAGAGAACAAAACCGCAGATATCCAGATAAATTTTACTTCCTTTTTTGTCTTTTTCAGTAGAAGTTCAAGGAATTAGGTATCTACCCATATTCACTAATTTATTGCAAAAAAATTACCGGCAGTTTTTTGTTTATTTTTTGTTTACTTGAGTCAAACTCAATGCTATTCACTAGGTTGGGTAAGAAATAAGTTCGTCTTTCATATAAGCCTCCATAAAAAAATCATTTCGTTAATTTTCTCCATAATTTTCTCAGGGGAAGTAGATCAAAGTTTTTACTATCACAAATCAATTGCAGAAAATGTTTTACATCATCACTGAACAATTGTGCCCCAAAATGGCAGAATTTCCAAAGCTCAGTTTTTTGACTTTCTCAGCTCCGTTTTCATGCTGTGATGGATGTTAAGATGAGACAGATAACATTATGAGATTCTTTCGTTTACTGCTTTTGTTCTTGTTCTGAACTCTCAATGATTTTGCATGGGAGCCGTTCAAACCTCTTCAAAGGATCAAAAATAAGCCCTATGTTGACTTAGATACAATTCGATCAACATAATCGCTGCAAAAATTCTCTCCAGCTGGAAAATGACTTACTTACTTGCTATTAAGTTTTTTGTAGTGCAAGTCATGGTTGACAAACGTCACTCGAAAATCTTATAGCAGCTATAGATAACTCGACACGAATCTTTGAATTATATGTTTTGAAAGGGTTTCAGTGCAGGTGGTTTCGCAAAGCATGGAATATTCAAGGGCTTCTTTTTCTTCAGAAAAATGAGTGACTGCCCAGTCGGCTTTCCTACAATCTTTTCATTGAAAAAGTATGATGTTCAAATTTACTTTCAGCGTTTGATAAGCTCTTGCAATGGAAAAATGATTTCCCACAAAAATGTAGCAATATGTGTACCCCTTACTGCTCTAATTGTAAGAAACATGTTTTGAAAAAAGAAATTCTAACATATTTTTCTTCAACGGTGAGAGTTTTTACTACAATATTCAAAAAACTGCTTGCAAACGACTTTGATAACGCAACAACCGTACTTGAAGAAAAAAGAACTAGTATTCAATTTGGACACAAGTTTGCAAGATCTCCGAGGCATGGACCTTTCTTTGAAATAGAAAAAAAATCTCCGTGCCAGCAATGTAGAAAAAAATTTTCCTGAAAGCTATACGTTACATGAAGATCTGCAGCTGAATAACTTCAATCAATTATATAGTGATAACCAATAATCAAAATTCTAAACGAATTCTTGAAGCATGTTAGAGCCAATTTTTTTAACAGTAAATAAACTTTCTCAAGAACGAAACTGGAACTTTTATATACTTATGAAAGTAATGTGCAAAAGTCCTTTCTTATAGTCAATAACACTTCATTCGTCATTTTTTCTTTATCATAGAGTTCGACAGCTGACTGCATAAATTTTTCATATCGCTGGTTTTAACAAATGATAAACAGGTGACATCATCCAGCACAGGAGAAAAAGTAATGCTGTTGAACATAGCTTGGAAATTCGGGGAAAAAGGAAAATGCAGAAGAATTTTTGCAACGTGTGAAGTGCATTTCATTGTAGATATAGTGAGCGCAGCAAATTCGCCTCTTCAGAAACTATGTTTGGTTGGCGTAGGCGAAGATCGAAATTGATACACAGTTACGGTTAAAAAAATTGCGAAAGCAAGGAATTGGCAAAAAATGAAGGGAACCGCATTTTATGGATTTCAGAAACGCAAGGATGCCTCGATGGTAGCTATGGTAGCGGTGG
This sequence comes from Cylicocyclus nassatus, assembly GCA_958299035.1. Taxonomy (NCBI): domain Eukaryota; kingdom Metazoa; phylum Nematoda; class Chromadorea; order Rhabditida; family Strongylidae; genus Cylicocyclus; species Cylicocyclus nassatus. The sequence continues at coordinate 17,005,525 of CATQJL010000305.1, forward strand.
CGCAGAAAATTTTTCGTCGAGGACGGGGAGGAAAGACTTTGAACGCATAAAAAAATGTTCTGCAAGCTATGGAAGTAATCCTAACTACGAAACTGCCTGTCCGATGTTTGTTACTAAATTTTCGCAAACATAAGCCAAGAGCTTTGGAAAAAAGTGCTCTGACGTCATCAGCTTTTTCCAAATTTCGAACTTTCTTCGCAAACTAGTTCAGATACAAAATTCATGAATTATTTAATTTGGCAAGTTGCCAATAAAGGCAATTATCTGCACAATTTCATGCCAGGGCATATCATTCCAAAGACTTTGAGACAGTATTGTAAGATGAGGGAATGGGAGTGCAACACGGTACAAATTGACCTTACCTAACAGTCAAAAGTTAAAGAAAACGATTCTAAACTCTTGCCCAGACCGTACCATATCCGAAGACGCCGAGTGGTCTGTTGGATGGTTACGGTCTGGGAAGGACTTTTATAGTCAGATTTTTCGCCAAATCATCGCTTAGGCATTGCCTTTAGCATCGGTGAATCTGAGACTTTCATTAGCGAAAAATTCCTAATGAGCATGGAGTCATTCAGTTAGTCGCACATGGATAATCATGAGCATGAAATGACAATTTTTTCCGTTCATTTTTCCACATGAGCTATCTGCACATGTAATAAAGTCAGGAGAAAAACCAAACAACGCAGTTAAGCGGAATGTTCAAGGTTATTAGGTGCTGAGCGATGCATAACAAACTTGACGACAACAGTCTTGGGAAGCTTTCAGGTTACTTTGCTGGGGAAGGGGAGGGGGGAGTGCGATCATCTAGGAAAGCTAGAGTATTTTTGATGAAAAAACAAAATTCAAGCATTATCTCATTTTTGAAGCTAAAAAATTGTGTGTCAATTGTAATAATTCAAACGCAGCTGACTGGGCACTTTCCAACGCTGAAAATGTAAAATATGAGGGAAACCAATAAAAAATGTTTAGAAAAATTGTGACTATCCTTCGATACAATTGGAATGGCGGCTGGAAGGCGGGGCTTCGTGACCTAGTTAAGGCTAGAGAATGATCAGAGAGCACGCACGCGAGAGAAACGCAGGCTGCGTCGCGGGCTCGGGCGGTCGCCTTCCAGCCGCTAATCTCGATGAATGAAGGGGTTCTAAATCTATAAAAATTGAAAATTCAGGAAAAAATAAAATCATAACCCATTTATATCTAAACTGAATAAGACGGGTTTTTTGTGCGACGTTATTTATCGTGGCAGGACCTTTGCAGCGCAATAATTTTTATAAAGTGATTTTTTAAGACAACAAATAAATAAGAGCTATAGCAGATATTTGCTTAGAGCCATTTGGAAACTTAGAAGAGAAGAAGTACGAACAGCTGAAAACCAAAAGTTCAGAGCAAATTTAAATGGGCGTGGCGGGAGCGGGGGCGGGGGTCATTTAATGACTTCAAAAGGAAGTAAAGAGCAATTTGTGCTATGCACTCCTACTGTTGCGCTTTTTACTCCATAAATACCGGAAATAAAAATCGTTTAAGCGCAAAATCGCAGCGTTTCCTGGTCTACTGGACATTCTGAGCTTACACCATAAACAAGACAAATTACGGCTACTATGCCCCAAAAAATCGTAGAGTGCGTGCTATACAATGGAGAATGGCTGAGTCAATCTGTGTGTACATTGTGTAATGATCGCACCCCGAGCCCCCCCCCCCCCCCCCGTCGTCGTCCCCGCGCTAAACGAGAGCTGATCAAAGGCGAGAGTCGAGCAAATTGTGCAATGTGTGGCAGAGGACGGGAGGGCAATGTGAAAATGAAGTCGAATGCCCTTCGTTTTTATTCGGAGACGGGGAAATTTCGAGAAGGGGGAGGGGGGGGGGGGGAAGGGAGAGAAGGGGGCTCGTATAATGCAGAATCTGCTTGATGAAACAAAAGCTCCAGTGCAAATCAATGGCAATTTGTGAAAGACCAAATTGAGTGAAGTGCACTGCGCTCGAGCCTTGACGAGCTTTTTCCGCCACTGAAAGTGCAAGGACGTGCTGCTCGGTGAGAAGTTCTTTCCTTTTCACTACAAATGTATGGTGCTTAGCAACGAAATCTATATTTGCAAAAATTGATGTAGTTCTCAAACTTACAACCTAAGAAAACACCAATAAAATAAGCTTTTTGAGTATTTATTAGCATCTGCTGGAAATAGAATATAGTCAGGGCTCGGCACAGGTGACTTGTAAGCGAGCTGGACATCGTTTTTGGGACAAAAGGCAAAGGGGGTATCAAATTGCAAACTTTTCAAGTCGAAGTTTCGTTTTTTAAAAGTTTTTCTTGAGATTAGGGTTCAGGGTTGAAGGGAACTTCGTAAAAATTCGCGAACGTCAAGGGGGACTTAGTTTTTTGCATTTTGCAAAACAGTTTTTTGCATTTTCCAAAACCCACCTCATGCCGAGCCCTGATTATAGTTTCAAATGAAGACATTGGCAGTCTACAGTTGAACTGGACATGCAGAAAAATCACAATCAAGCCATGATTCCGACAGAAGCAATTATTGCATTTTTTTGTTCAAAAATAGTTATTTTTATTGCTTTATTTTGGCTCAAACAAGAGCGCTTGTTACTGAAGCGGATGTACCAAAAGTCCCAATATTTTTAGTGTTAATCAATTTGATGAAATATATTTTCAAAGTGATAAATCTTTTAAGAAAACAATCTTGACCGCCTTGGCACATATTGAGTTCTGTTAACCTCATTCTGATTTTTCTGGAAAAATGCATCAGGTAAGTATAAAATTACATCGATTATTCGATCGAACATTTTCCGTGATATCAAGAATGGACTGCTTATTTCATCGTAGAGTCTCTGTCAATTTTTCACAAAATTTTTTGAAGAAGTCAAGAGAATAGTCTATGAAATATGAACAAGTTGCTTACACGACCACCCCTTGATTTAGCTGGTTTGCCGGCTGGAAGGCGGAGCTTCGTGACCTGGTTAGGGCTAGAGAATGATCAGAGAGCACGCGCGCGGGAGAGACGCAGACTGCGTCACGAGCGCGAGCGGCCATAATTAGGTCATAAAGCCCCGCCTTCCAGCCGCCAATCCAGTTGAATCAAAGGTTATATAATCTTTTCTTTTACCATCCTCAAAAAAGTCGCAACTTATTCTTGCAGGGATGGGCTTGATTTTCTTGCAGTAGCTTTTTATGACGAAAATTAGTTCTTGCTGCGTCGAAATCATTCTTTTGGCTATTACAGCTCGATACGCAAAGCAGTTCTTCAAATTTGAAAACTAGAATTCTACATTTCTCTTTCGAGCTCAAATTCCTATAAAAATTGTTGTTCAAGAGTTTTGCTTGTAAAGTCACTGCTACAATTTTTTTGAAATACATTATATGACTTGAGAATGTTTTTTTGCTTAGCATTAGCATAAAAGAAACTTTAGAATTTCCAAGTTGATGACTTGAATGATGTTCAAGAGGTTTAAGCCCACTCCTATCCGCATTTGCTGTCCCCTCTGTCTTGAATAAAAAGCAAGTAAAAGGCAAAATGCAATTTTAACCGACGGACAAATCAGATTAATTCTAATCTTCACAGTAATGACTTTCCTTCTAGAAGCAATGAAATTCTCAAGATAGAAGAAATTCAATTAAACATGAAGAGTGTTTGAGCTCTTGAGAAAGCTGGAAGCGAAGTAAGCAAGAAGTCAAAGCAAATGGAGGAAGACTTGCAGAAAATTTCCGCTGCAAAGAAGGAGTGCTAAAGAGTGCTGCAAGAAAGTTCTGCAGAGAATTTATGACTGACGGGAAAATGATGTCAGAATGGGCAAAAGATGGGGAAAAATGACTTGCAGGTGAACAAAGAATAATCATAGATGCTCTGGAGATCTTAGCAAAGGAATTTCTGAAGTCAAAATTTTTGAGCCCGGAATTTTCCAGTTATGAAATTGTGCTAAGCTAACGGTGTTTCTTTCGATTAAGATCTGATTATTATATTCAGAGCAGCAACCTTAGTGAGCATTTACAATCGCGTAACCAGTTTCTACCGTACGAAAGGCAGATCTTATCAACAAAGCATGAAAAAGGAAATATTAGGTTGATGCAAAATTTCTTTCGCACCAAATTCAAAAATTTATAACTTGTTAAGTTCTCAACGAATTTACAAGATCTAAATTTTGCATGAGAGAAGAACTTATGCTCTTTGCAGGGGTATTTGAACTGTTCGTTAATATGTACAAATGAAGGAGACAGAAGTTCAAAACTGAAATCACTCAAAATTTGAATTTTTCGTGTAGGGTCATAAAATATCGGAAACTTGCAACAAAAATCGGAGCAGTTAGTATTGTAGGTTCTTTCACAAGTTCTTTCCAGCAGTGCAAAGTTTGCGCCGATTGAGCGTCTCATTGAAAAGTTACGATTTCCCTGAAAAATGCCAAATAAATCAAATTCGCCCTTTTGTATTGCTTACTAAAAATTATAACTCTTCAAAAAGACGTTCAATCAGCGCAAACTTTGCACAGTTAGAAAGAGCAGCTAATAGAACCTATAATACTGACTGCTCCGATTTTTGTTGCAAGTTTCCGATTTTTTATGACCCTACCCGAAAACTTCAAATTGTGAGTGATTTTGGTTTTGTGCTTCTATCTCCTTCATTTGTGCACATTAACGAACAGTTCAAGTGCAGAACAAAGAGATGCAAAGAGCATGAGTTCCTCTTTTATAGAAAATTTAGACCTTGTAAATTCGTTAAGAATTTAACAAGTTACGAATTCTTGAATTTGGTGCGAAAGAACTTTTGCATCAACCTAATAGAAAGGGAAAAACTTTTTCAAGAACAAAATTTTTAAAAATCTTCGTTATGCTGCTCAATGTCTACGGAAATGTTTTCTTTTTTTTTCAGACATATATCCTTAGTGATTACTCATACACTTTGCATTATAAAAAGGTGATAGATACGTTGCGACAGAAAATAGAAGGTACATCTACAGTGATCGTACATCTACCGTAATCGTACCGTACATCTACAATAATCCCACGATAGTTGGATCACTCGTGCTTAATGAGCGTCAGTTTCATGACTGACACTTGAAAACTATTAGACAAAAACCTGATCAATCCTATGATTTTGTCGTCTACCGTCTCCCCACCGTAATCTTTCATCTCTCTCCTCACCCCATAAAATGGTCCTATCCTTTTATTAACTGAGGTATTCGTGACCAGCATTCAACAGTCAAGTTTGGGCGCAATTTGCAATTTTGTAAATTTGAGGCCGTGTAATAGTTTTCTGAAAAGTAGTTCGCCACGAAAAAATTTTCTCCACTCGTTTTGGTAGTTATGGTTATTTGCTTGCTTTCCTAATTTTTTCACGTTTGCTTGATTTCAATTTTCAGCTTTACCTTGAAATGATGTCCAAATTCTCCGCTTCAACGTCACACGTACTTAAAAGAAGTAAGTGGAACATGGAATGCAAATTATTCAACACTTTTTCGATAAACAAGCGCGAGACAGCAAACAAAGTCAAATCGAATCATAAGTATGGCACGTGCATTTCGATGCGGTGAAAAACCAACTAATGCTCATTTGAGGGGCAAAAACATGTGTTTGTTTAAAACAAATGTTTTAGTTCGTGAAAAGGCTAGATATAGGAGATTAATCTAAGCCTAGCTCGGGAGGGAAAGGAGGATAAAGAATTAGCAGGAGGGATGGACATTTAAATATAATCTTTTCGTTTACTGGAAAATTTCATTGAATTTTTGGAGGGACTCTTGTTCAATTTTTGTTAAAGATATTTTATTATTGCCAGTATTATTATTATTGGCTCTTCTTCTTTACATTTTTATTTTCGTTTGATAAAATCAATCAATATCACTGCGATCAGCGCTGCATCACTCAGAACCAGTTCTGGCAAAGAAAAGCATCATTGCGAGTTAGGACAAAACAAATAATATTAAGAAACTTTGATGTTGAAATCTCTGTCCGGAACAGCAGAGTGATTCTCCATGACTTTTTCTAAAAGTTCAGGGAGACTGTAAAGAGGCTAGCCCATGCAGTAATCTTCCTATTCCATCAGAAATTTAAAGGCTTCCAGAACGTTCTTAAACACTGAAAATGCGCTATTTGGAGTTCACTGGCAATAGAAAATCGCTCCTCTTGACATACACCTCAAAATTCACTGTTGATAATTCTGTTTGTAAACTGTGGTTTCAGGGAAAAAAGGAGGTGTCAGGACCTCTTAAAGAGAGGAAGGAAACACTGCTTTGAGGTGCGAATGCTTTGACTGGAAGGAAAACTCGATCAATTTCTCCTAGAGATGTAGTTTTGGACTTTAAGTTTATTATGAGAATTGTTTACTCAAATTTGTAAACACAATGGAAGTACGGTCAGATAGGTATTGACAGTAGTGCGAAATTGCTTGCTGTGCTTCACAAACACAATTTTTTTCTCAATTTTCAACAATAGATGAGAAAGCTTGCATGTACGCTTGTACTAAATTTTATTTATAGCTGTTTTGATGCACTTTAGATTGAAAAATCAGCGAACTCGCTTATATTTAGCTTTGAAAATAAACAAAAAATGTTTGTACAATCGTAATAATGGAAAAAGTTCCTAGGTGTTTTGCACTTCATTACTTCTTGTAAAGTTGCGTTAAATAAGATTAATGGATTTGTAGCACAAGGGAACAAAAGATGAGAATGTGACTACGACTATTACCCCAGAAAAAAATTCGCAATTCTTATAGCTGCTCGGACCTTATGTATGCCACGTTACGAATTTTTTGAAGATTGCTTTGTCTTTTTTGAGAATTTCGTACTGCAGCTGGGGACTTTGCTAGGGATTCTGCGAGAAAATGAGAGAGTATGATGGCAATTGTTTGGAAGTAGTGCAGGACATGTGAGTCTTCAAAATATTAAAAAAATGGCTGTTGTTGAAATTAAAAATTAGAGTAATTTGAAGAGCGATTTCTTGAAATAACCGGAACATTTTGCAGCCTTGTTACGCACCTACTTCAATATAAATTTTATGGCCAGACAAAATGACAAAAATTGTTGAAAATTGCGAACGATGAAGAAGGCAGTGGTCAAAAAGCCAGAAAGTTAAATAAAAGCACAATATTTAGTCTTCTAGATGCACATCTCACACATTTTACGAGAAAATAAAGGGAAGGGAATGAAATGGCAGAGGGCAGTTGAATAGTAGCGGAAAGACTCGAAACAGCGATAGTTATGAAGGAGTTTTTTTTTTCAAAATTTTGTTGAAAGCGGTACAAATTGGCCCATAGCAAAAATGCAAAAATTTTGATGGATGGGGAATAGCTCAATCCTGAAAGGCAGATCCGATGGACGAGCTTTCCGCTCTAGGCACATTAGAATTTACTGGAACTAAGGAGGAGAATGTGATTTTAGCGTTTGCGTGCGAATGAACCCATGATTACCCATAATATTCAGAACTCACCACGCAGAGATCGCTAGGCCACAATATTTTTAGGAAGCTACCACATAAAGAATGAAAGCCATGCGAAATTTACATGGAAAATGTTAGAAAAAGGATGCCCTGAATTTTCAGACTAAATTTGTCTTTTAATCATAGCAAGCGCGAAATCTAGATTTGGCAATTTCAAATTTTTTGATTCTATAATCAACACAAATGAACATAGAGTGCCCTACGGTATAAAGTTTAGTTCTATTCTGTTCTCAGCCTGTATTAGATATACAAGCAAAATAAACTGTGGCTGAATTATAGTTCTGTGATTTGAAACAAGAATTGATTGAATACAAGGAGTAGGTGAAACGTAATTGCTCACATTACCGCCTGGAAGAGAAATGATATCAAGAAAGTTTTGAATGCCAGATAAGGGAAGACATTCTTGGATGGGAAATTGTCGATTTTTGCACCGGTTAGCTTTGATAATAGAGTTTAAAGTATGTGGTGCTTAATCTTGGTTTGAAAAATTGAAATAGATATTCAGACCGCAGTTTCCCAAACTATTCAATTTCCAATCTGAATATAAAGTCTAGTGCTCTATAAAGATGCGAAAATTGTCCACAGCGGTTTCGAAAGTTTATCAAAAATTCTACACATTTTGAAAATTTTCCGCAATTGCGACTTTTCCGAAGAATTGAGCGGTAGCTCCCACCGTAAACCTAAAAGAAGGGCAGTGGGTGATTTGTTAACAAACGAAGTTCGGGAAATAAGAGAAGGAAAAAATCTTTTTAGTGGAATATCGCTCCTCCTCCCCTATCACTCTCTCCCACTCCTTTTGTTGATACAGCTAAATCTATAATAGCATTATGGGATCGCTCGGTAAGTTGTGAGTCCATCAGGTAAAATTCGGTAACTTGACAGTACATCATAAAAGTATGAAATAAGAATGAGGAGGAGATTGTTCAAGAGAACTGGATAAAACATTTGTTATCCACGAGAACTACTTTTTACCATTTTTCGAAGTATTAGAGAAGCCCAGAAATCTTGTACCAGTCAAAAACCTCATAGCAATGTGGTTAGGATTATCGGCCATTCTTTACAGAGTCTGGATGTTTAGATAGCAGGGCCCTCACAGGTGGCTTATAAGCAAGTTGGATATTGTTTTTAGGACAAAAAGGAAAAGCGATTTCGTTTTTGTGGGTCCGAAATTATGTTTTTAGGCGACATTTTAGTCGATTTGATTCGGATGAAGGTCTAAAAGGATTTCGTAAAATTTTGCGAAAGCCAGGAGGAACTCCGCTTTTTTGTATTTTTGAGAAAGCCACCTCGCGAAGAGCTCTGTTGGAGAGATGAAGATGTGGGTGAAAAGAATGATTAAAGGATTTGAGATTGGTAACAATATTCATAAGCAATCACAAGATCCACTTTCTTCTATGTAAAGCATCTCCAGAATTCTTGAGATTGCGTAAACATTCAATTTAATTCTTAAGAATACGATAAAGAATGCAAAGTGAAGAATCCGCCACATTCCATGGCAAATGATTTGGTGATGAGTGGTGTCTTGTGTGTGTGTTTGTGGCTTGGCGATCGGAACAGGTTCAGGAGCGGCCGTCCCAATCGCGCAATGACACTGATTGTAACGAAAACAGTTGAAGAAGTAATAGCGCAGTGGTTCTTCACGGTCACAAATCAATTTTGATTTATCGTTTGAACTCAGAGAATGCATTCCATCTTAACAAATCTTGTTATTGATGTGACAGTAATGGTTGTTGTGGGCAATGGATTTAAAATTTTGTTAAAGTCGCATTTTTGAGCATTCTCGGGGCTCAAAAATGTTCCGATCGCCTTGAGGAAATTCATGGTTTATCTTTTGAGAGTGGATGTCCATGTAACCTAGGCGAGGCGGTCGCGTACGCGGCGCGTGGTTGGATATGAGCCCTCATGCTCAACTGTGTTCCAAGCTGATAGGGCACAACCAATGCTTCACATTAGTCGGGCTAAGTTTTTTTGACGTAGTTTATTTCGGTCCCGATGCGCAATGTTTATTTCGTGGCAGGACCGTGTTTCTCCCTGTTTTCCCATTGGTTGCACGTCCTTAGCTTGCGCGCGCAGATGCATAGCCATGGCGGTTCAAAGGCGCGAAGAAACTTTAGTTCAACAATTGCGATAATCTTGGCAATATTTGCACATTTACGGCAAAAGCGGCAATTTTATGTTGTGTGCACTTGCACAAAAAGATAGCTACAGTAGCGCTTTTTTTGAAGAAAATCACCTTCGCCACGCGTATCCATGGCGCCACGGGTGCGCAACTCCACTAAAAGTTTTAAATTTTTCTTTTCACTTGCAACGATTATTTACTGAATAGTCACCGAGAAACATATGCACTTTTTCCATCTATCTTTAAGTGCAATAAAGGAAATAGAGTGAGTATAAACATGTTAGAAATAAATGACATGGGAAGTTAGCACTTCTCTCAACTGTTGAAGTCCTCCTTATTTTCTTAGTTTGCGGTCGCTTCAGAATGCAAGAAGGTACGATATGTGCTTAATTCAAAAGGGCATGTATGTGGCAGACTTGACAACCGAGATGAGAAATTGGAAATAACTATAATCTTGTAGTATTTTCCTAGCATACAGGACAGATTCTGCTTTCAAGGACGGTTAAACGCTTTCCTTAAGCGGAAGTGCAAACTCGAACCCATAACAAATCCAGTTCTATTATATGAAGTAGATAAAAGATGAAGTGAGATAGTAGGCATGGTTAATGAAATAATTGTTACTGTTATTACGTCACATTTTCGGAACACGAAGCTTATGCGATCAGAGGGCAAGTCGAATGGGAGTTGAATCTCAATAACATTAGGTACCACGTTGAAAGAGCACAACTATGAAAAGAGTGGTGCAAATGTTATGAAGCTTATCGGGTGAGGGACGTTGAACAATAGCTTTAAATAATTATACATCTGGGGTGTCAATAGCCATTTGCATATTCTCAGTATGCCCTTCACTGATTTGCAAATAGAGTCTAGGAGCAAATTTCAAAGCCTACGAGCTTCCATCGTTTTATATTCACAATAGCATCAGAACGTTTGAAAACAAAGTAGAGTTTGAGTCAAAAGAATTTTTTTCCAGCTATGACTGCAGGAAAACCATTTATGTTGAGATTTTTTGAAAAGGAATTATCTTATTATATAAGCTAGAATAAAATGATATGCTGTTACGTGCTGTTCAAAACATGGTAGAAAAGACACTGTTGTCAGAAGAATATTAGGACGGCAACTATTCAGCTAAAAAAGAAAGACATAAGCTATATACTGTAACTCCATTGAAGACATCTCATTCATTGCTTACAGTGAACAATAAATTAATAATTGAGCCTCATTGACTGAGACATTGAAAACGAATAAGAGTAGAAGGAAATGACTCACTTTTGATGAGACTTGATTTTTGCGATTTTTATGGAGGTATATCATTCTGTCACCGCCTGCGACAACAGAGACCCTCTTCGTTTGTGGAGATCGAGGTTTCTGAAAAAAACCAACATTTCGTAAAGATTATGAAGTAAGAATAGAGCAAAGTATTATTGGAAAACCATATTTTGTCTTCAATCGCATTCTAGACCAACAACAACATAGAATTCCCAAAAATTTTCTCGCTGAATCTTGAAGATAGTGCAGTCACTCATAACCTTTGATTCAACTGGCTTGGCCTGGAAGGCGGGGTTTTGTGGCCCTAGTATGACCGCTCGCGCCCGCGACGCAGTCTGCGTCTCTCTCGTGCGCATGCTCTCTTACTACCTAGCCTTAACTAGGTCACGAAGCCCCGCCTTTGAGCCGCCAAGCCAGTTAAATCAATGGGCACATATTTTGCTACTTATAGCTGACCTAATGATAACAAAAAAAACTAAGTATTATTCACCTTCATTAGGAGATTTGTAGCTTTTGAAGAAATTGATCAGATGAGTTATCTTGTTTGATAAAGTTGCTATATAATTAACACAGAAACAAAACGCAAACCTTTGACTCCATCGTTGTAGAAAATTTTAGCTATTGTGTCAGCTCAAAGCCTCTAGGTTATGTTAAAGTCATATTCAAACACGGGCAAGTTTAATTTCATTTTTAGAAATTTGATTGAACAAATTCCATCTTACAAGATATCGCATATTGTAGTACTAGGAATGTTATTTCGATGTGAGGTAGCTATCGATTTCATTTCGTTACAAAAAGTAAAAAGTTTTGATTCAAACATTAACTATATTTATATTGAGTAACCTACTACTTTGCGGCATTTAATGGAAAAAAATTCTGGAAAGTGAAAGTTCTGTATGATATAGAAGTAGATCACACCACTTCTGGAAGCCGCAAGTGCCATGTATTCTCTTCAGAGTTGGGTTAAAATTGAATTTGTTCGTAGAGAATTTTGTTACGACCTCAAAAGCACGGAATAAAAGCCAACGAAAGCAAAGTAAAGTAAACAGCGGCGACATTTCTTCGAAATTCCTGCTTGCAGAAAGAAAATTTTCAATATAAAAAGTTAGGTTCGAAGTCATCGTCATCGTTGTGCAAAAATCAAGTTAGGTTCTTTTCCGCATACCAAAGACATCGGCCGAAATCAGCAACAAAATATGTTGAACTATCAAATCGGCTCCTGCGCCCCTAGCCCCCAAACGAGAATCTGTCATCTAGGTTAGCTTCACAGTTTTGTCGTCAATTGCTTCTTTTATTGGTTACTAGCTGGCAAACCCGGCTCCGCCCGGCCCTGTCATTATTATATTCGTAATCAGCATGCTCGATTACCCCCCTGTGCCAACTCCCAGCCCCGTAGCTCAAATTTTGCAAAAAATCGATAAAATCGATATCGATCGATAACGAAAAGTAGCCTATGACACGCTCCCTGCCCCGAAGTATATGTGTGCCAAGTTTGGTCCAAATCGGTTCAGAAATAAAAATTTCTATTCCGCACATACGTACAGACAGACATACAGACAGACATACAGACAGACATTCAGCTTTATATATAAGATTGAGAGAATAAAAAATAGCGAGATAGGATGGACCAAATTCTGTAGTCACTGTGATGATAGAGCATATTTTAAATTATGAGGTTGTCCCAAAAGTAACTCCATTTTTAAATAATTCAAGTTTGTTTTCCTAATAAACTAAGGAAATCATTCAATAAAGCAGCTCAAGCTCAAATTTCCACCAAGGATCGCCTAAGTCGCATTCCATCAAAAGTTTGAAGCCAACATCAAAAAAAATTTTTGTCACATGAAAACTGGATTTTTGCGACAATGAATCCAACAGATTTCCAACTAGTTCATTATACAGTCACATAGTAGTGCTCAAATAAGCCTTTTCCTTTTTCCCGAGCTTGAAAGCGAGAAAAAAACAGGGCTCGGCACGAGGTGGCTAGTTGAAAATGCAAAAAACGAAGTCCCCCTTGACTTCGCCACAAAACGATATCCCCCTTGACACGCTAAGGAACAAATCAAACATGAAAACAAAAAGAATGAAATAGAATACAAAACCGACAGTAAATAGGGAATAAGAACTAGTGATTCTTTGTATTCTCCGGGTTGGCGGCATGCTGTGTCCGCCTCGCACCACCGCGAGCTTGGAGCACCTTTGCCTCTGCCATCCAGATAATTTGGAGGGCTATAACTAGGCGGGGAGGAGAGGGTTTGGGGAGGTACAAGCGCTGTTTTGTAGAATATTGGATGTAGATTACTTTTATGTAAAAAAATTTTGAAAAATTATGTGAAGAGTAGGAATTATATGACTTTGTTTGCGTTAAGCCACCTCAGGTGGCTATCCAGGTGGCTTGAAAGCCACCTAACCCCGAAAAAAGTTTGCCATGCCCTTAGTTCGCATATTTTTTTTCATAATTTTTCATACATAGTCCCAACTCCCCATTGCCTATCTACACACCTATTTTGGTGCCATTTCATCTTCACTTCGCTGTAAACATACCCTTTGTTTATTTGCTGGCGGCATGCCGGCAGCGTGCCGGCAGCAGATCGAAAGACGGCGTTATGCTCTTCCGCAAAAACGATATCCCCCTTGCTTTTTCCCCCAAAAACGATATCCAGCTTGCTTTGCAAGCCACCTTTGCCGAGCCCTGGAAAAAAATTGTTTACAAATGGCAAACTCCGCCCAGCCCCTCCCACATATGTCTTTGTATACTACACGCCTTACTAATTATAACTTTGAACCTTAATCGTGTAAGTGCTCCTTTAATTGAAAATACCAAGTTTTACATCAAAAAACCCGAAAACTCAATTTTGAACCCCGGAAAAAACCAGCCAAATATTTTTGGGTACTACTATGTGTCTACTATATAAGGACCAGGTTGGAAATCTGTAGGAATTTTTTGGAAGGAGATCCGAGGCTAGCTGGAAAATTTTGGTTTTTGAGCCCAAATTTTGCCTGGATTTGGATTTTTGGGGGTCTTTTTGTAGAACTGGCTACGCTGTATCGAATGATGACTCAAGTCTATTAGGAAAGCAAGAACAGCTCAATTTACTTGAAAGGAGTTCACCTAGTATTTATCTCGGGCTATTCACTCAAGTAGCTTTGAAACATCCAGAAAATAATTGTTATTCTCCACTTACTGACTTATAAAAATAGAAAAACTCGATTGAGCCAAACCATAGATTGAAATCATTGGTGCAAAGAAGGCATTTCCTGTCTTTCTACAAATTTCACAAGTTACCTTGTACTTCCTGATATTTTGCTATGTTTCTAGTCTTGACTAACTTGCGCGAGTAGCAAATGAGAGCTAACAATTTTTTAGCAAAATACTCAGAAAATTGAAGGGCTTGGATTTAGCTTGCAGCAAAATTTTATTGCTTACTAGATTGGCGACCAATGACAAACTGAGAAATTCTCTGAATAAACTACAAAGTAAACGCAAATGACTGAAAATTCAAGAGCAAATAATCTTGTCTAGAATACCAACCAAGCGATTTGAAGGTATTCGCAATTAATCACTTTCAAAGGATCGGTATATGAGGCGAAACAAAGCCTCACAAGCAAAATGGACGATTGAGGCATATTAGAGCAATTTTCGATACCAATGGTCGCTTATTTGCGGCAAAAAATACAAGAGCACGTGGGCTATTTTCAGTACGGAAATTATTTTTGATAAAAACTTATTCAAAACACTGCGCAAAATTTCTGAATTTTTTGGTTATTCACATCAAAAGGGCAGCGCCAAGGTTGTATATTCTACAGTCACCTTGAATCAATCAACTAAAAATGAAACTGGATGAATGGTAGAAAGAAACTCCACATTGCTGCTATGCATTCAAAGTAGCCGATTTGAAAACTGTGAAAACTTCACCGCAAAAAAAAAATTCATTGACCTTCATTTCGTAAAATTCGCCGACATTCGCATTACTTAACCTATATTTTTTAGCTCGAAATTCCACAAGCACATATAGTTATGTACGTATGATTGTTAAGGACTACCGTGAAGCATTTGTTCCGTAAACAAATTTATCAGCAGCGGGCCTTCTTGCACAAATTACATAATATCTTGTAAAAATTGCTATAGTGTAATTTCACTTGCCAAATCTATCAGTTCACTATGCAGGCCGGCCTTTTGTACTTCCCTGAAAGTCTCATTCGCCCCTCAAACTACTCCTTTCCCAACCTTCTTACACCTATTCCAATCTTCTTTACTCCATCCTCCCACTTCAACTTGCAAAGCTACTTATACGGCAAGGAGTTTGCGCAAATGCCCGATTAGCGCCGACGAATTCGATATTGTGTGGGAGTAGATGCGATTCGATAAGCAAGTGGATGGATTGCCCGGATATATATTTCGAATAACATATTTAGTACCAGTAAACAAAAAACCGAAAATCAAGAAAAATGGTTAACGATTATTCATTGATTTTATCCATCCAAAACTCTGAAATAGCTCACTTCCTGTAAATCCGGTAAGCTTCCGACGTCAGGTCGTTGAGAGCTGTGCGTCATCATCGCCACAGCTTGCAAGTGATGATAAACGTCATTACAATGTTGTAAAGAAAATCGTCGTCGAGCCGAGTCGATACTGGCGACGAGGCGACTGCGACGCGATGTCGCCGTTCGTGGCGAATCGCGGGATTCATGGGAATCGCGCGAGTCGCGCGACTCGCGGCTTGATCTGCTCGGCTTTGGCGAC
Source organism: Cylicocyclus nassatus (assembly GCA_958299035.1). NCBI lineage: Eukaryota > Metazoa > Nematoda > Chromadorea > Rhabditida > Strongylidae > Cylicocyclus > Cylicocyclus nassatus. The sequence continues at coordinate 17,021,083 of CATQJL010000305.1, forward strand.
CCCGAATCGACGGACATCCGCCGAAGAAAGGATGTCACGGACATCTGAAAATCTTTTTTTAGAAAAAATATAGTATCCGCAAGTATTCTATTTTGCATATATAAGAATAACGTAGTGAAAAGTAGAAGAGTGACGCATACAAATAAAAAGTTAGGGGAGCAGATCTTGAATACGATTTTTTCCAAAGACCTTTCAAGAATTGCTTAGAATTGAGTTATTTTTGAATTTCGCCATCCCTTTTTACTGAAGATCCGGGGATGGCCTAGAAACAAGACAATACTCCGTCTAAGGATAGGAACGAAACGGAGTTCTTAGGTTAAAATTTTATAATTATGAACATTATCTATTACTATTGATATTATTATTTGGTCTTGAATATCCTGATCATTCTTACTAGAGAAGGAGAAGATAGTGCTAGATCGAAGCTCAGCATCTTCGTGGAAAGTACCGCCCCTGTGTCAAGATCCGCCCAATTTACATATTCATTTACAAACAACACATCACTAGCAAAGTTGCAATAAGGCGAGGTTTTTTGTCATCAGTTTTACATCAGAAATCCTCACGAACAAAAGGAAAATACAGCTACGAACCAAAAATATGAGAAACAATGTGGTTGTGCGTAAATCTGAGCGATGTAAAGGAGTTTTTGGGAAGTGAATATTGGATAGAAAAAAGTGAGGAAGCAAGAAGAAATGAGCACTCTAGGTAAGGTGACTCTGATGAAGAAAGTAACATCTAGAATGTATTTTTTCTTGGGAACACAAAAAAGCAATCAAAATTCATCAAGTTGGAAAAATTTTAAAGGAAGAGAATTTCTAATATTCTCAGGATTTTGTTGAGAAAAAAGGATTTTGAAAGTTTTCGAGAGTCAGAGGAGAAATTATAATATTTGAGTGGTCAAAATTTTAAAAAATGAGTAATTTCAGCGGAGCAAAGAAGTATACGTTTATCAAGTCCAGTATATTATTTATTTGTTTAGGTATTCACTTACTTATCGGATTCAAAGAAAATCAAAGCACTTCTGATGCAATTCACTTCAAAGAAATTCCTTTCGGATGTTTACAAGGCACCTGACTATGGGTGTATTTTATTGCAAATCTCGTCTCTATGTTCGCTCCCCTCCCGCTCCTCTCCCCCCTCACCCATTTGAAAAAACTATAGCGATCATGTAATGATGAAAATGAATGTTTGGAACACGTGCACGTTGCTGCGGCTCAAGGGCGACGAAGGCGACAGTGGGTTGATAAGCTGGCGCTCGATCCATCACCTGCCAGGCGACATGTTGACCAGGGCTTGTGAAAAAATAGATTTTCTAATTTCGTTACCTGGTGACGAATACAAATTAATAAATCGTATTATCAAGGATACACAAAATGTATTTATAATCAATGAATAGATTAGGTTCCCTGGAGAGATTCCCCGTATTTTGAATTATCTTCTGCGCTTATGACTGATGAATTGTGTTTTACAAGAAAGGACTTATACATTCAATCTTTGAGGTTGTGTATACTGAAAAATATTCATAAATCACAGATTCACGAACTTGTACGAAACTATCACAAGCAGCTGATCCGTTCAACTTGACGACGAGGAAACATTGATTATAAGATGATGAAACTTGTGAAGCAAGGATTCAAGTTTTTCATTTGAGACACTGTTTTAAAATTTTTCTCAAGCCATTTGCAAAATACCCTAACGCGAACATTCAATTTATTGGTAACAGCTGATTTCCAACACTTGTCGAAAGAAATAACACTCTAAAACTGCTGCTATCACGTGAATGTGCACGGTTATACTACTGACACCTCAAGTCTTTGAGTTAATTCCAGAAATATTTCCGAATATTTTAGATTTTGACAAGGTGATCTCGTCGATGGTACGCAAGCATAGAAATCGTGCTAGGTTAGAGGAACCCAATCGAATCCTTGATATGTAAAACATCAAGATAAAATCTCATCTTCTGAAGCCATGAAATACTGGGATTATTGCAAATATGATATGGCAAAAATTTCAATAAAACTTGATCTGATCAAATTTTGGGAAACTTTTGAATAACTAAGGGTTTTTTGGTGATGTGAAACGATCGGGATACTTTCCGAAATTACGCAAGTGCAAAAACGGCACTTGGGTGGATAATACTGAGGAAAAAAAGCCCAGTAAAGTATATAAAATGTGTTAAGAATTGGAATTTATCGAGCAACCATTGACTAGATTTTGACCGCATTTTTGTGTCTAAAGGGCCGGGCATACTTCACGCGATTTGAGTCGCGACGCGATTTGGCAATATTCCAGCTGTCCATGACACACATTATGAGCACATTTTCAATGTACAGAAGATAGGGCATTCTATCAATCCAGTAAGTTATACACACTGTGCCTAATTTGCTGAGTTGGATCTGAAGACTTCTGGCGAATTGCCAAATCGTGTGGCGACTCAAATCGCGTGAAGTATGTCCGGCCCTTGAAGCGTTTTATTTACTTTTTCAAAAAATCTTTCAAAAGCAAGAGAATGTTAGTCTTCCGAATCAATTCTTGCTAGCGGATAACTTCACGAAGTAAGGATCGTTTTTTAAAGCATTACGTATTTATAAGAATTCTTTTCTGAAATTATTCATTCCCTACGTATGCAACAGAAACGTCTTTAGGGATCTTTTTTGTATTCAGAAACTTTCCGCTTATGCTTCTCTGAAAAATCGTGCAACAGGCTGCGAATATCTCAAGCTTTTTTAAATGTTTCATGGTTATTGCTTTACTATGTGAAGTCTGAAGCTGCGCCATATTTTACATGAAAAGGCAAGACGGTTAAGCAACTTGCGCCTGCTTTCGAGAATTTTCGACGTAAACACTGAAAAAGTCGAGCAGTCAAGAAAGTTTCGAAAATCTTGGAAGCTCAATATAAATACGAAAACGAGAAATTCAAATCATAGTAAGCATATCATCGACCGGTTGGTAGAAACAAACGTTAGGCCCTCTGATCTTTTTCAAACTGTGAGACTCACGCTCAAATCCGGCTAAACGCTAATTTTAACCCTAACATAGAAAAGTTGCTAGTGAATTATTAGTCGAAACTAAATTTTGCTACTACTTTCATAACTCAAGTCACCGTGGTGTGCCGTATTCAAACCTGGGCAGTATGTAAAGTGTATTGTGAGCTATAATTAACCAAAACTGTTTGAATTTTGGCAGCGACTTAGAAAAATTCCAGACATTTTCGAAAACTAGTGAATTTTAAGAATATTGGGATTTTAAGGCAAAAGGAAGTCGTTAGCAGTCTAGACCACGCGCAATAATCCTTAATCGTGTACTAGTTATTGTTAGAGGTTGACTTATTCGGTTCACCAAACAAGAAATAAAATTTAGGGGCAAGACGAGATTTGGCGCCCTCACAATTTCCAAAGAGTTGGTGTACGCAAGGCTGCTGGGGACAACCGTCAATGGCTAAGGACTCACAAACTCGGAATTCCCCGAGCCTTTACATATTGAGGTTTTTTGACCTGCTAAACAAGAATATCTTATTCATTTGTTGAATCAGCGCTTCTTTTCTCGTTTAGGATGGGACCCTATACCGTATACCTACAGTAATCTTACAAAAAAGTCCCTATCACGCAACTTCAGTTTCGTTTTCGTGATCAACATGTTGGATAACCCCCCTATGCCAAGAGTTTCAGCCAAATCTGTCGAATTTTATAATTTTTCCCTAAATACCGTATACCTACTGTAACCCTCACTGCGACGTCAGAATTTGGCACAACAGCAGCTGCGCTTGTAGCTTATGTCATAACCAGCACAGTGGCAAAATTTGAGTGCGCCATGTTGAGTAAGAGGAAAATTAAATGAATGAGTTGCAAAAGTTAGTTTCCAACCTAATATTTTGTGTAACATGCCGAAAAAAGAAATTTTTCCTCAGAAAAAATTTGCATGGGAAAAATTACGAAAAAGAATTTTTTTTTAAAGACCAGTTAGCACATATGTGAAACGTAAGAACGTCTCCGCTTTGATTTGATTTTCACTATAATTTTGTATTTTTTCGATTTCTACTCGTCTCTCACCAAATTAATCAATGAGTCATAAGTAAAGAGTAATAACAGATGACAAAAAGGAAAATAGGATAAATAGGGCAGAAAAAAATGATAACTGACAACACCAACAAATTAGAATCACTAAAAGACACCGCTTTGAGCAAAATTTCTGAATGAAACAAAGCAAAAAAACCGGAAAGTTCTGCATTTATGAAGATTTGCAGTGATATAGAAGAGTAGATGATCGTTATGAGCTATCCTAAGGAATCAGAAAATTAAGAAAGTGTAAATAGATAAAGGGAAGATGTTTCCAGCGGCGCATAGCTGCCGTTCCTTGAAAAAACGATCCTCTCAAGCAGCAGTGGAGAAGTTTAGACAAGTGATGGGATTTGCAAGCACTGAGTTGACATCTTCACATAAATCTCGTTTGATCACTTCAGCTCTTTATTGTTTCGAATACTCTTGAGCAACAGCTGTGAGAAATAAATTTTCTTATAAATTGGTGCGTTGAGTGTAACCTCGTAATTGTAGCTGTGGTAAAATTAGCTTGGAATCGATTAGTCGTTTGTTAGGTAATAGTAGAATTTTTTTCGGGAGAGCAGAAGCAACAGAAATTTTTTTAAAAAGAAGATTGCTCTTGAAAAAGTGCGTTGGGCTGCTTTCCGAGATTTGGGGCGTATAACCTCGTATTCTATTCTAGAGAAGGAATGTGGCGAACTATACCCTCAAAAAAATTTTTGGGAAGAAACCAATGAAAATCAAGAAATCACACCAGATATCCAGCAAAATCAGGTAATTTCACATTTTTAAAACCAGAGTACCTTCAATAGCTCGGCGAAACAAATCCGGAAGAGTGAAATCTGGTTTCAAGCCAGTTCTTCTCAGAATTTGTGGTAATCTGGTCTTTATAATGCCTTTGACTCAACGGGATTGGCGGATGGAAGACGAAGCTCGCGTCCCGCGACGCATTCTGCGTCTCCCTCGCGAGCTTGCTCTCTAATCATTCTCTAGTCCTGATTAGGCTTCCAATCCCCGCCTTCCAGTTGCCAATCCCGTTAAACAAAGAGTACATGTTTCGAGTTCCCTTTATTGCCCCGATTCTATTCAAAAATGAAATCTATAAGAAATCATAATATTACATAATCAATGAATAAATCGTTCTAATCATTTGAAAACATGTGATATACGAAAATAAAATATTAGGTTGATTCATAATTAATGCACGTTTTCTATACTTCATTTTTCAACCAAGATAATTCTTTTTTGAAAAGGCATTTCTGGGCGCAATAAAAACTACTGTAACCAGCAAGTCAGTGGCTATACAACAGATACTTTTGCCTGACTGTATCTATCATAAGGAAGATTTTCTAGCCTAAAAATTGCCAACAACTTTTTTCGGAAGCCTCTACTTTGAGAAAGCATAACTTATGCTGAAATGAAGTAGGATAAAGCAGACTTCGCTCATTGTGTAGCCAAGGATCTCTGGAGCAGTGACGCCAAACTTGGATTTTACAGAAATTTTTTAAAAGAAAGTATCGCGAAAATTTCGAAAGTACCCACTTTTTCTGGCATCTCAGCCGGCTCAAAAATCGGTTATTTTTGAAATTATTTCACTTATCTCCGCTGAAAAGTGAGAAAATCCTAGCGCTTTCCTATTATCAAATGAACTAGGTCTACCCTTGCTGGATAGCGCAAAAGACCTGCAATCGCCTTTTGCTTCAAAGTTTTATATAGCAAGGAAGGGTCGCGACGATCATTTAAGTTTGCAATTGAATTTCTTGGCGCAGAATTCATGGAGAATTTTTTTCGAATAGCATCTTGTAGCACAAAGTTTTCTAATCCTTATACATATTTTTTGAAATTAATCCGATTATTCCTCATGGATTTAGGGCAAAAAGAGTGAAAAGCAAAAATTTTGGGATTCAGTCTCTTTTCTTTGAAGGCTCAGAACTTCAGAGTGAACGAAGATGTACGAAAGCGAAGACCCAAATAAGAAACTAGAAAAAACGCCCTTTAAGATAGCATGAAAAGTTTTTGAGGAAATTGATTACAAATCAAATACCAGCTCTTGGAAAAAGAGGTGAGAAAAACGTGCATTAATTGTGAATCAACCTAATATATAGAACTATTCCATAGAAAGACATTTCGAGCGTTCAATTTTTGACGTAGGGTATAATACATACACGGTTCAATCTAACATTCTGAGGCTACAAATTATGCATAATCACCGACTACAATGGTCAAATAAAAAACAAAACTACAAACGTTTTGTTTTCTTAGGCGGTGTATGTGCTGCGAGGTTTTTCTCAAAATCCCTCATAAAGAATGAGATCGATTCGAAAGATCAGGTTACACTGTGAATTAGGAATTAAGCAGTTATCTTTTTCATGCCGGGACTCATACGAAGTAATCGTTGTGATTACTGCGTTTGTAAGCAGCTTACCGGTTATCTTTGATTCTACAAGCTCAGCAAACGAAGATAAAAACACACTTCATTCAAAAGTGCCATCGTGAACACAGCGTTCTACTAAAAGTTTGACAAGTGGTAGCCGTCGTTTATTGAACAAAGGATCGAGAAGGCTAGGCAGGCACACTTTTATTTTTTACAATAAATTCAGTGGCTACAGCGCTCTATGAAAAAAGCATCTACTTTTTCGTCGAGGGGGCTTTTCATATGATACACTATGAATGAGGGGACTGAATCGGAGCAAATTCGAATGTATGTGGAAAGAGAAGAAAGAGACGAATTTTCCTATTCTAAATGGAACCATAAAAATGTACATTCATTTTGCTGTGATAGACGAATTTTAGTAGCTTTTTAGAGGTGGGAAACATGCGAATGTTCTGTTTATGAGAGAGGCAATTATTCTTTTGGAATATCAAAAGCCATTTTTGCTTCATAATCTTAGAGCAAAATGAAGATCAGAAATTGTTGATAACATGAATTCATATTCGATAAACCAAGGTGAGTAAGCGTTATAAAACTCGGAGGCTGTTTTCTACCCTACTAAATTCGAAAATGTTTCAAGCAATATTACTCAATTGAAAAAAAACTGGAAGGATATGGTCTCACACGAGACGATCCAATTCCCACTCAAGACGTTTCTTGTGACCCAGTCAAGAACTAGGGTACATTTGCTCAAAATTGCTCCACTTCTTTAGTAAGAGTAAGAGCATTCAAAAAGTGACAAATGGAACAAAACGCAAACTCTATTTCGGCGAAATGTGCCTTGTGGGAACAATTTCCATTGTAGAACTGGGACGACAATGTTGAAACCATGTTGCGTGCTTAAAAAGTAAAAAAAAAGTGAAACAAGGAATGTGTCACTGAAAAAAGAAAGACACAGCTTCTTTTTCGTCGTGTTTATTCAAGAGTTCATATATTCACTTATTGATTCTAGAGGTAATAAGCTGAGATAGAGCAAATCTGGAGGCATGCAAAGCCGGAAATATTAGAAGAGTTCTTTTAAAAAAAGAAAAACCAAGAAAAATCGAACTGAGAAAGATGGTTGCTTCGGCAGAGGTTTGTCTTGTAATGATAATTTCTACAAGTAAATGCAAACTTTTATATTTTGAGGGTTTCATAGGAAAAACCTTTAATAGATAAAGATAATAGTAAAGTTCATGACAAAAAATGAGAGCACAGTGGAGGTAGATCCCAGCAAAATTGGGTACTTGGACTTCTTATGTGGGTACTCATTCGGGAGTCATAGGCTATCTTACCCAAGTGGTAGCTTACATATGATTTATTCGTGACCGAGGAAAACAGCTCTAAATTCTGGCCCAAACCGTAAATTAACAAGCAGAAAGATTGGCATGCTCAGTATTCCATTGAAGAAGAAAGTTCGGATCGCTGAAGTCGAATCGCACGAGTTGGAACTAAAGCATTAGCATATGTGCTTAGTTGAAATGCCAGTGAGTTTCTTATAAGAAACGCAAGTATCCAGAATGTATCCAGCAATTGAATGAGCATATAAGTATAGTCGAATCATTTCATATGATCAGTGTGTCATTGCACACACAGTCAACCTTTGGCGTCCTCATCCTGTATTTGCAATCGCAAAAACGCAAGTGACTTACCGATTGTTATTGATTACATCAATTTGAGGTGATTTGTACCTAAAAAAAAAGAAAGAAAATAGTGAGGACACATTGAAAACACATAGGTTTCGTTGCAAGAATCCTGATGAGAACGTCAAAGATGGGCTGTGTGTGCAATGACACACATGATCATATGAAATGATTCGACTGTAGATCGATGTACAAAAAATACATGAATAAATAATGCGGGATCAGTTGGTATTTCACAGCTCTATATTGGACAGGATCAGATTATCGCCTTGCTTTCCCCATTGCCTTACAATCCCCGAGCTGTATGGAAGATAACGGAAATTAAACGGCCATGGCTCAAAAATAAGTTTCTTGAAAGGGCCCGGAGCAGTTTCGTGCCAATTCAGTGCACTTCGCTAGAAAAAGTGATTCTTTCAAACAATGAATCGTCCGATGACAAACAGTGTATTGAAACGTTCAAATAACAATGCCCATAGAAGAAATCATGGGCTTTCTTTATGATGTTTTTAAGAAACTTTTGCAAACCTTCAAAAATCCAAAAAAAAAAACAGAAAATTATTTGGAGAAAAAGCAATCCTTAACGACAACTATACTGTAGGAAACGAGGACATCAGCATAGTTAAGCTTTCAAATAAATTTTCTAGGTTGTATTCTTATAAAATTAATTTTATAATTCATGAGGAAAAGCGCTTTCGAGCAATAACTATGCACAAGAAAGAAAGCCATACTTTCACTTCAGTAGCGAAAGCATGGCTCTCTTTTGCATGAATGGCTCATTCACTCATATTAGATGGAAAAACACAAGCTCTCAGCTAAGCCATTTATTTATTCCGGAATGGAATCAGCTAAATATAGCGTGAAGTAAGGTGAGTTGTACTTTGACGGCGTACAAATCCATATCCACTAATATTTTTCAAAAAAAAGTTGAATTTTGTAAGAGTTACGGAGAAAGATCTCAAATCACACTAGATGTTTCCGAATATTTCAAAAATAATAGCTTGGCTCCCCACTTTTCTCATAGATGCAAAAAAAAATTTGTTCGGCATAAATACAAGTGTCAGATAACCTAAGCAGAGCAAAAAAAAGTAAAAATATAAGAGGATAAGGTAAGTGAACTGTGATTGTTTTATAAGCATAAACTGTGCGATACATCATCGTCGGTCAAAATTTGTAAGCCTAATTTGTAAGCCTTCATTTTAATAATTTAGAATTTTTTAGAACTGCCATAATGATGGAAAAACAAAAGCAATATTAGGTTAAATAGGCTAGAAGATAAGGCTTGCAAGTTTGTTACATAATATCAATTGCATTTAAGTTTCTGCTCTGGTTTACAGTCTAATTACTGCAACAATTTTCTGGCCAATTATGTAAATTTATCTCAAAAGAACATTCTCAAAAAAAATTTCTGTTTGTGTTAGGTTGACTTCTTTGGCTCGCATGAAACTAATCATCTTTTCTAATTGCCTATAATGCTTACTGCTTCGATGAAAAATGAAGTACATATTTCACAGTAGAATTTTTTTTACCTATTTTTTTTCCAGGCTGGATCTTTCAGAAGAAAAATGCTGAAATATCGCTACTCATAACAAAAAAAATTTGGTCAATTTGTACGAGATTTACATTGTAAGTAAGAGCTACTCTTCACCTTTTCATTAGAGATTTATAATGCTTCCAACATCTGTTGAAAATTTTTAAGCGGTCAAGAAATTTTTCGCATAATTGTGTGAGATGTTGCAATTCATGCTAGAGTAATCTCAGCTAATCCGACCCCTTCGCCTCAGTGTTTCCGCTACCTCCCCATCTCTCCCCCCCCCCTCTACGCACCCTTCCACATTCCCCGTTTTTTCATCTGCACGTCTTCTCACATCTAGACATACATAAATTGGTTACATTGGAAACTTCTCGTAACTCTTTGAGAAAACCTATAAAATACGATATTTTTGCTGAAATTTAGTGATGTTCATATTTTCTATTCGAAATCTTTAGTAATTAGGGCTCGGCCTTTACTTTCGCGAATTTTTACAAAGTCCCCTTTGACCCTAGACCATAATACCTAAAAAATCCAGAAAAAACGAAACGTCGATTCAAAAAAAAACGTCGCAAAATTTGTGTCTTTTAGGTTACAAAAACGAAACCCCCTTTGTTTTTCGTCCCAGAAACGATATCCAGCTTGCTTGTAAGCCACCTGCGCCGAGCCCTGTTAGTAATATACTTTCTTTTTGCAAAAAAAGCTCTTTAAAGGAAAATTCGTAGAAGTAAAAGTAGAGTAAAAATAACACTAATGCAAATGAATAATCATATGCTTAAAGGAACACGGAGAACATTAGCATACGAAGCAGAAGAAATTATTCGCTTAGAAGAAGTTGGAACGAGCTAATGGAGGACGTCTGCTGTGCCGTTCACAATGATCAAAGGGTGTAAGAAAAACATTTGCATGAATTCTAAAATGGCACCTCGTCTCGCCATTGTTATTCTTCATCAAAATGTGAAGATATTCACGTAAACAAAAAGATGAAAAATTCAATTTTATATTCGTCTTGCAAAAATTAGCATTCAGAAAAAAAGAGGCTATAATTGTGATCTTTGTGGTCTTCGTTTTACCTCATGCTTTACATCATTTGAGAATTCAGAACGGCAGATAGCACAGTAAGGAGCACAACAGGAAAAGGGAAAAGAAAGAGGGAGGGGAACTGCAGGAATATAAAGTTATGCAAATATTAGGTTGTCAAGAAAATAATGTCGGATTTTATTTGCTTGCTTTAACAAAGCAACCAGACTCAACCCAACAAAGGTTAAGGGGTACTGTTCGATAGAGCAAAGCAAGCTTTACAAGATGGCGCTCATAATATTGCGCCAATTTCGACCCATGGAAAGTTTGAACCCAAAATCTAAAGATTTTCAAATGCCTAAAAAATCGAAAATAATCAGATCTTCGTCCAAATAATTTCTACGGACCTCCCACTCGCTCACATCAATAGTATCGATATCTGATATCCATATGTGCAATTGCCGTATTTTTCCCTTGACTAGAAATTGAGATAACGAAAATTTCCCTGATTTTCTCAAAGCAATGCTGAGCCGTTTTTGCATATGTAGTTTTATACTACAAGCCTAAGTAAGTATAACTGTAGATTTTCAGCCCATTCCAAGCGGTAGTTTTCGAAAAATAACGAATTCGGATTTTTTCGTTTCAGATTCAGTGCTAAAATCGACATTTCTCGAAAAATACCGTTCGAAATAGGCTGAAAATTTACAATTATGCTTGCCTAGGCTTGTAGTATAGAACTACATATGCAAAAACGGCTCAGCATTGCTTTGAGAAAATCAGGGAAATTTTCGTTTTCTCAATTTCTAGTCAAGGAAAAAATACGGCAATCGCACATATGGATATCAGATATCGATAGTATTGATGTGAGCGAGTGGGAAGTCCGTAGAAATTATTTGGACGAAGATCTGATTTTTTTCGATTTTTTGGGCATTTGGAAATCTTTAGATTTTGAGTTCGAACTCTCCGTGGATCGAGCATGGCGCAAGGTATGAGTGCCATCTTGTAGAGCTTGCTTTGCTCTATTGAACAGTACCCCTTACCCTTTATTGGGTTGAGTCTGGTTGCTTTGTTAAAGCAAGCAAATAAAATCCGACATTATTTTCTTGACAACCTAATAGTTTGTCTTTACGTTCGAGTAATAATAAAATCAGATCAAATCTGTGGAAAAAAAATAATTTTTTACAGTTGAATTCCAAGATCCTATGGCTCTATTCGGAGTTGCCCCTGTCCCACCGCCGTGCCAACGCCGTGCTACTGTGCCGCGACTTCGATCAATCAATACGGGTGCTTCTACATGAGGCACGGTGGTGGCACGGAGTTGGCACGATGCTGCCACGCGCAACTACTCTGAACGCTGCCTGATTTTAATGTAGATTGTGGATTTTTGGAGGGTTAAGCAAAAGTCACGCTCTTTTCTTAGCAAAAACATTTTCGCATCTTTCCGCATCCCCTCCTTCGAAATTTTTTTGCAATTAGTGAATTAGTAATCAAAGGTGCTAGATTGCATCCGCGCGCTTCGGGACCGCACCGCCGTTTTCCGCTATTTGCCGATTTTTGAATTCAGTTAACGATTCTTGAGGATCTGAACTAGGATTTTGCGTTAGAAAAAAGTTAATATTGTTCTACTAAATTCCAGGAGAGATGGAAAAATTGAGCGTGAAGCACTGAAAAATTGTAGTATGGCTATAACTCATATCCATGGAGATGACAATTACAGCGAGTGTACTGCTTTGTTCATTTCTATTTTGGAATAAGAGCTTGCAATATCTAGAGTTTTCCAGAAGAATAAGAAAAATGTATATTTGCCCCAAGATGAATAAACGGCAGTGTTATCGAAAAAAAAGAAGAGATATAACTTCGCGTTTAACTGAATGACGAGTCTTAAACTCAAAATCGAGATATTGGCGCGTCTTAAGAAAAAATAAAACAAAACGCAGCTTCATGATACAGGAGACCGGCGCCATAAAAAAAGGGCAAAGATAGCAAAAATGCAATTTGCGAGGTGTCAACATTCGATTGTTTTCCGAATTGGCGCGAGCTTAGAGGAAAGTGTTTATAGCTCTCAGGCATAGTCGTTAAATTTCGAAGCATAGCATTGGGAGAGGGCCGACTAGACATTTGAGGGAAATATTACGCGATAAACAGATAAATTTGGGATTTATAGTCCATTTTTTCCAAAGTTCCCGTGAAAAAAAAGCAAAATCACAAAAATTATCAAAAAGAGTGGGCAAATTCGATACAGAAAATATTGTAGCTTTTATAGTCTACTCTAGCATCTCAAAAGTTCGCGCATATGAACGCTGATATTTTGCCATGCAGAGATTAACGAGAGTGAGTAGGGAGCAGACATGTCCTGAAGCGATATATATCAGGTCGTACTGAAAGTTCTTGCGCACGATTTTCAATTCATAACTCTTTAAGTTCTTCACGAATGTGTACGACCAAAATTTTACTCAAGAGAGGAACTCATGTTCTTTGCATCTGTACCTGAATTGTTTGTTAATGTATACAAATGAAGGAGATAGAAGTTCAAAACCAAAATCACTCAAAATTTGAATTTTTCGTGTAGGATCATTGAAAATCGGAGACTTGCAATAAAAATCGGAGCAGTCGGTATTGTAGGTTTTTTCACAAGCTCTTTCCAACAGTGCAAAGTTTGCGCTGATTGAACGTCTGTATGAAAAGCCATGATTTTCCTGAAAAATGCCAAAATAAATCAAATTCGCCCTTTCGTATTGCTTGCTCGAAAATCATAACTTTTCATAGAGACGTTCAATCAGCGCAAACTTTGCACTGTTAGAAAGACCTGGTGAAAGAACCTACAATACCGACTGCTTCGATTTTTGCTGCAAGTTTCCGATTTTTTATGACTCTACACGGAAAATTCGAATTTTGAGTGATTTTAGTTTTGAGCTTCTATCTCCTTCATTTGTATACATTAACGAACATTTCAAGTACAGTTGCAAAGAGCATAAGTTCCTCTTCTACATAAAATGTAGGCCTTGCAAATTCGTTGAGAATTCAACAAGTTATGAATTTTTGAAAATCGTGCGCAAGAACTTTCGGTACGACCTAATAAGTTCAGCGAGTCTCAAAGCAACGCAGAAGCTATGCTGAGCATCTAATGATCTTGGAGCGATAAGGAAAAGATTGTATATTTTTTCATTGAAGTGAGGCTTTAGTCAAATGTGCAGACGTTGAATGGGATACTGTAGGTATACGGTGGGATGCCAAGATATTTAGCTGTGTTCGTATAGTTGCAAAAATTCGTTTTGTGTACTACGGTAAATTATGCTCATGTTATCCAGAAATGATCTTGTTAGTAAAGTACAAAACTTCTTTCGGATAAAAACTTTGGTTAAAAAAGAAAAGAAAGGACAAAGTGTGAGAATCATTCCTTTGTAATGAAGTTAAAAGAACGCAAAGACCCTAAATTTATTTATTTATTTATTTATTTATGCATTCTATGATGCGAGCGCAACGAGCGTGTTAGTTCAATAGGTTGTCTTTACTAGGAACAAACAACTTGACAAACAATAAGCGCTGGTTTTTCGAAAAACCAAACTATACTGCAAAAATAAAATTTATAAATTGTTGGAAATCTTCAAAAATCTTGACTTTCTTTGCAGAAATCAAAGCCGTATCGCAGAGCATATGAGCGCAGAAAATTTCAGAGAGAAAGGAATGAGGCAGTAAAGCCTCTGAGCTGGATTATAGGGCTATAAGAGCAATGAACGATGTGCTCTACGATTTTCTAATGAATTAATGCCCCGAAGGACGGCGACGACGAGCGAATCAACGAGCACACATACTACGGAAATTTGATTTGAGCCAATAGTGATGGCAAAGCGGGGAGGGAATAAGACCCCTTGACACTTCAGGCAGTCAACTGTCACATGCTCACTGCAATCAACAATAGCAAAAAATTGCAATTTTCATAATTGAAGGGGGAGATGCAATGAATGTAGAGATTATCGAAGCTGGGGGAATGTGCGAAATCGATCCTAGTGGGAGTGGGATAATGATGGTGGTGACATGAAGTGCTACGAACTAATTGCAATACATATATGGTGTTTGAAAAGTTTCTGGCCTCAACTACTTTATTTGGGAATTTTATCTCGATTTTGGCTGTAGGTCTTCGGTAAACCTGGAGACCATCGTAACAACAAAGAAAAATTGAAAGTAACTAATTTTTTAGCCCCTCAAAGAACGGAAGAGTGCGTTATCTAATTTGTTCAACTTTTTTCATCACCGGAAAACAAAAACAACTTCTCGTTGTTTAATCACAAAAAGTCCTTGTCCACACTTTTTTTTATACAACAAAAGTTCTCAGCTTGCGAACAAAGACTTTCATGTCGCTAAATTACAGTTACAGACAATCGTGCAAGTTAACACTGCAATTTTTTTCTGATTTGAGAATTTTTAGAAATTTTATTGTAGTGTGTGTTTTTAGCACAACTCTCTGGCTCTAATTGTAAATTTACGCTTGTAAGCTTTTTGAAAATAAATTATAAAAATTATGGAGCTGGATTTTTCGACGAGAAAATTATGTAACTGGATCTCTTGGAAAAAGGAGTTGAAAGCTGTATTGGTTATATTCCAAACTAAAAAATCAGAGAAACCCCAAAGAAAAGTGATTTCTTCTCAAACGATGGTTTCTAGGTCTGATGAGCACAATAAAGCAAAATGGGTCAAAATTAGAATTGGAAGTACTTTAGGCCATTACTTCCCAAGCACCATGTGTAATCTGTCCTGACTACTATGTGGTTATAGTGGGATAAAAATGTCGAGGTGAGTTGTAGCACCCCAGTTGGCGTATCTCAGCTGGCAGACAAGCAGCTATTTATGGACCACTTGAAACAGGAAATACAACATCAAATTTTCAACACAACTTTATGCCATTAATTGAGTTGTAGCAGAGTCTTGCATAAAAAATCTAAAAATCTTTCCCTCTCAAATAAAAAAAATTTGATTCTGCATCTTTTAGAACACAACTTTTTATAGAGGAAATTAGCGTGTTTCAGCAAAAAATTAGCATTGTCATTATGGGGCTTTTACAGCTTAACAAAAGCACTCAATTAGTACTTTTCTTTTCACATATCTTAGTATATTAGTTTTTGTTATTATTGTTACTATTAATTTCAATTTTATATAATTATTATATCATTAATACATCATTCTGCGAATTTTCTTATTTTCATGTTATTAATTATTTCTGATATCATATAAGACCTAATATGACTAGCAGCCTTAATTTTTCAGCCATTTGCAGTGACCGTATACTGCAAAGTTCCTACCGTGATAGATCTAAGCTGAAGGCAGCTCTAATATACGCTACTTTAACAAGGGAAGGGTACTTGATGACCATGGCGTTTTGGAATGAAACCTAAACCATTGAATGCATCTCGAAGCTCTGGTTCCAAATCTGTTTTTTGATATCTGCTGCGCGCTCTTCCGAAAGAAGTTACGAACATTTTTACCACCAAAATTTGCAATGTTTTGATCAGGATTTACCAGTGTCGTTAGAATATTCACTCATAACCTACAAAAAGGACTCCAAACAAAACAGAGCGTTGAGCCCAGAAAAACTGTCTCCGATAGCCTGAAAGGTCCGAATACTGACGATTTTGACTGCCCGAGTCTCGTGATATCAATATGAAAAAAAACTCCATAACTACGTTCAGAGAGTCGCGCAGCAGATAGTGAACATAGATTTGGAATCAGTGTTTCAAGGCGCATCCACTGGTACACATCCCACTGCAAAAGGCCACGGTCATCAAGTATCCTTCCCTTGTAAGATTCGCGAAAGCTGCTCAGAGATGAAAAATCTGCCAAACGTTCGTAAATTTTTTGAGGGACGCCTTGTATATAATTGATAAATTTCCTAAAATCAATCTATTCTGTAAGAATTCTTGGTGCGAATTGACCAGCCTAACATATCGATCCACAGTGATCAAAATGTTGATGACACGATGAGAAGTTTAATAGAGGCAATGCCAATGGACAGAAAGCTGATAATTATACATCTCGTGAAACAGAAATTTGTGCATCATATACATTTGCCGTTATTCTATGGTGTTTAACCAAATTTATTAGGTTGTCCCGAAAGTTTTGTCCGTTTTTTCAAACCACTATAAAACCACGCACAATGAAGACATGAATGAGTTTCGACATGCATTCGATGCAGCTTTTCCTTCTCTTCCTTGTGGATATATTTTCGAACCACAATCTTGTAAGCTTTCTTTGATAATTGCCAAAATTCTTCACCCGTCAATTTCATGTGCTTGAAGTTAGGCTAATTTGAAAAAAATTTCATTCCAAGTTCCGGAAAGGCTTAAGTATGGATCAAATAGAACAATTCCCGGACTACAAGGTGGTACTTTTAGATTCTCCTAATCTACTGATTTTAGCAATAAAAAATTATTTCTTCGAAGGTCTCGATTTTTGGTAAAATCATGAAACACGCAACTGCAGCAAATACACGAAAGCTTCTGAAGCTTGTGCAAATTGAAGCATGATTCTTATTGAGCATTATTTACGCAACATAACCAAGTTTGATTTGCTTCGAAAAAGCAGCTTTTTGGAATTCTTAGTACTTCTACGTAGTAAACGTAATCAAAAAGCCGGGTTTTTTATTGAATGAGTAGTTATAGCGGACTTGGTAAACGTGGCCCATGTAATCAAAAATGGTTACAATGTAGCCAAAGATGTGCTCTACGTAACAGTTACCAGTGCTCTTTTCAGGAAAGATTTGTCGCTACTGCAGAGCTGCTCAAAAAGCCATGGCGATAACATTGCAAAGGCAGAGTAGACCAGAGAGCAAATATAGCTGTAAGAAAGAGGATAAAAATCTGAGTCAAATGGTACCTAAATCGTTCACGGATCGGTGTTCTGTGAGTTTTAGTGAGCGATGAAAAAACGGACAAAACTTTCAGGACGACCTAATATTACAAAATAATTTCCACTATAACGATTGTTTCATTGTACTTTTTTATTTTCAATTTATCTTTATATTCGAGTTTTACAAATTAATTATGTCAACTTCCAAATTAGTGTACGTGACAGAATAATCGAGATAATGAAAAATACTATTTGATTCAAGTGGCTTGGCTTCGAGAAGGCGGGGCTCCGTGACCTAATTGAGTCTAGCTAGTGATCAGAGAGCACTCCCGCCAGAGAGACACGCGTGCGCCGCGGGCGGCCTTAATTACGTCACAAAACCCGCCTTCCCGAAGCCACAGTGGAAACAAAGGTTACTTCTCTTTTTGTTGCTATAATGACTAATTTTGCCAATTTTTAGTGGAAAGACAAAAATAGAGTAATTTTGAATTTTTCAACGGACAAAATTTCAAAAATTGCAGATCTGCGTTACTGAAAGGCAATTTTTGAAGAATTGATCAATGTCCCATGCACATTTGTAGAAAAGGCCGATACATTTACCAATTCTAGCATCAAAGGAGTAACGCATGTACTCTCTGATTGTGAGAAAAAATTACCATCTATTCAGAATCAGCGAGCGGGGCCCAAGCTCTCTAGAATAGTACAAATATCGAGCATGGATACATATAGCTGCAAGATTTGCATAGCACTATGAAGACGGGGGGCGGGGTGGGGGGGGGAGAGAAGGATCGAGAAAAGCGGCTTTAGCTCTGCTTATCAAGGATTCTGAGCCGCTATAGGAGTAATGGCTGCCTATAGCTATAGGCATAATGGACTCATAACCAAGGAGCTGCTCGGTTTTTAGTGAGCCTGTTTGGGTTCCGGAAAATTCCAATTGGATTTTTTTCTTTTGTTATATTGCAATATATTGCTTCTACAACGATTTATTGAGATGATTATTGGAAATACAAACGCTGAATTGATCTGGAAATTTTCCAGAGTGCGAAAAAGAAATTTCCCAATGCTGAAGAAGAACTAAAGCTTGAAAAGAAACATCTCCTCATCCTATATTCACCAGCATTGTAAATTAGTGCTAGCTAAATTGCTGCTGAGAAGAAAATTTCACATAGCATGCAAAAAGTTTTGAATGAAGTAGAATTTCTCGGCAGCTTAAAAGAAAAAAGTTACAGCCGCTAAAAATCTACACGCTTCAGTTTTGGCACGATTCCAAAAAAATTTGAGTGGAAATCTTGATTTTACAAGTGTCCTTGAAATGAACTCTTCGTCAACACTCCTCTTCACAAAAATTTAATATTGCAAGAGAAATACGAAGTTTGGCTCAAGAAATTTTGGCTTACTTCACTGGAGAAGGAAAACGTGTTGACGAAGTTTACATAATTGGAATAAGTGTACTTAAACCAAAAATTCCTTGAAATTAATGAAAAATGGTGATGTCAGATTGGTTTTCAATTTGAAAAGAGTTAACAACACAAAATTATCAATTATATGACTATATGTGATTTCACGATCAAGAACTTTGTAAAAATATGGTATTAACAAGAAACTTGTTCGCACAATCTTCATTAAGAAGAAGTTGATTCACCAAGTTGGCAGGTTATGGTAGGTATACGGTAGGCATATGGTAAGCACAGTATCCTTTGTTCATAAAGCATCAAGTAAAGTGTAATTACGTAATTTTTCACACTAAGTCATCCCAGTGATCCTTCTACTCTTAGCATTGATTTGAAGAATTTTATTTTTTGTAGAGAAAGAAGAGAATTGTAAAAAAAATAATCTTCTCGAACAAAAATTTGGGTTGTAGCTAAGAAACGGCGTTGCCTCCATCTTGGCTGTCTCGTATGATGGATTAGTTTCCAAATTTGTCTCCATGTCTTAAATGGAAACAGAAAGCGTCTGGCAGAATTTAGCCTCATGAAATAAAATATACCATTTGTTATTATTATATAATATTTTGTTTACAATTCCTTGAGAAGAACTCATGTAAGACAATCCCGACTAATTTTAATAAGCAAAAATTGGTTCTGAATTTTTTGTTCTCGCATTTGCATCAACAAAATATCCATCTCATTCAGTGGCTTTTATTGCAAGCAATAAACTGGAATTACAGAGAGAATAGCTTGCTATTTGCAATTATTGGTTCTCATATATTGGGAAAAGAAAAAATCAAGAGAAATTGAGCGCAATAACTTACCAAACCCCTTTTATTCAGTTTGCTTTCCTCAAAACCGCTCAAAGACGAGCTTTTGCAAATTATCGAGAAGGTTTTTTATGCTCAGATTGCAAAGCACCAAAATTAGTAAAAGTATATCATCATCAGGATAAAAGTCAGTAAGATTTACTTCTATGATGATATAATCAGCGTTTTGTATGTACTTTCGTATGTACTGTTGGAGGATTATCCTGTAAAGGATAATCCAACATAATAATGAAATGGGTATTGGAGAAGCCGTAGGGAGAGTTCTCTGAGGTCTGAGTCTTCTCCGTGACAAACATCATAGTGGTAAAGATTTGTAAATTTATTTTCAAGTAATTCAGTTTATTATATTCGGAGCAATTGAGCATCATTTCTTATTGATCATACCCCAACCGATTCAGAGATTTTCACTCGAGAGATTATTGACAGATTTGCACTTACATCACTACAGCTCTCAAATCGCGAACTCTTCTGTTTAGGTTACTGTTAAGCCAATAAAAAAAACAAGATAAACAAGAAAACCGAGAGAGTTTCATAAAAATAAAGAATAGATGAATAGATGTGAAAGTTTGTCGCAGAATGAGTAGTATTGCACTTCGATACCAGAATCGAAGAAAAGAAGTGCCAATGTTCATTTCTTTGTCACCTTTTCTCAAAAGGTTCAAATCTTTGCGAGTTTCAAAGTTTACGAAGAAAAGGAAGAACTGTAGAAAACTTATGTTCCAACATGATTCTGATATCATTCTTGGATTACAGATTACGGTACCGCCTTAGTTTTTCTCGTATATAGTACGCAGGCGATACACGACATCTAGACTTTTCGTATGAAAACTGATTGGGAGGTTCTACTTACAATGCTGCCCAGACATCAGCTCGTATGGTTTATTCGTGGCCGAAAATTTTTACCTCAGACTCTTCGTTCGTACCGTGCCCTTCCCATGTGGGCCAATCAGCGTTTTGGGTACGATACTGAGCGAGATTCCAAGAATTTTATCTAATCCTTAAGAACGACTTCCAAACATGCGAGCGATGACTGGGCTTGAACCATTTTTTAGTCAAGCCTAACAATCAGCTTTACATGAGAAAAACCCGGGTGCTCCAATGCCTAGCTCCCTTTAAGAACTATTTGCTGCCGAAAACTCCGTGAACAGTTAAACGTTCAAAAATAAAAAGATGAAAGGTTTCTGGTGTCTTGGCAGATCCCATCGAAGCCGCCTCATTTGTATTGACCATAGAAAAACTGAAATCATTTGGCTGATTTGGGGAGCGTTGCGATATTATTGATGAAAGTTTGGTGTATGATTCATGCATGATGAAGACGCAACAAAACGACTCTTCTAGCTAGCATTTCCACTAACAGTCGCCCAAACTTCGACTTTCACATTTGGAATTCATGAAAGCAAAAATGAATGAAAAATTAAAAAAATGAAAAAAGTCCTGTTATCAAAATGAGCATGGCGAGCTGGCGATATTTCTAAACTGCACACATTTATGGCATCACACTACATCATCTGATAGCACTAAAGACCAAATAAGCAACTGAGGCTTCTTTATCTCAGATGCTTGAAAAAAAAAGATACGACAGATTATCTTTTAGTTCTTAGTGGGAATTTGCAAACACAAAATAATACTATAGGCACGCTGATTGTTGGATTTCTAGGCTTAGTCTTTGTCACAAATGTGAGATCTCTCTTTGAACCAAAAATCTTAAAAACGACTGAAACGAGCAAACGTAACATTCGAAAAAAGTTTGATTTTAGGTCATTCTAGATCATTTCGCATCAGCTGAGACATGATTTCGTGCATTTCAAAACATAGAGAAATAAAATTTCAAAAAGTCTGCTAGAATTATTTTTCTAGTCATTCTGCCGTTTTTCGAAGAGGCGGAGAGTGAGCGATAGTGCTAAAATTTGGTGCTCCCCCTTTTAAAAACATGTTTACAAGATTAAAAGTTTGAAATATTAGCCTGTGAAATCACACTAAGCTTTTGATCTCTTCCCACGCCTCTCCTACTCGCAAAAACAGATGTATTTGAGAATGTTTTGAAAATGGTATCGCAACGCTACTTTATCTAATGATTTTTTTTGCCCGTTTTGGATATTTGTGCAAGTTATCAAAAGTAAGCTTTAATACTTTTTGATCACAATACAACACATAATACTAATATGAAATGACTGGCTCTATAAGTTTGGGGACTGGGGGTTCTCAGAAGCTCTTGCTTCTGCCAGACCAAAGACTTGCAGAACTTTGTGCCAAGTGCGGCTAGAACGGCTTGGAGACAAAGTTTCATATTACCCTGGGGAAGTGGTGAGACCAATAAACATGAAGCGATTGGTCTGTGGACTCCTAAAAAGATGCGCCAGTATTCATTTCGGATACTTTTCGGTGACAAATGACATCTCTACAGCGACCAATGATCGCATATATAGAGTTGGGAATAGCTACATACTGGAACAGAAAACTGAGGAAATGTCTAGATTAGACCATGAGAGAGGGGGGATTGGTGGGAAAATCGAGGGTAGCAATGGGAAAACATTGTAAATAACATTACAAATAGGACTACCCTTTGATTCAACTGGCTTGGCGACTGGAAGGCGAGGCTTTCTCATTACTTCCTAAAATTTGCTTCAGAAATAGTACTTGGATTACCTGTAGAGTGCACATTTGGTATTTACCTATTTACCCTAGCGATTGCACTGGCTTAGCGGCTGTTAAGGCTAGGTAATAATCAGAGAGCAGGCGCGCGGGAGATACGCAGACTGCGTGGCGGGCGCGCGCGGCCTTAGATCAAAGCCCCGCCTTTCAGCCACCAAGTTAGTTGAATCAACAGTTTGATATGTACATGAATCACAAAGGAGAATCTTGTATTGACCTTAATATTTGAAAAATAAATTTTGCGTACGAAATCACTATACTCGTGGAATTTCACTAGTTTTAGGGAGAGATGTTTCAAATGGATCTTATAAACATTGTCAAGACACATAGAAAGCACACTACCACAAACGGAAATGCAAATGAATAAATCCTTCAGAAAACATTATCGCATCATTGACAATTACTTATTATGATTCCTTTCAGAGGAAAAATTATTTATAAGAATTAAACAAACTTTAGTTAATTGGCTCGAGTCATAGTAATTCAACATCTGATTGCTGATTTCTCAAACATTTACTAGGTGCTGTAAGTGCTAATTACCCTCTGCTTCACTGGAGTCTGAAGGGCGGGACTTCGATTGGTTAGAGAGTATGTAGGAGTAGGAGATCCCTTGCGTGTGTGCTCTTTGATCAATCGAAGCCCCGCCCTCCAGCCGCCAATTCCAGTGAAACAAAGGGTGCATAAAGCTATTCGATTTAATTATTAGAAACATTATGCGAAAGTTCAGCAAAGTAATGTAGTATTTATCCTATTTTTTGTAGAAAATTGTGCTGCACCTGTGCGAATACAGGACTTTTTGCAAAAAAGACCAAAAAAAGTTAGGGCGTGGCATTTCGAGAAGAAGCGTATTACTTAAAGACTTCCGTGGGTTTGGTAGCGATTTTGTGCAAGACTTAGAAATAAAAATCAATGAATCAACGAAATTAAAAGCTTTTAAACTGGAAACCAACAAGTGCAGCACATCCTTGTTTGTTTCTCCTCACAATAGTGGAATGCTTTCAAAATAGAAAGCACATCGTACTATTTTTGAATTTCATGTACATTCAAAAGTGCAAATTCTGAACGAAAATATTTACATATACAAAGTGCTTTGCATCGGCTCTTTGCAAATTTAAATAGAAAAAAAGCTCGAAAAGCTTTTACTTGAAAATTTGTGAATAAATTTTTTTAGAATTTCTGTAAGTAACCCTTAGAGGCACCGTCCACACAGATCCTCGACTTCCATGTTTTTGCCGTTCGGGGCCTTCTCATGTTTCTGATTCCGAATATGAAGTCGAAAATCCGCGAAAGCCCCGACATCCGTCCCGGAGAACCCATGCCGGCTTTCCGGAAAATTGGACGGGCGCGCACAGATGGGCGGGGATTACTGGAGGGGGCGGTGCTGACTTGGAGTCCTTATGCCTCTCCGTCATTCCAAAAGGGTTTTCTCGCTTCCAAAGTGACATTTTGCGCCGCAACTTAGGCAGTAACTTGACAGGGGATCTTACTTAAACTGCCAAAAGCTCAAAAACCTTGACTTAGGGCGGACAGTGAATTTAAGCAAAGCTGAAGCAATTTGATGAGCAAAAGATATAGAAACTCTCTCTCGAGTGATTTTGCTTTAGATGCTAGCAATTTGCGCGATAAATTGACCCAAAAGACTTTTAATTTCTTCTTCAGCTAATGCACACTTTACTTTTTATGTACATCGTTTTTCGCTTGATTTATGGAACGTTTTGCTTTCAGTTAGCCTCACAGCTGCGCTTTTTCAACTCTTCTCATTACTATGGTAACTTTTTGAAGTAGTAGTTTCCCCACAATAGTATCCCCACATTTTCGTATCATGTTTCTGGGACAAAATCAAAGAAAAATATCATAAGTGGTAAGAGAAAGATAATTTCAATTAGACTAGAAGCACATGATGCGCAAATACAACTTTCCAATTTTAGCTCTTATTTACATTATATTGCATATCTGGGATTTTTTCACTACATATTTTTAGGGAGAGATGTTCCAAATGTATCTTATAAACATCGCCGAGGCAAATATAAAGCTCAAAACCGCAAGAGGAAGTGCAAATAAAGTAAATCCGTCAAGAAACGTTGAGGCATCATTTACAATTACCTACATAAGAAAGACTCATTCATTAGAAATGAACAAAAAATTAGGTTAATTGGCTCAAGTAATAGTAATTTAACAAGTCAGGTGCTGACTTCCCAACCCTATTAGGTACTGTGATTACAGAATGAAAAAAGCTAGGTAGATACAAATATCAAAAAACAGAGTGCAGAAGTTTAGTGTTCATTCTATTTTTTTGTAGAAAGTTTACGCCGCTTAAAAGACTTACATCTATCAAAAAATTTGAAAAATTCTTTTAGTTTTACAAGTATAAACAAGTCACTTGCGCACTTGTTTAACTCATGTAAGCTTTCAAGAATTTATTTTAGGACCCATTTTCAGGGAGGACGAACTCTCCGCCATTGGCCCTTAACCTTCCAACTTTATGACCCGTACTGGCATATCAAGCATAATCGGAGTGCATAGCGTGTTTCTCCTTTCTTCAGTGTCTCCCCAACCCGTTATATAGGTCAAAAAGGGTTTAAGAAAAACGGTTTGGGGTTTCCTACCAACGTCATAAAATTTACGAGGACAAAATATGAAAGAGGAGGGTCTAAATAAATTCTGCTTTTGAATACAGCATCCTTAATAACAACAGAGTTTAGAATTGCAAGTATACTGCGCAGTGAGCATAATGGTGGAGCCGAGTTGTGCTCAAAGCTCTTTAATCTTTTGTTTTGGGGTAAACACATAAGATTATGGGACCACACGAGATTAGGCATGGCTTGGACTAAAATTGCAAAATTCTGCAAAAGCTCCAATCATATTTACTTAGTATCAAAAGAGGTTGGCAAAAAGTTCTGCCGTAACTCATTTGTGATTTTCAGCACTTTTGACCGAAGCTGCAAATTTCGAATTTTTTTCCTATAATGAAGATTCTGGGCTACGAACTGCGAAAATAAAGCTTTTTACAATTTTGACTTTCATGTCGACCCAAGATTTCAACATCTTATATATAAAGCTGAATGTCTGTTTGTCTGTCTGTATGTATGTCTGTGTGTACGTATGTTCCGAATAGAAAATTCCATTTCTGAACCGATCCGGACCAAACCTTGCACACATACACTTCAGGACCGGGCGGGTGTCATAGGCTACTTTTCTTTATCGATCGATATCGATCTTATCGTTTTTTGCAAAATTTGAGCTACGGGGCTGGGAGTTGGCACAGGGGGCTAAACGAGCATGCTGATTACGATTATAATAATGACAGGGCCGGGCGGAGCCTGTAAGCCAGCTAGTCTTTTTCTAGTATGATAGCGCGCAAAAGCCGAGCGCATTTTTATGCACGCAATCAATTTTTCTCTATTTTCGCTTTAGAGTCTGGATATTATTTCAAAGCTCCTTCTACACTTGGTTCTATCTTGGTCTTATCTTCATATACATTTTCAGCTCTCAACACAATTGGTGATTATTAATTTGTGTAGATAGAACCATGCAAAAAATGAAAAACAGAGGGCAAGGAAGAGTGAAGTGGGCGGAATTGAAATGAAGCAAGATTCACACCTCGTTCAATAAAAGTATTATTGCAAAACTTTTGCAAAGATTTCTGCATGTTATTTGTGATTCTAAGCCAGTGCAAGTTTTTTGCTAATCTTTATTTTATATAAATTTCTTCGAGTTAGAACAAATTCTAAGGACTTTCGTGAAACAGTCAAGCTCGTTTGTTTTGTGGTAATGAGGACGAAGTCAGAAAAACCGAAAAACTGTAGATACCGTGCTAGACTAAGGAAACCCTAGCATTCGTAGACTTTCAGCAAGAAGAAAGGCAGTCGAGACTGCTCGTGAAAGTGATTGTTTCCGAATTGGTGAACATAGAGCATTGACGTAAACAATCATGTACAGCTGTCTTCTTCCTGAAATTGCGCTGAAACATCCAATTTTCTCGACACATTTTCGTATTTTGGTTAGGTTAACTTGTGATTGATTTTAGAATTTGGGAAACTTGGAGCTCTGCGATATCTGAAGGTAGAGAAGCAGAATGTGCGTTTGAAATAATCTAGGAGCTTAAAACTCTTATGATAAGTATTAGAATGCAAAAAACAAGCAAACTAAATGCGAACAGATGGAGGGACTGCAAGTGACATTCGCACCAGCTGGGCCCTCAACTCAACAGACAGAACAAATTTATTTAGAACAGTTCAGAAATCGCTGAAGTTGTTATGCTTTAGGATCAGAATTGAAAGCAAAACATGTCTGATTTCGGAACTTCGAAATTTTTTCACCGAATTCTGAGTTTCAATGAGAAGGGTGATGGCATGCAAAAAAATTATTTTCGAGCAAGATTTCTTGACGATTAATAAAAATTGCGTATGCACCTTTCAATATACCGGCAGTTCAAACGGTTTTCAAAGCAAAAACCCAAATATTTGACGTTCATTTAGAGCAGAATTAAGAAAGAAGCTGAAGAAAGAAGCTGCGCATATCTCCATTCTTCTCTCTTTTTTTTTCAACCATCCTCTGCTTCTTTCAGAAAGTAAACATTTGCGCGGTCACGCAATGGCTTCTCCGTATGGCAGAATAGAAATGGCATCTTTAGGAATGACCCAGAAAAAGAAACACATGCGAGGATGAGTGAGTTCAAGGTGCGAACCTATGCAAATGCTACGTTTTTATCTCTCTTTGTCAGGGTGAATAATATTTCGAGCTTTCATTATATAATGAAGAAGAAGGTATGAACGATGAGGGTATGATTGAATCACCATAAATTACATAAGTGAATAAAAAGCAAAAAATTCTGCGACTTCTCCAGCTTTGCGAGACCAGGAAATCCTTGGTTTCTACAGAGAGATAAAGATCTAGTAGAAAATATGCGAATATGACGTTAGCATCAAATGCAAATATTTCTAGTTTTCTCAGCTTTTCCCTCTTCAAGCAATCTTCTTTACTTAGTGTAAAAAAATATATCCGCGCGCCATAAGCATCGGTTGAATAGAAATTTCCCAGCGGATATGAATTAGAAGGAAACACTGGTGAAAAGGAGAGCTTTGGGTGTGGAATATTCAGAATTTTGCTCTGTTTTCCATTTTCTTCTAGGCTTAGTACAAGACATTCAAGTTAGAGGTAAAGTCAGAGAGATTTTGTGAGAATCGATTACGCAAAAATATGACCAAGCGAAGAGCCAAGATTTTCTTACGAACCATCCTGTGCAAGATAAAGATTTCTGATGTTTTTAAAGAGATGAATATTCTAGTTTAGAAAAAAACATAAAGTGACTTCGTTACCAGATAAACATGCAACGAAAGCTTCTAACGATGCTATTCAGACATCTATTATTAGCTTGATGAAGAAGAGGTAATTGCAAACTAGAGTATCATGGGATTGAGGCAAATCAGCTAAGAAAATTCGGAGAAGTATTTTTTCGCTTAGAAAATATAGGATTGGCTCGAAAGAAATGCAGAATAATGATCAGCAGTGAGATCTCGAGCCAGCTAGGGACGAAATTTTGGAAGAACTTTTTTTGGAAATCTCTTCTTTTGTAGGTACAATAGAAGAACTTTTCTAAAAATCTATCTTTTATTGATACAATAATGTCGATATATATTTAAAATACTAATTGTATAATACTAATTATAATAATAATAATAATAAAATAAAAATAATATGATAGGAAAGTTTGACAACAAATTTAGCTAATTTCAAATTTAGCGTGCTTTCGAGCAGCTTACAAGTCTTTTTCTAGGGTTTCTAGAGCTCCCAACATGAGCAGAGTTTGTTGGAGGGTTGCTAGAATGAGCGCTCCGACGATGTCCTCATTAGAACCTTCAAGAACCTAATCAACGCTCGCGGGCATTGAGAGAATTTCTTATTTTGTGCGTGACTCAGAAAAAATTGAGGCAGAAAAAGTCCAAGCAGTAACAAGCTTCCAGAACTACTAAATATAGCGATTCTGCTGCGAAAACAGTGGTACAGCAAAAATTTAATAAATTTAATATAAATTTTGTCTAAACGCCTTAGATTACCTATTCGTATTGTCTTCTGTCACCAGTGGCGACAAGGAGATGCATTGTCAATATTTGTAAACGTTGTCTTTATATTATCTATTTTATTATTTATGCTTGCCTTGTATTATAAACGTTATTGGTTAAAAAAATCCCACGAACATCAGCCAAATGAGTTGTTGGTCCCGCCCCTCTTTTGGCAAACTCCGCCCACTACTTAGCCTTTTGAGGTTTTTTTTTTTCGCGCGTAAAGCGCATAGAAGATGTTATGGGTGGTTGGGAAAGCTCAAGTAATCTTAACTTCGCTCAGCCCTCCCCCCCCCCCGCCAGGCAGGCTCCACTCCCTCAGTAAAAGCCCCGCCCCACTTCTCTAAATTGCCGGTGTTTACATGAATCCTCGGTTTTTGAGCAAGTTCCGGTGGGCGGGGCTTGCACAAGGGGAGGAGAGAGCTGACTACGCGCTTGTATATCCAATATTCTAAACCTAGATGCATGCATATACACATGTGGAGTAAAAGTGCACGGAAACATCTCATCCACTGGGACAGGTGTAGTTAACAGTGACGGGGTTAGATTTACAATGTCCTGGGTTACAAACATATCAAGTATCCTCCCGGATAGAACCACCAATCTTCTGACTCACAAGAACTTCTTCGGTGTCAAAACACGAGTAACATCATGAGAATCACTTTAAGGGCTGATCTTGGGAACTTCACTCTCATAATGCTGTGTCAAAACGACTGCTGTTTCTGATTTCAAATAAAGATTCATTTACCAAATTTGGAGTTTGAAACACCCACAAGGTCCACGTGGCAACTATAATAGAAACCAACTACCTCCCTCGCTAGAAAGTAACTACCATTCAAAAAAGGTGAAGTGCTGAAAAGTGCTTGAAGGCCGGGAAAGCTCCCTTAACGGGAGAGGATCGCCCACGAGCCGCTCATCTCGCTGATCACAAACTTTCAAGTGCAATGCAAAGAAAATCGTATTCTCAATCTGAATGTATGCTGGATTGCGCAAAGATGTTAATAAGTTAAGTCTAGTTAGCAATTCTACCCAATTGCACCGTGTGACTGGCTAAACTTGTGTTCGAGTTTCTTGTTTATACGGCTCACCTCGAGTGCATAGAATAAATTGAGTTATATTGAATAAAATAATAAATGATGAATGGATGCCAGCAAAGTAAATGTTTGCAAGGCATTGTCCAAGCAGGACGTTTTGGTATCCCAATGCTGTACGATAAAGGTAGTATACCTTTCACTTCTTTTGGATAAGGTGGCAAACATGAGACTAAATGCATAAGACAGTTTTGGAAATTTGAGAGAGCTCCGCCCGTTTGGACAATCCCGCCCACTTATCAGGAAAACACGTTGGGGGGGGAGGGGGAGAAGTGTGAGACAGTGTCGAGTGTTGTCAGTGTTGTCGAGTTGGAGTGTCAGAATAGCAAGGGCATTGTGTTGGAACCACATGTCATATGAGTTGCTTCTTTGTTGAAGCTGGTAGAATGGTCATTCCTAAAGTTTCGTGCCGTTTTACCTCTACCTAGGTTTTCTGATTTGTAGATAGACAGAAGGCCTAAAAATTATTCAAAAATTCATCCAGAGAAATAAATGAATAAGGAAAGGGAGTCTGAGAGCTAATAGAGAGAAAAATACCACGTGCATGAAATAAACTTATTATAACAAAAAAAAACGACCTAAAAAGAAATGACAAACCACATATGAGTTGAATAGATTGAAGAATACAAGCAAATCAAACTTACTGCGGGGATTCCTATCATTTGATTTTACAACGAGTTTTTTTTTGCAAATTATTGACTAATCAGAGATGTTTATGAGCAATGGAAAGTAGTGGCATGTCAAATTGGAGGTGAAAAATTGTCTAGACGCTGATGAAGAATTTCTAAAAGAATGCATGCAACATAATAGAATGTGAAGAATTCAAAAAAGTAAAAGCATGAGGATGTAATTTCAGAACAGAAACGCCCTGAAAAAGCACGCCGAGGTCAGGATTTCTGGTGAATTTCAAATGTGCAGAATGGATCGCTATAAAAAAAGTCTTATAAGCAGAAATTTAGCGCTCAAGTTTGTTTTTGCTTGATTTTGTGACCTCAAAAGCATGGCATTAAATTCTCAAAAAGTATATACAGCCCAATAAAGTCCCGTAATATTCGGAAATAGCATTTTCTCTTTCAGGCAAAAATCGATGTATGATGAATCAGTCTGTGGTCTCTCTCTTTCATAATATGCACGTTGACAATTACGAACTATATTGGTCATTATTCAAGCTTTCAGTTAGATTTGCAATAAATTACAATAAACTCAAGTTAAAATCACGGGATAATGCACGAATGGAGCGACAAAGTCAAACTGAAGCATTTTTTTAGCCTCCGCAAATTAACAGGCATTAGGTGAAATAACTGAAACAATCTCTGAAACAAGTGTGACAATAATATAGCAACAGTTTTTTGCATGTGATTATTTCAATTTTTACAACCTTGCTCAAAAGAATTTCTTGCTAAAAGCACCCCGAGCGTTAACAACATCAAACAGCTGGCAGCTTTTGACTTTTTGAATCTGCCAGTACTCGTTCAATCGTTATGTTTTGCTACATTACACTGAAATTGTTTGACATATGACATGTGACAACAAAACGACCACTAGTTTAATCCAAACAGTGCTGACAAGATCGAATTTCAAAAAATTGAGGACGTCTCCGAGAAATTCACTTAAGTTACTGCAACGATTTAACTAGATAAATTGACTTCGGGTTCTTTATCAAATTGGTAATACAGCTAGAAAATAGCTTGGTCGTTTTCAAGGATTTGTAAAAAAAAAATAGTAATATTTTGTGTTTAAAGGTGAAAAGATAATGATATCAGCGGATGAAACAAGGAGAATTTGATGGTCTTGCTTGAGCTAAAATTCATTTTGACGAATGTGCAGGAAAATAAAATAGTCAGATTTTCTTATAAATTCCAAAAATCTGTATCAGAAATAATATCTGGATTAGCTGTAGAGTGCACATTTGGATTCCTTTGATTTAACTGGCTTAGCGGCTGTTAAGGCTAGGTAATGATCAGAGAGCATGCGCGCGGGAAAAACGCAGACTGTGTCGCGGGAGCGAGAGGCATTAATTAGGTCACAAAGCCCCGCCTTCGAGCCGCCAAGTCAGTTGAATCAGAGGTTACACATATGATTTTTATTTCAAATCATTTTCATGGCCATACATGGTTGAATGCAAGAGTTCTGGACTGCCCAAAAATTGAGCCTACGGTGTCCGAGAATTTGCGAACTTTTGCCGACAGAAGTTAGTGAAATCTAAAGGTTTTTCAGAGGTTTTAAGAAATGCCAAAAATCAGCAGCGAGCACTTTCTGGTGACCGCTTACTTCGGCGATTGTTAGAGTATAATTTTTTCCGTTTCTGAACTCCAAAGGATTTGACACTGAAATTTTGCTTACGTCAAATTATTATACTAAACCAAAAATTCAAAAAAAGAGCGGAGCGTAGTAAAAGTCAAGGTAATTCAAAGAACGATTGGCTAAACGGTTCTACTGCACTTCACTTTTACGTTTAGGTTTTATAGTGTTACACATAGGACACGGAAAAAGTTTGTCTTTCTTAAGATAAGACCGATCGTTCTATGTACTAGCTTACACACTTCGCTTGTAATTGTAAGAAACTAGCTGGCAAACCCGGCTCCACCCGACCCTGCCAATAATATATTCGTAATCGGCATGCTCGGTTAACCCGCTTGCTAACTCCCAGCCCCAGCCCCGTAGCTCAAACTTTATGAAAAATCAATAAAATCGACATTGATCGATGAAAGGAGTAGCCTATGAAACCGCCCCGTCCCGAAATGTACGTGTGCAAAGTTTGGTCCGGATCGGTACAGAAATAAATTCTATTCGGAACACATGTACAGAGACAGCCAACACATACATATACATACACACAAATAGACACTCAGCTTTATATATGAGATTGATACCGTGGCTTGAGTTTTCAAGCTATTATCAAGTTTGTAGGAGGAAAATCTGCAGCTGTCTACATCAGCTTCGAAACAGCTCTCAACAAGACAAGCTTGGCGCAACTTTCATATCTTTAGAATGCCATTAGCACCCATCAGGCTGACAAAATGTCTGAGATAAGAGTAAGTTTTGAATTGCATGAGGATCAAGCGAGTATTATTAGGTTGTCAGGAAAATAATGTCGCATAGCATCCTTCCGCGACAGAGTGACCACAAAAAACAGCGAATGGGGTATCATTTGATGGCCCAAAGTAAGCTCTACAAGATAGTCTACAAACCTCCGCGAAAATCGTGCTCCGCCTGAAGTCCGAATATAAAATATAAAAACTTTCAAATATCCGAAAAATCGTATCTTCGTTCATAGACATCTTATGAATCTCCAATTTGCATAGGTATGTACTCTCTACACTAGACATTCACCTGAATAGTTTGTGGTATTTTTCCATGGCTACAGTACGAGAAATGAAAAGAGGTCAAAACTTTTTTCAAGTTTTTGCAAACGATTGGATTTTTTCTCGGAAACAAGTGCTTGTCTAAAGCTGAAAATTCATGATTATACTTCTAGAGGTTCATATTACAGAATTACTTATGTGAGAGATACTCAGGATTTGTTTTGGCAGAAATAAGCCGAATTTGGTTTCCTCAATTTTCAGCCATGGAAAAATCGCGAGAATGCGCATACGAGTGTCTCGTATAGTGAGTCCATGCGTAAGCAAGTTAGGGGTACCCGGACTTTTCTGAACGGAGATACGATTTTCTTCGTTTCTTCAGATCTTGAGTGTCTTATGAAAGTTGGTACAAACTTCACGCAAATCAAACCTGGCGCAAGGGTTCGAGCTTCATTTTGTAGTGCTTGCTTCAATCTATCGGCTGATACCCCACTTACTTACTTTCGTGCGCACCCTACCGCGATATTGCATGATAAAACACGATGCGACATTATTTCCCGGACAACCTAATTAAACGACTTGAAGCATTTACACCAATTCATCAGTGGTCTTAGCTACGTGTTGACTATAACTGATGAGAAAACACATTGAACTGCCTACAAACTAAAAATTAGGTTCATAAGCTATTGTAGGTCTTAAAACTGTTCAAATCAGTCACTCAAAATGAAATGAGCCTATGGCGGACGTATAAACGATTTGCGTAAGTGTATAAGTGCCCAAATCAGAGTTGATTGTTCAAAACTGTTATTAAGGCAGCATACGAAAAAGGAAGTTATAAGTTTTGATTATGAAGTGGTGTAATTCAACATATGCTTACATTAGCGCGATGAGACCTAGCACGCAGATGCAGTGGCAAGCATAATGATTGCTTATCTAACGATATTGATGTATTTGAAAAAAAATTTTGTGCTTTCTGTCCTCAAAAAATGAAATTCATTGGGAAAACAAAACGTGGCGAATCACCCAACGACTGACAAAGAGTTGATAGACTAGTTTTGTCTATTCAGTGAGATTCATAAATATTTGCTGTAAGTTCTGAACTTATCATTATGGATTAGCAGTCACAATGCATACTGTTTATGATCGCTTAAATTGAAGCTTCTGATATTGTGATGCAAAAAGGCACGCAGGACACCTAGTATTGTGATTATAACAAAAAAGGAGAGACTAAATGGAAGTGGTCAATTTAGTGACTCGGGATGCGAATTGCCTTCTTGCCCAGACTGTTTTTGCAAAGGAATCGTTGGCATAGCTGATTCATTATAATGATTCATATTTGGAAGGAGTTAGTGATATACTTATACCAGTGCGTCACCTCTGCTTCGCAGAGGCTCGCACTGGCTCTACTATCTATGTGCCTTACTCATTCTCGTAAAATCGTGGCAATGGAACTTACCGCACTATGCCGACTACCACGAATTAAATGTAAACAGCTACTCATTCAGAAAGTTTTTTCACGTGAGATCGGTGATTTCGCGTGGATGAAACTTTTCGTAGGAAGACAAACGTAAATTTGAATAGGTTTTTGAAGTTGTCATGGCTTGGTAGTCCCCTTAAAGGCAATAGTAATCGTGAGCTACATCTCCGTGCGAAAATCTTTTGAAACGCTTAGCTAGAACCTTAGCAAATTAACCATTTACGCAACCAACTCTTTCTGGCGCCGTTTTCGTTATGTAGCAAACTTTTGACCACTTTTTGGGCTAAAGTCCATCGCTTGCACATTTGCTTACCAAACACATCCAGGACTTTGCAAAAAGTGGTGATATGGACCCAATTTTGCGGGACAGAAGCCAGGTGGATCCGTTTGGCGCGCAATTTCTGAGGGACCAATTCAACGAATCTATTCGTGCTTTTGCACGTTGAACTCTCATGAAGGTAGCATGCGCTATGCAAAATTTGGGCTTAAAACGCTGGCTGGAGCACGCTCTACGAATTTCGTAACAGACGGACACACACACACACACAAAAACACGTAAACAACCCTTAGCCCGTTATTATAAGGTCTTGATACTTCAGGGGAGTATATTCGTATTTTGACGGATGATTATTTATATGTCGAGTAATATTTAAACCTCCTTCGTGGCGATATCCGCGAAACGAATCGCTCTAGAATCAATTGGTCGCAACCGTTACCATTCGTGCTACTGTTTGCGACCAAACCTGTCGCGGCTAGCGATGCAGACTCTCTTCAAGGTATGAAAGCAAGAAACCGGCTGATTCGCATCATCTGGTCGCGATTACGGTACTTTTAGTCTCGCTTTGCCGCAATCGCTGCCGGGCCTTTCCTTGCTGGCACATAGCCAAAAAATGGCTATATAGGCGGCGGCGCCTCATTTGCTCGCCTGCTCACTTTCGTATTTGTTGAGTATTTTCTTGTACGATGTCGTATTACATCATCAGCTCCCGCATTGGATGTATCTTTCATTGTAAATCAAGCGTCGAAGCGTTTGTACAGGAATCTGTAAAAGTTTAGGCGCAGGACTTGCAATGATGAAAGCGATCCTTTTGAAGTCGATAAGCCATGACTATCGGGAGCGGAGAAGGTTGCACCATTTTCCACGGTCTGGGCGTCCGGCGACGGATCTGTTGGGCCAGCCTTCGGAAAGTTCATGATTGGAGATAAGGATATTGGGATTGTCGGTAGCATGGTGCGACGCGGCGCTCAATGTTTTTCTTGTTATTTTTTGGTAGTTTTAGAGTATTAGTTTAGTGCAGATTTTTCTGCTACTAAGATAAATGCATTTAATTGACGCTCCTCTTCGTCAGCGTATAAGCGCTATTGTACTATCACGCGGGTAGGGGCAGTCCACGGTAGCGGCCGCTAAGGCGTCGCGAACCTTAACGGTCGCTCCACATCATGTAGGATACAATAGGGGTATGGTATAGGCCGTCCGCGCTGCGCGCGGAGAGCAACGCTGTCGCGTACAGTGAAGATAGTACGGGCGCAGAGAAAACAAGGCGGCGAGAGTGTACGGGGAAAGACCAGTGACGCGCAATACACACCTTGCGCACTCTCCGCGCCCAGCGCGGACGGCCTATATAGACAGTGGCAAGCACCTGCCGAACGTGCTGTTCCACCAAGCCGCCACTGAACCTCCTTACCGCTAAAGCGTCACGAGGCTGAAGTGTACATTCATTTTTGCATAAGCGGTTATTAGTCTCTTCTGCTTCTTTCTCCGATCTGAATGATTGCTGCACCTGATAGCGCTAGGTAACGTACCGCAAGCCGTAGCAGCACTCTCTCTCGACAGCGGTTGAGTAGTAAGAGAAGTATGGGGTTGTTCGGGCTCGTGAATGTTTTGGGATTATAGCAATAAGCGAGAGTGGGGAGGTTACAGTTCTGCAAAAGTTTGCTTAGTTTGGAGGTAACCTCAAATACGCTAGACAATAAAGTATGATTCAA
Organism: Cylicocyclus nassatus; assembly: GCA_958299035.1. Lineage (NCBI taxonomy): Eukaryota > Metazoa > Nematoda > Chromadorea > Rhabditida > Strongylidae > Cylicocyclus > Cylicocyclus nassatus. The sequence goes on from CATQJL010000305.1 coordinate 17,057,388, forward strand.
GAACATCGATCGCGGGGACTTTTTCTTAGTAGTGATATTTGTCATTTTTCTTGGATATGTATTTTACAGTATTTTCTCTTCACATCTAGAACAAGACTTGCATATACTTGAGTGAGTGAGTTCTCGCTTGTCTCTGTAGGAGAAGACATGAAAGTAACTTAATTCATGGGACACGATTGGGCAATTTGGTGAGCCTTCAACAGACATAAAATAACCGAAAAAATGCAACTCGGATTCTCTCATTTTCTTTTGAACAACAATACTATAACATTTGCAGTTTCCTAGCTAACTGTTGCACAAATTGAAATGATATATGCATGAAAGCTGACCAATCCTTTGGATGAAGAAAAACAGGTTATGAATCTACTCGAAAGGAAGAACATAAGCCTAAAAGTAGTCACTTTTTCGCATAGTGTGAGAAGTTGCACCTTACGTAGTGAACATCTAGGAGAACATAGACATCAGAAAATTGTCATTATTGAACTTCCCATAAACATTGCTTCTTACTTCATTACCGAGAGCGCGTATAATAACTCACAATATCAGGAAGAGAAAGAGCATACATGTCGACCGTCGACCGTCGAGATTGTTGAGCAGCATAAGAGGTTTAAACGCGAGGAATGTTTAGCAGGATGCTTGTTCGAGAACAAAAAGAAAATTTTTTTCAAGTGCCACTGGATTATAATGGGCCATATGCACAGTCAAAAGCATAAAAGCTTAGATAACATTCAAAGCTGCTTTATATCTCCATAACTTTGTTTTCTGCCAAATCTCACTGTGATAGCGTTCGGTAATTCTGCAAGGAAAGACTATGGCTAACAAGTATTTGTCAAGAGTAGTTAAGAGTAGTTTAATCAATAAGTGGATGTGTTTTCTTCATGCAACTTAATCATGTGAAAATCACAGCACGTATGAAAAACGACTTTTTTCTTGTTCAAGTTTATTTTAAAAAGAGGCCTTTACCATAATCTATTAAGAAGGTTTTCCGAAGGGTCATTCTGCTACATCATCGTTATCATATTGATTTTCCTAACCAAACTGAAATTCTTGTTGAATATGGAGGAACTCGCCTATATTCAACTCCACCGATAAACTGATTCCGATTCTGGGCGAAGTGGATTAACGATGAAAACGCTTTGATCGAAGTAGCCTTTCCAAATGACGCCTATGTGGATTCGAAGAGCGTTACACGCTGATTCCAATTTATTTTTATTATTATCTGCAAGCGCCTGTGGAAGCCGAGTTATGAGTGTTTTTGGAGCGAAAAAGAAGTTAGTTTAGTTACAGTTTAGGTAAAATCAATGGTCACGATCTTTTCTGCGCTTAAGTAGAGCAGTGTTGAGTATAAAGGTACTAGGCAGAAGGTGTCAGATGAATGAAGTGCTCCGATAATTGCATCTGACCATTTGAGCAATTCTATATGGTTTTGTTTCAGTTGCGCATTCAATTTTTCGACTACGCTCATAACACGGCCTCCAAAAGAGCTTGACAGATAAGGAAGACTTATTTAGTTCTCTATAAAGCCATAGGTGCCATGTGAATACGCTAATTTGACAAAAAGTTTTCCCTTGTTAGTATTGAAAAATTCAAACTTTTTTATTTAGATCAAGATAATGCGAACGTATATCCATCCCACTTCCAAGATATGGCAAAATATTCACTCTGAAAGCCAAACCAGCTATTAAGATGTGCAATTCATTCAGACTGCGACAAGTCGATTGATAAATAAAAGCATTGCGAGCATTGCTCAATACAAACCTTGGTATGTAAAAAAAGCATTGGAGTGCCATAAAGGAGAAGAAGGACACTCGCCTAATTAAAGAAATATATAGGAAAAGAATGAGTAGGAATGGATGGATGAACGCAAATTTTGCAAGCAAGCTAGAGCTTTTAGCAAGAGAATTACAGGTGTAATAAACTAAATTTACTTACATACATGAGCGCTGGATTCTTGGCTTTTTCAGCTCAGCATATATGATGGCATTTTCCGGATCGCGATGTCGTTGAAATTGAACATTTTCATGCAGCTATAAAATGCAAGTTGGGATTTAGTCATTATGTCAAGAAGGACTGTATTATGAGAATACATATGATTCAAGTTATAATTCATCAGTCTTTTTTTCACTTTCATGTTGGAAACCATGAAGAGAGTCGACAAGTGATTGACTTGATTATTGAGCCGAATTATGAAGCAAACGGCAAAGTTGCACAAAAAATCCGCGAAAAATTAGTGGATGTAAGATTGTGAAAATCATGATTACTAGAAGAAACCAAGTGGTTTTGTAAACCACTGCATAGACGAATTCTCAGGCTAGCAAGCTCTGCCCGGCTGTGTTCGTGCAGTTACAGAAGTTCGTGGAGAGCAGACGAGCAGTTTGAGCAAACAAAAACCGAGAGATTGCTTTTTTTTTGCTAGTTGTCGATGGCAATGAATCGTCTCTGTGGAGAATGACTAATCCTATGTGTTCAAAGCACCAAAGTATTCAGAGCACCTTGATCTGCCGAGCGAAATTAGGCTGCAGAGCTGTGAATCGGGTGTCGAAAAACAAAATGATTGTCATGAGCTCTAGCCACCTAAGTCTTAAAATAAAAATGAATTGCTACTAAAATGATGCGATGTATAATATTTATTGCGCTTTCATCGGATCTCTGCAGATCAGACATTTACGCGTGAAGGTTATCGAGCAGAATTATCCTACCATTGTTAAATGGTGCTTCAGGAGACCCTCTCGTGTAGAAGATCTTTAACCACCTGTGTAGTATTTTTTTCATTTATCATTTATATGTACTATTTCACTATTGATATTAGGTTGATGCATATTTCCTGCACCAAAATAGGTACAGACGGCAATAATCCGCAATAGTCCTATATCGCAAAAAATGATTCGATATATCATTAGACAGAGCAAACTTAGCTCTACAAGATAGTGCTCATTTATCTGCACCAGCTTTGATCCATGCGAAGATTGAAGCCAAAAACGAAAAAGATTCAAGCACCCAAAAAACAAAGAAAAAATTGGAAGTCCGTTCAGAGAAATCTTTCAGAATTCCTAACATGCTCATGCATTGTCATTTCGTATAAGACATTTCTCTATGCAGTTGCTGTATTTTTCTCTCAGCTAGAAATTGAGAAAACGAAGTTTTTCATGTTTTTTTTCAAAACCATGCTGAGATATTCTAGCACTAATAGTTGTATACTATAGGACCTTAGAAGCCTGAGTATGAATATTCAGCTCTGTACAGCAGCTGGTTTACGAGAATTATCAAATTTTTAGCAATTAGGCAAGAAAAATTCGGATAAGAAAGCTAGATTCGTCATTTCTCGTGAACCAGCAGTTTTAGAAGGCTAAAAATGTTAAGTTTCACTGCTAACGGCATGTACTATACAACTGTTAGTGCTAGAACATCTCAGCACTAATTTGGCAAAAACATGAAAAACTTCGTTTTTTCATCGTCTAGCTGAGAAGAAAATACAGCAACCGCATAGATAAATGTCTTACGTGGAATGTTCATGCGTGAGCAAGAAAGAAATTTTTTAGGAGCTTTTTGAACAAAGTTACAATTTTGTTTTGATTGGTCTTAAGGTTTTCAAGCGCATGGTTTTTTTTCAGTTTTCGGCTGAAAACTTCGCGTGGATCAAAGCTGGTGCAGATATTTGGAAAATAACTTGTAGAGCTAATTTTGCTGTATCTAATGATTTATCGAATTCTATTTGGGATATAGGATTATTCCAGATTATTGCGGTCTGTACCTATTTTGGTGCAGGAATTATGCATCAACCTAATAGGTTGCCCCATAAATCTATTTATATTCGTACCTTCAGACCGACATCTCAAAAATTAGGGCTTTTACAAGGGTGCAAATTTGTGGAAGTATTCTTGAGTGATTAAGCTATACAGGGTGTCCCAAAAAGATGTGCAAACTGTTTGATCGTTAATAACTCTCTTGCTTTCATGTTTTTTGCCGAGCTTGAGGTACCATTCTGTAGAGCGAGGATAAACTTAGATTTCCTGTATGGAGCGACTTATCAGCATCTCTTCATTACTGTGGGATTACGGTACTAATTTTGAGGAGGGTAATAAGCCATTAAAAGCGGTATTTTGCCTTAGAAAGAAAGCCAAAGAAGCCAGAAACTTTCGAACTGGGTTAATGAAGTTGCTGATTCTAAATATGAAAATTGCACATCAGTGCACTGTTTCTTTCACGAGTTATTTCAAATTTAGGGTGACAACTAATTTTCCAATATTTGTCAGAAATGTGAATACGCCATCAAGAAAGCTCGAAAAACTGGTGGAAAGTTATGTAGTGAAATCAGCATGCCTGAAAACCTTACTACACAAATTTTTAGATTTTTTCGAGATTATCTCATCAAAAGGCCTATTCCACAGCGACGTTATATGCTAAAAGTTTATACCTTGATCCTACAGTAACAAAGAGTGATTAGTAATTCGCTCCATACAGTAAATCTAAGTTTATCCTCGCTCTACAGAATGGTACCTCAAGCTCGGCAAAAAACATGAAAGCAAGAGAGTTATTAACGATCAAACAGTGTGCACATCTTTTTGGGACACTCTGTATAATCACATACTTCCGAGGAACATAGAAGGCAAAGTTTGAAAACTGAGTGCATTAATTTTTCTCGATTTTTAGCCATTAAAAAAATGCAGCAAGTGTATCTATAGATATCTGATGGGGAGATTATATGAGTGAGCAAGTGGGAACTTCGCAGAATATCTTTGAACTGAGATACGATTATTTTCTTTTTTTTCGGGACTTTGGATTTTTTTCCATTTTGTCTTGAAACTCGATGCGTATCAAGCCTAGTATTAACCTTTTAAAAGCTATTGTAGTGCTTGCTTTGATCTTTGGAATTATGTCCCGCATCCCATTCGAAATCTAAGAAGAGCAGACTTATGCTGGTGAAAATTCAAATATGAAAAGACTTATGAGACAACCTCGGTAATATTTGTAAAATTATTATATTGTTATGTCATAAAATTATTATCATTTTACCATTTCATTATTGTTTTATTATTTTAATTATTATTTTTTGATTTTATTATTTATTTTTTTCATCATTTATGTACTTTGAAGCTTCATTATTTTATTTTTTTACTTCTATATTTAAGCAAATGCGATCTAATTGACATTTTCATTTTCACCTCCCATCGTGATGAGTTATTAGGTTATGACAAAAAAGTTGTAGGTTTCCTAAAATATTGGATTTTGATTTTCTATAACTTTATATATAAGGTTGTTGCAAAAATAATGTCCGTTTTGCAAAGTTCTACTTGAAAAGCTATAACTTTGTCCAGTTTCCATATTTTTTATGCAGTCAAAATCAGCAGAAGCAGTAAACCCTCCGCAACCTAGCGCGCACCTGCTAGTACTGATATCGCAAACATGAAGAAAACTATGCGTCAAAGAATAGAAACTTTCTCTTTCGAAAACCTCGTCTTTGAGAGATTACAACTCCCCTCAAGTCTTGTGCCTATGGCTGCCAACCAGTTTATTTTGTAGACGCAAGGCAGTAGTATACCTTTGTATAGAAAAGACTTTAACGAAGAAGTTTTGCGAAAAGAAAATATAAAAATCCAAAATTGTTTACTTTTTTGAGGTAGTGGCAGGGCAGAAAGTCCCAAACTGTGAAAATTTGCAGTTCTTCATGCACTGAATAGCTGATTTTTTCTGGATAAAATGTAGGTAAGATGTACTGACCTCAAGCCTACGGAAATGAGCGAAGTTTCGACGATTGCCCTAATCAGGAAAAATTTTAAACCAATAGAATGCCAGGCAGCAAGTATCCATCTTGGAACATCGCTTTCTCAGTCCAGATATAATCAGAAAATTTCTTTAAACGTGCAACATCATACCACACAGTAGCTATGCTTTCATGAGAATTCGTTCATTTGCGCCTGAATCGTGACCAAGAAAGTAAAAACAATGAATTTCCGATTTTGAGTACGGATGTGCAAAATGTTGGTGGAATTTTCACAGATGAGATAGAGGCTAATTTCCAAAACTGTTAGAAAGCACATAAAGAGAGCTTTGCAATGGTAAGCAAAATCTATATCGAAAAAGAAAGTTTGATGGGAAAAAGTTGTTTGGAATATAGACTTAGAAAAACGGACATCATTTCTGCAACAACCTAATACAAACATCTAGTCGCAATAAAAACAACTGCGATTGACAAACATTGGTTCAGTATGCACTGTTGTGTCGCTGTAGCTTCACCGAGGAAAGCCCTATAGCCCAAACATTTTTTAGAAGTTTTCTGTATAACCTTTACTTTGAGAAAACTAAAATTTACTTTGTAATGTAGTAGGATAGTGTAAACTTTACACATTGTGTAGCCTATGTTCGGGTGTGCAGAGAGACTGAGTTTGAGTTTGCGAAAAATTTTTGCTGGCAGATATCCTTAAGAATTAAAGTACTTCAGTTTCCTCCATTTCTCTGAGAAGGCAAAAAATTGCATTTTTCAAAATTTTAAAATTTTTTTCGAGGCTGTAGAAAAACCTCCTTCTTTTTTATTTGTAAATGGATTTATTCCTCCTGTATACAACGAATGCGCTCCAATCGCTTTGCGCTCAAGATTTTCGATAAGGCAAAAGGACCGCAGCGACCCATTTAAGTTTGCTTCCAAATTTCCCTGCTAAAATCTTGGCAGTCATGACTCAATATGCATTTTGCTATACAGCATTCACAAACGCTATGCAATGCAGACCTCGAATTTTTGCCGGTGAATTCAAAGCAAAGGATGTCAGGAAGAAAATTTTCAAAAATTTGGTCTCTTAAGTTCTAAGGCAACGAAGGAAACGACGTCACATCCACCAAAGCGAAAGGATGCGTAAGGAATTAGAAGAAAAGAGTTTTCAGATGATACGTAAAACTCTTCGAAAAAAGAGTTCTTTTTCTTTTTTTGGACCAGCAAAAAAGGTGTGGAGAATCTGTATTAATTTTGCTACAACCGATAGTGCCTGCAACGAGTGCGGCGGTGTTTTTTGGCTCCTTTTCTAATTTTGATTTAACTTGTTTGTCATACTCCTGTACTTGTTTCTTGAACACAATCGTTCTCTATACTTGCTCTTACCGCTTTTGCATGGTCTTTTCTTAATCGTATTTCCCTGCTCAGTTTTTTTCCCTCCTGTGTGATTTGAAGGCTGCCTGGATCCTTCTTTGAGTATCGAGCTACGGTAGATCAAAAGCTATGGCGCCTAAATCTCGTTCTCAAAGAATGCAAAATCAAGAAGGAAACTCGCAGAGTCTTCCAGTTTCCCAGGAAGATACAAATGTGAGAAATCTGAGCAATGGGGAAGGCGATTTTAGCACCATGACCATTCAAGAGCTAATTGCATCGATATCAGACCTCAGTAAAGATCCTACCATTGGTAAGATGCTTTCGGCTCTGTCCGAAAAGATATCTGCGAGTTTCTCGGAGGTCATAGAAGCGGAAAAGCGAGCGCGGAGCCTTGTTATAAGCGGGGTGCGTGAGCCTCTGGAGGGCTTGCGTCCATCGCAGCGTCGAGAGTATCTCCAGGAAAAGGTCGGAAATATTTTCGATGCTGTCGATGTTGATTGCAGCCCTTCGGAGGCTTTTTGGATGGGTAGGCCCAATGACTCACGCCCACGACTAATCAAAGTCGTAATGCCTTCTTCCTTTTACTGGAAGAGGGCCCTTTCCAATGCGCGCCTCCTCCGTCATGCGTATCCAAACGTCTTCATAAGGCGAAGCATGACGGAGGAGAAACGAAAGTGTGAGTACGAGCTTCGACAGATCGCTTGCCAGAGAAACGAGGGTAAGCCCAGTCGTGAGTGGATAGCCTATAAGGGACAGCTGGCACGTGTGTCCAGCTACCTAGGTCGAGGCCGGGAAACCCATAACATTGCATGGCACGAGAGAAAAAATTGAAGTGTTTCTTTTCAATGCAAGGAGCCTAGTGAACAAATTGCACAACCTGCACTCTTTCTTGATTCAAAATAAACCAGATATTCTTTTCGTGACAGAAACTTGGCTGACTGACAAAATACCTGACAGTGAAATTGTAGGAGACTTACCATATCATGTAGATAGATGTAATGGTAAAGGCGAGGTATTTGCTGCATAGCCAAAAGCACCATTTTAGTGAGGTCATGTTTTTCCGATGCCAGTACTATGTCAAATGTTCTTTGCGTTGACATATCGTCTCCGCAGAAGCCTACCTGTTTGCGATTTCCTGCAACCTATCGGCCGCCTAATAGCACGATCTCCAGTGATGAACATCTTACTGAATTACTGTGTCACCTCGTTAGTGAACACGAAGACACGATTGTTTTGGGAGACTTTAATTTGCATATTGATTGGTCCAAGCTTTTGACTCTTGACAGAACTTCAACTATGTTTCTTTCGCAATGCAGGTTTCAAGCAGCATGTGGAAGTTGCTACTCATGGCTCGAATGTGCTCGATCTCGTGTTCTTGACCTCTTCTACCATTTCGGACACACGTACCATGCCTCCCTTTGCAACCTCTAATCATCGAACCGTATGCTTCTTGGTAACCCGGTCAGTTTCACTTCCAGTATTTTTGCCCACTCCTGACTTTCGCAAGGCTGATTTCGTTTCTCTTAACAGCTATCTTAGCTCTATAGACTGGCTGAATTTGTTTGATCATTATCAATCGGTTGATGATGTGTATTACAGATTTTGTTTGGTTATGTTTGATGGTTTCTCGAGATATGTGCCATTCAGAGCGATGTTTCACCGCCACTCTTCCTATCCTAAACGCGTACAGAATTTGCTGGCACCAAAAAACGCTTATTCAGTATTTTGAGTGAACCACTATTTAATCCCCTTCATAGAAAAGTGTGCAAAGATCTTGATTTTCATTTAAGGAAGTTCTTGAATAACTACCAGCAAAGACTTGCTGCGAAAGCTTCTTCCAAGTCCTTTTTCCATTACATCAATCAAAAATTGAAGCTCAGCCGATGTCTTCCTACCGTAATTGACCAGAAAGGACATTCATGTGTAACTGACGATGAGAAAGCACACGCATTAGGCTAAGGGCATACCTCACGCGATTTCAGTCGCGCCGCGATTTGGCAATGCTCCAATTGTGCATACCTCATCGTAAGGGGTTTCCAAATGTACGAAATATAGAGCATTTTATCAACTTACTCTTGCTCTGAGACATATGATGGAATCCCAAAGATTGTGTTCAAAAAATGTGCCTCATCTCTGTGTACACCTCTTGCCCACATTTTCAATATGTCCATATTATTGGGTGGGGTACCGCAGATTTGGAAGGAGTCACTGATTAACGCATTTCCAAGAGTGCCTAACGCCCGTCAACTAGCAGACTTTCGCCCCATCAGCTTGATTCCAACTGCTGTAAAAATTATGGAAAATATTTTGCGCGATAGACTACTTTCATGACCTGCTAAAATCAAAGCGATCCCATCTAATCAGCACGGCTTTATGGCAGGCTCATCAACTGCCACAAACCTTGTTGATTCTACTTACGACTGGAATTTAGCGCTCAACAGAGGCAAGTTTGTGGATGTTATCTATGTGAACCTGTCCAAGGCATTTGATAAGATTGATCACGCAATACTTTTACAAAAGCTAGAGCGACTTGGATCAGGAGGTAATCTTTTGAAGTGGCTTAGATCTTACTTAAGTAACAGAGGCATGACGGTCAGAGTGGGATATCACTTCTCAGATCGACATGCATGCGTGAGTGGTGTTCCACAAGGTGGCGTCCTTTCTCCGTTACTTTTCTTGATATATACCGCCGAGCTTCCGTCAATCTTGATCACATCCGCTCATGTTCATGTACAAATGCAAGCGGATGACATCAAGATTTACGGATGCTATAGTGAACAGAATCGTACTGAGGTCCGCACAGCGATAAAGAACTCATTGGAAATTTTGATGCGCTGGGCAGTTGATTTTGGTATTCCTCTTAACTTGGATAAATGCCTTGTCATGCATTTTGGTGATCAGGAAAGTCCGATTTATGAGATAAATGGGAAGACGCTGAAGAACTGTTCCATTGCTAAAGATTTGGGCATTCTGGTTGATGCTGACCTCTGTTTCTCGAATCACATAGACAAGGTGGTAAGCAAAGCGTACTCGGCTTTATTCACACTTCTTCGGACTATACGCATAGATAACCCCACGCCTTCATAAGTCCTATGTGCTACCTCATTTAGAATACTGCTCTATAGTTTGGAATCCTTTTTTGAAAAAGAACATATCAAAACTAGAAAAAGTCCAGCAGACATTCACTCGTATTTTGTTCCTAAGATGCCGCAAAAGCATAAGTTACTCCAAAATGCCAAGGTATGAAAGTCGTCTGAAATATTTGGCAATGAAAACCTTAGAACACAGACGTATGTATCACGATCTTGATTTTGCATTTCGACTCTTGCGGAAAGAACTCAGGCTGAATGCAAATAAGTACTGGATATTTAGACCTAGTGCTGGAGCGGGTATGTTCAACATTCATTATCCTCGTATCAACAGAAAGCGTTTTTTGCGTATTTTTAATAAGTTTCTTTTATAGAACGTCCAGGTGGCTTGACCGATTACCTCCTCATGTGCTCTCTACTCAAAACGTATCTTCTTTTGAGCGTATCCTTGGGAGTGTCGATCTTATGCAAGTGAATGATTCTTGTTGATTACGGAGACTTCTAGTGCTGTTGTTCCTTTTTACAGGAGACTCCTTCACACTTTTACTGTTTTGCGCTTCGCTGCAGAGTGTTCTTGATATCAATGAGACTGATTTTACTAAGAAAATTTCTGTTGTTTTGTGGTGTTACTAACAAGCTTGGAAACGTATGCTGATTAGATCAACCAGCTTCATTTATCTGATTTTCGAGTTGAAACAATTCTTTCAGCGTAGCCCAGTCCCCCCATCTTGGTCAGATATCAATCGCTCATAATTCAATCGCTCATGTTTATTCCTACCACTTTCCTTTCGAATCTTGCTCTCGCCTGTAGCACGTGTTCTTCGGGGTCAAGTCAGCTAGTTTTTACCGGGGGGGGGGGGGGGCTCGCTGACACTTCCACTTTTAATGGTTGTATGACACGCTGATCGGGTGTGATCAAATCCCTTATGGAATCTTCCTGTGTTGGCTTTGGTAGTTAGAGAGATTCTGAGCTCTAGCTACGAAACTATTTTGGTGATCAATTAAGCAGCTGAAGCACACCCAACCACTATTCAATACAGTGGGATTCCTTGGAGAAGTGAACATAATTTTTGCAATCAAAATGTCATACAACCACTAAGGTGGATTTCAAAGAATTATGCGAATTTCACATTTTGTGCAAATTTTATGAGGACGTGTTTTCGTAAACTCGTAACTGGGCGATTTTTGTAGAGTGGAGTCTGAGACATACTCCTTTCGATGACACAGTCTCCAGTAAATTTAACCTATAGAAGCAAGAGGGCAAGTTTGCTGACGGATAGCGAGAAGTGCAGGCAAAGTTACGCACTTTCGTGACTCTGTTACGGTCACCTCACCACATCTCTGCAAAAAGACCCTATATATCTCAAAGACCACGATTTTCGTAATGAGCGTGCCCAAAAACCTCTATAAGCGAAGTTTCCTTACAATTCAAGATCACCAACATTTGGACCAAGATCCATCGGCGAGCCTTCAGAGCATAAAACGAGAAAAAAAAATAACCCGAACACTCGGAAAACTTGCTCATAGAGGTTACCCGACCTGTTGATTACGAAAATCACATCCAAGAGAGCTTCATATTTTAGAATTATGGTGAGAAAAACATAGAACAACATGATTTTTCCAGAATTCACCAGCCCTTCTATTTTATTTAGAGAAAAGCGTAGGCTAATTCTTGGCTCCCCATAACTTATAGAAGAAGTGTGATCGAAGTTCTTGTTGGAATCTACAAGGGGCAATACGCGCTGCTTTACACCTCCGCGAAGATACGGCCGCAGAAAGTTCAAGGGAATACTGAAGTAGAAATATCGAGGGCATGCTGTATATCGAAAGATTCGCCTGATGAGCTGAGCACAGTGCTTTTTTGGATTCAGAAAATGTTCATTCTAAAGCAAATGGCGCTGCGTAATTTGCGATATTCCGAGAATGTCGCGAAATTTCCGGAATCTCGCTAGATTCCAGGAATGTCGCGAACTTTCGCGAAATACCCGGAATTCCGTGACATTCACAGAAATTTTGCACAAACTGTGAGTGGTACTGTAGTACAATAAAGGGTTACTTACCATTATATTGATCCACATTTTAGCAAGTGTTGGAAGCTGTGCGCTAATTTTGATAGAGTTTATTCTAGTTACGTCAGGAATCCCTATCTCCTACGTTTCAGAGATATGACGTACTATGATATTTTTAATCTGTTTCAAAACTCATTTCCGATAAACTGAGCAGGCTTCTGTCAAAAAATTGACACAAGATCCTTGTAAAAACATCCTTTCTACTTTTATGGTGTTTCGAATCTTTTATGCCAGAAAGCTCCGAACGTATTAGTTTCTTCACATTACTGAACGTTTTCATTATGTGAAACAGGATGATAGCATGCAATTTTTTTGATTATCAGTTGAATGTCTCCTGAGCCAATTTTTTATCACCCTGGGCATAATTGAGTTCGCATAGGGTGGTACTTGAAATTTTGAACCAGCGCATTATTGTTCTATTAGGTTGGTGAAAAGTTCTCGGACATTTTCAGAAAAGATCTGCTATTTCTCGAAACCTAGCGCATATGCATCAGATCGAGGTACCATTCGATAGAGCAAAGCAAGCTCTACAAGATGGTATGCAAAAGTTCCTACAAGCTTCGACCCACCGTAAGTTTGCACCCAAAATCTGAGTCGTACCGAAATTCAAAAAATCGCGAAAAATTCATATCTTTGTTCAAACAAATCCTACGGATCTCCAACTTATTCAGAAAAATTGCACACCACATCATACAGTCATACGCACCGTTCCTGTAATTTTTTCTCATCTGGAAATCGAGAAAACGAAAATTTTTATGCTTGTATAAAAACGAAGCTGTGCTGTTTCCACCGGCGTAATTGAATAGTACATGCCCTTAGAAGTATAACCGTAAATTTTCAGCTCTCTACAGGCCCTAGTTCCCGAAAATTACCGAATTGAGCGCTCCTCACTGTGGCGTTCCATGTTAAAATTAATATTTTTTCGACAGGGGCTTACGGAAAGCTAAAAATTTGCGGTTATACTTCTAAGGGCTTGTAATATTCAATTACGTCGGTGGAAACAGCACAGCTTCGTTTTTATACAAGCATGAAAATTTTTGTTTTCTCGATTTCCAGATGAGGAAAAATTACAGGAACGGCGCGTATGAGTGTATGATGTGGTGTGCAAATTTTCTGAGCAAGTTGGAGATCTGTAGGATTTGTTTGAACAAAGATATGAATTTTTCGCGATTTTTTGAATTTCGGTACGACTCAGATTTTGGGTGCAAACTTACGGTGGGTCGAAGCTGGTGGGAACTTTTGCATACATCTTGTAGGGCTTGCTTTGCTCTATCGAATGGTACCTCTATCTGATGTATATGCGCTAGGTTTCGAGAAATAGCAGATCTTTTCTGAAAATATCCGAGAACTTTCTTACCAACCCAATATCATAACTTATAATAACGGGCTAAGGGTGTTTACGTTTTTTTGTGTGTGTGTATGTGTGTGTGTCTGTCTGTCCGTTACGAAATTCGAGGAACGTGTTCCAGCCAACGTCCGAAGCCCAAATTTTGCATAGCGCGTGCTAGCAGCATGAAAGTCCACTATGCAAAAGCACGAGCGGATCCGTTGAGTGGATCCCTCAAAAACTGCGCTCCAAACGGATCCACTTGCCTTCTGGCCACCAAAATTGGGCTTTCACCACCACTTTCTGCGAAGTCATGGGTTTGATTAACAAGCTAATGTGCAAGCCGTGGATTTTAGCCCAAAAAATTGAGCTAAAGTTGATTATTTCACGAAAATGGCGCCGAAAAATGTTAGTGGCGTAAATGGTCAATTTGCCAAGATTATACCTGATCATTTGAGCAGATTTTTGCACAGAGATGTAACTCCCGGTGATCATCGTTGTTATGGCGACTACCAAGCTAAAAAAATCCGAAAACCTATTCAAATTTGCATTTATTCTTCTCGGAAAAGTTTCATCCACGCGAAAATACCGATCTCAAACAAAAAAGCTCTCGGAATGAGTAGTTGTTTACAAATCATTCGTGATAGCCTGCATAGCGCGGTGAGTTTCAAAGTCATTATTATGCGGGAATGGGAAGGCATACAGAAAGTAGGGCCAGTGCGAGCCTCTGCGAAGCAGAGGTGACGCACTGGTATCAACATATTGTCAATCTTGCAGACAGATAATGCTCAATGACCGTAAGTCAGTACATGTTTTAGTAAACTGAAAGGCATTTTCTGCATAACTCTTCCAAGGGTCATCTTACAGCTAGCATAGAACGTTTTTTTCACGCTTGAATATCATTATCGATGGAACGGTACGTGGACATGCAAATTCCCGTATTTTATTGCTTTTCTGGCTTAGGCTCAGCAGCTCTTCTAAATTGTTTTCTAAATTCTTTTCTGAATTATCTTTTAGAAAAAAAAAACTCCCTTGTAACACAAAAACTCATGATGAACTGTGTTTGCAAACTACCAAAAACTCTTTTTCTTCAATAAATGCTAGATCACTACGAAAAAATCATGCGATCACAGCCTATACTTAGCATAACCAGAGGAGTGCAGTAGTTTGACAAGATTTGTTGAGGCGTTCTGAATGTGCTGAGATGCTTTTTCAATCAATCAGAAATTGGTACGAATCTCGTTTCCAATAGATTCAATCGACAATAGTAGTTTCCTGTCCCAATATTATAGAGTCATAAGCCGCAAGTCAAAAAACGGCAAAAACTGGAAACGGTGCAAATCCGGAGCAAAAGAGCGTGTACACACTAACATTGCTGAGAAAATTAATAATTCTTAACAATGCAGGTTTATTTCTATTTACAATGCGTATACAATGTTGAGTTCATGGCACGAAAATACGTCTTGGCCTTTTCGAAGAGCGCGCATCTCATATGGTAAGCAGATTCTAAAACAGCATATGGTGACGGTCATGAGTTACACACCTTTTTGGGAGATAATACCGGAAATGTTGGTCATCCCAGTATTGGTTTTAGGTAGAGTTCTTCTTGCCTGCACGTTTTGCACTCTTATGGGCCACCAAGTCGACATTCCTATTGAAGTCTGCTCAAACAGCCCTTATTAGTTTCCGTATGTTCCCGCCCTAAAGCCTAGGCATCTTTGACTGTAATTTGATGTTATATTTTATGCCATAAAGGTTGATATGGTGGAAAACTTTATTGACAGAACGTTCAGAACAGCTTATTTTTGTTCAAGGTCTTCCCTATACGACATAGGAAATAAAACATGAAAAAACATCAACTTACTCTAGATAGCTCCAAAAGACAAATGCGTATCCCAATGTGAAACTCGTTTTTATGGTTAGTATAGCTACAGGCGGCTGAGACTGTGCACATTATCAGCCACGCGTCGGCGCTGTTTTGTTGTACCGAGCCTCAGTTAAGAGTTAGTTTCCGAATCCTATGTTGATCAATTTTCATGTGCGTAATTTTATTCAAGCTACAAACGAATGTACCATTCAAAAAAGAACTTGTAGTACAATCATAGCTAGCATTATGCGACATAGTATCTCTACTTGTTGAACACCCTGCCCACAATGAAGAATGTCTGATTTAGATCAGAGGCTTTCCAGTTTTTCTTGTCGCTTCTAGCCAAGTCGTAGTAAAAGTCACCATTTTCGTCCACGTATTCTTGTATTTCCACTCTACCCAAACATTCACTGCTGGAGTGCAGTAGTCCGCAAACGCGTACGCATTGTAAAAGTAATAGCCAGTGGCATTGTAAATTTCTCCGAAGTAAAGACGGCGATAATCTGAATTGTCGTTTGAAATGATGACCAGAAATCAACGTTATTTCTTCTTTATCCTTTTGCGCAATGTTGGGAGATCTTTGCATAATGATTTTGATCATCAAATTGTGTATACGGGCTTATTATTTGCAGAATTGGATGCATCAGCATCTCCGCTCCCTCGCGGCCGCCTAGTCTAGACCCTGCATGTTTCGCAAATATGCTCTCTCAAAGCTTTCCCATCACGATCGTGGGAAAGAGTTGCTTTAGTAGCTGAAAACGTGAAAATGATTGGAGATTATGTACGCGAAAGAGGTGCAGAGTCCAGGCGAGGCAAGCGGGAGCGTAGATGCTGATGCACCCGACGCTGATTCAGAAGCCCTGTAAGTCACTAAGTAAGAGAGTAAGTGAAACATAAGTATGATACATACTTATATTCTAAGGAGGGACAGGAGAGGAAAGCAACTGTGTGTCGTGGACACAAAGCGGCATGATCAACATTTGTACTATAAGTGATCATTTTATAAGAGGCTCAAAAATATGACCATAGCAGTTTTATTGCTGCTACCTTTACCTGCTTTGTGGAAGACGGGAACAGACGTACAGTTTCTCCCTGGCTTCTTGGAGAAAACTAGCCTAGGCAAAAATATGTAAATATAGAGAGCTTGTTTGGAAACATCTGCGAAGAAACAGGTTAAAATAAAAAGTCACAACTGACTTGAATACTGTAGCGTTCCAGTTATCGGCAATTTTAGCAGTATCTGTTACGAAGAAACGATAGCCACCTGCACGATTATAAGGCTGGATAGCGGTTACATCTTGCGTTTGAGAGCATGTCAGTTTTGTAGCATTTTCTTGGCGTGGTATCTTCTAGAAAGTAATATCGCTGGTGGCTGTTTCTGTCATGCACGCTGGATCAGTCACTTCACATGAGAGCACGTATGCGCCCACTATACCATCAGTGCCTTCCTTGTATAGCTTACAAAATCCTTTTTTCTAAAGTTAATTATTTCACAACCTTCTACCATATATGTACTGCAGACCCCAACGTGTAAGTCTTCATATTGTGCAACTGCACAGTTGGTTTGTTCGTAGCAAGCTCTCAAGCATTGAGCCATGTCCTGCGAATAGAAGTGAAAGATAACGTTTCCATGAAAAGCTTCAGGGATGAAACGAAATACGCCAGAGTTCGCGATCTTAAACTCAGTGTGAAAAGGAGCTGTTCAATATTGATATTGATGCTTACCGTTGTTGCAAAGAAGAAAACGAGGATGGCATTTGCAGCAGACGACATTTTGTCTCTGGTTGAAATTTGGTCGTAAGTATGTGGGCCTACAAGTACAAGGCCTACAAGAAGTATGTGTGTGCTCTTCTTCTGTGCCACCCATTTTACGTTTTAGTCTGCATCTTAGCAACCATACGAGACTAACGGCATTTTCCAGCATGGAATAAAATCAGCTAAATTATTAGAAACATCAACCGCTGAAATTCAATGAATTATTACTTTCTGTCTGTGAGTTTTGAACTTCATGGAATTCGAGTAACCAGTGCATTTATGTAAATGCTACTTGCTGCTGAAAGAAGATTCTTTATCTTGATTATGGCTCAAAAACATATTTAGAAAAACCAATAATGCCCTGTGTTGCACTTCTGGGCTAACTGCGACGAATGCCTTGTAGCACTGATAGCAAAAATGACAATAAAACCAAATTTTCAATAAAGCCCTTCTAACAATGGTTACTCGTGAATTAGTATGCTTCTCTAAATTTTGGCTGTCAGCTAGGACGGCAGCGAGCTTTGCAGACGTGAATTGTTAAGTATAAGTTTGGCTTGCATGCAGCAGATTCTGTGTGTCACGATAGTAAAGCAAAATAAATGAAGATAATTAGAAAGTTGCGATGAAATCGCTGAAACTGAAATTTTTCGCATTTCCAAAACAGGCCTGGTCATCTACACACTGATGTTGAGGCCCTTGGTTTTCTTCGTCTGTTACAATGCAAATACAACTTTGCCAAGAAGTGTTTGAATGCTAACCTTATTCTCATAGTACTGATCAACTTCAGCGAACTTGGTTTTTGACAAGAGAAGTCGTTGTAGTCGATGGCCATTTTACCTAAGTCCTACATTAGTTTGAAGAGCATTGAACGTTGGTATCGAATCTTTTTTTCATTATGTGCCAAGCGCTTTTCTAGACAGAGTTCTGAGTACTTTTTAAGCAAAAAATAAGCCCAAGATCTAGGCAGAATTTACTGTCACTTTTCAAATAAGGCAGTATGAATGAATATGAATGTATTGCAAAGATATTCACTGGATGAGGAGTTCTGATTTTCAGCACTGGACCATTCGAGCAAATTTTGAACAATTCTTTTTCAATTGCGCAGTAATTTTGGCAAGCCAAAAATGCTGCTCGGCATCCAGAGGTGCTCGACAGTGAGCAAAGATAAATTTGGAATCACCGTTCAAAGCTTTTCGGATTAGTCTAGGTCTGGATTCAAAGGCTTCTCTTGTCAGCTATATAATGATTGGGCTCTGCTTAAAGACTTCTTTTAGAAGTAATAATGGTGAAGAAATCGTAAAAGTATGTCTCATATAAATCACATTTCCCCAAGTGCTGACCACTTCCAAGAATATTTCATTGTGAATTCACTTTAAAAATTGGACAATATAAACTTCACGTTTCAGCATCAAGAGCAGCGCTGAGATAATATACTGGTTGTATGCACATCTTATTCCAGCACTCAATTTGTTTATAATGTGAAGTTTTGCCTCACAAAATGGGCGCACGACTTGAACACGATGGCCACCTATATCTTGAACACCTATATCGTACACATAATCGGTAGCTACGGTCATCTTGGTTACTGTGGAGGAAAGGAGGTGGGCAAACATAAGCGCCAATTACTGATATTGAAATTGGTTGTAGTTCAGTTTGTAGCCGCTACGAGCAAAAATGATCAGCTGTTTATCGAAGGATCCACACTGAAATAAGATCGCATCTGAGACCCTCGCGACCCTCCTGCTAATATTTTCTTTGTGTGACTATGCAAACAAATTATTATTGTGATTCATGTCCAGATCTTTGCGTTCACCTACCTCTGTGCTCACATCTTAGCCTTTCACCGACGATGATATGAGGTAAACACTTGCTAAGGTTCAAGCATTTCGCAGATCACATGACAGATATATGATTTATCATCCCATGCTCCCTGAGCCCAACAAATAAGTTTTCAGCTATCGGAAGGGCAGAATGCAAGCCTTATATCAAGCAGTCAAATACATTAGGAGCTTATCATAGTGTTTATCGAATTTACTGTGTACTGGTTCAGTCTCAATCCTTACTTTATATTAAAATATTGGTACTATCCACATTGATTGACCCAATAAATGAAAACCGCGGATTTTGCTGAAACTTCATCTAGGGGGGTTATTTTGCACGCTGATTACGATTATCACACTTATTTTGCACGGTAATGCCTTCTGGTGGAGTTAAGGTAAGATTACAGTAGGTCAAAGTCACGGATTTGCCCCAAACTTCGTCCAAGAGGTTATTTGGCAAGCTGAACATAAATATCATAGCCATTTCTTACGGTAGCGCCATTTTTGAAGGTTACCGTGGGCATACGGTAGATGGCTAAATCTCCCGCATTTGCTCAAAACTTTGCCTAGAGGGGTTTCTAAGCACGTTGATTACGAATATATGCTCTTTCTGCGTATTAAAACTTTTTCGCGGGATGATGATAGGTGTACTATGGTAGGTGGCTGAAGTGATAGATCTGCTTGAACTTCTGTACAGGGCAGTGGCGTACCCAGGATTTCGGCTCGGGGGGGGGGCGACAAAAAAATTTTTCTAATGATGGTGCGTGGCGTCAGCCACGCACTCCGAAAATTTTTTTGGTATGCTCCCTGAGATTTTCGCGGGCTCAGAACCCCGAAATTTCAGAAAAAGGGGGCGTGGCCTCAGCCACAAAGGCTAATTTGAATTTTTGAAAAATTTTAAAAATTTTTTTAATTATTTACAAGTATAAACAAGCCATTTGCACATTTTTATAACCCATGTAAGTAACTTTCAACCCCCCCCCCGCGCCCCCTCGGTACGCCACTGGTACAGGGGTCTCCCTGACATGCTGTTTACGTATATCGCACTGGTCTCGCATGATAATTTCGTGGTTTCTTGGGAACCAAATAGTGAATATCGAAAAAGTTTTTTCTCGCACTGTAGCTCATAGTAACTCTAACAATAAGACATTGTTGCAGCGAACAAGCATGTTATTTGCAATCAGCATGCCTAAAAACCCCGTCAGGCGAATATTGAGCAAGTTTGGGATTTTCAGCCATCTACCGCACACCTACAGTAACTCGAAAAATGGCGCTACCGTAAGAAATGACTATAATAATCATGTTCAGCTTGCCAAATAATCCCCTAGACGAAGTTTGGAGCAAATCCGTGATTCTGACCCCCCTCCCCATCGTAATATTACCGTAACTCCACCAGATGGCACTACCGCGCAAAATAAGTTTGATATTCGTAATCAGCGTACAAAATAATCCCTCTAGACAAAGTTTAAGTAAAATCCGCGGTTTTCATTTTTAGGGTCAGCTAATGTGGAATAGCGCCAAAATATCTTCATGTTCTGCTATTTATCATGGAAGAGCATAATGGACACAATTACATAATTTCTTTACATTATTCACTCAAATCGTTTGGTCATCATGCTGGCTGATCTAGATTTGTGATCAAGTACGTTCACGTTGTTTCAAAGCTTCCCTGGAAATCTATCGAAACCAAAACTCTAGCGCCTGTTTCTTAGTGCTAAACGTTAGTTCAAGCCATCTTATAGCACTTAAACCGAAAAAGATCTTAAGGAACGTGACCAATAGAAACATAACTGTTACAGATTATGAGAAACTGACTTGAGACGTATGACCAGGTACATCGGAGCTGCCAGAAAAAAAATTTGCAAATCACCGATCATCATCTGTTCTCCTAGTAATTATACAGGGTGTCCCAAAAAAATGTATCGAACATTTCGTTAATATCTCTCTTCCCAAGAAGACTTTTGCCTTGCTTCAGGTACCGTTTTGTAGAGCTGGCTTCAACTTAGATCTGCATTATAGAAAGAATCACCCATCTCTCTTCATTACTGTAGGATTACGGTAGAAACTTGAAACATATGGTGCCAATGTGGAAAAAGCTGTCGTTTCAAAATTCTTCAAGAAATTGTGATAACTTGTGTATTGGGGTTTTTATGGACGCTGAGTCCAATACTCAACTATTCTCAAAATTGCGAAGCTTTTTGAACGGTGTAACTGCACTTTTTAGGAACATTAAAATGGCCGCTGCCTCTTACCCTGCATAACTCTTCAATGAAACATCATAATAAGTTGGGAACTTTACAGTTAAATTCAGCAACTCTAATTAGTCTAGTGTGAAAGCTTTCAAGCTGTTTTGTTTCCTTCCTGAGGCAAAATATGGCCTTTCATTGCTTGAAACCCTCTTTAAAGTTTCTACCGTAATCCTACAGTAATAAAGAGAAATGAATGATTCGTTCTATAATGCGAATCTAAGTTGAAGCCAGCTCTACAGATTGGTGCCTGAAGCAAGAGAAAAGACTTCTTTAGAAGAGAGATATTGACGATCAAACGTTCGATACATTTTTTTGGGACACCCTGTACAGTCTGCCCCAATCCTAACCAGGCCAAAATCGGCATGGCGGGAGTACGCGCCGCGAGGGTTTCGCGCCACATCTGCGGCTAGCTAGTCTGCTCTCTCCTCGATCTCTTCACTCTCTGCGACAGCGCGCGTATGCAGCGCAATCCCCTAGCGCTGCGAGCGCGCAAATTCAGCCGATGATTCGGCCTGATCCCGATTGGGGCAGACTGTATATGTAGCTGCTTTTTTCTTGTTGCCAGAATTCCACGAGACTTTCCTGACTGCACTTTCAGAGCAAGATAATCTTTGGATTTTGATTTTGATCTTTCTAGCCTGATGTAATCCTTCCTTAGTTTATTTGTTTGCAAGTTATCTGCTGTTTAAAGCTTCAGTCACAACCGGATAAGTGGAGCTTCTGGTGTAATTTCTTGAACCGAACATTGTGACGTCCGAATGTTTAACATCATGGCGGTCAGACCAAATACATAGCTAGGAATAACTGATCATATCCCATTCAGAATTTTTCTCGGATTGCCAAACTCAAACCAGCAGCTTAGAAAAGATTGGCCTCGTGACAATTATGATACAATGACACCTATAATGATTCATATCTAGCTTAATTAGTTTACGAGATCTGAAGAGGCAGAAGGTAAGTAATGTTCAAATTGTTGTTCTCTTTGCATCAAATTTTATCAAACTCGCTTCCGCTAGCGGATAGAGGCTCTGCAACTTGAGGTTTAAAGAAAGCAGTAGATCTTTGATGTCATATGCTGTATGTAGCAAAATCCACCGCAAGCGGAAAGTATTATATGTGCACTCGCAAATAAGGCTGCTCAAATAGGATAGATTTGTCGAGTTTGCGCTTAATGTGAATTATAGAACAACTTGACGTTGACTAGATTTACCCGTTTTGTAATATACTAATATAATATGAGCAACTTAACAATGATGAAAGCCGCTAGTGAACTGTTGCTGGCAGTCAATCACTTTCTCAGCCTGAAATATTATATAACATCACTTTCGAACTGCTTTAAACGCATTAAGTAAACTGCAACCAGTCCCGTAAGCGAAGCTTTAGGAAAACATATCCTGAGTGTCTAAAGGTTTTTGAGCTCATCTCTAAACTATTACCAGCGCTTTGGCTTTTTGATTCACTCTGTAAAACCTGCAGAGTACTCTCATTAGCACTACTTTAGACCAAATAATGTAACCTGAGTAAACGGCAAATTACTGTGTGGGTAAGATTGTCCTTGTAATTGGTATTGCTCTGGTTTATGGTTTTGCCGTTGCATTTCACTTCGTTTTTTAACAGCTCGTCTCTGCAACAGCGTCACATAACCGAGATTTGTTAGCTCCTTAAATTTTTTAAGATTTTTTCATCACCCCTCTTTTATCTTTCGCTGAAACTCCACGTGTTCAATTTGTGCTTTTGTTTTTTTTGGCACATCTTTGAGATTTCATAAATAAATGAATAATAAAAAGAACAAACTTTCTTGTTCTGCGTATGCTGTAACCGTGTGATGACTAAAACGCCTGGAGTCGGTGTCTACCGGTGGTATTCGTCCCACATTCTCAGTGAAATAAGTATCCCCCTACTAATTCCAAGAAAATAACTTTGTTGCGCACGTGCATCAGTGCCCCGGTGCAATACGCAGAGAAAAGAGTTCTAATGCGTCTATTTACTTCTAGCGCTATGCGTTTTCCTGCAATGGCCTCCGCAGTAGGTGAGTCTTCTCTAGGAGCTCAAGCATCTCCAGTACTGGTTGTATCATAAAACTAGATTGAACTAGGGCAGAGTGTTCGTATATCTTGGTATGAGTCAGAAATTCAGTAAAATTCTCACTGATATGAATGGGTTAGTGTCTTGTATAAAATGATATGGAATTACAAATGCTGTCACAACTGTGTTGTCTGAATTGAACAATTGTGAGTCATAAGAGATACTCTGTAAACGCTATTAGGTGCTTGAGATTACATTTATATTTTGTGTGTTCAACCTTCTATCATAGCTCTAATTATGTTATTTTTTACTGTGCATAGGTTTATTCTACAAAAGTCAGCGATTGAAAGAAAGTGGGTGAGGTGGGTAGGTGGGTGGGTGCAGATCGTTTGCACTATTTTTCAGAAAATCGCAACCTCTGTTGTCCGCTTGATTTGCCTGGGATAAACTTCTTTGAAATGAAGAGCATGTATTACTTTCTTGACTGTAGCTCAAATTCGTTCGACTAGGCATAAGTCTCAGAGTTGAAAATGCAAAAAGAAGACTACCCAAATTCTGGTATTTTTGAGAAAGCTTACCGAAAATCCAAAAACTTACAAAAAAACCCTAACAAACATAATCATATCTTGCTGTGCAAATGTTTCTATAAAAAGTTATGATTTTTTAGAAAATGCTCTGCGTATTTCACGAAAATCAACCTGCTCTCGATCGACTTGTCGGGACGCAGCTAGCTACAACAGCTGCTGAGAAGGAGGTTGGCCGAAGACAGCCAACCTCTGGCAGTGACCTCCGACCGCCGGCACTAGCCGATAGCCTTCCCCCTTCCTCTTCCCCCTTTTGTATATAACTATTTATAATAAACATTATAGCAAGCTAATGTAAACCCGCTACACATCAGGTAAGGGAATCGCGAACCCTTGTACCTGACATGGAAGTCCCGGGAAGATTTTTTTTTCTTTTTTGAGCTATAGTCAAAATTTTTGTTTCTAAAAAAAAACAAAAAGAATTTTTCACCCCTCGACATCCATATCGACAACAACTTCCACCCAAGTCAAGCGAACGAATGTGTGAGTGTTTTTTTATTTATCTAATTATAATGACGACTAATAGTGTGCTGTGATTATAAAAATTTTCCTTCCTTTTCTTGAAGGAAGCTAATATTTCAGAAAAAAAGGTACCGAAAGAAAAACTGCATTCACAAATGTGGTGATGGTCTTTGATCGAGTCAATCTCAAAGTTACCATGAATATACTAATGATCTTTGATTGAATTATTTCGTAGATAATCCTACCGTAGTCCAGCGAGCAGTCCCATTTGTGCCCAATTTTTTTTAGGATAATGATGCATCATTTAGCTATATATATATTACCATGAAGCGCAAAATCAACATCTAGCAATTATATGTAAGTGACTGAAAAAAAATATAAATTTTTTTATAAACAGTTCCGCATAGTCATAACTGAGCCAAATCTGTGTATGTTCAGAATCCCTTTGCAAAACTGAATTTTACAAGTAAAATTCATTCTTCTGCGGTCTCGTGTATTTGAACTTTTGCTCTAATTCACGTTTTTCTTTCGATGTTTTCACATATTTCCGTAATTTTTAGAGTATTGCGAATTTATTGCATCGGTTTTTTAGATCACAAACGCATTTTCTCTTTAATTTTAGACATGGACTTGCTCGTTCGTAGCTACAGTACAAAATCTGCAGTATAACTCGTCCGGAAAGATAGTATCTGCCGACGTATCGCATACCCGGCTATTACAAATGGCCTAGAGCTCCAAAACCTTTATGCTAATCCGTTCCAGCAACTGTCTGCGCGCGTTCAAAATAGCAGTAAATCTGGTGACAATTGTAGAAGCTAGCAGCTGCTGACCTTAGGGCCTGACAAATATCCCTATGCGCCTGTTGAACTTTCGGATGAACTCTACACACAATTGATTTACGGCTCATCTAACTGTCTTCCGATGCCGAGAAGTTGTGCATCAACAGCGACAGCCGTGATCAGCATCTTATTCATCGGCAAGCTCAATCAGATTGATATCCTACATCGCGATAAGGTGTAGTCAGCAAAATCAAGGTTTTGGCTGAAAAAAAACTTTTTTTGGAGACAAAACATTTTTATCATTGTAATGCAAGACATCTTTTTTCTTTCGACAACTTGTATGCATTCTAAAAAAAATATATCCTTCCGCATCAGAAAATTTAGATTTTGGAAAAACAGTTTTTACCTAAGCAAAAATAATCTAAAATAAAATCTCAAGCATATTTTCAAAAATCACTATCATTTTTTCAGCCAAGATTTTGCTAATTTCCCTACTTTTGTCACCGATAGGTTTAATACAGATCTATAGTGAACTTTGTAAATTAATCATTAAAAAAACTTTCATCTGTTGTGACAGAACATGATGTTAAGTAAATCAGATTGAAAAAACTTAAATGCTGCTCAAATTCGTTGAGAGCACGACTTCAAACATTTTCGATCCAAAAGGAAGTCGCTTATTTGCTCAAAAAGCGCTTTTGCGGACATGAATTTTGCTGTGGGTGCGTTGAATCAACCTTCAACAAAGATATGATTGCAATGTAAAAAGGATATTGAGATGCTCATACTTCTAAAACATCGCTGTTAGAGCATGTTTCATTACCTCTTATTATCTGCATGGATATATTTAAATTGAGCGTTTTCCACAAGTCAGTTTGAACGTTTGTTGAAAAAGTCAATTCTTTTCGCCCATAAAAGAAGGCAGATTATTTATTTCGATATTGTGATTTTCTTCAGTGAGAACCAGTTTTCGTAAACTGCACTGCTAATCGTGATTATCGGAAATAATAACTACATGCTTTTTCCTGGTGCATCACTGTCTAAGTGCTGTCTACCTCAATCATAAGGGACAGTCAGTCACTGCAACCAGAAGAAACGCCGCAACTATACATTGTGTAAAAAAAAGATTAAGCAGTTACTTGTCTTTTGAACTTTAGGTCCGTGCGTTTACACAAAACCAACCATGCGCTAAGGTGCCCCACAAGTGAGAATATCGTGCAAGTGAAGGCAGCGGTAAGAAGATTATGACTAAGAGAATGGCTATAGTAGAATATTTCAAAGCGATTACTCCTTATAAATTATCTAGTTGCTTCGTGAAAAGTAAACATTAATTTTTATGATGAAGGCCAAAAGTGCTTATTTCTAGTTTCTTGACAACTTTGAGAAAATTTTCAAAAGGTTCTCAGTATGTTTTTTTTCTTGAGTTTTTTTATGTGATGCCACTCATCTCATCCGAACACTGATCAAAGTGAAAAGTAATTGGAGATTTTCTCTGCTGAGCGAATCTGACATAGAAAAACTACTGAAAAATTCCATCTGGAGAACCAATTGAAATTCATTCCCGCTCACTCGAAACTTAGTCGTTTCCGTATCAAGATTCTGAATTTGCTTCACTCATGTCACTTGGTTATCTATGGATTGTCCAAAGCAGATCAGCCTATTGAAAAAAAATGTAGGTAATCTTCGATTTTTTTCATATTTTTCACCAAAATTAAATTGTCCACTTTCCCGTCTATGTCAGATAAATTTCTAAAGATATAATAATCAAACTCTTAGTGTAAAATCAGAAACTATATTTTGCAAGCCCAATAAAATAAAGTTGAAATCATCAAATGTTTTGGTATTCAAAAAAAATTTTTTTTGCGGGTCATTTAGCTCTGATTTGTTGACATTCCACGGCATAGGACTGAAAAAGCGTTGCTTTTGAGCACGATAGTGATGAGTGAAGTTGTTTGGTAACATATTTCGCTTTTTGATTAAAAGAACAACATGAAACGTAATTTAAAAATGTCGCTTTACGGCCATTTTTATTCATGGAAAAAATTTATGGATTGTTCATGGCATCACGAGTTGCATTGAAAGGAGTTTCCATACATAAAAAGGTTTATTTTGATTCTGTTGACATGCATACAACTAAGCCGGAAACCCTGACCAAGGAAGTACGTATAGCTTATGCTTTAGCATGTGATGGTCAGGACTTTGTTAGAGAAACATAAGGAAAACTGAACACAAAACCTGAAAAGATTTTTGTCCTATTCAAAGGTTATTTATTTGAATTTGCACTGAAACTTTTTCTCCATAGCAAAGGTGCGTTTTCTTTTGTCAAAATTTCTCCCAGATTTCCTTGACCCTGACAGAAAGAAAGTAACACCCCAATTTTCTATTTTAGTTTGAAATAATAGTCATGGAGAATAAAGTCCCTACTAAACCGCGCGCCTGCTGGGAAACTGGCAATATTTAGCAACTTGCTTGCAAAACGAAAGTTAAAAAGTTTGCAAGAAATATGCGCTACGCTACCTAAGGTGTTATTAACAGTACATTTCCTTGAACTAAATTTTTTTGTGCACATCGCAATTGTTTTATTGAAATAATGTCTAACCTTAAAAAAAATATATGCAAATAATAATATAATTCTAAAAATTATATCCATTCAAAAAAAAGTCCTGCGAACAGTCCCAAAGGTCAAAATGAATTTTCCCAAATCTAAATTCAATTATAATTCCTAAAATAAACTATTCCGTGATAACCGAGAATCCGAGGACCGAGAACCGAGACCCGAGAACCGAGAACCGTGATTTCTAGATAGTATTAATTTTACCCCCATCATTTTTTTTTCACTTTTATATCGTAAAAACTTTTTTTTAACCGTAAACTTTTTTCTCCCACATTCATTTTCGTAAATAGCATTTATTCCGAGAACCGAGATCCGAGAACCGAGACCCGAGACCCGAGATCCGAGAACCGAGATTTTCGAAAAGTTTTCTTTTTTTTATAAATCTTCATCAGCCTATGGACTTGTTCGCATTAGCTAGCTTAAAATAAAAATCTGCAGTAAACTAAGGCCCTACACAAATATTTTTATTTTTGTTAGGCGCTCTCATAAACCAAGTCGCTGTTACATCTAGCGCAGAATGCTGACCTCCAAACCCCACTCATTTGAGAGTCGCATCCTGTTTTCGAATTCATTCCCCGTTTTGCCATTACAGCGAACCTCTTGAATAGTCTTGTTATAAAAGATGCAGGGTTTACTGGAAAGAGGATCATTAAAAAGCATTCTTCCCATTGTCGGCGCATGGCCCCTACAAGTCAATCCGGAGACTGGTAGTGAACATCTAATAGCATGCAGCCGTCCACTAACAAAGCACGAGAAGGACTATGCGATTACAGAGCTAGAGGCCCTGGCTATACTTTTCGCTTTGGAGCATTTCTATCCCTATGTCACCCATAGTTCAGATCTCGTGGGTCGTCTCGCCAAATATCGAATCACCTTACAGGCGTACGACTTCAAGCTTGAGTATCATGCTGGAAAGCACAATACTCTATGCGATTTCCTTAGTCGCTATCCTATTGCGGAAATAGCGCACAGGTGCATACAGTACTCTTTGGTCATATCCAGCAATCTCAGAAGGATTCCATTCACGGAGACCTCATCAAGTTCTACAACGCAGAGCTGGATTTCCCCCAGCAGAATTTTCCGACAATTTGGGCAGGTATTCTCTCTCTTGCATTTTTCACAATACATTTCGATAGATTATACTTGATAAGGCCTGTCAAGATAAGATACTTGGGATTTTTTTCTCATAAAAAGTTTTGGGGTGCGCCTTTAGGAGTGCGACAAAAAAAAAACAAAAAAAAAACCATATCTGCTAAATACTTTTAGAAATTTACAAACTCTTGTCAGAAAGTTTATTTGAAACTGCCCAACTTGCCAGAAAATCAAATACCTTCTGTAAACATCATTTGGAGTGAATTGGGTTTATTTCCAATTTCCCAACGACCTTTAAAACGTTTGCATACGGATATTGTTGGTCCTTTACCATCGTGTATCAACGGCAGTCGATTTATTTCTATAACCGTCTGTGCGTTTAGCAAACTCGCTACCTGCATCGCAATTCCTAAACAGACAGCAGATCCTGTTGTCAAAGCTATGGTAAACGGTGTCATAGCTAAACACGGCTTTTCTTATGAACTAGTGCTCGACCGTGGTTCTAATTACACTAATGAAATGTTTGCGAAAATGAACCGAGCAGTTGGCATTTCCAACATGTTCACCACTAGTTACAACCACAAAGCGAATGGGCAAGTCGAAAGGATGGTTAAAGTGATTACAGGCTGTCTAATGGCTTACTGTCCAGAAGCCAAAGAGCTATGCTCTGAATTTCTGCAGCCGATCTTCTTCGCCTACAGCACTAGTATCCATGTTACCGCAGGATAAAGCCCGTAGTTCGTTGCGTACGGTCGTATCCCGATTACCTGGTGCGACATAGTCCATCAGTTACCGTCGAGAATCTCCTACGCAACCGATAGTTTCAATTGACCACTGCACTACAAACAACAATCATGGAAGATGGCAACCAGATCGCTAGCAAGACAGCTACCAAAAATCAGGTTACGATTCCCATCACAAAGTGTGTTCCAAAGATATTTCCACTGAAGATTTAGTTTTACTAAGAGACGATACAGTCCAAAATTTACAACCAGTGGAAAGACCTTTTTATTGTTATGCAAGTCAGTCGTCTCAATGTCACTATCTCTAATCTGATTGGACCTACTAACACTCACTGTGTCCATATGAATAGACTCAAGATCTATTCTCATAGTTCAACATTGGCTAGAGTTTTCCTCCAAAAACTCACTATATCACCTATGCCAACGGAAATTCCAGAAAATGTTGAATCAACAGAAACTGTTCGACGATCTCACCGTCTGCAGCTCAAACAACCTCTTAGAGCATTATATATACACTCCAATCTCGATGGAGAGAACGAATAACTATTCGCTAAATTTTTGCATACACTCGATTTTGCAATGAATAGTTATTTATTGTCTTAGGTTAGTTTGTTCCCCTTTCTTTTTTCCGCCGCACCGCCGCGTCCGTGCAATTTCATAATTTTCTTCGAACAGGCAATTCAAAGAAACTATTTGCACTAAGCAGCTCAAAAAAATACTTTCTAAAACAAACAAAATTCTGCCCTTATGTTGAATGAAAAAAAGTGTGCAGTGCCCAATTCAACATATGAACTCGTTATGCCCCTGTTTTTACATACAATTACTCACAGAAAATGTGAACAAAATTTTGTAACTTTGTAAAATTACTAGTGAGTTAAGTTTTATAATTGCCTAAAGATTATTGTTGAAATTTTCTACATTTTCTCCGTATATCATGAATTTTGAATTTATCATGATTATCACCTTAAAATAATCTGCTATTGACCAGTTTTATACCTTCTACTTCGTTTGTTCAGTAATTTCATAGTACAATTTTTCTACACGCTGTAAACTCCACCTCAAATGTTGAATCATTTGCCCCTTTGATCAACTCCAATTCTATCATGCCCCAATATCAATCGGTCCATCTCCATTTCCTACAACTCCTCTCCAAGTCCTTCCCAACATCATGCCGGGAACCCCATTCACGTTAACTGCATCTCTCCGCAGTCCTACCCCGCTCCTCAGCTACCTCCAAGTTCGAGGACGATCTTACTCAAAGCCATGGGATATTCTAGGTGAAGGTCGTGTTTGCTTGTAGTCCACCGGATCCATATCCTCATATTCGTATGTATTTTAATATACCACTAATTCAACTGTATGTTCTCGCCGTATATCACATGCTTACTTCAACAGCGCACGTTACTCGGAAGAACAAATCTATCTCCACTCTACACTACATTGCCTATGCCATATATCAACTGTTTTCGCCGTATATTACGTGCATATTCCAACGCAAGTTACCCGGAAGAACATCAACCACGCCAATGCCAACTACAACAGTCGAAACCCCGACTATGTCACAAGCTCGAGGACGAGCTTTCTGAAGGAATGGAGATGTCGGGACGCAGCTAGCTACAACAGCTGCTGAGAAGGAGGTTGGCCGAAGACAGCCAACCTCTGGCAGTGACCTCCGACCGCCGGCACTAGCCGATAGCCTTCCCCCTTCCTCTTCCCCCTTTTGTATATTACTATTTATAATAAACATTATAGTAAGCTAATGTAAACCCGCTACACATCAGATAAGGGAATCGCGAACCCTTGTACCTGACAGACTCGACGCTTACGTTGTTAGCTGAAAAGAGGAGGTCATAAAACCTATGATTATGACTGTTTCAGTTTCCAGTTCCTTGATTATTTGAGAAGGCTCAAAAATTGCAAAATTTAAGTAATTGTCTTCATTGGCTTCTAACACTCGAATTATCTCATACTAACCCACTAAAAAAGTGCAACTGTGATTTGCAAAAATTTTCCTTTCAAACAAGAATATTTGCACAAGTTTTGTGACCTTGCTTAAAAAATGTCATTTTTGAGTAATTTCTTCAACTGCTTCTCTTAACTTCAACTTTCAAATACTCTCATGCTAATCTTATATATAAAGCTGAATGTCTGTCTGTATGTATGTCTGTATGTCTGTCTGTACGTATGTGCGGAATAGAAATTTTTATTTCTGAACCGATTTGGACCAAACTTGGCACACATATACTTCGGGGCAGGGAGCGTGTCATAGGCTACTTTTCGTTGTCGATCGATATCGATTTTATCGATTTTTTGCAAAATTTGAGCTACGGGGCTGGGAGTTGGCACAGGGGGGTAATCGAGCATGCTGATTACGAATATAATAATGACAGGGCCGGGCGGAGCCGGGTTTGCCAGCTAGTCAACGATAAAGATACTGTTGTGAATCGCATTGTTTCCTCTTTCAAATAGGAATGATTTCAAGGGATTACATCGAGAATGAAGGAAGCTATGATTTTTCTGGCGAACGAAACAAAAATCCGAAGTGCAATAAAAGCTGACTGCTACATACAACAGAAGATTTCTACCTATAAGCTTCTAATTTAACACTTTTTTTAAACTACAACATTAACGTTTGATGTTCGCAATGGAGAACATCTGACTCAAACCGGAATCCATGTTCTTCGTGTAGCTTCCACGCGTGTCGTAAAAGTAGTCGCCTTTATGGTCCACGTACTCTTGTATCTCCACCTTGCCCAAACATTCACCTTCTTGAGTAGCGCAGTAGTCCGTAAACGTATACGCATTGTAAAAGTGGTAGCCAGTGACATTGTAGATTTCCCCGAGGTACAGGCGACGATAACCTAAATCTCTATTTTAGGTTCGATCGGTAAATTAGCACTACTTCTCTATTTATTTACGCGTCAAAGATCTTTTGCAGACATTTTTTGAATAATCGAACAAATAAGTAAAATAAATAATTTGTTGTCTAAAAAAATAACAGATTTCTTTGCCGCAAGCTCGTTATTCTGGGAGGGGTGGGGGGGGGGGAGAGAGAAAGGAGATAGGCTTCTATTCTAGCTGTGTGCTTACCTGGCCGCAGAGCAACGAATAGTTTTGCATTCGTGCACTTTTCATATGAAGCTTGAAATATGATTCTAGGGTAATCAGTGCACTTACCTGCTTTGTGAAAGGCAGGAACGGCCGTACAGTTTTTCCCTGGTTTTCTGGAAAAGAATAGCCTGCAAAAAGGAAGAAATTATAGAGAGTAGTATGAGAAGAAAACTGCTTTCCATCAAATCAATAAAAACCACCACTGACGTGATTCCTGTAGCTTCCCAGTTACTGGCAACCACAGTAGCGTTGGTCAAAAAGGAGCGATAGCGTTTCTTACGGTCGTAAGCTTAAATCACTGTTACATCTTGCGTAATATTGCATGTCACTGTTATAACATTTAAAATTCAAAACATTCAATATTCAAAAATATTCAACATAACATTCAACATTCACAACATTTAAAATTTTATCTCTCTACTGACCTCGGTCTAGGCGCGAATTTCAAATTTCTTCTAGCGGATAGCGGTTGATGGAGATGATAGAATCAATCAGTCAATTCATGTTTGTGGGTATTCAAAAAAAGCTCTCCAGCTCAAATTCCGCACAAAAAGCCAAAATCCATGCTGATGGAGGATCCAGAATCGATACTCATTTAAACCCAAAATTGTCCCTACTTCAGACTCAAAGTTCACAAAAAATCGTTGAATCTCCAAAAGGCAGGACCAATCGGCTTCAATGTCTAAGAATTGATCAGCGACAAATAAAACTGGAGAGCGCACTCGAACACAATGGTGAAATAGAAACAGCAAGCGACTAGCTAGCAGTCAAATTGCAGAAATTTAGCTACAGCGTAAATTATCAACGAACTTTTCCCACCAACACAAGACATACCACCTAAATACGAAGGTTTCTTCTATTTATCGCTTTAACACAGGAAACACGTACAGAAACGAAAGTTTATGGATCTTTCATTGCCTACTTTAGAGCCAATGTAATCAAGTTCAATGACATTGGACGGGTAGCTGAGTTTCTTCATAGTTACCTAAGCTCACAATTTGTGTATGAAACATCGGTAAGAATTCTATATGGTATTATTCACTGTTACAAAAAAAAATCGGGAGACGGTCAAAGCGCCAGAGGTCACCAGTTTAACGGGTGAAGTTAGAGCTGTACGAATCTTTTAGAAATGCCAGACAAGTGCTCTAGCTTATTACCTATCTGAAACCACCAACTTGTTGGTATAAACCTGACTGAAGTATTCAAAAAAACCCCAATATTTACATTTTTAAGGGTTTCTGACCTCCAACCCTTATGTTTTGAATTTATTTCAAAATGGTAAGATCGAGCAACCCATGGGACGATTATGCGTATTTTGTTAGAAAATTCAAATTGCTCCTACAAAATCATAAAATACTGAAAAGTCGCTAACTGGTGTCCATGTGGCAATAAAAATCAAGTCTCTTGACATACACCCAAAAAAGTTAAACTCCTCTTTGAGAACTTTGAGTACACATACTCTCCACATGGATGCTTCACAGATTTCTCCCAAAACTAATGAAGGGAGCTCGCACATCTCTCGCTAGGAATTTATCATAAATTTTTCTGCTGGCGTGAAAGGAATACCTGCACTACGTACATCGAAATTGAACAGAATTTTTGAACAAATCATAAAAATGACGTTTACACATGACAAGTAGATTTTTCCTCGACATCAAACAGTTTCGCGAGTGCTACTTTGTATGGCAAAGCCAAGGCAAAAGTACATACACATTCGAGTTTCAAAACTAACAAGGAGAGGATACTTAGTCGAAAGCGCCAATTTAGATGAGACTTATACCATCTTAAAGCGCTTGAAACGCTGATTCCAAATCTGCAGTTTCTAGCTGCGGAACGGTTTTGTAGAGGGAGTTATGAGGGGTGTTTCCCTCTGTGGTCATGGCGTCCTCCACTATTTCTCCCCTACTATAAGCACTGTAGAGGAGTACCAACTGGTGGCAACTGGCCTAGTGGTAAGTAATTTGCTTGATAAAGAGAGTGTCAAGGTTCTAATCTTTTTCGCATGCAACTTTATCGCAGTTTTTGCAAAATTGAGCTTCTAAATTGCTTCAAAGCTCTAAAGCTTGAAATTTTTGATGATATTGATGCTATAGAAGTGTTAGAAAGCCAAAGTAATACGAGTATTATGGTCCTTACTGTAATCTTCATTCAAGTTACTTACCAGGCCAGTTGCCACCAGTTGGTAGTCCTCTACAGTGCTTATAGTAGGGGGAGAAATAGTGGAGGACGCCTCGACCCCAGAGGGAAACACCCCTCATAACTCCCTCTACAAAACCGTTCCGCAGCTAGAAACTGCAGATTTGGAATCAGCATTTCAAGCGCTTTAAGATGATATATGTCTCATTTGGATTGGTGCTTTCGACTAAGTATCCTCTCCTTGTAAGTTCCAAATTGAACGTGGAAGCCTCCAAAAAGCATTCGAAAAGGTTTTCTCTAGTGGAATCTGTATCTTTGTCAGGCCCACATCATTCAGAAGACTGAAGTAAAATTCATTTTAGCTTCATAAAAAAAATTTATCCCCTTTTTCTGAAATTTTGGGGTCATGGGTCCGCGAAAATTTTAAGAAGCATATTTTTCTGGGTGCATGCTAACGCCACGCACCCTTATCGGAAAAAATTTTCTGTCGCCCCCCCCCCCTCTCCCCCCCGAGCCGAAATCCTGGGTACGCCACTGGTATCGGGTGAAGATGTCTAATTTTCTGATGGTGATTATATCTTATTTTCTGGTGGTGAAGATGCCAAAGTCTGGTTTAAATGGTTTAAGAAATGTCGTCGAAGTAAAAATAAGAACTTTTTTTCTATTTATTACTGAGGACCATTAACTTACGATCCTGGGGTATCATTGAAAGTGTGTTGAGTGTAGATTAATCCCCACTTCTGTAAACCGGGTGAACCCTCAAAAAAGCAATTGGTGTAGAAATTTGGTGTGATACAATTATTTTTTTGGGTTACGCACAGCACTGCGAATAGTTTAGAAAGAAATATGTCATCCTTGGCTTGGAAAAATTTCGCGGCCTTTTTTTGGAAAAAGAAGGTTATTAACCTGAAAGTTCGGATTCTTCATTGCAATTCATAATTTTGCATGTGATCATTTACTATGCTATGTATTGCGCTGTGCTCTGTTACACCATCTAAACTCCACGGACCTGTTGAGTCGGTGAAAATTGAATTTCGACTTTGAGTTGCTAGAGTATGGTGCTTTTACATCCAATCCACGAACGTTGATGCAAAAGTATGTTCGTTTTTTTTGCGCTTTAAAAATATGACGTGCCAACTCGGAGGTATATGCATTCCCTCGTCCATTCGTGTCCTTGTTCGAAAGTATCAAATATAGAGTAAAAAACCAAAAACGCGACATTTTTGTATCTTCGGAATAACCTTGTATATTTTTGACCGAAAACTCGACGAGTCGATGTTTCTAATTTTCCACTGTACAATGATCAAGTGATTTTTATAGAATTTTTCAAGAGGAGATCAGATATTTTGAACTGAGCGTTTATTAGACGTTGATATCTAGCTCAACATGGACTCCGGTTCTAAGGACAGCAGTAGCGTGAAAGTGTAGTTATTTTGCCCAAAATCTGAAACGCTTCATGCATAGAATAGCGTAGCATATAACATAGTAATGGTAGTATAATGTTTTTTTTAATTCAAAGAAACGATGCTTTAAAAATTTTTTATTCTGGAATACAGTTCGGCTAAATTTTAGCTGAGTGCGCTAGAGATGGGCCGGAAAGCGTCACAATGGCAGCAACTCTTCTTTTTGTAATTTTTTTGCACCTGCTTTACAGAGTCTTCGATCCTCTTATTTGTTGTGTACAAGATGATGACATTCCACGCAGGAATTACTAGCGCATATGCGATATCGGGTGTTTGGAAAATGATGGTCTTGCGAACTAGTCTTGTTCCTGCTTGCGGGCCGGTTGGATAGTGATACCATCCATGGTAGAAGTGTTAGGATCGACGCTTTTGCCAATCGAAGCTCAACAAAAGATTTTTTAAGTTATAAATCTCTGAATTATTTGAGTAGACTTTATTTGAGCTAAATGTTTCATTAACAAATCTAAAGCCAATGTACCATATTGAGAAAATAGCCGTGCAAATGCATCAAACTTTTATCTTCAATCGCAATTCAAAAGAATTTTGAAAAACGTTGGCAACATCTAACATCTGATAATCTGCTATGCAGCTTTTATGTAGCAGTTTTTTATCATATGAGTGCTGTCAAATGAGAAAAACTGCTTGAGATCAAAGACTTCTGTATGGGCCACGAGGGACGAATTGCCTAGGATTGTAACGAGGTGGTGGTAATAGTTTATAAGTCCTATAGATGGCATGGACGACCTTTCCTTGCACTGCAAAAAGTACATAGGATATTTGATGTTGCAAACCGTATTTGCAACTCACCACAAGTGCTGCAGATGTACAGAAAGGCGATAAAGACGATCAGAAGAAACTTCATGATCTGTCAGTGGAGAATGGTGATCTTGCTGCCTAGGATGACTTATATACCAGGGCACTTGACTGTAAAAACTTCCAATTTGCCAAACTTTGATGAACAGGCCTTAAAATAAGACGAGCATAAAATTCTGGTTCTGAAGAAATTGGCGAAGATTTTATTAGAAAAAATTGACCATTAGCTGACCACACAAATCTAAAAGTGCAAAATAACGAAAACAACGAAGTGCAAATCAAGAACTTTTGTTACTAAATGTTCCTTCGCGATGACCTCATCAATGCAGCATAGAATTTACACCATGTTTTAGAGCAAAGTGAATAAGAGATTGTTTTGATCTTGCGCGAGGGTGAACCACTGAAGTATCACTTGTAAGTAGTGCTCTCAAACCTGTTCTTGTGCGAAAAAAAGATAGTCTATATGCAGCGCAATAAATAGCCTTTAAGTACTTCGTCTGATGTGTTGTACGTATAAAATGAACTGCCCAGAAGCTTATAGACTATAAATGGCTTACCCGGCTCCGCCCGGCCCTGTCAATAATATATTTGTAATCAGCATGCTCGATTACCCCCTGTTCCAACTCCCAGCCCCGTAGCTCAAATTTTGCAAAAAATCGATAAAATCGATATCGATCGATGACGAAAAGTAGTCTATGACACCCGCCGGGGCCCGAAGTGTATGCGTGCCAAGTTTGGTCCGGATCGGTTCAGAAATTTTCTATTCGGAACATACGTACACACAGACAGACAGACAGACAGACACTCAGACAATCGCTGGGGGCAGGCGGGCACCGGAAAAATAGATAGCTGATTTCTCGCACCCCCCTCGCGGATTTTTTGGAAAGCAATCAGGACTTTCCGGAAGACCGCTTGCTGAGTCAACGGATTTTTGAGAGACCGCCTGTTGAATTTTTTTTCCGCTCTTATCTTTTGCAGATATATTGCTGAAACCTCTGAGGAATCGAAAACTCAGCAAGCAGTCTTCCGATAAGTCCTGATTGCTTTCCAAAAAATCCGCGAGCGGGGTGCGAGAAATCAGCAATCTATTTTTCCGGTGCCCGCCTGCCCCTAGCGATTGTCTGAGTGTCTGTCTGTCTGTCTGTCTGTGTGTACGTATGTTCCGAATAGAAAATTTCTGAACCGATCCGGACCAAACTTGGCACGCATACACTTCGGGCCCCGGCGGATGTCACAGACTACTTTTCGTCATCGATCGATATCGATTTTATCGATTTTTTGCAGAATTTGAGCTACGGAGCTGGGAGTAGGCACAGGGGGGTAATCGAGCATGCTGATTACGAATATAACAGGGCCGGGCGGAGCCGGGTAAGTCAACTAGTTCGTCATAATGCTGTGCAACTGCACAGTCGGGGTGCTCATAGCAAGCTCTCAAGCACTGGGCCATGCTCTGCGAATAGAAATGAAAGATAGAGCTTCCATGAGAAGCATGAGGGTTGAAACGGAGCACGCCAGAGTTGGAGGTCTGAAACTTAGTGTACCAAGAAGCTTTTTATCATTCAAACGAATTGGTGCTTAACATCCTTGCTGAAATTGTAAGCAAGAAGATAAGTGTACTTGACGGCATCTTGTCAGTGTAAATCTTGGTTTTGGTGCGTACAGGTACGGGTAATGCGAGACTAATCGTGCTAGAGACAATCCCCCATCCGTAGTGCCTTTTTCTCATTTAGCAAAGTATGGTTCCATGCAACCGCTGTGAAAACAATGGCCTCTGTTAACACGTTTCGGACCGGTGCTGCACATGGTGCAGCACGCTGCTTTGAAGGTTCTTTCTGACGTTTGCAGGAGGTTTTCTTTGAATCCGAAGTTATTGAGTCAAAGCTCTGAGCTCTTACTTTTTGAATGACACTGTAGAGCTGAGCCGCCGATATTTGTTTACGAGATATGAGGACAAATCGAACAACAGTTGCAACGAAGTGCGGCAACGCGAACGACGCGTGCGACGTCGCAACTTTTCCTTTCTCCAATTTCAAAGAGATAAACCGTAGTTTCAATATTGACGAGTACAGTGTACAACATAGATACTTTTAGATACTATTTGAAACTGAGTTCTTGCTCCCATCTTTCAAGAAAACACAAGAGTCCCTCTCAAGCGACAAAATTCAAACGCTTCGAATTCACCCAGAACTTTGTATATGGAGCTTATCTGGCATGCTGATTACAGATGTAGTCCACAGGCGGCCAAATAAGGTTCCTTTGCTGGCTAACGGCCAAACGTACACCCTTTTTCGCCGCGCGCGATTTCGCGGTCCGAAACGTGTTAAACATGGACAGCTTCGTAAATTACTGGAAATACAACGCTTTACATTGCCACATTTCTGCGATAAACTTTTGTTTTTGGACTTTAAAGTAGCAGTCAGAAAGAAATGGACATTTGCAAATTCTGCACCCTATTGAGCTATCTTTGCTTATCCCTAAAGAATGTAAAACTGATTGTGAGGAGGTATAATGTTCGGACTCATCCTTAATGATGACCGTCACCTCATGCGTGCTTAGCTTTGCACAATATCAAACCGACAATGAAGCACATTTACGAAAAGTAACATGCTTATTTATCGATCCAAAGTACTCAAACGTAAAGATATTGCATGATTTGATATGAACGACGTTTCTTCAGTAGGCGAATTCTTCTGAATGACAGCAGTTAATGTGTGGCAGTGAACCGCTGAATAGAATGCCGTTATTCAAATTTAATTTGGGGTCTCTAAGCGAAAATTAGCAGATGGTAACGTCAAACTTCGACAAATTGGAGTCTGGTATATAGAACAGAACCAAATTCAAACCCATGTCATTTCTCTTTTTTGAGCATTGGACCAACTGAAACATGCAGGGTTTTACAAAATTATACAGGGTGTCCGTAAAGTATGTATGCACTGTTTGATCGTTAATATCTCCGTTCCCAGGGGGTCTTTTGCCGAGCTTTAAGCACCATACTGTAGAGCTGGCTTCAACTTAGATTTACAGTATGGAGCGAATCAGCATTACTCACTGTTACTGTAGGATTACGGTAGAAACTTGAAACATATGGTGTCAAAGTGGAAAAAGCTGTCGTTTCAAAATTTTTCAAAAAAATGTGAAAACTTGTGTAATAGGGTTTTTATGGACGCTGAGTTCAATACTCAACTATTCACAAGATTGCGAAGCTTTCTAAACGGTGTAAACGCACTTTTTAGGAACATTGAAAAATGGCCGCTACCTCTTACCTGGCATAACTCTTCAATGAAGCATCATAATAAGTTGAGAACTTCACAATTAGAATCAGCAACTCTAATTAGCCTAGTGTAAAAGTTTTCAGGCTGTTTTGTTTCCTTTCTGAGGCAAAATATGGCCTTTCATGGCTCAAAACCCTCTTTGAAGTTCCTACCATAATCCTACAGTAATGAGAGGAGACCGGCGATTCGCTCCATACTGTAAATCTAAGTTGAAGCCAGCTCTACAGTATGGTGCTTAAAGCTCGGCAAAAGACCCCCTGGGAACGGAGATATTAACGATCAAACAGTGCATACATACTTTACGGACACCCTGTATATGGATGGTTTGATCGTCAAATTCTCTGCTACTACAACGTCTTTCGCAATCTTTAGAAATCAATTAGATTTGGTGTCAGCTTAGATCTGCAGTATGGAGCGAATTACCATTCCCTTCTCATTATGATGCTAATCTGGTAGAGTGTAGGGAGCGTTTGAGATATTCGGAGCTACATATAAAGTGTGTCCCAAAAAATGTGCTCACCGTTTGATCTTTACTCTCTTGCTTGAAGACTTTTGCCAAGTTCAAGATAACATTCTGTAGAGCAAAGCTAAAATTCAGTTCAAAGCACGGAGTGAATCTGTTGCTGACTCACTTTCTTGTTGCAGTAGGATTACGGTAGGAACTTCGAGAAGGATTTTAGGCCATTCAAAGCGACATTTCGCCTTAGACAGAAAACTAAACAAGTTATAAACTCTTGTCTGGGCTGAGTGAAGTCGCTGACTTCAAGTATGAAATTTGTACTTTACTGTGATTCTTCTTTCATAAGTTGATTCAGATTTAGGATAACAACTATTTTTCCAATGTTTGTCAGAAATGTGGTTACACACTAAAAAAGCTCGAAAAGACGGTAAGAATTTGTGTAGTGGAATCTGCACGCCTGTAAGCTTCAAAGCAAATTTTCGAGTTTTCTGGAATTATTTCATTAAAATCCCTATCCCACGGCGCTGTATGCTGAGAGTTCATACTGTAATCCTACAGTAATGAAAGACGATTGGTGATTCGCTCCACACTGCATTTCTAAGTTGAACCTCGCTCTACAGAACGGTACCTCAAGCTTTTTAAAAGACTTGAAAGCAAGAGAGTTATCAACAATCACTTAGCGTGACATCCTCTATTTGCCTCAAAAAGAAAACCGAGACAATTCAACCTCTTAATCTGGGCTTATCAGCTTCTGCTTTAAATATGAAACCTATAGTTTGCCGTAATGTTTGCTGCAAGTTATTCCAGATTGTTAGCCGTAACACTAATAGCCTCTCAGTAATCATCAAAGAACATCATTTGAAATGCTCACAAACTTGTAAAATGTTGAAATGATATCAGCGCTCGAAAGACATAAGAGGAACAGAGATGTGATTAGTCTAGGACATCTCAGCATGAAGTCCATTGGAAGACTGACCGTTAAAATTTTGAAAAACCTGCAAAATTGTGTAACAAGGTTTTCAAGCATGCTGATTCCATTACACAACTGTTTGCGATTTCCAAACTTTTTTGGTTTTTTTGATGCATTAATCGCATTTTTGAAAAACAGTGGAAAAGCAATTGTTACGGTCTACCTAAAAACATTTTATGGAAGAAGCAATACTGCAATCAGTTTATTTCATATTGAATTCAGCTATTCCTATTAGTCTGATATGAGAGTTTTTGGCTTCCTTGATTTCCTCTATCATAGCAAAATGGCTCTTAACGTAGAGCCTTCTTCGAAATCCCTACCATATTATTACAGTAACAGGGAAGTAGGAGGTTCGTTCCATAGGGCAATTTAAATTGAATCCATCCCTACAGAATGGTACCTGAAGATCGGCAAAAGACTCTAGGGCACTATCCCAAAGTCTGAAGCAGCTACATTGATTTAATCTCGATACTGGCATATTTAGCAGAAGTCACGAGTTGATGCGGTGACGCAAAGGTTGCGTGCACGTCGCAAGTTTCGCTTTCGTTCTGGGAGAAAACTGGTAATCTTGATAACAATGTGGTCTACGTGCATCACAGGTACAGCCTGTCCCATCGGAACAAGGTCCAACCTTTGACGTGAATTTGAGCTCTCGCAACCCTAGCGGTTTGCGCTACTACGCGCACAAGAGAAAGCGAAGAAATTAAGGAGATAGCAAAGAAGCAGACAGCAGGCGTGACGACCCCAGCGACGAGTGTGCAGGGTGTCCCAAAAAAATGTTTCAAACGTTTGATCGTTAATATCTCTCTTCCCAAGAAGTCTTTTGCCTTGCTTCAAGAACCGTTTTGTAGAGCAGGCTTCAACTTAGATTTGCATTATAGAACGAATCACCCATCTCTCTTCATTACTGTAGGATTACGGTAGAAACTTAAAAAAGGGTTTTAAGCAATGAAAGGCCATATTTTGCCTCAGAAAAGAAACAAAACAGCCTGAAAGCTTCTACACTAGGCTAATTAGAGTTGCTGATTATGACTGTAAAGTTCCCGTCTTATTATGATGCTTCATTGAAGAGTTATGCCAGGTAAGAGGTAGCGGCCATTTCTTCAATGTTCCTAAAGTGCGATTACACCGTTTAGAAAACTTCGTAACCTTGTGAACAGTTGACTATTGAACTCAGCGTCCATAAAAACCCTATTACACAAGTTTTCACATTTTTTTGAAAAATTTTGAAACGGCAGCTTTTTTCCACAGTGACACCACATGTTTCAAGTTTCTACCGCAATCTCCTACAGTAATAAAGAGTGGGTGATTCGTTCTATAATGCAAATCTAAGATGAAGCCAGCTCTACAAAACGGTCCCTGAAGCAAGGCAAAAGACTTCTTGGGAAGAGAGATATTAACGATCAAACGTTCGAAACATTTTTTTAGAACACCCTGTGTAATCTCTGATTCTAAGTAAAGCAGATCAAAACTAGAATTTTTGCTACAATTTCAGAAGAAACTCTATCAGATTCTTTTGCGAAAAGGATCTAGTTGACGATATTTGTGTTCGTTCGCGATTTAGGATAGGGGCTTCTAAATGTGCTTCTTGTACAATGTGTTGGCCAAAATTGGTAGATTCGAAGTTACATTGTAGATCAGTAGGAAATGAAATCCACTCATTGCAATTTTTCGATTCGTACAACCACATGCAAATAATGAGCCTAAACGTTGCCGCGCCCGGCTGCAGAAACTGAGCACCGCGACGGCGGCTTGCGCGGCGCCGATCAACCGAAAACTTGTGCTTTTCATATTCATCTTCTAAATTTTATAAATCCTTAAGAATTAGATTATCTAGCGCGGAAAAAAAAACGCCAAGAACTTCAAACAAGACTGTTCTGATAGAGTTATAGAAAAACCTCTAGGAAAAAGAATGACCTTGCGTGATCATGGCTACACACGCGACCAATTAAGATATGACGAAGCAAATTAATGAATAGCTGATGTACAAAAAATTGTTTTCACTTTTGTTTTCCAACAAATCTCGGATTATAAAGACGGTTCTCCTATGAATTAAGGGACACCGAAGCAGTCTGCAATTTATGTGATACAAACAGAGAAAGCTACATGATTTCCTTCTACATAATTTTCTAATTTAAGCT
The DNA here is from genome assembly GCA_958299035.1 of Cylicocyclus nassatus. Classification (NCBI taxonomy): domain Eukaryota; kingdom Metazoa; phylum Nematoda; class Chromadorea; order Rhabditida; family Strongylidae; genus Cylicocyclus; species Cylicocyclus nassatus. Next base: position 17,101,304 of record CATQJL010000305.1, read on the forward strand.
TTTTGCATTCTTCTCCGGCGGAGTGAAACTAGTACGCGAGAGCGATGAGCATGAATGATAATCAAATCATTCGTCATCCAAATTCCATGTTCAAACATCAGCTATTTATTCAATATTCATTCATCGCTGCTAGAAAGCCAAGGATGCATATAGGAGCAGAGATCTGTAGTTATGGCCTTTAGAAATGATAAATTTGTGTAATTTTCGAAAAATCAAAAAATGGCCATGATTACGCAAGGTCGATCTTTTTTCTTGAGATTTTTCCTTGACTCTATCAGAACAGTCTTGGTATGGTGTTCTTGGCGTTTTTTTCCGCGTTAGATAATTTAACTTGGCAGTTCAAAGTTTTTGAAAGGAGTAACCATTATGAAAGATCCCTTAGCCTCTCACGTCTATGTGCAAAGTAAGGTGCCTCTAATCTGCGTTTATGAAGGTCCTTCTGATCACCTTGCTCGTTTTTCTGTAGATTTGCAGCACTTGCGGTAGGTTCCAAGAATGATTTTTCATTGTTTGATCTTCAACGAATTTTTGCAGTGCAAGGAAAGTTCGTACATACCTTATATTAGGTTGAACCGAAAGTTCTGTCGCACCATTTTCAAAAAATCATAACTTCTTTCGCTCACGACGATTTTGCGCAATTCAAATTTTGCCTGAAATCGTAAAGCATGTAGTTTCCAACAGTCCCCTGATGGCTTTCCAGCATGTTCAGTTTGCAGAGATAAAAATGAAGGAACAAAATCATTCAAAATTCGGAATTTTTAAGCAAGAATTCTAAAAATTCAGAAGCTGTGCGATAAAATCCAGAAAAGCCATTATCTTAATTTTTCTTACATTTAGTTACTATCTGAGTCAAGTTTGCGTTGATCGAGCCCTTCTTTCAAAAGTTGTGATTTTTTGAAAAATAATGCAGAAAAATCAATTTCCTAAGAATTCTTAAAAAATGGATTTTTTGGCATTTTTTTTCAAAAATTCATATCTTCTAAAAGAAGACCTCGATCAGCACCAAATTGACTCAGTTAGTAATCAAATGTAAGAAAAATTAGGATAATGGCTTTTCTGAATTTTATTGCTCTGTTTCTGAATTTCTAGAATTCTTGCTTAAAAATTTCGAATTTCGGACGATCTCGTTCTTTCATTTTTATCTCTGCAACTTGAGCATGTTTTTAAGTGCCCGGGGAAGTTTTGGAAACTACATGTTTAGCGCTTTCTAATAAAATTTGATATGCACAAAATTGTTGTGAGAGAAAGAAGTTATGATTTTTTGAAAATTGTGCGACAGAACTTTCGGTTCAACCTAATACAATGATTAATACCGCGACCTGTTCCCACTCCCAGGGCTGTTCGTCGTCCAGTCCAGGGTCCTCCCAGATTGATTCACCTTTGAGCTCGAGCATTTGATTCCTCGTAGCACCTTTTTGGTAGAGAGAGAATGTGGTTTTGAGATTTTTGAAGAAGTCTGATAAATATAATTGTTGACACTTGTCAGCTTCCTAGTAAACAACGATGGGGACTGTTTCGCTCAAAAACATTGTGTTACGAAAAGAATGAGGACTTTTCTCACAGGAAAGACCATATACAGCCATGCACAGTCGTCCTTTCAACAGTCCCCTTGTGTGATTGCACCACCTTAAAATGCGCAATCTAGCAGTTTAAGGCTGGAAACATCGTCAAGAATAGAGAAACGGCATTTAACTCCTGAAATTCAACATGAAAGAATTACAGAAAGGCGAGTGGGCGCATACTCTTTGGTTTCGCACTTGCCAGTTTGTATCCAAAAAAGTGATGCAATCAAAAGAATGAATGATAGAAGGTGGATAATAATAAATTTATTATAAATACTATTATATGTCCTACTAAAATATAGCTTTATGTAAAAATGCTTTAATTAGATATCTTATGTTGCTGCTTCTGCTACTTATAACCTGCTTCTGCTACTATAAACCTGCTTTTGCAATTTCAGGATAGTGAGAGATATCTCTGCGAACATATGCAAGCTGATTTTCTTTTGATTACTTTTCGATCATGGCGGGAACGGTGTGTCTCCCGAATTCCACAATGGTTGAGAACTTTTGCGTCAATTCAGTATTTTCACAATTCTATGATAATCAAAGTTTATCGCAATTTATTTGTAGCTTTTTGATATGAGCAAATTACTCCTCAGGGTAGGTTTTGAGACTTCAGACGATTCTTGGTGTTGGAAACAGTCAAACACCTTGAAAAATGAGGCAAAAAAGTTTTATTCGGGAATACCAGATAGCAATAGTAACAAACGCATACGGGTAACAATGGAAAGGGGTTTGCTCTTTCCACGATTCAATAAATATGCTAGTTGAATATGAGTGCTCGATTTATGTCATTCTGATATCCTAGATTTCTTGCTGTTGTTTGATTTTGATTTTTTCGACTTGATGTAATACGTTATCATTTAGTTTACCAGTCATTTCTCGTTTAAAGCTTCAACCCCAAAGAAATTGAACCCTTTGAAACATCATGCCCTTTTTGCCTGCATACTAAACATAGACGTTTGAGCAATCAGCAGCATAGCGGTTAGATTAGCCTTGCTAGGTTCATCATAACCAATTTGGGATTTTTCTTGGAACTGCGAAAAGAGAAAAACGTAGGCAATCGGCTGCATGAAAAAAGATTAGCCGTGGCAGTTATTGAGATTGCCTACGTTTTTCTCTTTTCGCAGTTTCAAGAAAAATCCCAAATTGGTTATGAAAGGATACCCAATTATCTGAATTGAAACGCAATATATGGGATGTCGAAAAGCTAAAGGTAAATAATTCGTAAGTTGGTTTTAAGTTTTTCCTGTTTTAACACATTCACGACAAGGCCGATTTTTCGATTACTGCCGTTTCGGAGCAGAGCCTTTTTCGCCTTGTCAAACTTACGACCCACCCGTGGGTCGTATTGTCCGAAATGGTAGACTTCTTGGAAAAAATTCAAAGATGTCTGCGAGAATTTCCCTACAAGGGTTATCGAAGGCGCTGATTGTCAAAATATGATTTATTTTAATTTTTGGCAGTATACAGTAAGGTTACGGCGTTCCGCACAAACCCAACACCATGAATTTTCCTGAAAAGTTGTGTTTTGGGGTTATTTCACGTGCTGATCACGACTATAGTGTCCACTTTGCACTACTTTTCCACAGTGAGGCTACGGTAGCAGTACGGCAGAATTTTTGTAATAATCAGGGCCCATAGTAAACCCCCGAAATATGTTGTGATGTAAAGAAACCGAGAACACGACGTGTCCGACTGAAGGACGTGCTGCTCACGACCATGTTGTGGTCGCCGCAAAACATACGACCGCACGCCCGATCGAGCTACTCGGTGGTCGTTGACGGCGCGCACTGCCACTGCGCTATTGATTCTCCTCGAACCAGAAAAAATTAAAGCTAAAAACAGCGAAGCAAAGATGCGGCAGGCAGAACACTTGCTTACTGCTTGAGAGCAAATCCATAAGCAGGCCTTATGTGTGTTGACCTTTATGTAAGTTGTAAAAGTATACACAGTCTTCCCCGAGCCACTATCAAAGCGCGGTACTGGCGGGAGCGCTACAAGAGGTGCGCATAGCGCAGTGCCAGTGTTGGGTGGCGCTGAGCTAAGGGCTGCGGGTACGAGTGCCATGTGGATCATTGTTTTGTAACTTGCTGGCTAGTTAGTCTTTATGTCATTAAACAAAATTTGTAACTTTTAGCAGTGGGGAGTCATTGCAAAACATAAATTACTGACAATACACGAGAAATTTAGAATATTGTAAAACTATTACTACTTTGGTTGGTGCAAATATGAGCAATTTCATTAGCCATAACGCCAAACGGTTCCCTTCCCCAAATCATGAGGGAAACGCTGGACGCACAGCCAATGAACAGCATTTCAGCGTATAAACATTATAAAAGGTGCTCAAATAAAAAAAGTAAGAGACTAAGACATGCAGAAGGAAAAACATGGTGCACAAGTGAGTTGCGATGTGAGAATCACAAGAAAATAGTTCAAACACGATAAGACACCAGAAAGTAGAATTCTGGAGTAAATCATAATCAAAATAAACTCACCTTTTTTCGATTACAAGAAATATAGCAGTAGAAATGCTTAGAAAACGGAATAAGACTTCGGCGCGTTACATTTGGGCGCTTATCAGCTGTTGATATCGATTGTATTCGGCGTGCGTTGAACCTATTGCTGTGTGCCTACGGTCCTTGCACAAGGTCGCGAGCTCGGCGTACTCGACCCCTAGTCACTTGCGCCTTCCTGCGTCTCCACGCTGGGCCCACTATTTCTCTTTCTCTGCCCCTTAAGTGACGACGTTCACGACGTGCTCGTCCTCTGCCGCGAGGACGAGCACGTCTTGCAGTCACGACGTCGTGCGATTTCGCCGCGCGGCTGTGATAAGAGATAGGCGCGAGACGAAACGCGGCCGAAATGACACGTGCTGGGTTCGTGCGATGTTTCGAACGTCGCGACCCTCATGACGGGGGATTACTACGGGCCCAGGAAACTGATGTAACAAGGCGGTATTAAAACTCGAGACTATCATTTTCGTGATCAGCATGCTAAAAACCTGTATATGTAAGGCTTGAGCTTTCTGGGATGAATAATGCGAAAAATCAATAAAGTCAATAAAATCGAGGATATTTTTTGATGGGCTGACATCATTCTCATACCCTCCCCGTAGTTCTGGTCATGTGAACCTGAATTTTCAAAAACAACACCACTCTGCGGAAAATATGAGCTAAAGTCTGTGCCTTACCTCTATCTACGGTATACCTACCGTAGCAAATTCCAATTCGGAGTGGCCCGGGTTCAGATTACATTACAGCAACCTGAACCCGGGCCACTCCGAATTGGAATTCCGCCAAGGTGTCCCCAATCATGTGCCAAAACCCCGTAGAATTCCAACGTATAATAGCAAAGCTAGAGCTTCAGGAATCTTACGACCCACCGGTGGGTCGTACTGTCGTGAATGTGTTGAATTCTAGCTAGCTTAGTTTTCTTGGCGTTTGAAAGAGGTTTTGCAAGCCAGATTACAACAGGAAAGCATACACTGTGGGCAAAATCCTAACGTACCCGCAAAAACAGGAAGTTTCTATCACATGCGTGCCCAAAATTAAGGATGTTCAAAACTTCAAATTGACTGCGCAGGATCCTACACTAGCATGCCCAAAAGAGCCATCATTCTTCGGAAGCGGCGCTCAAACGACTTCGTTTTTAGGTTGTCCCAGTAGAAGGTTTTTCTAAATCAAACTTTTTGTTTTCAAGCAGGACTGAGATACCATATAGCTCCACGTTGATCGTTATAAGAGATACATAGTAGTATCCGTAAATGCATTTGCGGAATTTTTTCGCTTATAGAAATTGAGAAAAAAGCAGAAAGTCGTCAATGATGGCAAACTCCACCCCAGCTCTTCCCACATATGTGAGTTTTTACTGCAAGTCTTGACAAGTTTATTCTTTGAATTGTATCTTTTGCCTCTATAGTAGAGAAACATTGATTTCAACATTAAAAACCCAAAAAATGGATTTTCGCATTTTGGGCTATTTTTGCTTCTAAATTTTAAGGCGCAAAAAAATACCAGCAAAAGATTCATGAACTGCTAAGTAGCTTTATGTGTATTGTATGATGATCAGACTGGAAGTCCGTAGGAACTTTCTGGAAGAAAACCGATATTTAGGGCAATGAAAAATTTTGATTTTTGGCTTTAATGTACACATGGAACACGAGAACACGACCTAGGTGTATCCTTGATGGTCAATAGAGCTTTCTTCACTTTATCGAATGACCCCAAGTCTATTAAAAAAAACGAGAAGATCTTGATTTATTTAGAACAACGGTTTACTTTCGGGACAACCTAATACAACTCAGCAGACTCCCTGTAAGCAAATTTTTTTGAAAACATTTTGAACAGGGCTTGGCACCAGCTGGAACTACGGAGATTTTGAAACCAAACTCCTTCAATTTTGAAGATCACGAGGTCTCCTTTGACCTTTGCACCCACACCTCTCACCACATCAAGTTTTTTTTTACTTGTGCCGTCGCCCATCCCACAATGGAAGGTGTGATTCTTCAAACCATTTTTTGAGTGATTATATAGCAGAAAATTCAGGAATTTTATTATTTCCTACATCAACGTGTTTTGCTCCATGGTCGGAAGCCTGAACCTAGCAATCCAGGACCAATTCCCAGATTTCCCTCCTCTTCCCACCCATCCATCCGCTCCTCTCTGATGAGAATGAACAGAAATTTGTAACAAAAAAACGTAAAATGAATAAAGAATAAAAAAAGCAATATAACCAGGGCCAAAGTGAATTACTTAGAGGCGCGCTTCGCAATCGGAGTGGATTGCGCCGCCAATAAAAATTTTTTCGGTGCTACAAAAAGCTCAAAGGAACGATTAAGAAACGCTTTTCCGCTCGTGTGAAAACTATCAGTGAAGAAACGTCCGCAAAAAGTATCAAAAATTATCTGAGCAAAGGGGCGGTTCCAGCGAACCCAGCTGGAACGCTTCTAGCTATATCGGAAGAAAGTTCAGCACGGCTATCAATCACATAAGTTTTCGTAAGTACTTAGGGCTATAGTTTGAATTTTCTCACGCGCATGCGTACACCAAATCTGGTGTCACACCAACTGGTAATGGCTTGAAACAACGCTTTCATTTGCTTGGGGTAGAGCATGCCGGTTGACTGCCGCAAGCATGCTGGTGGCTTACCTTCGGCATGCTAGGGGCTCTTTTCCGCTAATCCCGCAAGATATCTCCTTTGTTTTTTCTCCCGGAATGGATATCCAGCTTGACTCGGTTCTAGCTTTGAAGATTGATTCAATTGATTCAATTGCAGGTTTTTGAGCCTTTTGTCGTGTTATTTAGGTGCGAAACTCAGATTTTTGACAAGAAGGTTCAAAGTCAGTGGTTCTTTTCATTACAAATCAGCACTTATTCGCACCCAAGAGTTCTTCCCTAATATGATGATGATCTTGAATATTTGACGCTGTTTGACTTACAAAGCTGTGGAAAGAGAAGAGTAGCTTTGACAGATCATACTTTAATGGCGAATACAGGGTGTCCCAAAAAAATGTTTCGAACGTTTGATCGTTAATATCTCTCTTCCCAAGAAGTCTTTTGCCTTGCTTCAGGTACCGTTTTGTAGAGCTGGCTTTAAGTTAGATTTCCATTATAGAAAGAATCACCCATCTCTCTTCATTACTGTAAGATTACGGTAGAAACTTGAAACATATGGTGTCAATGTGGAAAAAGCTGCCGTTCCAAAATTTTTCAAAAAATTGTGAAAACTTGTGTAATAGGGTTTTTATAAACGCTGAGTTCAATACTCAACAATTCACAAGATTACGAAGCTTTCTAAACGGTGTAATCGCACTTTTTAGGAACAATGAAAAAAAGGCCGCTACCTCTCACCTGGCATAACTCTTCAATGAAGCATCGTAATAAGTTGTGAACTTTACAGTTATAATCGGCAATTCTAATTAGCCTGGTGTAAAAGTTTTCAGGCTGTTTTGTTTCCTTTCTGAGGCAAAATATGGCCTTTCATGGTTCAAAACCCTCTTTGAAGTTTCTACCGTAACCCTACAGTAATGAAGAGGGAGATGGGTGATTCGTTCTATAATGGAAATCTAAGTTGAGCCAGCTCTACAAAACGGTACCTGAAGCACAAAAGACTTCTTGGGAAGAGACATATTAACGATCAAACGTTCTAAACATTTTTTTGGGACACCCTGTATATACAGAGTGTCCCAAAAAGATGTGCACATGTTTGATCGTTAATAACTCTCTTGCTTTCATGTCTTTTGCCGAGCTTGAAGTATCATTTTGTAGGGCGAGGATAAACTTAGATTTACAGTATTAAGCAAAACTCCAATTCTCTTTTTGCTACTGTAGGATTACGGTATGACTTTCAGCATACAGAATCACTGTGGGATAAGCCTTTTGATGAAATAATCTCAAAAAATCTAAAAAATTGTGTAGCAAGGTTTGTACTAACGTGCAGTTTTCATATTTAGAACCAGCGACTATGATTAACTTCAAGAGTTTCTGGCTTATTTGGCTTTTTTCTGAGGCAAAATTCAGCTTTCCATTGCTAAAAATCCTCCTCGAAATTCCTACCGTAATTCTACAATAATGAAAAGCGGCTGGTAAGTCCCTCCATACTGTAAATCTAGGTTTATCCTCGCTCTACAGAATGGTACCTCAAGCTCGGCAAAAGACATGAAAGCAAGAAAGTTATTAACAATCAAACAGTGTGCACATCTTTTTGGGACACCCTGTAGACGCCTTTTACACTTGTAAAGACTGAGCCTGTCTTCTTTTCATGTTACTTCAATTTTTCTGAAAACATCTAGATGAGAATTGCACCTAATAACACGAAAAAACCTCAAGTCAGGAATGCGTTGCTCTAGAATTTTGCTTATAAGAAGTTCGTGATTATGCAAGAAGCAGATACAAGAATTGATTATCCTTTGTTAGGCGTCGCTTATGCTGTCATCATTGTAGAAGAAGCAGAACATCTAATTAGGTAAATTTTCACGCTTGCATGCCGTTCTGCTTGATTTAATTATGTTGATATAAAAAACCAATAGGTTTGTATCAATATGCGAGAGCGAGAAATCCACCATAGTTGTCGGAGCTGTAGGAGAGCAGAACACCTTTGAGCTCTTTTACATCCCAAACTAGAAGGAACGCACAGATGTAGCTTTATAGGGGTTTTTTTTTTCGAAGACTATTCTGATTCTTTACAAAATTCATTATTGCCACTTACACAAGTCACTGAATTTTTCTATCTTGTTTTTTTCGCGCAGCAGAATTGATAAACAGCACTTTAACAAACCTCTGCTATCGCATTAACAACATTTTATTGAGTCGACTTTACAAAATTAGGTTTCAGGCCGTGGGCATACTTCACGCGATTTCAGTCGCGACGCGAATTGGGCAAAACTCCAATTGTTTACAACTCTTCTTAAGGGGTTTCTGAATGCATGGAAGATAGGACATTTTATCAACCTACGAAAGTCATACATGCTATGCATTTGGGGTCTGCCAGTATTGTCTGAAGACATATGGCAAATTGCCAGATCGCGTGGCGATTGAAATCGGGTGAGGTATGCCTACGGCCTTTACGAACTTTTGCAGCTTTCCTGGGAACTACTGAAGAGGGACTCCAAGAAGGCTACTCTATCGGTATAGTTCTAAGGCCCGAAACCGGTTGAGTGTAAATTTCTTTTTAATTTGATCTTTCAGAATTCAAATATAAATGTAAGAAATTTGTCTCAGTTCATTTACTCTCTTTCTCCTCTTTGAGGCTTTCTTAGGCTTCCTTGTTCAAGACAAAAACAGGCGAATAACAAAACAATACAAAAGCTTGTGTAATGCAGTTGTAGCTGACGGATACATCCAGCAAAGCTAGAATGTTTACTACCAAGGCCTCTTCTCCACAATGAAGAATGTTTGACGCAAACCGGAGTTCCTCTTGTTCTTCTTGTTTTCTTCTCCAGCCTTATCGTAAAAGAAGTCGCCATTTTCGTCCACGTATTCTTGTATTTCCACTTTACCCAAACATTCACCTGCTGGAGTGCAAGGGTCCGCGAAAGCGTACGCATTGTGAAAGTAGTAGCCAGTAACATTGTAGACTTCCCCGAAGTACAGGCGACGATAATCTAAATGCTCATGAAGCGAGGGACAGCAGATATGGCTATTTGTTATGTCCGTATAAACCTTTCGTAATCTTTATTCGCATCTCTGCATAATGCAGAAATCAAAAACCTAGGCCCAAGCCAATAGCGGAGGGTGGGGGGGGGGAAGGGAACGGGCGTGAGAGGTATCTGCGTAGAGTGCCCCAAGTGTATGACACAGCTTGATTCATATTTCCTTTCAAAAGTATTTTGTCGAACTCTAAATACCTCCATAAAGCTGGCTTTGACTCTAATTTCAACTTCATGGGTGTCACCTATCGCCTTTATTACTGTAGAAGCTATGAGAAGGATTCAAGTTAACGCTAACATGAGCAATATTCTAACTCAAAAAGAAGAAATCAAGCCAAATGTCTTACCCCAAGCTAGGCAGGGTCGCTGAGATTTGAATGTATTGATATTGCCGTATTCCATCATCAATTATGCTAGGTGTACCCTAACATTAATTTTTCAGTGCTCGTCATTACACCTGAAGAACTTGAGGAACGCTTAGAAAGTTGTGTAAATTTTGCATCTGTGAAAATCTTGCTACAAATTTCCAGACTTCTTTGGATTTTTTAGACGGCCTAGTTCCCATTGGCACTGAGTGCTGGAGTCTCCCCCCATAATCCTACAATAATGAGGAAAGATTGATGATTCGCTGCCTAATGTGAAGCTAAATCAGAATTAGCTCTAGCAGAGCGTTTTTTGTAAACTGACAATATACTTGAGGTTGAGGAAAAATACCAGCGATTAAACAGGGTGTACGTATTCCTGGGACACCTCATATTAGAGCCAAGAAATTTTGTGAGAAGTAGATCCACAACGGTGCTTTAGTAGTAAAAAGGGCGACTTATGATATGAAGCTCATACCGCATTTACCTGCTCTGTGGAAGACAGGAACGGAAGTACAGGTTGGTTCTGGTTTGCTGGAGAAAGTTAGCCTAAACAACATCATAAGAATTTAAGCCCTCTTTAAACTGAGAAATTTAAAGAGGGCTTAAATGAGATGCCCGCCAATTCAAAAGTAAACTGTTAAAACTCACTTGAAATTCATACGGTCCCAGTCGTAGGGAATTCTGGAGGATTCGGGCACGAAAAATCGATAGCGCCCTTCTCGTTTATAAGGCATGATTACAGTCACATTTTGCGTACTAGTGCATTTCCCCTTCTTAACATTTTCGCGACGTGGTATCTTCTGGAAACGTACGTCGGTTGTAGTCGTTTCGGTCATGCACGATGAATCAGTGGCTTCACGTGAGAGTACGTATGCTTCCACAGAACCATTTCCTTCCTTGTATAGCCTACAGTAGTTATCGTCCTGAAACAAACCCTTTACCACCTTCTCATTAATATGGAGTCCTCTCAACCGTCTCATCGTGTTCTACAACTGCGCAGTCGCTTTCCTCGTAGCAAGCTCTAAGGCATTGGGCCTTGTTTTCTGCATAATACTGGAAGATAGGTTCCCCTCGAGGAGCTTCGGGATTGAAATAAAAGACGCCAGAATTTGATGTCTGAAGCTCAATGTGAGGAATCGCTTGTTGATTTTTGACAATATTGATGCTCACCATTTTTGCTGTTAACATCACTATGAAAATAGGTGTAATTGACAACATCTTGTCAATGGCTAAGCTTTATTTGAGTGAGTGCAGGTACGGGAGACGCGAAGCTAGGTACTGAGCGCAAAATGTTCTTCAACTGTACCGCCTTTTTCATATTAATCAACATCAGACCCGCATCTTACATCTTAGCAACCGAGCAGCTTTATTCCCCGAACAAAGGCTCAAAATGGCCTTTGTTGTTCACGGAATAAAGCTTTCTAAATCAGCAAGCATAGCAGCCGTTTTATTTCGTGAATTATAACTTTCCTGTTGAAATGGTGAGAGAAAGTAAAACAGTTAGCATCCTTAATCATTTCGAAAAATTCACTATTCAAAATAGAACCATTATTCAAAAGTTGTGTGTATCAAATACCAAAATCTATGCACTCACCACAACATGATTGTATTTCGAGAAGAATTGTTTATTAGCCAACCTGATACTTAACTGGATACTCGAGTCTCACACAGAGTCTTCATTGGTCCGTGTTTTGCTTGCGCCATTCAATTATTTTTGAACAGTGATAGAGAGTTTGCGAAAACACACAGAAGCGCAAAATTTATTTTCAGCTTCTTAGTTCCACATTCATTTCACAGACCGCTCTGCACATCTCGTCGATCTCCGCTTTCGCTACGCATTCCTCTGTTGTGAATTCGGACATTTTTCTTGAACTCGTATTGAGGGATCAAAAATATTGCACATGTCCGCCCGCAGATGGCGTTGAGAAGAACTCCAACCTAGCTGCAATACCAGCAAAACTGTCAGGTCCTGGCTCCGCAAGTATGAGTCGTTGAGCGAATATTGGGCTCAAAAATCCAAATCCGTTAGCGTCATTTACTTTCCTGGAGGTTTTGAAGACGTCTTGTCTCGCACTGAGCGCTTTTCTCAATTTTTCCATGCTCATTCCAATAAAGAGAAAAGTTCAAATAGTGCTCGTGCTCCAGTAACTTTTCCAGACATAGTCGGTCCTGTGCAAAACAAATGCAGTTGCAAAATTCAATCTGACAAAATTCAACCAAATGACTGATCAAATGGGCTGCCATTTTTATGAGTACCTTCTACTTTCTTGAAATGTGAATGTTAGTGCAGTGCAACTTACTTTATCAATTTTGTCAACATGAGTCTAACAGAGTGTTCGAAGTAACTAGCAAATTGGATATGAATGATTATATACCAGTTTTCGTTCCAGTCAGATTTTGTAAACTGAAGACAAACAAAAAATATGCTATGATTGATGCTCCGTAGTAGCATTAATCATAGCATGTCCATGACTTGAATAAAAACAATTGTTTCTGCTTTTTCGAAGAGAACAGAACATTAGAGAAATGAGTAGACGAGACAGATTACATTGAGCTTTACCTTCCGTTAAAAATAAGCTTTAAGGCAGGCGCTATACTCCTCAAGGAGTATAGCATGGCGACGATCGATATGCATCAAATACGTGTAAAACTGGCGATTTTTGTCGCCGATATTGGCGATCGCCAGTCTTAGCGACTGGCGATCGCCCGTCGTAGCGACTGGGGTTCGCCAATATCGGCGACTACACGTTTGATACGTATCGATTTGACGTGTGATAACTTGTTTGGCGATTGGCGATCGTCAGTCGCTACGACAGACGATCGCCAGTCGCTACTACTGGCGATTCCAGTCGCCAGTGTTGGCGACTACACATTAAATGTTTATCGATTGGACGTGTGGTAACTTGTTAGCGATCGATACGCATGGAAGATACAGTCGCCAGTATTGGCGACTGGCGATCGCCCGTCGTAGCGACTGGCGATCGCCCGTCGCCATGCTATACTCCTCGAGGAGTATAGCGCCTGCCTAAGGCATAAGGCATACCTCCACCGATCCCGTCGTGAAGATTTCGATCGCTGCGACTAGACTGCCTGGGCGACCGTTCACTGCGGGAGATTCGCTCATCGCTTGATTCCTAGACATACCCAAAGCGATTTTGTAGACGCTCACACACCACTCCGTACACGCATTTTTGGAAAAATTGCACTTGTTCGTCCGAACTGCATATATTCAAGGAGATTCGAACAGAAGGTGGCGCCATATGCTTTCAGACAACATTGAATCAAACGAGGAAGGATATGGACTCGCACTCATTCTAGCATTTATAGGGGCCTGCAGGATCTCGAGAGTCGGACGTGCGTACGGCCATTTCGCCGCGCACGTCCGATGTCACTAAGGCAGGTGCCAGACTTATCTGCTTCAGCCGGTTCGTTCGGTTCATGGGTCAAATTACTACACTGTCCGACAGCAAAGGTGGTGAACCTGTTCAACAGAATAAGTCTGGCACCTACCTGAGTCGTCGGACGCACATCTGACGTGCGCAGCGCAATGGCCGTACGCACGTCCGACTCTCGCAGTCCTGCAGGCCCCTATACCAACGTTCTACCAGCGCAAGTTAACGTCTGCAACGAAATCGACTACTAGATCATAAAGTTTTGAGTTCACTCTAATTAATGGCAGGCATATGTTAGCTTCGTAACAACGCCTCGAGGCGCGTGCGTTGCGGACTCGGAACATATGTCCGAGTTGGTATTCGCGACGTTAAATTGCGGAAGGTATGCCTCAGGCCAAAAGACACCCACACAGATAAGAACTCTATGTTTTTATTATTTAGAGAAGGTTGCACACATACACATACAGAAATAAAACGCAAATTACATATAACTCCCCACAAAAATTTTGTGACTACACAGCTTGCTTCCCCTTTAAGCATTCATAAAAACCTTACGATTGAAACAAACGCTTGCATCTGACAAAGACAGTAGAAAAATCGCCTGCTGAGGTTTTCAAAAATTTCGGATAAGCGTACCTTTTGTGATTTATTCCAAAACTTCAATAAGTTGATGTGGTTTCATGGAAAAAAGAAGAATTCCTCAGCTCGAAAACTTCTCCAATTCAGTAGTCTGCCCACAATCCAATGATGTATTCTCACTCCAATTCAGTAGTCTGCCCACAATCCAATGATGTATTCTTTCTCAACTTCTTGGAATTCAAACAAAAAAAATAATCAGGACAATGCCGGTTTTGTCAATGCAATCGCGTCGTCAAGGAGAATTATTGGTAAGCATTCAACAAACCAATGTCATTAAGTTTTCCTAGAAACATTCTTAAAAAGTGACTTTCGTCTGCGAGAATACGCTGTAACGATAGCTGGGCCACTTCCTTTACCGCTGCCTTTTGGAAAATGCTAATACATCATTGGTCTGCTGCAGACCGGATCTGAAAAGGTTCCTGAAAGCAAAGAAGGGATTTGTTGTACCAATCTCACACACAAATTCTTGAATAATCTGCAAAATCTTTATGGGTACCGAACCAAGTAACTACGTGTGAGCTGGTGATTTTATGAAAATATACTGACTGCTATTTTGAAGCATCACCGTCGTATACTTTCTAGTAAGAAGAGGTTTTTTTCAATAATCTATATATACATCCTTTGTTGTTGGGTGTTATTTGCGAGATTTACGTGTAATTTTGAAGGATGGGTGTAGTTTATGTTAAAGGCGGCGTCCAGGCAGATCCGAGCTCGACGACCACTCCCACTTCCCTCGGACGGCCAACCCCTTATGAGCGAAATCTCCTCAGCCTTGACGTGTTTTCACATGACCAACACAGTCGAACTTACCGTTTACCTGTTAACACTTGCTTTCGACAAGGATAACATCAGAAGCACTCGTCCGGGTTTTCCCAAGATAGCCCCAAAAGGTGGTTTTCTGAGAAATTCATTTTTGAATTCCATATTCGGAATCAGCGCCATGGAGAGATCTGGATAACATAAAAGCATAGAAGTCGAGAATCTGCTTGGACGCTGCCTTTAACTAACTTAAATTGTGCTCAAGTTGTGTTTGTAAAAACACGTTTTTGGCATATTGACCCTACAGTAAGACTAAAAACAAGGAAAAATGGTAATATTGAAAGATTATGAGCCCTTTGATATCTTTGCCTTCATGATACAAATTGATGGCGTATGAAGTACTGAAACATGATTAAGAGGTCTTGCAGCCTATTGCTGATTCAGAAAGATCCAAAGCTTTCTGCATGAAAGGACAAGTTTGATAAAACATAGTTTCAAGAAATGATGAACTTTCTTACTTATGGGTTCTTGCCACAAAAGAGTTTAAAATTATTTTGGCTATTACAACTTGAAAGAAAATTCAAGAAAGTTTTGCATCGCTCCACCAGTCTCACACTCTCATCGGAATTCTTGAAAATCACAAGATTTCAGAGGATATCGAAAACTCAATATTGATTAACTTGCAACCAACTTCTTTTACCAAATGTGACATGATTCTTGGAAAAGGCACGAGTAGAACCTTGCTATATAAAATTGTCCCGATTTCATCATCGTCTATGATTTCTACACTACCATTCTATGTTCCAACTTTGTATTTTTTTACAATAAAAATGCGTTGATAAAATTTGGGGAGCACCCACATTTCGAGTAGTACATGGCAGGAAGCTACATTAGAGAAGATGAGCATAGGATTTGGAAGTAGGTGGGTGTGAAATGAAATAGTTTATTTCCATGATGGAGTCAAAAGCGATGCTCATGTTATGAGTTGCTTACAAAGCACATGTTGGAGCGCACAAAGGACTTCGCAGAATATTGAAAACTTTTTGAAGTGTAATTTGAAGAATTCTTGAAGGTTCAAGTCACTCGCGACTATCAAAACACAGTACAAATAAGGATCAAAATGCTCAAGATTATTTCTAAGCATGCGCTATAAACTCGCACTCAATAGTTGATAGTCTTTACCACAATCCCTCAACCTCTACGACTTCCCGTCACTCCCTCCCCCCCCCCCCCTTTCTACACTCGTGGTGCCAAAACAAAAAACCATCCTGTTTGTGACTCATTTTGCACTTTCACGCGTAGGACCTGCAAAAACTTCCCGCTTTCACTGGTACGTAGCACAAGACAGTGAGAGTTTTGCACCACGTCTCTGACGTCTGTCGATTGCACAACGTTGAATAACAAAGGCGATATTGAATGTTTTACACTATATAAGACTTCGTGAATGTCCTTTTCAGCACAGCCTTGAAAAATGCATTTATTTATGCTTTTCATAACATCCTTTTGGTGAATTATGACAATTTTTTGCTCCTTTGTTAATTTAATCCGAGTCTTTCTCACTTACATGTTTTGCAATTACGTTCATGACATTTTCTTTAAATTTGATGCATTCATCCTCTGATATTATACAGAATAGAATGTAAGCTACGATTATGTACAAACTGACTGAGATTTTGTGACTAGAAAGAAAGGCATTTTTTCGCAGTTTGTAAAATTAAACTTTACTGGATTGAAATCATAAAAGAAGCCATCAAAGCGAAATAAAGGCTCAAATAGAAGCTAAAATAAATTTTTGAAGTCTTCTTAATAGATGTTTCGTCTTGACGTGCTCATTTTGAATTGCGAATGGACATTTTTGAGCCTTTACAAATCTCGAATCATTCAGCCCTAGAAAGTGCATAGATCTTCCTTCAGTTTATTACCAAAAATTAAACACCTTGTGTAATTCTTTTCTGTCATATTCTGAACTACAAAACACCAAAGAAAGTGTACTACATTCAAGAGAAAGTTTATGGAGTTAGCAAGACTTAGTCGCCCTGATCATTTACACTCTCGTTCACTACTGATTTATTATTATTTGCCTTTTTCAGATTCGTTGAATAATCATGTCGCGTTCCGACACCGAAGAGTATAACCTCCTGTAAGTAAACGTTGCAATAACTTTCGCTCAAAGAATTTTACATCTTAAACCACAGGACTCAGAAGGGGAGTTCCCCTAACTACGCGAAACAAAAGAGGCCTTATAAACATATCCGCAATGAACTTTATATCACTAAGACGTTGTATGACCCAATGGATACGATCAGCAAGGTAGCCTCTAGTTGAAATTATATAATTCATTATTTTTGCATTTCCAGAATCGCCGAAGGAAAATCTTGGCAGATAGGTCGGACGGGTTTTGCTTAAATGTCCCATATTCTATGAATAAAAAGGAGAGATGGGAGAAAGTAAGCGCTCTGCATTGATGACACAACTTTATTTGAAAATTATAGATTGATGGTACCACCGTTCTTAAAAATCGACAACAGCCCGCAGCGGATGCTCTCGAAACCCTCGTAGTGAATAGAGTGGATGTGCCCTTTTCTGGTAATTCTTTTCTGGATTTCTAAATTAGATGCTTTTTCTTGCATACTCCTACAGACGACGGTCACGGTAATACGGTCAAAAGCATCAAACTGATCCAGAATGATGGCATATCTACATTGGCCAGTGGAGGGAGAAGGAAGACGGTACGTTCGATATTATTTCAAAGTTGTCAGTAAATAGATCGCTACCTGAAGAGCCATCATTGAACGTATCCATCTTTTTTTGGACTTGCAGCTCAGCCAATTCAATAATCAAATCAGGGATCTAAGGCATATGGACAAAAAAGAAGTGGATCCAGCAAAACTCCTGTTCAATTTTTGTACCGCTAATCAATATCATGCACAGCAAACGAAAAGAAAGTCGAAACAAAGTTGGTCAAGTTTTGGAACTTTTACTAGCATACTTTGCAAATATTTAGAAAAGCGGCGGAGAGCTTTCCAAAAGAGTTCTTGGAGCGATTACGGTGTTTACGAGGAGCTAGAAAGTCTTGGTAAGATTTACATAGCTTTGTTCTATCTTTCTATGTCTCGAATATCATCCTTTTTCTCCAATGAAGAACTAAACACATGTATCAATACTTAGATGTTGGTACCGCAATCCCAATAGGTCAGATGAGCATGCAATTTTCTGAACAAAAAAATCAATAACTCGCTTCGTTCCAATTGCACTCTATTTCAACGAGATTGGCGGCTGGAAGGGCTCCGCTCAGGCCCGCGACGCAGTCTGCGCTTCTCTTGGGAAAGTGTTTTCCTACCATTCTCTAGTCTCAATCAGGTCATAAAGCCCACTTCAGCCGCCAATCCAGTCGAATTAAAGGACACATGTGTCTCCTTATGAAAGTCCAATCTAAGTCAGTCTTCAGCCTTTTCTGCCGAGTGAACTTCTCAAGTAGGGAAAAGAACCATTAGTAGTGTTTGCTGGAGACATCATTTGCTAATTTTTTTGTTGATTATCACTTCAGGTCGTTGATATTCATATTACTAAAACTGTGAAAGTTGTGCGAAAAATCGCTATCAATTTGTTCAGTCTCTGCGATGAAGAATCTGGTCAGATGTAATAAAAGAATGTTTAGGGAAAAATAAGTGACTAAACACTTTCTTATCGAAAATTTCTGAAAAATTTGGTCAAAGCTCTTTCACTAGCGATTCTTGTTTTGTTTCTGCCACTTCTCTGGTTCTACACTTTTTCACGTTCGTAGTGTTATTATGCATCATAGTGGCGCTTAAATAACCTTTTTTGTATATTACGCTTTTCATATCATAAAGATTATGATGTAAATTACTAATCCACCCATTGCCTAATTTCGTTATCGCTTGTAGGGGTTACGGTAGGTTTACGGCATGGGGGGTAAATTCTCAAATTGTTTTGAATCATGCTGAAATTTGGTCTAGGGGTTATTCGACATGTTGATTACAAAAATGATGCCCATTTCGCATGAAAAGGCTCTTTCATAAGGTTAAAGTATGGTTTTCATTCAAAAGCCATTCATTATCTTAGCAATAAGAAAAGTGTGATGTTCTTGTTTGGCATGTCCCACCATCTCCCTCTGAAAAGCCTTGGCAAAATCTGAGGCTTCACAGCTTGGTTCTTAACGATTGTCCCTCAAAAATTTGTTCCGACTTGCTCAATTTCTCAAGGGCTCCAGATCTCAATTTGTCTCCAAATTCATTTTTTTCGTTGCTAATTTTGTTAAGTCGGTCTCTAGCAGCATGCTAACTCAATTCCGTTTGATGTGTTTGGTTCAGGTTGTGCTCTGCTTCATCTGCTCAAAACCGTAAGACCTCGATCTTTTTTAATTTTTGGATTTATCTGTAATGAAAAATCAAACGTGCGCAGTCTTGTAGCTTGCAATCTGTATTATGCTTTAAATGAGAGTACCACTTCCAACGAGAGAGAAGTTGAATTGCAAAACTTGTTTGCCACCTTACATCATTCATGTGCTTTATCACTGCGCCAATTCAGACTGTGAAGTATATGCAAGTGAAGAAGAGCATTCTGTTAACGAACGTGATTCCCTTTCCTTCGATAACAAATATAGTGAATCTTCACTTGGGAGTTTTAGGTGAGTTCGGTATCGGTTCTTTTTGTTTGTAGCATGTAGCGAAGAGGACACTTACTCCAAACATCAAGTAAGCGATACAGAAGACGATAAGAGTGCGCTTTGTTAGAGGACTCGAAGTGTGGTTATTATGGTGCTTTGTTCTGGGCTTTGATACCTTGCCTGCGCGGTAAATTTTGACAGAGCTCGACACGAGCTAAAATTATCGAGCTTTGTGACAAAGTCCCCTTTCTCCCCTTTTGATGCTATCAAGAGTTCACGAGGTCCAATCTGACGTTTCAAAGCCTTCTCATTACTTTTACTTCCTTTCAATGTCTTTGTTACCGCTCAACCATGAAACGGTGAAAGAGAGAGAAATCACTTTTACGCCATTCATTACATAGAAATAATCTACGCTGCATGCGCCAAGCCCCAAACTTACTTTCAAATGCTGGAGAGAAGCTTCAGCAGTCCATATCCCAGTTTAATTTTGAGGAAGAAGATCTTGCAAGCAAAATCAATTTTATTGACAGGTGCCAAAAACCATCGACCAAAAAAAGATAAGCAAAACTAGTTAACGGTTGTGAAATAGATCAGATGTACCAAACAATTGCTCCTCTATTGTTTTAGTGATCTTGGTCTTGACGAATATTTAACATTAGCAAAGCAAGAAGCAGTTCAACCTAATGAAATCTGCGCACAATCCCTCTGCAAAGCAAAAGACACGAGCGTTCCTTCACAAAAGGTTTGTAAATTTTTTTCGCAAGCGAAGCAACAACGTGAAGACTTTGCTTTCAACTTACAGGCGTCTACTACATTAGATTCTAAAGACAATCCCGCTGGAACCATTTTTGAAGTAATTGAGAATCCACTGAAACACTTTAAACCTTTCAGCATAGAAGAAAATGTAAGTTTCATAACTTTAGAGTGTTTCACTAAAACTGAGTAATCCAGATTTTGCCGTTCATACGAAAGGAGCTTCTCAAGAAATGGTTGGACCCCAAAAGGCTTTTTGTTTGTAGCCTTGAACTCTCACATCCAAAGTTTGTGATATTTTTCGAGGAAGATAGCAGCCAGGATTTACTAAGGTAAGGTTTTATTCACTCAACTAATAAATAGGAAGATTTATGAGGATTTTTTGCACATTTGATTTAGGGTAAGAGTTAGCACAGACACACCGTATACACCAGCAGCAAGCAGAAGCCGTCTAATAGACATTGTGAAAACAAAAAGGAGGAGGAACCTTTGTTCACTTTTTAAGGACTTGTACGATTTTATCGCTGAGACAAAGCTGGAGTAAATATCAATTCAAGCTAGCCATGCATGTCTAGGCATTCTTGTTTTTAGGTGGAAAGTTGAGATTTACAATAATTATGATTGGAATTGTCGGCTTATCACATATCCGGAAGGCTATCGATGCCGCGTTAACAGCAAAACGATAGCGCCCATTGTAAGATATTTTCTGTTTTTTAATGCATATGGAATGAACTTGGGAAATTTTTATATCAACATATCTAGGCTGCGAGCAGTTTTGAGTTTGAGCAAATCAACCTACTTAAGAAGTTCTATGATCAAATAAACACAAAATCGGATCATTCAATTACAGATTGTAACTCGGTAAATCTGAGGTTCATTTTCGTGTACCAATTCAAAGTAGTTCTTGTTCAGGTTACCGTTCTGAGATGCTGCTGCTACCGAAGGGAAGGTAAAAGTGATCTCTTTTATCTCTCGAAAAGAATGATGTGCCGCCAATGTGTGTCTACTTCGATCATTAATCAGCTCAATAGGAAAAAGTTTCCCGTTGAAATTCCGGTATATACAACCAGTCGAATTACATCATATAATTTTGAGTTTTCAGAAATTTGCTCCTTCTTCTCCTTGTCAACTGGAAGTTCTATATGCGATTTTGCCTATACCCACGGTCGCTTCACTGCTGAAAGTAAGTTCAAACGCATGTGCTTTTCAGAAAATATGTTTTTACCTATTTTGCATTGACAAGGTTGTAATTGATGAGGGATCATGTTCAAGATTTCCGCTTCCGGTGTCGTCCTTCAACCCCCCTCTCCGTTTTTTTCTATTGTACCGTATATCTACTTCTTCTGCAACGAATCAAGGTTTGAAAAGCTGGGTCATTTTGCACAATCAGCAACTTCGGCGAGAGTCTTTAAGCTGCAATCCATAACGATTTTTTATGTACCGTCCATTCGTTGACTGTACGGACTGAACATAACGGCGGAGCACGCGCCGCGAGGTAAAACGCTTGCTCCGATACAAACTCGCCATTGTTAAAATCGTGCCCTCGCAACATTTTAACCGCGCCGCGCGTGGTCCGTAGCGTTTGAACAGTCCGTACGGCCAACGAATCGACGATACTTCATTTCCAATGGGCTGCGATCAACACTATTCTGCATTCTTCAAGCTTTTATAAGTGGTCTTTAAGTTGGTGGGAGCATACTAATAGGCGGAGCCAGTTCATTTTTCTTCTGGAAAGCGTTTTGGAGTTTTCCTCCGCATTTGGACGATTGCTGCAACGCTAGTTCATGTCTTTTTCTATCTATATCACTGACATGGTTATCTTTCACTGTCCAAACTCATTAAAGCTTGTTTGAGTTGTAACATTTTTAGGTGGTCTGGAAATTACGATTCCCAGATTAGAGAACTTGCGATGGGTCAAAAACTTGCGCTTTCTTGGCAATCTGCTTCATGAGTTGAATTGAGGAGCCATTACTAACACGCTTGCCATTAATGTAGTGTCGATGACTGCTCCGTATCACCTCAACACAGTCCAAAATGGACAAATTCTTTAGACTATTGAATCAACAGTTCCGGTACATAAAGCTTACATGACAAACCCCGCACAGTGGCTGGCTTTCCTTTCTGAACACCCAGGTAAACTTATCTGATGGTACGGTTTGAACCAAATGTTACAGAAAGGAAAGCTTCAAAAAGATCCTTGTCCACGCAACGTCAGCGCATCCTACAGCTCCAAAGCGTCCCGTAATCCATAACATGTACAAAACCGCTGCTGTAGTCTGTAGGGGCGAGAAACGATTAGAGTCACTACCACTAGCACGCACAATGGCTCGCAGCAATGAATACGCAGTCATGGAAAGACCATCTAGATGCCTAAGCGAATCTATGCAAAGCAACAATAACAAAATTTCTCTTTGCATACCTTTTGTATCCAATAGAATTAGTGAGGCCATTAAACGATGCATAGCACGAGCGCAGTTACGGAACAAAGTAATGCCGGTCAACATTCCTAGCAATACTGTCAGAAAACGGTTGATTAGAAATAGACTGTATGATACAGATTATATCTGAAAGCTGCATCGTTTGCCCATACGGGAACTTAGGTGACTGTGCAAAGGAGGGTATTGTTTACCAACTAGAATGCCTAGTCTCTCCTATACAAGTTGTGGAACAACTTGTATAGGAGAGACCGGAAGGATGCTAAGTTTTAGAATGAAGGAGCATCGGGCCAGCAAAAAGCGGGTAATGACATCACCATTGGGAAGGCTTAGAGTCGAGACACATAAAGGTGTCGATTTTGATGTAAAATGCACGATATTAGCGTATGAGACCGAAACTTCGGCAAGAAAGACATTAAAGGCAGCATGCATATCCCCCGGAAATCCGAGGATGAATAAAAAAAATTGAATGTTTGACAATGACCAGTGACCCTTCTGCCCTTCACATTATTATGTCATCTACAATCGCAGACTGTATATATAGCTTTGACTCACTGAGCATCCCTCAGTGATGTCTGTCACAGTCGTGCGGACTACTAACTCCACGGTGGACTGAAGGTTGGTGACTCTTACTTCAGATTATTTTCTAGTACGATGTACTTAGACAAGGTCTAAACGCCGCAAGTCAGAGAAGGCGTTTGATCGTATAGACTGACGAATACAAAAGTGCAACCCCTTTCAGGCCTCCGAAGAAGACAATACTTGTCGAAACGTTAGGCAGTAAATGTCCACCATAAAAACCTCTCTGGCACAAAATCAAAATCACAATGTCCAAATTTGCTTTTTAATGACGATACTTTACCCATCATATTGTCTTTTCAATAAAAGACTTACTTCACGGCAGAAATAGTCTCATTTTCAGGAATCGTTAGCCTTTCAAGCTAGACCTCGATTTGAGATGCGATTTATTATTTGCCCTAATTGTATAAAGCCACATGAGTTTTGCCCAATGCCTCTTGCTACTACCGAAAGCTGTGGTATGATTTATATTACCTCATTTTGCTCATGGGTAATCAGTAAGTGTTTTTTCAGTGTTCAATAGTTGCTCATGCTCAAAGTGTCACTATGCTTTTTGCTATCTTTGCGAATGGGAGCCACACTGGCCCATGAGCTGCGAGCAATTTGAGCGATGGTCTTCAAAATGGGACACTCAGCGTGAGTAAAATTTCCTACGCTGGAATGTGAGGTATTTGACAACATAAAAATTGAGATGTTTACGAGGATTACCATATAGATGGTGAACAAGTGCGACTATGCTGTGTTTGCGAAGAGATCTACACTGTAGGAATTACACATCGCTTGCATAAACTTGCTGTCACCCTTGACATTCGTAATTTAGGTGCCAAAAAGGGCGATAGGTAGAAGCTGTCCCAGGGACTGTTATAAACATCAGTGGAGGCCACCATTCGCGCAGTTGCATGACCACACCTCTGATACTGATTATAATTGGTCTTCTTTATCCATAAGATCGTATAAGCATCTAAATGCTCTGGGTATAAAAATAGAAAACTGCAAAATTTGTGTAGGTTTTCTCCTCTTCTATGTGGCTAAGATTAACAAAATTATGAGGTTTTTAAGGGTCATGAAATCTTGCCAGAGTCAATTGAGATTAAACCAGTTATGAATAGAAAGGTTGCCGAGGTGAGTGGGTTTTGTATTTTTATTTTTAGCCAAGAACACAACTATCTAGATATGCGCTTATGCGAGGAGGCAGAGATTTTTGCAAAACAGCGACTTCGAGAAATTTGTTACATTTTCCGTCACGAAAAACAAGGAGAAGTTCAAGGATCTGAGGAAAACGGTGCCTTTTTAGTTCAAAAATAGCTTAGTTCTAAAAACGACTTTTTAGGTACTTTATCTGATTGAATTTTGTACTGGATGGGTCTATGTAGCTAAACCCTCTAACTGGAGGCATTTAAATCTGGAAATATCAAACCTCAATAACAGTCTCCAGTTTATCGAACAGCAACTTCCTTTGCCAAGGTGATTATTGTGCACGTATGTCTCTATCAACGACCCAGAACCTTGGTTTTAGAGACGATTTTGTTAAGCGAATGGGTGAACTCGAAAAGGAGACTGAAAAACTTATCAAACTCGTTCGAAAAAGTTTGAACCAAAGACAGGTTTGAAATTATGCGCTTTTAAAGTTCAAAAGATGCCCAAATTGTACTGCAATTTTTCATATCTTATACTTAGTTATAAAAATTAGCAAGTAAACCTCATGCTCTTGTTCTTGACAAAAACGTAACTACTTTTAGGGACAATCTTGATGCTGTTTTCCAAGGACAAGTTGCTATGCAAGTCAAAATTCGAAGAACAAATCTACCTTTAGTGGTTCTTCAGTAAGCCGCGGAACTATTTTATAAATTACGGGTGATAGTAAAAGTGGAAATTTTGAGAAGCTTACTATGGTTTGCTAGCTGTAGTGAGTACACATTGCAGTTGAAAATACTGCAGCAAACAGATGTGATTAGTTACAGTGGTCGTTGGGTTTTTTACAGTCACTCCTATCAGGAACAATCTGCAAATTCTATTGTTGTTATGTCACTTCATCCTAGTATGTAGTGTATGTATGTATAGGCGCCGTAAAACCTGATTGCCCGCGCCGTGCCCTCAACACCAGCGTAAGCGAGCGATCGTCGCGAACGACTGTCGGCGTTCACTATATTCCAAGAAATCTTTCTTTAACTTTTATGTTGTTCTCGTCAATGCAAGGTATATCTTGACAAAAGCTCCCTTCAAAAGCTTAAAAATATGTGTGGGAAGGGTGCGCGCTCATTGTCGCTCGCAAAAGGTCTGTAGCGCTTCGGGACAAACGTTCCCAGCCGCGCCGCGCGTTGGTGTTCAAAGCGACGCGTGGGCAATTGGATTTTACGGGGCCTGTATGTATGTATGTATGCATATGTATGTATTTTCCCCTCAAGAGGAAGAACGAAATGGAGATAGGCAAATCGAGTTTTTTTATTGACAAAGTTTGTTTTACTGTACTCACCCTCTATTTCATTCCGTCAGAAAGGTGAAAATTCAGCAGCGTCTAACTTATACTTCTTAGGATATTTACATCTGTATTGTAATCATTATAAATTGTTTTGAATTGATTGTTCACTTGTGTGATTTGAAGGGCTTGCACGAATCCTGTGATTTTGAGTCAATTAGTATAATTAATGTGATAATGCAGTTAAGAAGTAATTAATCATTAGGCTTTACTTCCTGTCTAAATTAGTTCTAGAAAATCTTGTGAAATTGAGCTTATTTAGTTGCCACACGGGCTTCGTTAGTGCTACCTCAACTTGGGACGAGGTAGCACTAACCTAATAAACGCTTATTCAAAATCGAAACAATAGTTATTCGACGCAGATTTATGAGAGTGATCCAAGACTTGTCAATTCTCAAAGTGCTTCTCAAAATACTGTTAGGAATCAGCAAAATATTAGCGTTTTTCCACTCTTGTTACAGGACAACTTTCCATCAAACTCTTTTCTTTAGAAAAGACTTACATTATTGAAAATCTCTTTTCATACTCCATTCTATGATGATTGGAAAGGGTTTTTAATTTCTTTCATTTACAGAGCCTAAACATGAGCATTTCTATTCTCGTCATGATTGCGCAATGACGGCGTTTTTTAAAAACTACAGCTACTCTCTGAAAACTGTCTACATTACGCAAACTTTACCATTTTTCTCGCGATAATAACCAGACTGGTATACCTGCCGTTAACAAGGGTAATCATTTTAATCGTCCTATGGCCCTTTTTTTGAAGAAGTCGATTAAAGCTTTGCTCATTACTGTGAGCTTTAGGGTAGGCCTCCTGTCGAAATTTTTCGCAAAGCGTTTAGCTGTTCAGTACGCAACAAAGATCTTGCCATTTCAGAATGTGCTTGAGTCAAAGTTTTTTGAAGAAGGCAACGATGTAAGTTTTCTAAAAAAATACCCTCGATTTTTGCTTGCTGGAATCGCTAAAACGTCTATAAAATCTGAATTCATTTTTGGTTCTTGGTCTTATGACCTACGCCTTTGTCTAAGATTAGGTTGATAATGATCGGATGTCTCTAGAAATAGAGATAAATTTCGTATATTTAGTTTGACTTATTGATTCTTCATATTGATTTTCTGAAATGTACTATAAACAGCACTCTGATATATACGTAACAAAAAGCATGTTGTGTAAATTAATTAGTTTGCTTAAGCTTTTTAAAAATATTCTCTTTCATTTTTGAAGCAATTGTGCAACAATCTTATACAATTGCAGATTATGAATTTATTGATGTAGCAATAACTGCAACCTTTTAAAGCTATCGCAAACACTCCCTTTGAATTTATGTTCCAGCAGAAAAACTGCAGAAATAGTATGATGTTATTGTACTTCATATTCATAAAATGCTCAACTTAGTATCTTTCACAGTACATCACGTGGTTAATAAAAAGATCAAACTGAGGAAATGGGGGCAAACGTTACTTACTTAGACGTGGTTCTTGATCGAAAATTGTTTCTTTTCTCTCATGTGTTCTGGCTATGCCAGAATGAACCAGTGATAGTACAGATCACTTGAAATTACCAAGAAATTTGATGCTTCGGTTTAGTCTTTTCACCCACGATCTTCTTCCCAGGAATGATGCTTTGATGAGTCATCTTGTATTAGGTTGTCTGGAAATTAATGCAGGTTTTGAATTCCAACCGCCATAAGTCATACACTTCCCATTTCTAAATAGATTGCAATATACCATTCGATAGAGCAAAGCAATCCCTACAAGGTGGCAATCTTGCTTTAGCAACAGCTCTGATCCACCACGAATTTCGAACCAAAAACTAAAAAGATCCAAATGCTCGAAAAATTGAGAAAAATCGTAACTCACTTCATAAAAATCCTACAAAAATTTTAACTCGCTCACCTAAATACAATCCACATAAGGCATCTATATACGCTGTTGCGTATTTTTTCCCTGTTGAAAATAAGAAAACGGAAATTTTCGCGCATTTGCCAAAGTGATGCTGTGCCGCTCTCACATAAGCAGTTGTATACTACAAACCTGTAGAAGTACAGACGTAAATTTGCAGCTCTCTACAAACTTTAGTTCTCGAGAAATATGAATTAGCATGGACCACATGACTAGGGAAAACTGTATTCGATATTTCTCAAGAACTAAAGCTTGTAGAGAGCTGGAAATTTACGTTTGTACTTCTACAGGTTTGTAGTATACAACTGCTCATGTGAGAACGGCACAACACCACTTTGACAAATGCGCGAAAATTTCCGTTTTCTTGATTCTCAACAGGGAAAAAATACGGCAACAGCGTATATAGATGCCTTATGTGGATTGCATTTACGTGAGCGAGTTAGAATTTTTGTAGGATTTTTATGAAGTGAGTTACGATTTTTCTCAATTTTTCGGGCAGTTGGATCTTTTTAGTCTTTGGCTCGAAACTCGTGGTGGATCAGAGCTTTGCTGAACTAAGATAGCCATCTTGTAGAGCTTGCTTTGCTCTATCGAATGGTATATTGCAATCTATTTAGAAATGAGAAGTGTATGACTTATGGCGGTTGGAACTTCAAAACCTGCATTAATTTCCGGACAACCTAATGCTTTAGGAGTGAAAATCGCAGGAACCTGTAGCGAAACGTCGCACAAGACAACGAGATCCTTGCTCTGTGTCTCTGACGCTATTACATAATGTTGCACAACGAATGCGCTTTTTAGTATTCCAATATATAATAAACGCGTTGTTGTTTCTTCTTCAGAAGCGCAAAGAAATGCTGCAATCTTTACTTTCCTCATCGCCAATTTACGCAAATTATGCAGTTTCTCGACTATCCTTCTTCTATTTCAAAATTAGCATATCCTTCTTTACTCATATTTTTTTCTTGATTCCCAATTTTAGGCACAGCTTTTATGTCCTACTCCGACGCTGAAGAGTATAAATTTCTGTGAGTAATTACACTCTTTCAGAGTAGCACTCTTCTATAGCCATGTTCATTTCAGTAATAGGTCTCAAAAAGGGCACTCTCTGAATTATGCAAAACAGAAACCGAGCAAGAAGCATGCGCGAAACGATTTTTATATCACTAAGACATTATATGATCCAATGAATACTGTCAGCAAGGTAGTCTTTGAATCAACATTTAGTTTGTCACTACTCATGTTTTTCCAGAAACACCGAACGAAAATACTTGCAGACAAGTTGGATGGGTTTTCTTTCAACGTTCCATACTCCATGAATAAGAAAGAAAGTGGGAGAAGGTAAGCGCTTTCTTCAAAGAACCCAGTTTTTCAAATTCTATAATTTCACAGATAGACCGTATCGCTCTTCTTAAAATTACAGCCGCCAGATGATGCTTTAGAGACCATCGTAGTAAACAGGGTGGATGTTCCATCTTTTGGTAATCTCTATCTGACTCTGAATTAGAGTTCGACTCTTCTCGATCTTTTTACAGATGACAGTCACGGCAATACAGTCAAAAGCATCAACTTAATTCAGAATGATGTATTGCCACATTGGGCTGTGCGGGGAGACCACATACGGTATGTGTTCAGTCACTTCGCAAGAGTAATAAACAGAAGGATATATCCGTCTCAATACCGTCATTTGCATTTACAGCTCAGCCATTTTATCGGTCGATTAGGGATTTGTATAGACAAGAAAGAAGCGGGCCCGGCAAGATTGCTCTTCAACTTTTTCAGTATTCGTCAATGGCCTGCCAAACAAAGGAAAGAAAATCCAGACAAAGTTAGTTCAACTACTTACTAAGTAGACTCATTGGCTGACTTCACATTGTGCAAATGCACAGCTTCCCGTTTTTCGGATGATTAAAAGTACAGCATTACTTGACTTGGACTGTTATTCTTTGCTGATAACCTTTACCTTTTGAGCTACTCACTATGGTTTAACTTCGCATTGTTGACTGAATCTGTTCTATAATTATAAGGTGCGGAAAAAGTACTGTCCCTCAGTTTGCCTCCTAAAATATTTTACAGATAATAGAAATTCACATTTTTCCACTTTCAATATGTAGACAAGACCTTGACGATTAGAACAAAATAAGCTTGATATGGAGCAATCTCCATCTGTCCATTTGAAAGAGTGATAACAGCGAGAAGGATCATCAACAATGCGCCGCAGCGTTTGAGCGCGATTTTGGACCGTAACTGTACCATCAAGATTGATAACAGTTTCAAATTATGAAAATATGTAGAGCAATCTCCTCTCCAAAATTCTGTACATATTATGGATCGGTGACTTGGGGTTTTGGCTAAACAAGGTAAATTATATTCCAGGCGAATTTTAAGAATTTCCAAAGTAGGCTAATCAGATCTGCTCTTGCTCAGGGAATTGAATCCAAACTATGGTTCATTCTGAGTCATAAACGATTGTACTTAGTTTCCGTGTCACGTTTTCTGATCACATCTTATTGCGCCGCAGACGCTATTTCGATGGAAATTTCCCAACTTTTCTTTAACTGCAACTGTGGTCTAGCTACTTGCAGCATTTTTCAAAGACACTATAGCATTCCTTGGACAATAGAAAATTTTTCAAATCCGTGCTGGAAACAAAGGAATTTTCCAAAAAGCTTCGCCCTTCCTTTATACTTGTAAAAGGGAGTTGCAAGATTTGATAAGGAATGCGCTGCGAAAACAACGCCGCCAAATGAGAGCGCAGAATTTTTGAGCCAGTTTCTGTAAAATGCTAGAATACGTTCACATCAATTCATGTCAAATTTACTAGAAATTAAGGACGATGTTTAAACGTTCAAGATAAATCGCCTGTTGTACTTCTCACGATAAAAGGATGGTCACCGGTCATGGCCATCAATACCATACTTCCCTTCATAGATAGAGACAGGCAAAAACTCGTAGTTTTGCAATTACCCACTGGGGATGAAGAAAAGTGCTGTTGTCAAAAGCTTTCGTGAAGCAGGTATCACACTATATTCATAAGTCTTCTATTCCTAAATAAATATGCTCGAAATATCAGATTTTGTGAATTGTGCAGCTCTTCACGAGTGAATGTAAAGCAACTCAACGTTTTGTGAAATTTAGAGAAACGAAGAGCCTACCAAAATGTCTTCGATAAAGACTACGAGGACTGCGACACTTCAGAAACGCTTGGTAAGTTCAAGCAAATGATTTTAAATTTTTGCTCAAATGTTGACCCTATTCTTTCTTTGGGCTGCGTAGAAATATTATTGGCAGATCACAGTATGAATGATGGCATCGTTGAAAAGGGTTTCAAGAAGAGTTAAAGGTTTTTTTCTACTGACGAAATGATGTGAAGAGCAAACTCGGATTTTTTTGAGCGAATTTTCAATTCAACAAAAAACTTGCTGAAATCGAATATATTAGGTTGTCTAAAAGTAAACTCCTTTTTCATACAGTTCAAGCTGCTTTTGTTTTCCCAGTAAACTTAGGGTATTATTCGATAGAGTAGATCAGCTCTACAAAATATCCACCAAGGTCCGCCTAAGTCGAATTTTATGGAAAGTTTGAAGTCAAAATCGAAAAAAATCTTGTCCCCGAAAATTGGATTTCTGCAACAAAGACTCCCACAAACCTTCAATTTGGTCATTATACAGTGGGCATATTGTAGCACTACATGCCTTTACCGAATTTTTTCCAAGCATAGTGTCGCGGCTCAGCGATGCGAGTTACTCTGAACAGCGAGCCGGGAGCGCTGATTGCCGCACTGCCAGTCGCGCTGCTATTTTCGCGGCTGGACCTCATGCGCTGGCGCGCTGCCACGGAGAGGGCTATATATAGCCGCGCCCAGAGCGGCTATATTCTTCCCCTCGGCTCATTGTCTTCTTTCGAGCTTCGTTTATTGACTGAATTCTCATTATTTTTGGCAGAGTCTGGCAGCTCCCGCATGAATGTTTATGTGAGCGGTTGAGCAGTAGTCGATTTGGATCAAGGGTTCGCTTGTGGTTTTGAGGATTTTAGCAAGTATCATCCGCGGGAGTGAAGAGGTATGTACCGTTCCGTGGGGACCAGGCATCGTGCGGCGGATGAGAGGTACCCTGAGTACGTTTGCTGGGAAAAGTGGAATTCTCTGGGCCATCAGTGGCGCGGGGTATCGCGGCTCGCCCCGCGTTGCAAGGATTTAGTATTTTCTTGTAGTTTTAGTAGTATGTTTAGTTTAGTAGTTTTCGTGTTATTTAAGATAAACTTATGTGATGTATTATTTGTGTTAGATCTCTTGCGTTCTAGTCGCGCCTGTATTGATTATGCGGGTAGGCGTAGTCGCGACACGGTCGCGCAAGCAAGAGCTCAGCTTGTTCGAGCGTTTGCAACATCTTAGGAACACGGGATCGGGTCGTATGTGGCGAGCGATGAGAGGTGCTGAGCCCCTAGGAGCCGCAACACATAGAAAGCGAGAAACAAAAATTGTCCAAAGATAACAAACTCCGCCCCAGCCCCTCCCACATAAGTCATTGTTTACACGAGCCTTACTAAGTATGATTTCAAGACTTTACCCCTGTATGTGCTCTTATAATTGAGAAATTCCGAATTTTATCTGAAAAGGGCAAAAATGTTACTTTTGGCCATTGAAAAAAATTTTTTTGCCCCCCCCCCCCCTCCCGGTCCGAAATCTTGGGACCGCCACTAATATCTACTATATGAAGACCAGATTGGAAGTTTCTTGGAGGAGATCCGATTCTTGGGGTAGCTGAAAAATTTCGATTTTTGGCCCCAAATTTTACCTGGATTACGAGTTAAGTGGATTTTTGGTGGTCTTTTTGTAGAGCTTTATCCGCTCTATCGAGTGGTACCCTAAATCTGTCATAAAAAGAAAAACAACTCAACCTGTTTGAAAATGGAGTTCACTTTTGGGACAACCTAATAAAATGTGCTGATTGTATGCGCTCAAACTATTTTGATATTTGCGACCATTCACATGCTACACATTAATAAACAAGGCGACTAGACTGCTCAAAAAAGAAATTTGACAAATTTCAGAATATTCTCACAGTTGTAATTATGGAGCTTTGCTATGCGCAGATCACAATCTTCATTGTAGCTCGCCATATATAGCCAAATTTTGTATATATTTGATCACGAAATCACTCATCTGTGCACAGACTCAGGCTAGAATCTTAGTCAAAAATGTGAATTGTTAGATTAGCCTCATATGACTGCTATTCGTCAGGACTGGTCATTTATCAATGACTAGAAGTTTTAAATCTTTGAAGTAAAAGTAAAGGTTTGAAGGGGCCTTTTGCCTGCTGAATGAAATTATCCTTTAGGCAACCTCATAATTTTCTGTCGTGAGTTCTCAAGGTACCTTTGACGAGTTATACATCAAATAAAATGCCAAAAAACTAGATCTGTTGTTTTGTATTGCTTACCCAAAATCATAACTCCTCAGAGGAGTGCTTATCTGATACAAACTGTGCACATTTGGAAGGTTGAATATGGATCAGGATTATGACTGCTTGCTTAGCATCAATATATTGGCGACCTAACTCGAAATGGTCAATTTGGGATAATTTTATTCTCCCGCTCCTACCTCAAAAGCTGAAACTTGTTAAAGGCCGTCAAAATGTTATTCTCGTGCTTTTATCTCAAGAGTTCACACTCATCGGAGGGCAGCAGAAACATTATTACAAAGAAAATGTTTTTTTCATCGAACAAATCAAGTATGTGCAATGTCGAGAGAGGAAGAAGTCATAATTTTTATAGTGGTGTAAATGAACTTTTGCTCCAACCTAAATAAGAAAATTACTGCATGTGTATTTGCTTTGAAGCTGTGCATGATGCGAAGGTCGGAGACTGCGGGCCGTTGCTCACATAGGATGCCACAAGGCTCCAAACCAGTTGAAGAACTTCCATACTTTTTGAAATTGCCCCAAATGATCACAGTTATCTAATAGCAGAACAGCGGAAAGGAGAAAGGAAACTGAGAAAGCTCAATACGTGAGCAACGAGCGCTGCTCGCTGACATTCGCGATCACGCATGGCCCTACGCAAATATTTTCAAATACTTGGCGTTTCTGTCACGCCTTTATTATGTTTAGTTTGGATACACTTGTCCTTACACCAGTACGTCGTTCTAACTGCTTCCTCATTATTACGATTCAGAGTGCGAACCATATGCGAGTGAAGAAGAGTCTGCTGTCAGTGAACGAGATTCCTCTTCCTGCGTCAAAGACTCCATCAAGTTTAGTAAGTCTTCACTTGGAAGTTTCAGGCAAGTTTACAACAGAAGTATATCGCAACAACATTTGACAAAAAGTATACAAAGCATACATGAGCGTTTGCTTCATACTGTAGAAGAAAGAAGGTGCACGTGAAAGCAAACTGAGCATTTTTGGGGAGCTCAAGCTCCCAATGGGGGAACGGAACTTGGGAACCCGAGCCTAATTAGCCCGACTGCCTGCAGGATATAGTCATTCATGCTCGCTATCTCCGATTGCTCCCTAGGACAAAGCGACAATCCAAGCCAGCCCCCACGAGCGCCTGTTAAAACCTGGCCAAGGAATGCTGAAAATCCTATTTGAACTTCAAATCACTGAAACTGGCTCTTAGCCAATAACCTTCAAAATGATCGTACGAAGGTGAAATTAGGTTCAAACAAAAGAAGAAAAGCGTGTCGTCATTATAACGTATTTATTGATTGGAACTAATAGAAAACAACACTCTTTTTTCGTTCAAAAGTTTATCTAATTGAATTCAGAGAAAATACTGAGAGATTACTCAAGAAACTTTGAAGCCTTTCAAAATAATTTTGAGTGCTAAATCCGGGCAAAAGACTAGAAAATTATTTGAGAAAGGACATTTCAAGAACTCCTCAAAATTATTAGTTATTTTAAGTATTGAAATTCGGGCAAGAAACTAGAGAATCAATCAAGAAATGACAGTTTAGAAACTTCTTAGATAATATTCATTCATGTGGTGAAATTCGGGTAAAAGACAAAGGAATGACATTCACTAATCATAACTATCAGTGCTTGAAAAGAAAGATATGAAAACAAAAATTGAAATTATCGATAGTAACTACTAGTTGGCAAACCCGGGTCCGCCCGGGCCTGCCAATAATATATTTGTAATCAGCATGCTCGATTACCCCCTGTGCCAACTCCCAGCCTTGTAGCTCAAATTTTGCAAAAAATCGATGAAATCGATATCGACCGATGACCAAAAGTAGCCTATGACACCCGCCCTGCTCCGAAGTGTACGTGTGCCAAGTTTGGTCCGGATCGGTTGAGAAATGGAATTTTCTAATCGGAACACACACACACACACACACACACACACACACACACACACACACACACACACACACACACACACACACACACACACACACACACACACACACACACACACACACACACACACACACACACACACACACACACACACACACACACACACACACACGTGGAGTGCCTGCAGGTTAGTCATGCTCGCTATTTCCGCTTACCCCCTAGGACATTGCGACAATCTATGCCCCGCCCCCCTGAGAACTGTTTTGAAACCTGGCCAGGGAATGCTGAAAAATCCCATTTGAATTTCAAATCACTGAAACTGGCTCTTAGCCAGAAACCTTCAAGATAATCGTACAAAGGTGAAATTAGGTTCAAACGAAAGAGAAAAACCGTGCCGTCATTACAACGTATCTACTGACTGACATTGATGAACCAACAATCTTTTTTTTGTTCAAAAATTCATTTGAGTGTCAACACACAAAACACTGGGGAAATTATTTGAGAAGTTGTCATCCTTCTCAAAAATAATTTATTTGGGTGCTATTTTCATAATGTAAAGGCAAAAGACTAGGGAATCCTCTGAGAAATGGCAGAAAAACTTCCTAAAGAATAGTTCATTTAAGTGGTGAAATTCGGGAGAAAGACTGGGATACCATTCAAGAAATGACAAAGTGCTGAA
Organism: Cylicocyclus nassatus; assembly: GCA_958299035.1. Classification (NCBI taxonomy): domain Eukaryota; kingdom Metazoa; phylum Nematoda; class Chromadorea; order Rhabditida; family Strongylidae; genus Cylicocyclus; species Cylicocyclus nassatus. The sequence goes on from CATQJL010000305.1 coordinate 17,136,925, forward strand.
ATTAGGAAAAAGAAAACCATTCAGGACAGTTTAGAAAATTATCGGAAATAATAGCTTACTTGCGGTCTAATGATTGGGCAAAAGATTAGAAAATTATCCAATAAATGAAAGTTGAGATTTTCAGAAATATCTGCTTGTGTGCTGAAAATCGCGTGAAAGAATAGAAAATCATTCAAGGATGACTTTACTATTGATATTGCTGATCAAAGACAACTTGTTAACGACAGAAGATTCTGATGTGCGAAGAACATTCGCCAAAATGTTGTAGGCAATGACCTCAACCTACGGCAAGAAAAAGGTTGGAAGAAAACAGTTTGAGGCGAAATTTTCCTTATAAATGGTAGCGTGAAGCATGAAAATTAGTTATCATACTCTCTAATGAAGCGCAGGCACCCCCATCTGACGTCAATGGCGTGTGCTCGTGCCACTTTCGAGTTTGTTTACCGCTATGTTCCCCCCTCGCCCTATACTTGCACTTTATCACTGCCCTTTTTTGCACAGTGATCTTTGCCATCAGACTGTCTGTCTTCGGTTTTGTTTACCAAAGTTCCTCATGCAGCCACCGGAGCAGCGAAAAGTCATCCAAAACTCTGTAAGCGGTGAGATCGATTAGTCTCATTTCCGCTCTGCAGTAATTTGGTTCGCTACTGTTTCTTTTTTCTCTAGAACTATATTTCCTCGGAGATCAGAAAGCAGGTGAGAATTTATACTTCATCTCTCGCATCGATTGCTTCGAACATAGTTATCAATTCCTACCACCCCAATATCTCCTATCCAGATTTCTAGAAGTATTTTCGGCTTCCTCTTTCTGAACAGTGTGCTTTCTATACCAAACCGAGCTCGCAAATAGCGAAAGGTGAAAGCGCCTTAATTATAAAACATAATAGCGGGCAAAATTTTCGTTGTGATGCTATTGCTCCTTTGAAATCAAATATAGGTTTTCGTAATTTTCATGAACGGCAAAGCAGGTTACAAATATGAACGCCAGAGATGTGGCCTAAGCTTTTTTGCAAAAAAGGATTCCGAATAAAGAAGTTCTGAACATGCAATGCACTGTATGGTTCATTTTCTGACCCAAGTGACGTATGAATCAAATCAAAGGAGTGTCATGATGCAACAGTTTTCCTTTTACCATGTATTCACTACTGAAAGCGTTAGAGCATAATTGCACATCATTTTGCTATTCTTAATTTGTCAGACATTAACTTTAGAACGAACGGCATATCTTACAACTTCTCTAGAATCGTCGTTTCGAAAGGTCTGAAAAAATATGTGCGCAAGATTCAAACTTTTTTTGAAAAAAAGAAGCGTTTTTTCATCAGGTATTTTACGATTTGTCCGCATTGCATGTGGTAAATGCGTATGCTCAGGAATATAGCTATTAAATCGAGCAATTATATGCTTTGGTATTTGAACTACCTCCGGAAAATCAGGTTGCTAGAACAAAATAAACTGCTAAGTTTTAATGAAATGCGCAAGGTTACAAACCCACATACTAGCTATCCATCTAAAGCGATTTTGTCTACTGTTTGATTTATTTACACCAAAAGCTTTGCAGCTGCAGTGACTTTACACGAACCAGGAAATAAATGAGAGCTTCCTTGCAAAACAAAGTTTGTAGAGGTGATTAGGTTTTTGTGTGCAGTATAGTTAGAACGACCGAAAAATTTCGTCGAACGAATGAATTTCGAATAATCGGTTTTCGAAAAATATTCGAACAATCGAATATTATTCAATCTGTAATTTTCAGATTATTCGAATTCGAATATTCGAATAATGCTACATTTCAAAATTCGAATGAACGAATATTCGAATAAATGGGGTTGGTCGAACATTCGACTATTCGAATTATCGAGTAATTACATGTAGTCGAATATTCGACTATTCGAATAATCGAATGATTACATATGGTCGAATATTCGACTATTTGAACAATTCGAATGATCTAACACCTCAAACAATGCTGGTTTTTTCTTTGTTGCGGTTGTCTGCAAGAAAATTAATCGCTAATTTGATCTTTGTAGCTGATAATTATATGTGTAGCAAGTGGTAGGAAGACTCGTTAATTAGGGTTCCACTTAGGAAACAGAAGAGCTTCACTCAAACATGTAGTTCGAGGTGTTCATGGTCTTTTAAGATGGCTACTAAGACTTACTTAGTAATCGTTTCAAGTCCGCATTTATTTTTCCTCATAGAAGTTTCTCGCGAAGCTACACAAAACTTTTCCCCAAAGCTGAAGATTTAACATGATTTAAGATTAAGATTTAAGATTTAAGACAAGATTTAACATTTACAACACACAACTCTTTATAACTGTGAAAAGACTGTGCTGTTTGAACGCCTCTGAGAGAAGTTTTGAATTTCGAGTTAACTCAGAAAACGCCAAAATTAATCAATTCATTACTTTTTCCGAAATTCATAACTTCTCTCAGAGATGTTCAAACAGCACAGTCTTTTCACAGTAATAAAGAGTTGGTTAAAAAACTTATGTACTGAACTTTTCAGATTTTTCTATAGCGTTTCAAATTTATGGCGACCTAACTCAAAATAAGCAAAACTTAGTTGGTCTTACTTTTTCATTTTTATCTCTGCAGTCAGTGTGCGATAGAAGCTAATCAAGACTGTATCCGAAAGCGAAAGACTTATGCTTTCGAACAAAATTACAAAATCCATTGGGATAGCGCCGAGTTACAAATTTTCAAAAATGAAACGACAGAACTTTCGGGCCGACCTAATATATGAACCTCTGCTGTTGTAACGAAAGTTTTGTCCGTTTTTTCAAATCAGTATCAAACCACGCACAATAAAGACCTGAATGTGTTTCAGCATTTGATGCAGCTTTTCCTTCTCTTTTTAAGAATACATTTTCGAACTACAATCTTGTATGCTTTCTTTGACAATTGCCAAAATCCGTCAATTTTTATCTACTCAAAGTTAGGCTAATTTTTTTGAGCTTCATTTCAAAGTTTCGGAAAGGAATAATGCGGATCAAACAGAGCAATTCTCGGAATACAAGGTAATATTTTAGATTCTCTTAATCTGCTGTTTTTAGCTTCAAAAACATTATATCTTCGGAAGTCTCAATTTCTGGCAAAGTCATGAAACACACAACTGCAGCAAATACACGAAAGCTTTTGAAACTTTTGCGAATTGAAATATGATTCTTATCAAACATTATTTACGCTACATAAGCAAGTTTGGTTTGCTTTGAAAAGTAGCTTTTTGGAATTTTCGGTACTTCTACGTGGTAAACGTAATCTAAGGCGCAGTTTTTATCAAACAAATAATTATAACGAGCTTGGTAAACATGGCCCACGTAATCTAAAATGGGTACAATGTAGCTAAAGGCCTGCTCTACATGACATTCATCAGCGCTCTTTGAAAACATCAGGATAAAAATTTTTGAAACTCAGTAAAAATTTGGCGTTACTTCTCAGCTGCTCAGAAAGCCGTGGCGATAACATTGCAAAGACAGAGTAGATCAGAGAGCAAATCAGCTATAAGAAAGAAGATAAAAATCTGTGTCAAATCGTACCTAAGTTGATCATGGATCGGTGTTCTGTGAGTTCCAGTGAGCGATGAAAAAAAGGACAAAACTCCCAGGATAATCTAATACTTCTGTGCTCATCTAAATCCAGAAAAAGAAAACGTGGAAATATCTGTATATTAGCTGATAATCTTATACTTGTCGGGAATTATCAATCCCCGAGTTTCACAGTTTCTGCTGTAGGATTGAATTCTTTTAAATTTGTTTTAGTTGTATTTTCGAGTTTTGTACTTTTGTTGTAAGGGATCTTCCATATCTTTTACTCAGATTCAAAATAATTATTGTCCACCTTACACGCCTACTCGGAGTATTATTCCTCTACGAACTTTGCAATGATGCAAAGTTCGGTAGAGGAATATTACTTCGAGTAGGCGCCTACACGCTTACTTCATATAGACGTGTAATTCTAACATTAGTTTTCTACGCCTCCTGACTATAAGGGCAGCTGATTTGAGTATATTGACTGACATATAGGCTGCCGCCCAAGTCAAGCGGCTCAGGTCCTCACGACCGCCTTGCTCTGGCCTTGCGTTGTAACGTATCTTTAAGGTATTTTGGCACGCGAGCGCCGGTGATTAGGCTGGCAAGGCAAATGAAGACCTCGAGATGAAGGAATGAATGTTGCCTATACCTGCTGCCTTAAAGAACTGCTGGTCCTTTACATGCTTATGCAAGCTGTTTGAGGACCAGTGGTGCATTGGGCGTCTAATGATGGCTTTGCTTCTTCACCCAATTTAGAACTTGGAGATATCTGCGCGTGATTACGCGTCTCAACTTCTCAGACGCGATTTCCAGAAGATAGTTCATTACTCTAAATGGATTATGTAAAGGGCTTGTCATCACTATGCTCTGACATGACTCGCGATTCATGCCTCAAGAAGGGAAGCTTGTTAGCCATTCTGTCATTTGATAATTCAGTTGTGTGATTGACCGATCGGGGACATACTTTTACTCAGTTTAGAACAGCTAAAGGTTTCTTTTGACATCGAATGTTCGAATGAATGCTCTTAAATATTCGAATATTCGAATAACTGTCTTTCAAGTTGGCTCGAATTTTCGAATATTCGAATAACCGTTTTTTAAAATTCCTCGAATAAACGAATATTCGAATAACTCATTTTTCCAAATCATCGAATGAACGAATTATTCGAATACCGGCCTTTTTCATTTATTCGACTATTCGAACAATCGAATAATTGGACTGTTTTGAATATTCGACTATTCGAATATTCGAATAGTCGAATATTTCGAATAAATTATTCGAACACGAATATTCGGTTCTAACTATAGTGTGCAGTACCACTTTTAATGTTGAGACAGTTAAAATCGCAAAGGCTGCATTTGCTTACGTAGAACTTCAGATAAACTAACTGAAACTTATCAGAAAGGGTTATAATGAAAATTTTACCATGTCAGAGTCTTGAGAGTGAACGTGAATGCATACGATTAAAAAAATTTCTTCTCGGCATGTGCTAATCTGCCCATGGATTTCCAACTGTGAATGGTTACGATAATTCATAGATGGTTAAGTTAGCAGATTTTTTAAAGCGACGATAATGAAGTGAGTAATGTGAGTAAAGAAATTAATTATGGGAGATTTTATCTATCGGAGTCCCAGTATTGTTCCGATTATTCGATTATTCGATTATCGATGAAATTTGTATATGACTTGACTCTATATAGGCATACCACAGAGTTACTCGAGCAGCAGAGAATAGCAGCTGAGCAGGGCCGGAGAATTGGAAGAATATATGAGCATCCGTTTTTCTTAGTAGTTGAGGATGTTCACAATATTAAACCCAAAGATTAGAAAAAATAAGAGACAGATTGGCTAAGTTTTGGGTATGGCAAATAAACCTTAACATTCATAACTTTATGGGAACATATGAAAGTAATAACTGGATAGTGCGACGTTCAATAAATCTCGGTATGATATTGATACTTTGTTCTTTCTTCTTGAGCCATACAAGAGATTGGTAATTGATTTATTCAATTGACGGCTAACGTTTCGGCAGATCGCCTTCGTCAGAGCCTGTAAGGAACAATACGATCCGCAGCCGATTCGAACAAGCCTTACAGCTGAACAGGCGAAATGTTAAACCTTGTTATCGACCACTGATTCAGCTGCACTCGCACGTACCTTCTGGATACGCCGATACCACTCTGGAGGAAAGTGGAGGTCACGTTGTCCACTGCTAGAGGAAGATGGACTCGTTAAACGTGTATGCAGACCGCTATTCATATACATCAGATCAAAATAATTGATCTAGATAAGGCGAGAGTTCATGCGTAATTGCCAAGTTTTCCTCTTTCCGATTCATTTTTGGGCTTCTTGCATGAATCCAAAACGCCTCTAAACACTTACGTGCTTGCGTTTGGGACTCATAGGCCAGGATTCTCATTGAAATTTCAAAGTTCGTTCCTGCATGCTGCACTACTCTGTGGGTGCCTAGGGGTGTTGATGTACGTGCTTTATCTCTGCCGTCTAGATGCTCTTTAATACGGATACATAGTGGGCGCGCTGTTTCACCAATGTATTCGTCGCCGCAGATCGCGCATGAAATCAAGTAGATGACTCCAGCTGCCATGCAGTCCCCTTCTCTGCTCGCAGGGCAGATTATGCAATTCGGGGTAACGCAATTGCGATCATACAAGCGATTGCGAACTAGGATGGTCTTTAAGTTATTCGGAGGTAGTTCAACAATCGTAACTAAATCTGCAAATCCTACCCTTTTCAAACATTGTCGCAATGATGCGCTTACTTCTTTAGATATATATGGGACGCAAAATGTAACTTTTTTGGGCGTATAGGAAACATCTTTCTGTACGCGATCTTTGGCACTTTTCTTTGTTCTACCTGCATGCTTCGTATCCATTAGAGGCCGCTATTCTACGAGCAAGCGCTATCGATTCTGTCTTTTCTTTCGGACCACTACAGACTTGAGAAGCAGTGCGAAACATGTTGTTGATAATGGCTCTCTTCGTCCATGGCGGATGGGCCGAAAGTGAATGGACAAGAATATTTTTGTTACTCGGCTTGCGGTACCATTTTGTCGTGTGCGCACCACAACTGATATTAACCTGCACGTTCAAGAATGGTAAACACTGATCTTTCGGCTTCTCTCTTGTCAATTGTATATATTGAGATTGCTCATTCAACAAATTGAAACACTTATCCATATCTTCCTGACAAGCACAGACTAGAAAGCAATCGTCAATATAGCGGCAGTATAGCAACGAACGGCCTAGCACAGGCGCTTCAATTTTTGCCATGTAAGCTATCGCAAGGATGGGAGCCAACCTTTGTCCCATGGCTAACCCTCTTTTTTGTGCATAATAGCTCCCGGACCACTTGAAAACGTTGCAGTTCAGACATGCTTGCAAGAGAGTCATAATCTGCTGTATTGAGAATCCGTAGAGGTTGATGGAATTTTCGTTTTCTACAAGGAGCTCATGCACAGCCTGCAATGCAGATTCGTTTTGGACATTCGTGTAAAGTGCATTGACATCAAAAGATTCTATGACACACTCGCTATTTATAAAAGTAGATAGTAGCCGTACTATCTACTTTCAAATATAAAACATATGAAAGTAGATAGTACGGCACTGAGAGAGGGGGAGGAGAGAGGGGAAGTTATACATAGAAAGCTCAGAAGAAAGTATCTACGATTCTCAGTATTTTCGGAGACAAATTTGGAGAGGAAAACCCTAAACCTAAGGCTAGACCTAAGAGTGTATGGAAAGGTGTGGATATGTTCAAGAAAAGCCAGACTAGAAGTTCAGAAGAAGATTCAGAAGAGAAGATTAAAACTTCCTTCATTGCTCTATCCTTCTTCTCCTTTTTCTCAGTAGGAATAGAAAAGAGGTGGGGAGGGGGAGGGAGGGAGGGATTAGGCTTAGTTAGAACTCAATAGAGCTCAAGGATGGCGTAAAAAACGGCACACATGCACACGATAACGTTTATAGTGCTTTGCAGAGGGCAAGGGGAAACTACTATTGAACGATGACGTAAAGCCAGTAAGTAACAGGAGCATCTATTGGCACGACTAAAAAATTTTGATTTTAGCCCATTCTAAGGTACATTGTAGAGCCGGCTTGAAGTGAGGATTGCAGAGCGCACTACCGGTTGCTCTTTGTTAGGAGAAGATAACGGTAGGAAAGCATAATGACCTCTGCAAATTCGCAGTGCCGAATTTTTTTTGATACTCAGGATTTGTACTGGGTTTTAGAGCGCTGATTTCAGCATAACTTTGTGCAAGTTTGAGCAGTCCAAAGCAATCGGATTTTTTCGAATTTTGAAAATATTTTCATAGTGGCGCTTAACATGAATTTTAGGCAATCTCCTAGCTAAGTGCAATGCTTATGTTTTGAATGACCCTAATTCCTTCATAACTAAATTCAGCTGTCTTGGATTTTAAAGGGGCAAAAATTGTTCCTCAGTAGTGCAACCGTTAGTGTACAGTGTAAACCTAAAGTAATGAAGAGCGATCAGTGATTTGCTCCATAATGTGAGTAAGAAACGAATCAGTAACAAAGCAGCTCTCCAATATGGTACCTGAAGGTTGGCGAACGTCGGTGAGAGACAGATACCAACGACAGGAACAATTAGATAGGTTTTGGGCACAATGTAGCTGACCAAATGAGTATAGAAGCAAGAGGTCGGCCACTCCGCTGAAAGCGGGTGAAATGCTATGGTATCTTGGTCGTGGAAACCAAAAAGATTTGGCAGAAATATTGGATAACTGTCATCTCTACTCCTTCGCACATTTCCCGATCTAAATAAATCCACATAATTTATCATGTCTGTAGAATTAGAGCTATGTAGGAATGCTTTTGACTGTAAAGGACATGCTACAGAACTCTAACAGTCTTAAGTTTCAAACACATCCTACTTTACACTCACAGCCAGTTCAAAGCGCATGTTGTGTGTGTGTGTGTGTGTGTGTGTGTGTGTGTGTGTGTGTGTGTGTGTGTGTGTGTGTGTGTGTGTGTGTGTGTGTGTGTGTGTGTGTGTGTTCCGATTAGAAAATTCCATTTCTCAACCGATCCGGACCAAACTTGGCACACGTACACTTCGGAGCAGGGCGGGTGTCATAGGCTACTTTTGGTCATCGGTCGATATCGATTTCATCGATTTTTTGCAAAATTTGAGCTACAAGGCTGGGAGTTGGCACAGGGGGTAATCGAGCATGCTGATTACAAATATATTATTGGCAGGCCCGGGCGGACCCGGGTTTGCCAACTAGTAGTTACTATCGATAATTTCAATTTTTATTTTCATATCTTTCTTTTCAAGCACTGATAGTTATGATTAGTGAATGTCATTCCTTTGTCTTTTACCCGAATTTCACCACATGAATGAATATTATCTAAGAAGTTTCTAAACTGTCATTTCTTGATTGATTCTCTAGTTTCTTGCCCGAATTTCAGTACTTGAAATAACTAATAATTTTGAGAAGTTCTTGTAATGTCCTTTCTCAAATAATTTTCTAGTCTTTTGCCCGGATTTAGCACTCAAAATTATTTTGGAAGGCTTCAAAGTTTCTTGAGTAATCTCTCAGTATTTTCTCTGAATTTGACGATTAGATAAACTTTTGAACGAAAAAAGAGTGTTGTTTTCTATTAGTTCCAATCAATAAATACGTTATAATGAACGACACGCTTTTCCTCTTTTGTTTGAACCTAATTTCACCTTCGTACGATCATTTTGAAGGTTATTGGCTAAGAGCCAGTTTCAGTGATTTGAAGTTCAAATAGGATTTTTCAGCATTCCTTGGCCAAGTTTTAACAGGCGCTCGTGGGGGCGGGGCTTGGATTGTCGCTTTGTCCTAGGGAGCAACCGGAGATAGCGAGCATGACTATATTCTGCAGGCAGTCGGGCTAATTAGGCTCGGGTTCCTAAGTTCCGTCCCCCCATTGGGAGCTTGAGCTCCCCAAAAATGCTCAGTTTGCTTTCTCGTGCACCTTCTTCTTCTACAGTATGAAGCAAGAGCTCATGCATGCTTTGTATGTTGCCAGCTCGAGTTTTCATAAACTTTAGAAAACCGACTCTACTGGGTCCTGAAGCGCATGAATACTTGAGAGTGAGCATAAAGCACATTATAGCTGGAAGAGAAACGGTGGATTATGCAACTTAGTGCTGTGTATAAAATCAATAGTAATCATCTTTGCAATGAAATCAGCAATTTCATGCCTTGCCACATCGAGCAATTTTTTTAAACTTTTTTTTGTAACTGTCGATAATTGTAGTGATCTTGGTTTTGACGAGTATTCAACAGCGCTAAAACAGGAAGTGGGACTACTTTCCGAAGTCAGCAATTCTTCTTCTTCTGATGCCAAAGTTAATCAGAGCGATCTTTCCAAAAAGGTTCTCAGAACCATATGTGTTTACCTCACTCAGAAATCGAAGAACTGTTCTCAAATTACAGACGTCTACTACTGCTTCAAATGCTTCTGATACAAACACTATCTTTGGAGTTATTGAGACTCCACTCGAAAGTTTCGAAACCTTTAGCATTGAGAAAAATGTAAGTCCGCAGAGAACAAATTATTCTTCGAAATTCTTGTACAGTTCAGATCGTGCCATTTATACGAAGAAAACTGTTCAAGAAATGGCTCGAGCCTAAGCGCCTTTTTATTTCCAGTCTTGAAGTTTCTCATCCAAAGTTTGTGATATTTTTCGAGGAAGTTAAGAGTCAGAATATATTGAGGTAAGGTTTAGCGAAGTATTTATGCAGATAACATTCGTAATTATTGTTCTTTGGGCATGTTTTTTTAGGGTCAGAGTTAGCACAAACTCGTCTTATACAAAAGCAGCAAGCAGAAGCCGCTTATTGGACATCGTGAAAACAAAGAAAGGGAGTGACATTTCCGCACTGTTTAATGACCTGTATGACTTCATCAATGAGACAGCAACAGGGTAAATCTTATTTTTTCATTTGTGCCAAACATGTTAAAGTAGTCTTTCTGTAGTTGGATGGAAGATTACTACAATAAGTATGATTGGAACTGTCGGATAAAGAGATATCCTGAAGGTTTTCGATGTCGCGTCAACAGCGGATTGATAGCACCCATGGTAAGCTTTAAATTTTCGTACAGATGGAATGAGTGCCATAATACTGACGCTTAAGGTCATGCACCAAAAAAATACTGAGATCTAGTCCTGAAGTAAAGGCGTCCACCTACATGAGCTATAAAATCATACCAACTCGTTCAATTTGTAATTGATTGAAATAATCCTCAAAAATCTCTGAAAAATTCAGCTGTATAAGAAGTTTTCTTGAGGTGCGTGCTTTAGGGGCACCAAAAATTTTTTGCACCTTCACTGGAAAAATTTTTGCCTCCCCCTCCCGAACTGAAATCTTGAGAGGCCACTGTCCTTAAGTGAATTATCAGGTTTTTACCACTTGTCCTTTATTACATACACTAGTGGATTTTATAGAATATTTAAAAGATGTATTGAAACAAAATCTAGTAGTAGAAAAAAACTTCAAAAATCATAATGCATTAGGTTGATGCATAAATCTTGCACCGAAATTTTTGAAACTCTGTTCTTCCAGCTTCCATGAAATCTTCTGGTTCAACAGCTGATAGAGATAGAGAAAATCTTGTGATTTCAAAAAAATTGCCTGAGCAGAAATTTAGAGTATACGATATAAGCTGTTTGAGAGAAAAACCCAAAAAGTGATTTTTTGAATTTTGGTTGCTAAAATTGCTAAAACGTTTACTAAAATCTAAATTTGTTTTTAGTCGTGGTTTACAAGCTATTCTTTTTAAATAAGAAAAGTTGGTATCGATTGGTCTCCAGGGGCGGTATGCATCGCCCATCCGGGTTTACCCGGACAGGTAGTTTCCGATTCATAGCTCGGTGCTCTGAGAATCTGTGTCTTACCTCGTTTGTTCATCTATTGGAGGCTCTACTACCCTAATATTGTAGCATAATGATTAGCAGCACTTTGCTGTATAAGCTGAGATGATTCGTTATTTGTATGTTCCCGAACGGGATCTGCCACTGATCACGCTCATTTTCAAAGTTATTTATATCCGCAAAAACTCAATGAAGACGTCGCAGAATTTTGCTAAACATTATTGCGACAGTGCTACGCATGTTTGTGAAAGAAATAAGTGAAAAATCAAGTTGACAAAATCTTCGCTAAACCTGTGCTTGCGAATTGGGCTCCATCGAAAAACTCAAAACTTGCACATTTCATCTGTGCTACTAAAAACATGCCTAGCATGCCGCAATAGGTCGACAGCAAAACGACGTCTTCATTGAGTTTTTGCGGATATAAATAACTTTGAAAATGAGCGTGATCAGTGGCAGACCCGTTCGGGATCATACAAATAACGAATTGTCTCAGCTTATACAGCAAAGTGCTCCTAGCCATTGTGCTACAATATTAGGTTAGTAGAGCCTCCAATAGATGAACAAACAAGGAAGAACATAGATTTCCAGAGCACCGAGCTATGAAGCGGAATTGCCTGTCTGCGTAATTTACCCGGACGGGCGATTGTTGCATACCGCCCCAGGAATAGTCATGAATTTCGATTCTTTCAATTCGACTAATTGATTTTGTTTCATATCAATTTTCTAAAAGGTACTATAGAATACCACTTTTGATATACATAACAAAGAGCATATTGTGAAAAATTACCAGTTCGTTTAAACACCGGATTTTTTAATAAAGGGTCTAGTTACGAATTCGGGGAACAAAAGTAGAATCAGGTTTGAAGGGATATCTTCAATGATAAAATTTTTTTTGTCAGCATCTATCTCCCCGGGAAGACAATAATTTTTATCCCAACACCATTGGAAAAATACACTTTTTGAATATATATCAAAGCAAAGACTCCGAGCCGACGTTTTTGAAAATACATTGCATTATCTTGAAGCTGCCAGTGGCTTTGAGTTCGAGCAGATGAATCAACTCAGACAATTATATGAGCAAACAAGCCCGAAAATTGACAGTCGTGGAACTTGTTCTAGCTCGGTACGTATGTAGTTTTAAAGCATCACACTTTCTCTAAAAGTAGTGAATCTTCTAGGAATTTACTCCAAGATGTTGTTGTTGTCGAAAGAAAGGCAAAAGTGATTGTTTTTGGTCATTGAAGGGAATGGTTTGTCGCGAATGTGCATCTATCTCGATCATTGATCAGCTGGAGCGTAAAAAATTCCTCATAGAGATTCCGGTACAGTTATTCATAAAAAAATATTAAGATTATCTCAAGCTTTCAGAAAGTCTCTCCTTCTTCTGATCTTGAGTTCGAAGTTTTATATGCGATTTTGCCCATACAAAAGGTAGCTTCGTTAGTGAAAGTGAGTTGATGCCTGTGTATTGTCTGTATAGGATTATATAAAAGTCTCGTAGGAATCTTTTTCGCAAAAATGCAATTTTCAGGTGTCAAAATTTTTTTCCATCTTGGCGAACTTTACCTGGATTATGATTTAGGCGTTTCTTTGATAATCTTCTCATAGAACTTGTTTTTCTCTATCGAATGGTACCCAAATCTGCTAGAAAAAACAAAAACGGTTTGATTTACTCAGAAAAACCGCCAATTTTGGCATAACCTAATATCATGCACGCTTTTAGGCCATGATAAATGTACGAAAAAATCTAGATGGGCGAAGATGTTAATAGTTTTTGGTTTTGAATTTTGACGATGGCTTGGCCGCAGGCTTCTTACGACTGTTTTTCAAAATTCGTAAATCATCGCCTTCCATTCCAAACATGCAGGTTATTAGTTTTTCTACAAATTTTTTCGAATTTTTAGGAATCGTTAGCTTTTCAAGCTAAACCCAGATTTGAAATGCGATTCGTCACATGTCCTAAGTGCGCAATGCCATATGACTGTCCGATGCCACTCGCCACTACTGAAGACTGTGGTTTGACTCGTTTGAGCTCACCCTGTTTTAAAATTTCTTTGTTTCTTTTTTCAGTTTTCAACAGCTGCTCATGCACAAAGTGTTTTACTGCGTTCTGTTATCTTTGTGAATGGGAGCCGCACTGGTCTATGAGTTGCGAGCAATTCAAGAAATGGACTTCGCGATGGGATACGCAATGTGGGGGTGTTAAATCATGCAAACCAAGACTTCGATCATTGTGACAATGATGAATGTTTAGATTTCTATGAGAATCACCATATAGATGGCGAACAATTGCGATTATGCTGCGCTTGCGAGGAGTTCTACAGTGTAGGCACTACTAGATATTTACTTGGATTTGTTTATCTGCAATTGTTGCATTTTAGGTGCCAAATGGGCAGAAGATAAAAGCTGTCCTAGACTTGTCTGTAATTTGTACTACAGACCGCCATTTGTACAATCGCACGATCAAAGTCATGATTCCAAATTCAACTGGAATGATATGGCCATAAAGTTGCGCAGGCATCTGCTTTGGAAATAAATATCAAGAATTGTAAAATATGCGTGAGTTTTTCTATTTTTCTACACATAGTAAGACTATCATGAACCTTTTAGGGTCATGAAATCCTGCCAGAATCAGCTGAACTCAGGCCCGTTATGAATAATAAGATCGCTGAGGCAAGTAACGCTAAGCATTTTTATCTTCACATAAATTATATTAGGTCATTCCGAAAGTAATTTCGCTTTTTTCAAACGGGCGCAACATCTGATCGAACAAAGGTTTCTAAGAGTTCTTAGAAGCATTTGATGCAGAATTTCATTCTCTTTCTAATGGTTATGGAATTGTTGCAAAACAGTCAATGACCTGTCAGAAAATAACCAAAATTTGCAACCCATGCTTTTCAAGATGGTCAAGTTTTACAATTTTTTATAGCTTTCACATCGATCCTCAGAAGGAACTCAAGTAACGATTCGATAGAGTAAACCTTATAGAATACAGTGCTACTTCTTTTCATTTCTCATAGCTCGCCGTAATTTTTTAAAAGATTTTTTAACAGAACCATCGGATTTTGGCAGGCCCACCTCAACCACAATCGCATCAAACATCATAATTTTTCGGAATTTGAGACTACCAAAATGTCACTATGAGTGAGCACTAGTTTTACAAAGCAAATGAGGGTTTACGGGTTCGAAATATCAAATTTCGTGTTTTTCGGGTGCAGCCTGGGGCTCGCTAAAAAATGAGTTATGATGATTTCTTCCCGGAAACTAAACGAATCGGAAACAAAAAACACACGTCAGAATGAGGAGAAAATGCTGCATCGAATAGTGCCCGAGCTGCTCTTCCTTTGATGTTCTACGAGGATTCAGCTGCTCAAGAATGGAAATCGGTAGCATCGGTTAAAATTCTGTTAAAAATATATGACAAGCTATGGAAAGGAGAAAAAAGCAGTACTGTATTCTATAATGTTTACTCTATCGAACCTTTACTTGAACTCCTTCTGAGGATTGATATGAAAGTTTTAAAAAATCGTTAAACTTGATTATCTCAAAAAGCATGGGTCGCAAAGTTTGATTATTTTCTGAAAGCTCATTGACTGTTTTGCAACAATTTCATAATCGTTGGAAAGAGAATGAAATTCTG
This sequence comes from Cylicocyclus nassatus, assembly GCA_958299035.1. Taxonomy (NCBI): domain Eukaryota; kingdom Metazoa; phylum Nematoda; class Chromadorea; order Rhabditida; family Strongylidae; genus Cylicocyclus; species Cylicocyclus nassatus. Next base: position 17,151,979 of record CATQJL010000305.1, read on the forward strand.
CATCGAATGCCCCCAAGATCTCTTAGAAACCTTTGTTCGATCAAATGTAGCGCCCGTTTGAAAAAAGCGAAATTACTTTCGGAATGACCTAATAGTGTCATCGCTAGTTATGCGCATATGCAAGGAGGCGAAGATTTTTGCAAAACAGCGAGTTTGAGAAGTATATCAAATCCACTTTCACTACGAAAAAGAAGGAAAAGTTCAAAGATCTGAGAAAGACGGTAATTTTTATAAGGCAGTTTACCATATGTATTGAAAAAATTTTTTAGGTACTCTATTTGATCGAATTTTGCACTGGCTGGATATATGTAGCTAAACCGTTTGAATGGAGACACCTGAGCTTGCAAATATCAAATCTCAATAACAGTCTCCAGTTCATTGAGCAGCAGATTCCTTCAGCAAGGTAACTGCTGTGTACGCAAGTTTTCATCAACAACTTGAATATTTTTAGGGACGATTTCGTGAAGTAGATGGGTGAACTCGAGGAGGAGACCAAGAACCTCATCGAACTTGTTCGAAAGAGTTTACGCTAATCATAGAATATGCAGAATATCTATTTCTAGACCAGAATTACTAGAAGGACACCTTATTTTGCTGTGATGAGAAATTGTGGTAATGAAAATAGCATAATTTCTTTTGGTGAAAAATTTCTGTGCTGTGATTTTCTGGTTTTCGATCGAAATGTTATATTGCTTCGGACCTCGACAAAGTAACTAACTCCGTAATACTCTTGGTCAACGTGCTGGGGCTATCGCTCCAGTTTTAGTGATATTGAAGAATTTAACAAGAAGTTCTTTGGTCAAATCAAACCTTGATGCATGAAGTCCACTCAAAAATTGGTACTAGAGAAGAACTAAAACCTGAAAACCACGTTTATCTATTTATTTATTTTTCATAATCACTCGAGAGGTACTTCGATTAGCCTAGTAGAAGAGAGTTTTTGGCTTGTTTGATTTTGATTCTGATGCAAAATACAATGGTCCGGCATCCATGTCAAAGTTCTCACCGTAATCGAGAGGTCTCAAAAGCCCATTGCTAATTAAGAAGGATTCAAAGCACTCTGCTTGAGAGGACAACTCTGATGACACGCAGTCTCAGAAATTGGTGAATTTTTGAATTTTTACTTGTGGAATCTTGTCACAGGGAAAGTTTCATTCATTATTCTGGCTTTTACTGGATAGGAACTTGAAAGAAAGTGTAAGAGAGTTTTGCATCCTTCCATCAGAAGCTCACACTCTCATCAGAATCCTTGAAAAATCACAAGATTCTAAATAATATCGAGAAATTAATACTGTGTAACTTGCAACCAAATTCTTCACAAAAAATGCGACATGCTTCTCAAAAAAATGCACGAGTGAATCTTTGGTTTAGGGGAAATACTCCATTGTCAATGCACTTCCTCTTTGTCCATGATTTCTACACTACCGAAGTACGCTTCCTTTTTGTCTTGAACAGTTCAGAAGTGGGGTAAAATTTGCGTGTCCACCATCTCAAGTAGCAAATCACACATAGACACAATAGGAAAGATGGAAATATGTGTGGATGTGAGAGAAATGGAGTGGAGTCCTGTGAGTTATCAAATTCACACAGATATTCATGCGTTTTGGGGTTAAACTGCATATTTTGGGGCGCACGGATAGAGAACATCGAAGAGATTTTGAAGCGTTTTAGAACCTCCCTATAAGCGCAAAATACTTGGTAATATATGCGGTCAATTAGAAATTAAGACTGAAGATGCTCAATGTTGCTTCTAAGCGTGTGTTATGAACTCACACTCACTTGTCAAGAGACTCCACTCCATCATGGATTCCCCCCCCCCCCCTCTCCCGGCACACTCGTCGTGGCAAAACAAAAAATTACCCTGTTTGTGACTCATTTTGCACTTTCAGGCGTGAGACCCATAAAAACTCCCGCTTGCACTGAAACGTAGCACTAGACAATGATAGTCTTGCTCCGCGTCTCTGACGTCTGCCGATTGCACAACGTTGACTAACAAACGCTATATTGAATGTTTTCCTCTATTTAAGACTCCAAGTATGTTGTTTTTAGCACAACCTTGGAAAATCCATTTATTTATGCTTTTCATAACATCCTTTTTGGTGAATTACGGCAATTTTTTGCTACTTGTCAACTTAATCCGAGGTTTCATGTCTTCTCCTTTGGATTTGATGCATTCATCTTATATATAAAGCTGAATGTCTGTTTGTCTGTATGTCTGTCTGTATGTGTGTACGTATGTTCCGAATAGAAAATTCCATTTCTTAACCGATCCGGACCAAACTTGGCACACATACACTTCGGGCCCCGGCGGGTGTCATAGGCTACTTTTCGTCATCGATCAATATCGATTTTATCGATTTTTTGCAAAATTTGAGCTACAGGGCTGGGGTTGGCACAGGGGGGTAATCGAGCATGCTGATCACCCCCGTGGGGGTGATCAGCATGCTCGATTACACCCCTCTGCCAAATTTCAGCCCCTTAGCTCAAATTTTTGCAAAAAGTCGATAAAATCGATATTGATCGATGACGAAAAGTAGCCTATGACACCCGCCGGGGCCCGAAGTGTATGTGTGCCAAGTTTGGTCCGGATCGGTTAAGAAATGGAATTTTCTATTCGGAGCATACGGCGGAGCCGGGTAAGCCAGCTAGTCCTCTAATATTATGCAAAATAGAATGTAAGCTACGAATATGTGCAAATTAGTTGATATTTTGTGACTGGAAAGAAGTCAGGCATTTTTTGAAAGTTTGTCGGAGTAGATTTTACTGGACTAAAAATATAAAAGAAGCCGTCAACGCAAAATGAAGGCTCAAAGACTAGCTAGGAGTAAATTTTTAGAATTCTTCCTAGCACCCATTAATTTTCGTGTTTTTTTTTCAGCGAGTGATCACTATTAAGCCCTTTCGATTTTCGCGTCTTATCACCTTGAAAGATTTATCTCTTCAGTTTATTATCAAAAATCAAACTCTTCGTGCATTTTTTAAATCATCCTAAACTACAAAACACCAAAGAAAGTGCACTACATTCGAGGAAAAGTTAATGGAGTTAGCAAAACTTAAGTGCTGGGGTGCCGACTTGATAATTCACATCCTCGTTTTATTTATTGTAATTTGCCTTTTTTAGATTCTTTGAATATCATGTCGTGTACCGACACCGAAGAGTATAATCTCCTGTAAGTAAACGTTGCAATAATTTTCGCTCAAAGAATTCTACATCTTAAATCAAAGGTTTCAGAAGGGACGTTCTCTTAACTACGCGAAACAAAAGAGGCCTTATAAACATACCCGCAATGAACTTTATATCACTAAGACGTTATATGACCCAATGGATGCGATCAGTAAGGTAGCCTCTGAGTGAAATTATTCAATTCATTATCTTTGCATTTCCAGAATCGCCGAAGGAAAATCTTGGCAGATAGGTCGGACGGGTTTTGCTTAAATGTCCCATATTCTATGAATAGAAAGGAGAGATGGGAGAAGGTAAGCGCTCTGCATATGACACAACTTTCTTTATTTGAAAATTATAGAGTGATGGTACCACCGTTCTCAAAATTCGACAACAGCCGTTAGCAGATGCCCTCGAGACCCTTGTAGTGGATAGAGCGGATGTGCCATTTACCGGTAATTTTTCCGAAATTTTTTCTGAGTTAGATTTTTTCTTGCATATTCCTACAGATGACGGTCACGGTAATACGGTCAAAAGCATCAAACTGATTCAGAATGATGGCATAACTACCTTGGCCAGTGGGGGAAGAAGGAAGGCGGTACGTTCGATGTATGATTTCAAGGGCATCAGTAGATCATTACCTGAAGGGCCAATCACCGAACGTATTCATCTTTTCTTTGCATTTGCAGCTCAGCCATTTCAATAATCAAATCAGGGATCTAAAGCACATGGACAAGAAAGAAACAGACCCAGCAAGGCTTCTGATCAATTTTTGTAGTGCCAATCAATATTCTGCGCAGCAAACAAAAAGAAAGTCGAAACAAAGTTGGTCAAGTTTTGTAGCTTTTGCTAGCATACTTCGCGAGTATTTAGAAAAACGGCGAAGAGCTTTCCAAAAGAGCTGTTCTAGCAATTACGAAGATTACGAGGAGCTTGAAACTCTTGGTAAGATTTACGTAGCAGTTTTGTTCTATAATAACTATCTTTGTCAATTCTATGTCTCGAATATTATCAAGTTCTTTGTTTCCGATGAAGAACTCAACACATGTTTCAACACTTAGAGTTGTTTACCGTAATCCCAGTGGGTCAGATGAGCATGCAATTTTCAAACAAAAAAATAACTCACTTTACTCCATCTACCCATAATTCAACGAGATTGGCGGCTGCAAGGCCTCCGCTCACGCTTGCTGTCTGCGTTTCTTTTGGGAAAGTGTACTCTAATCATTCTCTAGCCATTAGTCACAAAGTCCCGCCCTCCAACCGCCAATCTAGTTGAATCAAAAGGTATAGTGTTTCTTTGTGAAAGGCCAATCTGAGCCACATGCCTTTCCTACAAAGTAAAGTTCTCAAATTCAAAGAAGAATCATCAGTAGTACTTGCTGGAGACATAATCTGCCAGGTTTATGTCGGTTATTTCAGACCTTTGTTATTTATATTCTTAAATCTTGAAACACGGTGTTGTGAAAATATAATGGTTCTTATCATTTCGCTTAGTTTCTGCGGTGGAGTGGAGAATGTTTGGAAAAATGAGTGACAAAATATTTTGTTGTCAAGAACTTTTACAAACATCTTGTCGCATCTATTCATCCACTAACGCGGAACATAGCCAGGTGGAAAAGGTTGAGATAGCTATATTAAGAGAATATCTCAGTAATGATTCTCGTTTTGCTTCTGCCACGTCTCTCTCTGCTTCCATTCCCACTCTTCAACTTTCCACATTTTTCACATTATCATTAAATATTGGATCGGTGCATCTCTTCTTAAATATTGCGCTTTTATCTGAAGGATTATGAAGTAAACTACGAATTACAAGAGTCACGGCATGTCTAGGTTATGAAGGGACGATTTTCAAATTACCCAAAATTTTGCTTTTTAGTCTAGGAGATTATTCAACATGCTGATTACAAAATACCCATTTCGCATAAAAATGCTTTTTTTGTAAGAAGTATGATTTTCCATTTCAAAGGTAGGATTCTTCATCTTACGAGAAAAAAGTGTGATGTTTTTAGCATGTTGAATTTTTCCTTATGCGAAGCATAACAAATTTAGAGTTCTTACAACGTCGTTAATAACGATATTCCTCCAAATTTGTCCCATTCGACTTGTTCAACTTCTCGAGGGCTCCAGATCTCAGTTTGTTTCGAAATTCATTCTTTATTACTAATTCTGATAAGGCAGTCTCTAGCAGCATGCTGCCTCAACTCCGTCTTGATGTGTTTGGTTTTAGTTGTGCTCTGCTTCATTTTTGCTGCAAAACTGTGAGACCTCGATATTCCAATTATAATCTTTGGATTTTTTTTATCATGCAAAAACCAAACGTGCGCAGTCCTGTATAGAGCATTCGAAAAATCGTGACGATGGCCTGACCGCGCGCGACACGCACACCACTTCCGAAAACCGCATTTTCTTGATTTTCATCTCCAGTCGAATGGCTTTTTTGCTTACGTATGATTGTAGTTAGACACTGGAAGTGACTGAGTTGAGCGCTGAGGTGAAGTGTTTTTGTATGGGCGTTTTATGCTCCTGTGGGCGCAAAGTCCGCAGTCAAATCCTTCATCACGATTTTATAAATGGCTATAGCTTACATACAATCTGTATAATGCCGAAATTGAGACTACCACTTTCGAACAGAGAAAAGTTAAATTGCAAAACTTGTTTGCCACCTGACATCATTCATGTGCTTTATCACTGCGCCAATTCAGATTGTGAACCGTATGCGAGTGAAGAAGAGCGTCCTGTTAGCGAAAGTCAGTCCCTTTCCTGCGACAACAAATATAGTGAATCTTCACTTGGAAGTTTTAGGTAAGTTTTATGTCGAGTCTTTTGCGTATAACATGTAGCAGACACTTACTTCGAACATCAAGAAAGCGAAATATGGAAACGATGGGGTTGCGCTTTGTTTAGCAAGAGAAGTGTTGGCCACAGTGGTGCTTTGTTCTTACTAGGGATGAATATGTTGGGCGGGTTTTATCAATATTACTACCAATACACCTGCTTCCAACATATACAATTGCTTATGTTGAGTAAGAGCATTTTTTGCTAAGAGCAGGGGGCATGAGACAGACTCCATTGAACCTCTATACCTGTGATGATTTCATATATGTCTAAACAAGCTCACTCCCTTTCCATTCCCAGAAAGATTTTGCGGACTGGAATTGAACTGATTCAGTGGGGAGTTTGCCTTTTTGTTTTATTTTTTTGTTGTTGGTTGTTTGGTGTGATGCTTCGTTTTTCTGTTGTATGGGCGGCCTTGTGCGTATGAAATAAATAAATAAATAAATAAATAAATAAATATGTTGCCGAAGTGGCGTTTCCATATGAAGTCTACATTGTCTTACAGAGCATGAAAGCTAATTCCAAATCTGTTCTCGGTATCTGCAAAGCGCTTCTGGGAGGGGATTTGTGGAAATTTTTTTTAACTAGAAATTCAATGATTTTGCTAAGGTAAAAATAGGTGTTGAGGTGTTTTCAACGCTCGAAAGGAGTAATGACTGACATAAGTTTATCAGATTGAAGGTCTTAATTCCATAACGCCCTGGTAGTGATCATTGCCCCGTTTGAGCTCACGGACTAAGGTTCTGAATGTTTTTATTAAAGCGGCGCTTTCAAATTTTTGCATTCAGGAATTCCCATAACTCCCCTTCCAGAAGCGCATTGCAAATAAAGAAAGTAGGTTGTAGTAACGAAAGTATTTTCAGTGGGAATATTTGGATACAATTTTAGAAGCGGCTACATCAAAATTATTCAGAACTGCAGTTTGCGAGCTCAAACGGGGCAGAATACTGCCAGGGCACTTTATGGATTTAGTATCCTCGGTACAATGAGCTTGTACCAGTCGTTGCTCCTTTTTAGCACCGGAAATATCTCAACGCTTGTTTCCACCTTGGTCAAATCCTAGCCTTTTTGCCTTAGAAATCCTTATAAACCCGCTCTCAGAAGCGCTTTGCAGATGTCGAAAGCAGATTTGAAATCGGCGTTCGAGACTCTTCAAGAAGTTCTACATTTGATGTGGAAGATACCCTTCAACCAAGTACCCTTCCCTTGTTAGTTTTGATACCTTGCCCGCGCGATAAATCTTGAGCTCGGCACGAGCTGAAACATCGAGCTTTTGTGACAACGTTCCCTTTGCTACCAAGATCTTACGAAGTCAACTCTAACGGATTCAAAGCCTTTTTGCCTGTCACTTGTTATTAATAACCTTGTTGTCGCTCAACCATGGAATGGTAAAAGAGCGAGAAACCACTTTTACACTATTAATCACATAGAAATAATCTACGCTGCATGCGCCGAGTCCCAAACTTACTTTCAAATGCTGGAGAAAAGCTTCAGCAGTCCATGTCCCAGTTTAATTCTGCGGAAGAAGATCTTGCAAGCAAATTCAATTTTATTGACAGGTGCCACCAAAACCATTGACCAGAAAAAAAGATAAGCAAAACTAGTTAATGGTTGTGAATTAGGTTAGATGTACCGAACAACTGCTCCTCTATTGTTTTAGTGATCTTGGTCTTGACGAATATTTAACATCAGCAAAGCAAGAAGCTGTTCAACCTAATGAAATCTGCGCACAATCCCTCTGCAAAGCAAAAGACACGAGCGCTCCTTCACAAAAGGTTTGTAAATTTTTTTCGCAAGCGAAGCAACAACGTAAAGAGTTTGCTGTTAACTTACAGGCGTCTACTACATCAGGTTCTAGAGGCAATCCCGCTGGAATCATTTTTGAAGTGATTGAGATTCCACTGAAACACTTTGAACCTTTCAGCATAGAAGAAAATGTAAGTTTCATAACTTTAGAGTGTTTAACTAAACCTGAGTAATTCAGATTTTGCCGTTCATACGAAAGGAGCTTCTCAAGAAATGGTTGGACCCCAGAAGGCTTTTTGTTTGTAGCCTTGAACTCTCACATCCAAAGTTTGTGATATTTTTCGAGGAAGATAGGAGCCAGGATTTACTAAGGTAAGGTTTTATTCACTCAACTAATAGGAAGATTTATGAGGATTTTCTGCACATTTGATTTAGGGTAAGAGTGAGCACAGGCACACCGTATACACCAGCAGCAAGCAGAAGCCGTCTAATAGACATTGTGAAAACAAAAAGGAGGAGGAACCTTTGTTCACTTTTTAAGGACTTGTACGATTTTATCGCTGAGACAAAGCTGGAGTAAATATCAATTCAAGCTAGATGCATGTCTAGGCATTCTTGTTTTTAGGTGGAAAGTTGAGATTTACAATAATTATGATTGGAATTGTCGTCTTAATACATATCCGGAAGGCTATCGATGCCGCTTAAACAGCAAAACGATAGCGCCCATTGTAAGATATTTTCTGTTTTTTTAATGCATATGGAATGAACTTGGGAAATTTTTATATCAACATATCTAGGCTGCGAGCAGTTTTGAGTTTGAGCAAGTCAACCTACTTAAGAAGTTTTATGATAAAATAAACACAAAATCGGATCATTCAATTACAGATTGTAAATCGGTAAATCTGAGGTTCATTTTCGTGTACCAATTCAAAGTAGTTCTTGTTCAGGTTACCGTTCTGAGATGCTGCTGCTACCGAAGGGAAGGTAAAAGTGATCTCTTTTATCTCTCGAAAAGAATGATGTGCCGCCAATGTGTGTCTACTTCGATCATTGATCAGCTCAATAGGAAAAAGTTTCCCGTTGAAATTCCGGTACATACAATCAGTCGAATTATGCCATACAATTCTGAGTTTCTAGAAATTTGCTCCTTCTTCTCCTTGTCAATTGGAAGCTCTCTATGCGGTTTTGCCTATACCCACGGTCGCTTCACTGCTGAAAGTAAGTTCAAACGCATGTGATTTTTCAGAAAATAGGTTTTTTACCTATTTTGCAAAGACAAGGTTGTAATTCATGAGGGATCATGTTCAAGATTTTCGCTTCCGGTGTCGTCCTTCAACCCCCTCTCCGTTTTTTTCCTATTGTACCGTATATCTACTTCTTCTGCAACAAATCATTGTCATTTGGTCATTGTTATCGGGTCATTTTGCACAATCAGCAACTTCGGAGAGAGTCTTTAAGCTGCAATCCATCACGATTTTTTATGTACTTCATTTCCAATGGGCTGCGATCAACACTTTTCTGCATTCTTCAAGCTTTTATAAGTGGTCTTTAGGTTGGTGGGAGCACACTAATAGGCGGAGCCAGTTCATTTTCCTTCTGGAAAGCGTTTTGGAGTTTTCCTCCGCATTTGGACGATTGCTTAGCTGCAAAGCTAATTCATGTCTTTTTCTATCTATATCATTGACATGGTTACCTTTCACTGTCCAAATTCATTAAAGCTTGTTTAAGTTGTAACATTTGTAGGTGGTCTGGGAATTACTATTTCCAGATTAGAGGACTTGCGATGGGTCAACTTGCGCTTTCTTGGCGATCTGCTTCATGAGTTGAATTGAGGAGCCATTATTAACACGATACCATCAATGTAGTGTTGATGACTGCTCCGTATCACCTCAACTCAGTCCAAAATGGACAAATGTTTTAGACTATCGAATCAACAGTTCCGGTACATAAAGCTTACATGACAAACCCCGCACAATTGCTGGCTTTCCTTTCTGAATACCCAGGTAAACTTATCTGATGGTACGGTTTGAACTAAATGTTACAGAAAGGAAAGCTTCGAAAAGATCCTTGTCCACGCAACGTCAGCGCATCCTCCAAAGCGTCGCGTAATCCATAACATGTACAAAGCCGCTGCTGTAGTCTGTAGGGGCGAGAAACGATTAGAGTCACTACCCCTAGCACGCACAATGGCTCGCAGCAATGAATACGCAGTCACGGAAAGATCATCTAGATGTCTAAGCGAATCTATGCAAAGCAACAACAACAAAATTTCTCTTTGCATACTTTTTGTATCCAACAGATTTAGCGAGGCCATTAAACGATGCGTAGCACGAGCGCAGTTACAGAACAAAGTAATGTTGGTCAACAGTCCTAGCAATACTGACAGAAAACGGTTGATTAGAAATAGATCGTATGATACAGATTATATCTGAAAGCTGCATCGTTTGCCCATACGGGAACTTAGGTGACTGTGCAAAGGAGGGTATTGTTTACCAACTAGAATGCCTAATTTGTGGAATAACTATAGGAGAGTCCGGAAGGATACTAAGTTTTAGAATGAAGGAGCATCTGGCCAGCAAAAAGCGGGTACGGTGACATCACCATTGGGAAGGCATAGAGTCGAGGCACATAAAGGTGGCGATTTTGATGTAAAATGCACTATTAGCGTATGAGACTGAAAATTCGGCAAGAAAGACATTAGAGGCAGCATGCATATCCCCCGGAAATCCGGGGATGAATAATAAAAATGAATGCTTGACAATGACCAGTGACCTCCTGCCCTTCACATTATTATGTCATCTATAATCGCAGACTGTATCTATAGCTTTGACTCACTAAGCATCCCTCAGTGATGTTCGTCACAGTCGTGCGGACTACTAACTCCACGGTGATGGTTGGTGACTCCCACTTCAGATTATTTTCTAGTACGATGTACTTAGACAAGGTCTAAACGCCGCAAGTTAGAGAAGGCGTTTGATCGTATAGACTGACGAATACAAAAGTGCAACCCCTTTCAGGCCTCCGAAGAAGACGATACTTGTCGAAACGTTGGGCAATAAATGTCCACCATAAAAACCTCTCTGGCACAAAATCAAAATCACAATGTTTAAATTTGCTTTTTAATGACGACACTTTATCCATCATATTGTCTTTTCAATAAAAGACTTACTTCACGGCAGAAATAGTCTCATTTTTCAGGAATCGTTAGCCTTTCAAGCTAGACCTCGATTTGAGATGCTATTATTTGCCCTAATTGTATAAAGCCACATGAGTTTTGCCCAATGCCTCTTGCTACTACCGAAAGCTGTGTTATGATTTATATTACCTCATTTTGCTCATGGGTAATCAGTAAGTGTTTTTTCAGTGTTCAATAGTTGCTCATGCTCAAAGTGTCACTATGCTTTTTGCTATCTTTGCGAATGGGAGCCACACTGGCCCATGAGCTGCGAGCAAATTGAGCGATGGTCTTCAAAATGGGACACTCAGCGTGAGTTAAATTTCCTACGCTGGAATGTGAGGTATTTGACAACATAAAAATTCAGATGTTTACGAGGATTACCACATAGATGGTGAACAAGTGCGACTATGCTGCGTTTGCGAAGAGATTTACACTGTAGGAATTACACATCACTTGCTAGACTTGCTGTCACCCTTGACATTCGTAATTTCGGTGCCAAAAAGGGCGATAGGTAGAAGCTGCCCCAAGGACTGTTGTAGACACCAGTGGAGGCCACCATTCGCGCAGCTGCATGACCACACCTCTGATATTGATCATAGTTGGTCTTCTTTATCCATAACATCCTATAAGCATCTAAATGCTCTGGGTATAAAAATAGAAAACTGCAAAATTTGTGTAGGTTTTCTCCTCTTCTATCTGGCTAAGACTAACAAAATTATGAGGTTTTTAAAGGTCATGAAATCTTGCCAGAATCAGTTGAGATTAAACCAGTTATGAATAGAAAGGTTGCCGAGGTAAGTGGGCTTTGTATTTTTATTTTTAGCCAAGAACGCAACTATCTAGATATGCGCATATGCGAGGAGGCAGAGATTTTTGCAAAACAGCGACTTCGAGAAATTTGTTATGTCTTCCGTCACAAAAAACAAGGAGAAGTTCAAGGATCTGAGAAAAACGGTGCCTTTTTAGTTCAAAAAATAGCTTAGTTCTAAAAACGACTTTTTAGGTACTTTATCTTATTGAGTTCTGTACTGGTTGGATTTATGTAGCTAAACCCCCTAATTGGAGGCACTTAAGTTTGAAGATATCAAACCTCAATAATAGTCTCCAGTTTATCGAGCAGCAACTTCCTTTGCCAAGGTGATTATCGTGCACGTGTGTCTCTATGAATGACCCAGAAAGCCTGCTTTTAGGGAAGATTTTGTCAAGCAAGTGGGTAAATTCGAAGAGGAGACCGAAAACCTCATAAAACTTGTTCGGAAAAGTTTGAACCAAAGGCAGGTCTGAAAATATGCGCTTTCAAGTCCAAAAGATGCCCAGATTATGACTTAATTTGTCATAATTTTATACGTAGTTGTAAAAATTAGCAGGTGGACCTCTTGCTTTTGTTCTGGACAAAAAAACGTAACTACGTTCAGGGACGGTCTTGATGCTGGTTCAAGGACAAAATGCCATGCAAGTCGAAATTTGAAGAACAAATCCACCTACTAGTGGTTTTTCAAGGAAAGTTGCAGAAAAAGTCCAAACATCGCGGGTGATAGTAAAATTTGAAATTATTTTGAGAAGCTTACTATGGTTTGTTAGTTGTAGTGAAGTGTAGATCGTACACATTGTAAGATTACTACAATAAACTAACTGCAGGTGATAAATTATAGTGGACGTTAGCTTTTTTAAAGAATTCACTCCTATTAGGAGCGATCTACAAATTTTATCGTTGGTATGTCACTTCATCCTTTGTACATGTTTGTATTTGATGTATGATACAATACCGCTCACAGAATGTGCAAAATTTCCGTAAATGTCGCGAAATTCCGAAAATGTCGCGAAATTCCGAAAATTCCGCGAAATTTCCGGAATTTCGCGAAACTTCGCGACATTCCCGGAATTTCGCGAAATTCCGGAAAGTTCGCGGAAATTTCGGAATTTCGCGACATTCACGGAAATTTTGCACGTTATGAGAGTGGTATTGTATGTATTTTATCCCTCAAGAGGAGGAACGAAATGGAGGTAGGCATCGAGATTTTCATTGACAAAGTTTGTTTTACTGTACTCACCCTGTATTTCATTCTGTCAGAGAGATGAAAACTTAGCACCGTCTAACTTATACTTTTTAGTACATTTACAATTGAATTTTGATTGTTATAAATTTTTTAAATTGATTGTACACGTGTGCGATTTGGAGGGCCTGCACGATCCCTGCCGATTTCCAAATCAATTACTATACGCTTTACTTCCTGTCGAGATTAGTTCTAGAAAATCTTGTGGATATTGAGCTTATTTAGTTGCCACGCGGGCTTCGTTAGTGCTACCTCAACTTGGGTTGAGGTAGCACTAACCTAATAAACGCTTATCCAAAATCGAAACAATAGTTATTCGACGCAGAATTATGAGAGTGATGTCCCAAGACTTGTCAGCCCTCAAAGTGCTTTTCAGAATACTATTAGGAATTAGCAAAAAATAATGAGTGTTTTTTTATTAGGACAACTTTTTAACGAAATCTTCTTTGAAAAAGCCTTACATTATCGAAAAGCTCTTTTCATGCTTTATTTTATGATGACTAGAATGGGTTTTTGATTTCATTTATTTATAGAGCTCCAAACATGAGCATTTCTATTTGGCCAGATTTGCGCAATGGCGCCGGTTTTTTTTAAACTTCAGCTGCTCCCTGCAAAGGAAATTGTCTACATTACGCACAGTGTACCATTTTCTTGCGGTAATAATTAGACTGGTATACCGGCTCGTTAAGAAGGGTAGTCATTTTAATCGTCCTATGGCCCATAAATTTTTGAAGAAGTCGATCGCCAAAGAGCTCATTACTGTGAGCGTAAGGGTAGGCCTCCTGTTGAAAGTTTTCGCAAAGCGTTTAGCTGTTCAGTACGCAGCAAACCAAAATTCTGCATTTTGGTACTTTGAGGCTTTTTAAAAATGTTGAAAAAAGCTGAGAATTTCGAAATTCCTTGTTCAAGCCTTTTTCTCCTTTAATATTATGTGTTCGCTACTACAAGATAGGCTAAAAGAATACGAGTAAATTGCGAGCATAAGTTCTTGTTTGTCCCAAGCAACACATTATGTGCACGCACGACACCAGTGTGTATGTTTTTTGAGTTTGAGCTAGAAGATTTGAGTTTCTTTAGTGTCCCCGCAGTGCTGCCGACTTTACGAAACTTGCTCTTGAACAAACTGCAAAAACCTATAATGCCAGCAGGGCGCAAATGAGTTTCTGTGCCCTCTCGCAACTCGTTCACCGTGAATATTTTGCACCTAGGGTGAATTTTCCGTCGGAACTCTAGGGGTGATGCATAATTTTTGCACCAAAATTTTCAAAATTCTGTTGCTTTCTCCAGCTTCCACAAAACCTTTTGGTTTAACAGTTGATAGAAAAAGTGGATCTTACGATTTCAGAATATGCTTGAGCATAATTTCTTGAAGACATATGGCAAGGATGTAAGCTTTTTAAAAAAGATACTCAGAAGTAATTTTCGGTTTGTTGCTTGAATCGCTAAAACGTTTATTAAAATCTGAATTTACTTTTAGTCTTGATTTTATGACCTACTCTTGTGGGCTAAGAAAAGTTGATAGTGATTGGATGTCTCTAGGAACAGCTATAAACTTCGTATTTCTAATGCGACTCATTGATTCTTCATTGATTTTCTGAAATGTACTATGAAATAGCACTCTGATATAGAGTGACAGTCAAAAAGTTGCAGAAGAAGGAAGAGCCTTCCTTTTTTCATCGCTCATTTTCGGATGGAAAACAAAGATGGAAAAATGACTGAATTGCATAAGATGATAGAGCTCTTCAAGAGCTACAACCCGCAGGTTGTGCTTTTTGAAAAATATTAGATTGGTGCAAAAGTTTCGTCAGTTTTTTTCAATCCACCGGCAAACACGCTAGAATGAAGATAAACAAGCGCTTCAAAATGTATCCGATGCAGAATTTCTTCCTCTTTCCAGCTGCTAAACTCCCTCTGTGCTTCGTCGCGAGAATGACGAGATATTATATTTGCTGGGAATAACAACCACTCGTTTTCAATATGTGCAACTTTCGCTAATTTTCAAAATGTTTGTATGGGACTTTCGGAGGAGCCCTGATAGCCAGCAGATAGGGCTAAACTTTTGCCAACTTAGGCAATTTTTTCTTTTTATCAGCTGCTTTTCCAGATTTTTGCTAAATAATTTTCTAAAAGTCTTGTGTCTCGAAAAAATCGCAAACCTGTTATTGCACTAAACCTGCGAAGTCTACAGAATACTGAGGTTTCAACACTCGATTATTACTACCGCTACCGTTTCAAAGTAAATAAGCGGTTTTTGCTTCAAATTATGAAGATTATGAAACATAGGTTATTTCAGTGCGCACTCCTAAAATTGAAGTATTGCAATTTTCTCCACAAATTTCGCCTGCCTCGGCAAAGAATTCAAGTATAAGAAGGAGGGAGAAAGGTCCATCGAATGGTGGCTGAAGTATTTGTCATTTTATGTTCTATCAGATTAAAATAGGCTGAGTAAAATTTGGTCACTTCAGAAAATAAATCGTAGAAATTCTGAAAGACAAACCGTAGGGCTACAAAAAATTGCTTCTGTTGGCAAAAGGTTTGCTCTATCTGGTGGTTATTAATGCTTCTCCGAAAATCTCATACAAAAGTTATGAAAATTAGTGCAAGCTGGACATGATAAAAACGAGTGGTTGTAATTTCCGGCGAACATCTCGTCATTTTAACGAAACACAACGGGAGTTTAGCACCTGGAAAGAGGAAGAAATTCTGCATTGATGAAGCGTTTGTTTATCTTCATTCTAGCGTGCTTGCCGATGGATTGAAAAAACTGACAAAACTTTTGCACCGACCTAATATGCATTCTAAAAATTTTATAAGTCTTTTTCTCAAAATCCGAGAATGGCCGCGTCACACTGTCGCGGACAATAATTCTTCGAACGCGAAAGTTTTCCTTTAGGTCTTCGTTTGGAGCAAAAACAGAAGTTTTCTTGAAAGATATGCACTCTATATTATAGAGCTAATCGAGGACAATAATCTGGTAGTGGTTACTTCCAGAAAAACCAAGCTTGAATTTTATTTTGCTTTTTTCCAAAAAACAACTTCTAATTACCTTTTTCAAGCCAAATTTTTTCACATGGAAACCTATTCAAAACATCCTAACAAAGCCGTTCAGATAAAATGGATGCTCTTTGCCATACTCTATGCATTGGACGTGTGCTGGTGAGTTTCTTTGCTGAAAATGGCTCTTGACAGTGCTTGCACATGCACCTCACCACTGACTTGCACCGCTTTGCAGGCTTGTAGCTCGGCCAGCAGTCAATCTTCGAGCATGCCAGTAGGCTCATTCGAAAGAGCATGATTTCGTCGATGCGATGGCTTGCAAACGAGTTGAGTCTGGGAAGACCCGGGGATTTGACGGATGGGGTGGAAAAGCGCAGCCTTAAAGGTAACTGGAGTGAAAGCTCTTATCAACATCAGAGCAGTCTTAGAGCTTCGAAATGGATCTATTACAAGAAAACTGACAGTTTAAACCTTTAGAATGGAACTGGTAGCGAAAGCAGCTCTGTTCAACCTTAGCTGAAACTTATAGCACTGGGGCTGCGCTTTCTCACTCCATCCGTCAAATCTCCGGGTCTTCCCAGACTCAACTCTTTTGCAAATTGTCGCATCGACGAAATCATGCTCTTTCGAATGAGCCTACTGGCAGGCTCCTAGATTGACTGCTCGCCGAGCTACAAGCTTGCAAAGCGGTGCAAGTCAGTGGTGAGGTGCAGGTGGGGTCATGTGCACGCATTGTCAAGAGCCATTTTCAGCAAAGAAACTCACCAGCACACGTCTGATGCATAGAGGATGGCAAAGAGCATCCATTTTATCTGAACGGCTTTGTTAGGATGTTTTGAATAGGTTTCCATGTGAAGAAATTTGGCTTGAAAAGTAATTAGAATTTATTTTTTGGAAAAAAGCAAACTAAAATTCAAGCTCGGGTTTTTTGGTAGCAACCATTACCTGATTATTGTCCTTGATTAGCTCTATAATATAGAGTGCATATCTGTCAAGAAAACTTCTATTTTTGCTCCAAACGAAGACCTAAAGGAAAATTTTCGCGTTCGAAGAATTGCCCGCGACATTGTGACGCGGTCATTTTCGGAATTTTTTTAGGTTACATATTTTCTAAAAAGCGCAACGTGTGGATTGTAGCTCTTGAAGAGCTCTATTACCTCATGCAATTCAATCATGTTTTCATCTTCGTTTTCCATCCACGAGCGATGAAAAAAGGAAGGCAGCTTGTCGCAACTTTTTGGCGGTCACTGTATACGCAACAAAAAGCATGTTGTGTAATTTAATTAGTTTGCTTAAGCATTTTTAGAATAATTTTTTTCGTTTTTGAAACAGTTGTGCATCAATCTAATATAATTGCAGATCATGAATTTATCAATGTAGCAATAACTGCAAGCTTTTAAAGCTATCGCAAACACTCCCTTTGATTCGCGTTCCAGCAGAAAAAGTTGCAGAAATAGTATTATGTTTTTGCTTTTTACAATCAGAAAATACTTTGGTCAGTATCCTTCACAGCAAATCACGTGGTTAATAGAAAGATTGAACTGAGAAAATGGGGCAAACGTTACTTACTTAGACGTGGTTCTTGATCGAAAATTGTTTTTTTCTCTCATGTGTCCTGGCTGTGTCACAGTGAACCAGTGATAGTACAAATTACTTGAAATTACCAAGAAAGTTTGGCTTCTGCTTGGTCTTTTCACCCACGATCTCCTTCCCAGAAATGATGCTTTGATGAGTCATCTTGTACTTTAGGAGTGAAAATCGCAGGAACCTGTAGCGAAACGTCGCACAAGACAACGAGATCCTTGCTTTGTGTCTCTGACGCTGGATTACACAATGTTGCACAACGAATGCGCTTTTTAGTATTCCACTATATAATAAACGCGTTGTTGCTTCTTTTTCAAAAGCGTAAGAAATTGCTGCAATCTTTACTTTCCTCATCGCCAATTTACGCGAATTATGCAGATTTCTCATCCATCCTTCTTCTATTTTAAAATTAACATATCCTTCTTTACTCATATCTTTTCTTAATTTTCATTTTTAGGCACAGTTTTCATGTCCTATTCCGACTCTGAAGAGTATAATTTTCTGTGAGTAATTACACTCTTTCAGAGTAGCACTCTTCTATAGCCATGCTCAATTCAATTACAGATCTCAAAAAGGGCACTCTCTGAATTATGCAAAACAGAGGCCGAGCAAGAAGCATACGCGAAACGATTTTTATATCACTAAGACACTGTATGATCCAATGAATGCTGTCAGCAAGGTAGTCTTTGAATCAGCATTTAGTTTGTCACTACTCATGTTTTTCCAGAAACACCGAACGAAAATACTTGCAGACAACTTGGATGGGTTTTCTTTCAACGTTCCATACTCCATGAATAAGAAAGAAAGATGGGAGAAGGTAAGCGCTTTCTTCAAAGAACCCAGTTCTTCAAATTTTATAATTTCACAGATAGACCGTATCGTTCTTCTCAAAATTCGACAGCCGCCAGATGATGCTTTAGAGACCATCGTAGTAAACAGGGTGGATGTTCCATCTTCTGGTAATCTCTATCTGACTCTGAATTGGAGTTCGACTCTTCTCGATCTTTTCACAGATGACAGTCACGGAAATACAGTCAAAAGCATCAACTTAATTAAGAATGATGGCATTGCCACATTGGGCTGTGGGGGGAGACCACATACGGTATGGTTCATTTTCTCCTCGCAAGAGTAACAATGTAACAGAAGAATATGTCCGTCTCAATACCATCGTTTGCATTTGCAGCTCAGCCATTTTATCGGTCAGATTAGGGATTTGAAGCATATGGACAAGAAAGAAGCAGACCCAGCAAGATTGCTCTTCAACTTTTCCAGTATTCGTCAATCGCCTGCCAAACGAACTAAAAGAAAATCCAAACAAAGTTAGTTCAGCTACGTACTAAGTAAACTCATTGACTGACCTCACACTGTGCAAATGCACAACTTCCCGTTTTTCGGATGGTTAAAAGTACAGCATTACTTGACTTGGTTTGTTATTCTTTGCTAATAACCTTTAGCTTTTGAGCTACTCAATGTGGTTTAACTTCGCATCGCTTACTGAATCCGTTCTATAATTATATGCATGTTTTCGTGAATGTGAAACAAAACTGCGAATACTATAAAATTCGGATTATTTAGCTCCTATAAAGTTACTACAAACTATAAAAATAATCAAGCGTGGCCACCGACATGAGATGCACGATACAAGATTTATCTTAAAAAACTCATTCCCAAGTTGTCGACCATCTTCTAATGGAACTTAAGCGAGTATTTACATTGTTAAATGATATATCATGGAAAGAATGAAATGCTCAATGCCACCTTATCTCAATACAATGATATTTGTCATTTTTCAAAACGGAAACAAGCAATCTTTTCACTGCTAGTTATCTTGACTGTAGTGTTTTTCTCTGATTTTAAATCATCTCTTTGGTTTTCCTAAACGTAACATATCATGTTCCTTTGTCTTTGTCACTTGTCGGAGCTCCTCGTTAACGCGGCTTCTGGCTTTGGGCAGTTCAAAAAAGCGGACTAGTGCTTTGTTTTTTGAAAGTGAAAGTATGTTTTTGGTATTTGCGACACAGTACACCACTCTAACATATAATTTTGGTGAAGAACTTGCTTTTTTTGATCTGAATTTGCTTCAGTTACTTCAATACGCCATGCACAGAGTGGACGTATTTTGTTCCCTTAGCCTTTTCCTTGCTCTCTGTTTGCCTGTATCTCATTGTCAGTGCTCATTGACAAGGTTTAGATTAGATTAGTTGCAGGTGTTGTTGATTATGTTTTATATCGAGCATCATATTCTGTCAGGTCCGGCTTTAGTGACCCCCCATCTTATGATTCCTTTTTAAGAGTCCGGAAGCTTTCGCTTTTCGGGATCCTTTGCACTTGATCTTTGCCCTCATTGTTTTTTCATTATGTGTTTCCAACAGTGAAACGATAACAGTAACCTGCATAATGGAACGCAAAGAAACGTTCTTGTAACAACAATAGAACACGAAGGAATATCAAAAGCGCGAAGCGTTTACGTTGCTTCGATGAGTTTTTTTGCAGTTATGGAAGATTGAGCGTTCAAATTAAATCGCCTGTTGTACATCTCATGATAAAATGTTAGTCACTGGTCACTCAATATCATACTTTCCTTCATAGATAGAGACAGGCAAAAACTTGTAGTTCCGCAATTACCTGCTGGGGGGTAAAGAAAAGTGCTGTAGTCAAAAGCTTTCGTGAAGCAGGTATTACACCATATACATAAGTCTTCTAGTCCTAAATAAATATGCGCGATATCAGATTCTGTGAATTGTGCAGTTCTTCACGACTAGTGAATGTAAAGCAACACAACATTTTGTGAAATTTAGAGAAACGAAGAGCCTACCAAAATGTCTTCGATACCGACTACGAGGACTACGACACTTCAGAAATACTTGGTAAGTTCAAGCAAATGGATTTTAAATTTTTGCTCAATTCTTGACCCTATTCTTTCTTTGGGCTGCGAAGAAATGTTATTGACAGATCACAGTATGAATGTTTGGCATCGTTGAAAAAGGTTTCAGGAAGAGCCAAAAGTTATTTTTTCTACTGGCGAAATGATGTGGAGAAGCAAACTCAAATTTTTTTCACCGAATTTTTGATTCAACAAAAAACTTGCTGAAATCGAATGTATTATAAAACGTGCTGGTTGTATGCGCTGACTATTTTGATATTTGCGACCATTCACATGGCTACACATTAATAAACACAGGCTATCACGACTGCTCATAGAAGAATCTTGTGCACAAATTCCAGGATATTCTCACATTTGTAATTATGGAGCTCTGCTATGCGCAGATCACAATCTTCATTGTAGCTCGCCATATATAGCCGAATTTTGGATGTACTTGATCACGAAATCACTTATCTGTGCACAGACTCAGGTTAGAGAACCTTAGTCAAAAATGTGAATTGTTATATTAGCCTTATATGATTGCTGTTGAATGACTGGTTGTCATTTATCAATGACTGGAAGTTCTGAATATTTGATTAGTAAAAGTAGAGTTTGCAACTGCCTTTCGCGCGCTAAATGAAATTATTTTCTAGGCAACCTCATGATTTTCTGTCGTAAGTTTCCAGGGTATCTTTGAGAGTTATAAGTTGAATAAAATGCCAAAAAAATGCTGTTTTGTATTGCTTACCCAGAAATCATAAGCACAGAAGTGCTTATTGGGTGGACATGGATCAAGATTTTCATGACTGCTTGCTTCGAATCAATGTATTGGTAACCTAACATGAAGTAATCGTCCGGTGAAGTATTAGGTTGGTAATGCGCATCAAAAGTAATGCGCATTTTCTAGCCATTGTTTCAGGACAACACACTTTCAAGAAGCTCCTTTCATGCTCTATCCAGTGGTGACTAGAAAGATTATAGCTTTATTCGTTAAAAAATTGATAGAGCTTCATACAACCGCACTCGAAACAGAATTTCATTGCACCTAATTTTTTAGTAAGAATTCAAGCGATGAAGGTATTCCTTTGAAAATACAGCTGCTGACGTAATGAAATTGTCTACATTATGCATACTTTACTTATTTTTAGAAATTACTAAACTGAGATTTCGGCGCCTCAACATGAGTATTGGTTTTGGTCATTCTGTGGCCCATAAATTTCTTTTGAAAAGGGCAATCGCCAAGGCTCTGCTCTCTTCTGTAAGCGTAAGGGTGGACAGTCTCCAGTCGACGGTTTTTGCGGAGATGTTTAGCGGTTCATCACACAGAAAATCAAAAAACTCCATGTTCTGGGATTTTGAGGCCTATGAAAAAATGTCGAGAAAAGGGGACAATTTTAGAATATAACCTTTTCCTTTTCGCAAATCTTCTTTGTTTAAGCCCCCCCCCCCCAACTTTTTTGTATTACTGGCTTGTGGCTACAAGACAGGCTACTTATCATCCATACTAACAAATTTCGAAGAGAGTTATGATCAGTTAGAAAGAGACTTTAGAAAGGAACTTTTTTGTTTATCGATTCTTATTTTTGTGCCCGTTTGTGATTTGGATTTAGCTAGATGTCCTATTGCGGAAGATTAGCTGCTTTCGATGGTCTATTGCATTAAAAAATATATATTTTTGAAAAAGTATAGCAAGTCTAAGTGAGAACACGCAAAACGCGCATTACTTTTGCACAACCTAATAATTTTATCCTGCTTCTAACTCAAGAGCTCACGCTTGTTAGAGGCCGCCAGAATGTTATTCTCGTGCTTCTATTTTAAAAACTCACATTCGTCGAAAGGCAGCAAAACCATATTACAAAGAAAATGGTTCCCTCATCGAGCAAAATCAAGTATGTGAGAATCTGTCGAGAGAGGAAAAAGTTTTGATTTTCAACAGCGGTGCGAACGAACTTTTGCTCCATTCTTATATATAAAGCTGAATGTCTGTTTGTTTGTATGTCTGTCTGTCTGTCTGTATGTATGTATGTATGTACGTATGTTCCGAATAGAAAATTCCATTTCTGAACCGATCCGGACCAAACTTGGCACACATACGCTACGGGCCCCGGCGGGTGTCATAGGCTACTTTTCGTCATCGATCGATGTCGATTTTATCGTTTTTTATCGATTTTTTTGCAGAGTTTGAGCTACGGGGCTGGGAGTTGGCACAGGGGGGTAATCGAGCATGCTGATCATCCCCAAGGGGGGTGATCAGCATGCTCGATTACCCCCTGTGCAAAACCCCAGCCCCGCAGGTCAAACTTTACAAAAAAATCGATAAAATCGATAAAAGTAAAGGACGATCCTGAAAAGTAATATTGTGTTCGTAATCAGCATGCTCGATTACCTCCCTGTGCAAAATCCCAGCCTCGCATGTCAAAATTTACAAAAAATCGATAAAATCAATAGAAGTAATCGATAATTCTGAAAACTAATATTGTATTCGGAATCCCCATGCTCACTTCCCCCCCCCCCTGTGCCAACTCCTAGCCCTGTAGGTGAACTCTGCAAAAAAATCGATAAAAATCGGTAAAATCGACATCGATCGATAATGAAAAGTGGACTGTGACACCCGCCGGGGCCCGAAGTGTATGTGTGCCAAGTTTGGTCCGGATACGGCGGAGCCGGGTAAGCCAGCTAGTCTAACATAAGAAAGTACCCTATTTTCAGGTGTATAAACCGCGGGGTGGTCCTAGCTTACATCGATCAGCCAGAACACATCAATGGACCTCGCATCCAAAGGACCCTATGCCGTGCTGCGTATTGCTTGAAAGAATCGTGCGGCATAAGGATCGCTTCTCGAAACACAATAAGGCGGCTGAGCAGCCCGGGCGAAAATTTGAAAAAGTGCGGCTTATACACCTGAAAATAGGGTAAATGCATATCAATTACTCAGATGGCGCGGGTTCACATGACGTGCGGGCCTCAGCAGAGAAGTCACCATTTACCCTGGCCCTTGCTTCAGACACAGACACGTACTGCGAAGCCGAAGATGTTGCTGCGCAGCGCCCTGTGGTGGTCTTTAGAACTTTCGACATGCTACGGTGTCATCCCAAGTCTGTGCTGCGTAGCAGAGCTCCAGGAGAAGGTTGAGTCGGACAAGTGGGCACGAAGCTCCGGGTCGTCAGTTGGTCGGTGAGGTGACTTCCTTCAGAGGCCCGAAGTCGTTCTCTCCTAGATACACGTAAGAAGACGTCTCCAAAATTGGGGTGCCTTCCAGTTCCATTTCTGCATCTTCGCAAAAGGCGTTTTTCATAAACTGAGTTTTCTTCCGATTTATTCGCTATCCGATCTTCACCTACTTCGTTTAATTCCTTCAACATGGTCTGTGCTTCAGAGATACCGCTCGAGAAGAGAACGATGTCGTCTGCAAAACGAAGGTGCGGCAGGAATCTCCCATCAACTCGTATGCCTCTCTCGTCCCAGTCCAGTGACTTCAGTGACTTGGGGTCGTAGTCGTAGGATGAGTCAGGGTGATAGGATCTCAAGCTTATCGAAAAGATGGACGGTGGATGAGGTGGACGACAAAGCCAACGCCTCCGCCGTTTCTGGAACCTTCTCGCCACGAATGATGAGCGTCCCATCACTCATCTGTCGCACGTCTTTCGTCCTGGACTTCGTTTCCTGCAGAGCTATGAGTACTTGATGCGCTCTGCAGCGTCGAGAAAAGCGTTGAGGTCGGTTTTGTGGAGACAGTCCTGGCGTTGTACGGCCACCTCATGTGGAATGGGGGTGACACTGGGTGTTGAACTGCGATGCACAGCCGAGTGTATACTCTGATAGGGCCTCCCAAGCTGTGAAGGAGTTCGACGTTTCCGGTTTCGTCCGGATGCCTAGCTAAGAGCCGGCCAGGCCAGATCCCCCGCCGTCAGACTCTCAGGTCGCTAGGCGGTCCTCCCCGCTCCATCTGGGTCAGCGATCTCCCCGTGGAAATCAAGAGTTGGCCTAGTAAGTCTGCTCTTGTAGGGGCACAATTCTTATTACTCGTTCAGCAAAAAGAAGAGAAATAAACCTTGCACATCCGATCCCGCCTACGGCGCGGGTGGTAATTAGCAAGAACGATGTTAGGGTACTCAGGGCGCCTTTCGGATTGGACAAAAACGACACGTCTGCCCGGACGACACGCCATGGAGACTGCCTCATGCTCTGCACCTACAACGCCAGGACAGTCTCCACAAATGCCGACCTCCACGCTCTTCTCGTCGCTGCAAAGCACATCAAGCACCACATCATCGCTCTGCAGAAAAGGAAGTCCAGGAAGAAGGACGTGCGACAGATGAGTGATAGAGCCCTCGTCATTCTTGGTGAAAAGGTTCCATCACGAAACGTTGGAGGCGTTGACTTTGTCGTCTACCCATCAATCGTCCATCTTGTCGGTTCGCATGAGATCCTGTCAGCTCGACTAGCCATCCTACGACTACGGCCTCCACATCAGAAGACCATCAGCATCATCATCTGCTACTCACCAACATCAGCAGCTGACGACTCAGAACTAGATGCTTTCCACGAAGACATGGAGCAGGTCGTCCGCAACGAGAAGTCCTTCTGTAAGTTCGTTGTGGGCGACTTCAACGCGAAGATCGGGATGCCACTAGAAGAGGAATATAGGATCGGGAAGTTTGGATATGGCTCCGAAACGAAAACGGCAACCGTCTTGTTGAGCTTCTCTCCGCCGCACGACTTTTCCATGGAAATTCCATTTTCATGAAGAAAGAACATCGCCGGTGGACTTGGGAATCGCCCAACGGAACGACTCATGCGGAGATCGACCATTCTCACCAACCGAAGGTGAAGCTTGCTCGATGTCTTAGTAGTTCCATCCTTCTGCAGTGGCTCCGATCACCGTCTCCTTCAAGCGAAGATACGACCCAGTCGAAAGCTGGAAAAGAAAGTTTGCCACAGCGCCGCAAGAAGGAAAGAAGTCGTTTATGACGGTAACAGGTTAGAAGAGCTCATATCAAGTTGTGACTGGCCCATCGAGGAGGACTCAACGTACGACTACGACCGGCTTCTGAAAGGATTGCGAGCCTGCGGAGAGTGCGCCTCAGTGACTTCTGAAAAGAACTTGGAACGCATTTCGAAGACCACCAAGGAATTGCTCGAAAGAAGAAGATTTTTGAGGCAGGATCCGAATGCAAGCCATCTTGAGCGATTGATAGCCAACGCCAGTTGTAGAACAGCTTTGTAGGAGGATCTCAGGAAGTACAGGCGAGCCAAGTTACTGGAAGCAGCCGAGGGAAGACGAAGGCCCGTAGTAAAGCTGCTTCATTCGATCTCAGCTGAATAAAATTTCAGTTGAGGCTTCGACGAGTCAGCTTGCCTTCAGTCGAGCCATTGATTGATATTGCCAACCACTCACGATGATAAGATTGAGAGCGCCACGTCCATGCAAGTATGCGAGTCAAGACGAGTTTGCCAAACATTCATATCTAGGTACGTCATTGGCACTAGCGGCGGGGATGTGGTCGCACTTGTTAGATCTTGTTAAGTCTCGTCACACTGTGGCTCCTCACCGACATGATAAACCAACTTACAGAAGTTTCTCTGCGTATCATCATTGGCACACTATTTACATCAATTGGTAGTCTAACTGAATGTGAACTGACTGAAGTAAGGTAGACTACCTCGTCAGGTAGACGGACGGTTAGCTGAAATCTCATTTTGCATTCTTACAACGTGGAGAGTTGGTGATAGGCAGTCTACCTTACTGAATCTTGAATGAAGGCCTAAGTTCAGTTCATCTGAACTGAATTAGCTTTACTACGGGCCGAAGTCTCAAGAAGTGCCGAAGGGACCTCTGCGAATATCACGTACCGCTGGCTGCACTATTGAACGAAGACGGGACTCCGACTTCTTCGCGATACAAGATGGAATCTATCGCGAAGAACTTTTACACCAACTTCTTCCGCTCATTAACACCCGTGCAGATGCCCATTATTCCCACTGGAGAGTACCACCACGAATTCTACCTGCTGAAGTGCGCACGGCGATCCAGACCATGAAGACGTCCACGGCTCCAGGACGAGACCATTTTTCCGTCGAATTTCTGCGAGCCGGAGGACAACGTCTACACGAGGTTCTAGCGTCGCATTTGACATCTTACCTTCAGAAGGAGAAGGTTCCCGACCAGTGGAGAACATCAAGAATCGTCCTTCTTTTCAAGAAGGGCGAACGGGAGGATCTTCGTACCGTCCAATATGCCTGCTGAGTGTGCTGTACAAGCTTTTCACGAAGATTATCCTCGCTCGCATATCTAGGATACTGGATGAAGCCCAACCCCAAGAACAAGCTGGACTCCGCAAGGGATTCAGCTGCATGGACCACATCCAGACGGTTTCGAGAGTCATAGAAGTCTGCCGGGAATACCGACTGCCTCTCGTCCTAACCTTTGTCGACTATGAGAAAGCCTTCGACAGCGTCGAAACGAATGCCATTCTGTCAGCACTAGTCGATCAAGGAGTAGACCCAGCCTACATGAGGACACTAGCCGACTGCTACAAGGACTGTACAACAACGATGCAGCTATTCCATCGCCCCCTGACCATTCCGATCGGGAAGGGGGTCCGACAAGGCGACACTATTTCGCCGAAGCTGTTCACCGCGCCCTTGCAGTGGGTGATGAAGTCACTGGACTGGGACGAGAGAGGCATACGAGTTTATGGGAGATTCCTATCCAACCTTCGTTTTGCGGACGACATCGTTCTCTTCTCGAGCAGTATCACTGAAGCAGAGACGATGCTGAAGGAACTGAACGAAGTAGGGAAGAAGATCGGATTGCGAATAAATCGGAAGAAGACTCAGTTCATGAAGAACGCCCTTTGCGAAGATGCAGAAATGGAATTGGAAGGAACCTCTATTACGGAGACTTCTTCTTACGTGTATCTCGGACGTTCGATGAACATGGAGAACGACTTGAGGGAAGAACTTAACAGGAGAAGAAAAGAGCAGCTTAGGCCGCCTTCGGGCCTCTGAAGGAAGCCACCGACCAACTGACGGACCCGGAGCTTCGTGCCCACCTGTTCGACTCAACCGTTCTCCCGGCGCTCTTTACGAGCTGAGACTTGGGCCGACACAGCTGCCACGTCGAAAGCTTTACGGACCACTCACAGAGCGCTCGAGCGCAGTCTTCTGAAGATGACCCGACGAAAGCAACGTCTAGTCGAACTTCGCAGTACGGATATGAGAAGAATGTCCCGTCTTCGTGACCCAGCGGAATACATTGCGAAAGCGAAACACCGATGGGCCGGTCACATTATGAGAAGAACAGACGACAGATGGACACTAAGAACATCCGAGTGGATTCCTCGCGAAGCCAAACGTCCCCGAGGAAGACCACCGCGAGATGGGCAGAATGTTCGTGGAACGGCTGGACCAGCTGAGAAATCAGCTGGATACGATTTTCGCACCTAGAACTCGCGGACGCAGCCACCGACGTCAACCAAGAAGATCGTGGATGTCTGAAGCGAGGGACAGGGACCGATGGAAACTCGTGTGCTGGGGCCCGCACGCCACGTGAAGATGGGCCATCTAAGTATCTAAGTATCTAAAAGGCGCCCTGAGGACCCTGACATCGTTCTTGCTATCACCTGGCGCCTGAGGTGGGATCCGATGATCAGGTTTTATTTTATTTCTTCTTGCTGTCGGAGTTATTGAAGTTTTCCCCTACAAGAGCAGACTTACTAGGCCAACTCTTGGTTTCCACGGGGCGATCGCTGACCCTAATGTGAAGCAGGGAGAAACCGCCTAGCGACCTGAGAAAGTCAGACGGCGGGGGAGCTGGCCTGGCCGGCTCTTAGCTAGGCATCCGGCCGAAACCGGAAACGTTGAACTCCTTCACAGCTTGGGAGACCCTGCCAGAGTATACGCTCGGCTTTGCATCGCAGTTTGGCACCCAGTGTCACCCTGCCACATTAAGGTGGCCGATCATTGTTGGAGTTCCTGCATATTATACTTAGGACAATTCGAATTTTTCTTCGAACATTCGAATACCGAATGATATTCAAAAAAGGAAATTTTCGAATTTTCGAATTTCGGTAATTATTCGGAAGTCAAATATCGTTCAGTTTTCAATATTTGTATATTCGCATAATAAAACATACGTAAAGAATGTGCTACACCAATATATTAGGTTGGTCCGAAAGTTCTTGCGCATCATTTTCAAAAAATCATAACTTCCTTGTCACTCAATGGATTTCGTTGAAATTATATCTGTTCGAAAGAGGAATCCATGCTCTTTACAGCTGTCCCTTTGCCATGAATTAGTTTGAGAAACTTCGAGAGTTACAAGCAATTGAAGTAAATCAGACAAAATTGACATTTTTCGAGCTGGGTCACGAAAAATTCTGAAAGTATTTTTATGTGATAGAAAAAATTATGCTCATTACAATGGTACTATTCCCATGAGTTGAAACGAAAAAGATCGAGAGTTAGAAGCAAATAAAGAGAATTCCTTCGATTTTGTAATTTTTGAGTATGGTAAAAAAAGCCCAGAAACGTCACAGAAAATATGGAAAAGTCATAAACGTGGGTTTTGTAACCTTCTCATTCTAGCTGAGCAAGTTTCGAGTTAATCGAAAGCAATTTTGTTTTTTTGTGATTTTTTCGGATTTTTGGGCCTGCATTTTTCACGAAAATGAAAATTGCTCTCGATTAGCACGATCTCAGCTCAGCTAGAAAAAGAAGTTCACAAAACCCACGTTCATGATTTTTCCATATTTTCTGTGACGTTTCTGGGCTTTTTTTACCATACTCAAAAATTACAAAATCGAAGGAATTCTCTTTATTTGCTCCTAACTCTCGATCTTTTTCGTTTCAACTCATGGGAATAGTACCATTGTAATGAGCATAATTTTTTCTATCACATAAAAATACTTTCAGAATTTTTCGTGACCCAGCTCGAAAAATGTCAATTTTGTCTGATTTACTTCAATTGCTTGTAACTCTCGAAGTTTCTCAAACTAATTCATGGCAAAGGAACAGCTGTAAAGAGCATGGATTCCTCTTTCGAAAAGATATAATTTCAACGAAATCCATTGAGTGACAAGGAAGTTATGATTTTTTGAAAATGATGCGCAAGAACTTCCGGACCAACCTAATATTTTCCAGAGAAGTCCTTTGAACGACCTATTTCCAGTGGCTCTCTATGCAAAGAGTTCCTGTCGTAGTATCACCATAATCAAAAGCTGAGTGGGCTCTTTGTTGCAAACGTAAGCTGAAGCCAATCTTACAGAATGGTACCCAAAGTTTGGCAGAAGCATTCCTAGGAGAAATATTAGCGATCAAAAAGTGTGTAGACACTTTTGGATCACCCAGTAAAGCTACGGATATCGAATTCTTGATCATTTGATGATCTTCGAATTTTCAAATAGATTTTAATCTTAATTTTAAAAAAAGCGAATATTTGATGAACATCGAATGATCGAATTGATGACCATCAATATTCGACTGTCGAATAATATTCGAAAGTTGACATTTTCAAATATTCGAGTTTCGAGTGATATTCGAAAATGCAAAACTTCGAATATTCGACTACCAAATATTGTTCAAAATCACATAATTTTTGAATATTCGAATTATCGTATCATATTCGAGTGATTTATTCGAGTAATTGAATAGTCATTCCGTCCAAAGTACAAGTACACTGCATGTGCTCACTTTAAGGCTGTTGATGTGAACTTCGAAGATTGCAGCTCACATAGGACGCCGCAAGGCTCAAGGCCAGTTGAACATTCTCCACTTTTCAAAATTGCGTCAAAAGATCAAATTCAACCTCTAGTAGAAGAAAAGCGGAAGGGAAAAGGAAAAACTGAGAAAGCTCAATGCGCGAGCAACGGGCGCAGTTTCGCCGACATTCGCAATCATGCACAGCTTTATACGAATACTTCCTAATACTTGGCATTTCTGTCATGCCTTTATTATGTTCAGTGTTGGATACACTTGTCCTTACACGAATACGTCGTTCCCAACTGCTTCCTCACCATTACGATTTAGAGTGCGAACCTTATACGAGTGAAGAAGAGTTTGCTGTCAATGAACGAGATTCCTCTTCCTGCGACAAAGACTCCATCAAGTTTAGTGAGTCTTCACTTGGAAGTTTCAGGCAAGTTTACAACAGAAGTATATCGCAACAATATTTGACAAAAAGTAGACAAAGCATACATGAGCTTTTGCTTCATACTGTAGAAGAAGAAGGTGCACGAGAAAGCAAACTGAGCATTTTTGGGGAGCTCAAGCTCCCAATGCTGTTGCCAGCTCGAGTTTTCATAAACTTTAGAAACCACTCTACCGGGTCCTAAACCGGACGAATACTTGAGAGTGAGCATAAAGCACATTATAGCTGGAAGAAAGACGGTGATATGGATCGTGCAACCTAGTGCTGTGTGTGAAATTAATAGTAATCATCTTTGGGATAAAATCAGCAATTTCATGCCTTGTCACATCAATTAACCTTACAACTGTTCTGTGATTGGTGTTGATTTAGTGATCTCGGTTTTGACGAGTATTCAACAGCGCCAAAACAGAATTTGGAATTCAAAACCACTTCTTCTCCTTCTGATGCAAAAGTTAATCGGAGCGATCTT